>CM056050.1:531998472-532598472 GCA_029574335.1 Rana kukunoris | reverse complement strand
ACATTTTCGTAAAGGGTACACTTTACAACAGATCAATAACTTTGGGAAATGTCTACGCCCCCAACAGACTACAAGCCTCATTCTTCGCGAATGTGATAGACTCCCTTGAAGCCTTTGCTGATGGCATGATAGTACTAGGCGGAGACTTCAACCTAGCCCTCAATCCCCCTCTTGACACCTCATCTGGCAATTCCAAAACTCCATTCAAGACATTGAATCTGGTTAAAAAATTATTCCATCGTCTTTCCTTACATGATTCCTGGCGCACTCTAAACCCCTCCTCTAAAGACTATACTTTCTACTCCCCCCCACACAATATATACTCTAGACTGGACTATTTCTTCGTTACTCAAGCTGACTTGGACTCTTTGGATAGCACTTCTATTGATCCTATGGTCTTATCGGACCACAACCCAATATCTATGTGTTTAACATTTAATGACAAACCTAACTTAAGGAAGCCTTGGACATTAGACAACTCATTGCTGACTGATACGAATGTAACCCAAAAAATAGACTCCTTGCTTTCTTTTTACTTCAAGGAAAACTTGACCACTGATGTAAATCTTCCAACTATATGGCTTGCCCATAAGTGTGTGGTTAGGGGAGAGTTTATTTCCTTAATGGCTAAGAGAAATAAGGATAGGCGAGAACACATTAAAACTTTAACAGACCGAATAGCAATTTTAGAAAAAAATCATAAACAATCTCTTGCTTCTGATATATTCACTGAACTATCTAATGCCAGAAAGGAATTGCTCGATATTTTAGACAAAAAAATTAAGAGAAATAAAATATTTTCGCAGAAGTTCTTCTATGAATATGGCAATAAAACCGGTAGGCTTTTAGCTAACTCCCTAAATGCATCCCAAAAAAAATTTGATAACATACACTCTATTGTGGATAATATTGGAAATAAATTCACAAATTCTTCTGATATTGCCAAGAAGTTCCAATTATATTACACCAATCTATACAACTTGAAAGCTAAGGGGCCAGATAAAGAAGCTAAATCCAGAAAGGACTTGATTACTAAATTCCTTAATTCATATAGCTCCAAACCAATTGCCCCAGACATAGCAAAGGACTTGGACAGGCCGCTAGACATTTCAGAGGCCCTTATCGCTCTTCACCAACTTAATATAGGAAAAAGTCCTGGTCCTGATGGTTTTTCTGTCAACTACTACAAGACATTTAAGGATACCCTAATCCCTCAGTTTATATCAACTTTTAATTCCACACCGGCCCATTGGACATCTTCTACTGACCTTCTTGAAGCCCACATAGTAATGATTCCCAAACCCAATAAGGATAGAAATTATGTGTCTAATTACAGGCCCATATCTCTCCTAAATGTAGATATTAAGTTATACGCAAAAATTTTAGCAAATCGTCTTCTACCCCTTTTAAAAGATTTGATTTCATTGGACCAAGTGGGTTTTACCCCGGGAAGAGAGGCCAGGGATAATACCATTAAAGCCCTATGCATTCAAAATTGGCTCCTCGAATCAGGGTCTCCGGGCTTCATGCTTTCCCTCGACGCAGAGAAAGCCTTCGATAGGATTGCATGGGACTACATGCACGCAGCTCTGAAGTCTTTAGGACTCCGAGACCGTATATTACAATTCATTAATCTTCTATACTCGTCACCAACGGCAAAGATCAAAATTAATGGACACCTGTCGGAGGCTTTCTCTGTGTCGAACGGGACACGTCAGGGATGCCCACTTTCACCAATCATTTTTATTTTAATATTAGAACCACTCCTTTGTAGAATCCGTGCCAATCACGACATAATAGGTATCACGATAAGAGATAAGCAATACAAAGTGGCAGCATTTGCTGATGATATACTGTTGTTTTTGACAAATCCCATAATTACGCTTCCCAATTTGTTGAAAGACTTTTTGAGGTTTGGCGACATATCTAATTTAAAAATAAATTTAGCAAAATCCAGAGCACTCAATATCTCATTATCCACAGATACAGTGGCACTCTGTAAACAGAACTTCCCTTTTCTTTGGGTAGACAAAACATTATCCTATTTAGGAGTTAATTTATCGTCCAACATCAAAGACTTATACGTTAACAATTTCATACCTTTACTGAATACAATTCGATCTGACTTATTAAGATGGGATAAGGGAATGTTTTCATGGTTCGGTCGTGCAAATATTCTAAAAATGAATGTTCTACCTAGATTCTTATATTTGTTCCAGACCCTTCCTATTTTCATTCCGGGATCTTTTTTCAAATCATTTAGACGTCTTTGCTTGAGTTTCATATGGGGAGGTAAACAACCAAGAATTAAATGGGATAAATTGATTACGCCAAAACTCATAGGAGGCATTGGTGTCCCGGACTTACACAAATATTATTGGGCGAGTCACTTATCCAGAATAGTTGATTGGCATGTACATAACCACTCCAAAGATTGGATAGATTTAGAAGAGATTTCTTGCCTCTCATCAGTACCCATAAAGCACCTACCATGGACCATGCCAAAAAAAATCCCACGTAGAGCCAAATCACATCCAGTGACGGGATCAACCCTGAAGATTTTCAGATCTTTGTGTAAATCAATTAATTTATCCTCTGTATACGGGCCATTAACTCCAATCACCCGCAGTCTTGAGATACCTCTCCCAGAACATATCACGCCAAACATAGACAACTCTCCAACATTAAATCTCAGAGCTGCGGACTTCTTTATAGATCATTCTCTCATTTCTCTTGAATCCTTTAGGTCAACTGATCCTGACTACAATATTTCTGACCTCAATTATTACAAAATAACTGGGTTTCTTATAAAAATGAATCCCATAAATGGATGGGATAGACCTAAAACACGGTTTGAAACTATCTGTCTCAGGGACTACCCTCAGAAGCATCTAATCTCTCTTATGTATGCCCTTCTAAATTCGAACATTGACCCTCAAGAAGATAGTATTAATCTCAAATGGGAATTGGAGCTTCAGGTGTCTATAACATCCGATCAATGGACAACCATATTCAGAAGAATACATAAAGGCTCACTAAACATCCTAACTCAGGAAAACAGCTACAAAATTTACTCAAGGTGGTATAGAACCCCTTTAACTATCCATAAATTCAATCCAGACACCTCTCCCCTATGCTGGAGATGTAATAACGCACCTGGTACTCTCTTACATATATGGTGGGAATGCTCTGCAATAAAAGCCTTTTGGAAGGAAGTTCATAGATTGATTACCCAAATTACCACTTTTACACCAGATTTCACTCCCGGACAATACTTATTACACCTTTCTAGCCTCTCTCACTCCACCTACAATAATACTGTACTTATACACTTGATTAACGCAGCAAGATTGTGTGTTCCCATCAAATGGAAACAGACACTCCCGCCGACCATTTCAGATTGGGTCCGCAGAGTAAATCACATAGCCAGCATGGAAGAATTAATACACCAATCTAAAGACTCAACTGGAGCTTATCTTGATAAATGGGCATGTTGGTCACACTTTACTAAATCAGCCGAATATACTATGTTATTAAAACTTTAAAATGTTATTCTTATAACGTAGAATATATTGATATGTTGAAGTCATTTGTATGTTTCTAACCTTTTGATGAACTAATCTAAACTGAGAAGATGTTCCCAACTATAGCCTAGTTAGTTTACTGGCACTCCCCTTTCAGTCCCTCTTCTGTCCCCTTCCCTTTCCAATACTCATTTGATGATTTGACTATAGGCGCAAGTAGTGAAATATTTTGTGCTTTTTAAACTAAAATTTATGCATTGTAACTTGACAACATTTACTTGATGCAACATGTTGTATATGTTATTTTAATAAGAATGTTTGTAACCTTATACCTTTAAAAACCTAATAAACACATTCAAAAAAAAAAAAAAAAAAAAAAAAAAAAAACTCACAACTTTCATTCATTCACTTACATTCAGTAGCCTAAAAGCTTATGACCTAAAGCCCCATACACACGGTCAGACTTTTGGCCAACCAACTTCAAAATCTGCAACTTTTCAAATTTGTCTGATCGTGTGTACGTTCCATCGGACCAACTTTTTCAGGTTTCATCCGACAAAAACTTGGGTCTGCGAACGGACCAACTTTTCGGCAACAAAAGTCCGATGGTGCATTGTGTGACCGTGTGTACAGCAATCCAACCAACTTTTGTACAAAGTACAAATACGCATGCTCAGAACCAATGTTAAAATCAACCAACAATAGCAGAAGTTAACCAAAGGGTGGCGGTAAAGAGCAGAAAAGAGCAGAAAAACCACGTGATGATGGGAAAGTTTTAGAAAAGTTTGCAGAAAAGTCTGACTGTGTGTATGCTATGGGTGTGACTGGACAAATCAATTAGGACAAAAATCCAAGGGAAATTTTGTTGGATGTCCTACCATGTGTACGAGCCTTTATACTCCTGACCAATAAAATGAAGGTATTGTGTGTGCTTCCACAATTTGTGCCCAATTATTAGTTAAGTTGTATTATTGAACAACTACAGTGCCTTGGTTAATCAAAAAGTTTAATAAACCTCAAACCTAAATATTTAAGAAAGCAAAAGTGAGGTTTTGGCTTTCTTAGGAGAATATCTATGTATGTATAATTATTGGGCAACAATTAGCCTGGGTTCAAACTTATGCGAATTGAATGTGGGGAGAGTGTGGCCGGCCTTTGATAAAGCCAGTTCACACAACTCCAGTGCGGCCACGTGGGGCTATGGCTTAGTTTCAGGTCAAAATTTAGCCATAAATTCAGACATGATTTTCCCCTGAAATGCTGAACAGGGACCCTCTGTTGTGAGCTGTGGCTGCAGCAAGTGTGATACCAGCCTTAGTGTGTAGAATTATTATGCAACTAAATTAAAAATGAAAAGTTACTATCTCACTTGTTTATTATCATCTGTTGAAGTGAGAATAATTAACATACAACTCAAAATTCATAAATAAACATTTCTGATGTTTCAAAAATATTAAAATAAATTAATGACCAATATAGCCACCCTTATTTTCAAAAACAGTCAAAAGGCTTCCATTCATGGAGTCTGTCAGTTGCTTCATCTGTTGACAATCTATTTTTTGTGCAGCAGCAACCACAGCCTCCCAGACACTGTTCCGAGAGGTGTACTGTTTTCCTTCACCATAAGTCTCCCATTTAAGAAGGGCCCACACGTTCTCAATAGGGTTTAGGTGAGGAAGGGGGCCATGTCATCATTCTTTCATCTTTAATGCCTTTACTGCCTAGCTACGCAGTGGAGTACTCTGATGCATCCAATGGAGCATTGTCCTGCATAAATATCATGGTCTTCTGGAAAGTTGCAGACTTTTTCTAAAAAACTGCAGTAGGTTTCGGAGTTGATTTTGAGTCCAACTTCAATCCAAAAAAGTCCAACTAGCTCATCTTAATAAGGTCAGCCCAAACCAGTACCCGCCTTCATCTTGTTGGCGTCTGAGACAAACTGGAGCTTTTGTGCCTGTTACTGATCCAGCCACAGACCCATCCACCTCATAAAACCTTTGAAAAATCTGTGTTCAGATATTTATTGGCCCAGTCTTCACACTTCAACCTATGTGTCTTGTTCAGTGGTGGTCAGGTTTCAGCCTTCCTTACCTTGGCCATGTCTCTGAGCACTGAACACCTTCTACATCTGGGCACTCCGGGTAGGTTGTTGTTCCTGAATATGACAGCACTGGATGATAATGGGTTCTTGGTAGCTTCACGTTTGATACTTCTCAAATCTTTAGCAGTACATTTATGTCTTTTTTCTCAACACGTTTCTTGCTACCATATTGACTATTTGCAACAAAATGTTTTATGGTTCTGTGATCTCGCCCCAATATATTAGCAATTTCAAGAGTGATGCATCCCTCTAAAAGACTTTTTACAATTTGTTACTATTTAGAGTCAGGCACATCTTTTTTTTGGCAAATTCTGCCTAAGGAAAAAAAGCTGCCTAATAATTATGCATGCCTTGCTATAGGGTGTTGATCTTATCCTCACTCATTACACAAATACACATCATCATCTGCTTAAATCCAATAGGCTTTAAATGTCATGCTGAGACATTCCATGTTGTAAAGGATAAAAAATTCATGTATCTGAACACCTGAGTACTTCTGCCCTGTTACTGTTGTAGCGCCTGGTTACTTTATAGTACCGGTGCTATTTAAATTTAGAGGGAGATAAGAGTGTAGTTAAACTGATCCAAATTGTTATGTGCAAAACAGGGTCACTGTCTCAGCTTGGTTGTACTGTGGGCTTATTCTGTTGTGCTGGGGTCTTCTTCCTACCCCTGTGCAGTAGGTGGCAGCAGTGGAGTCAAGGTTTGGGTGCTCTTCTCCAGCAGCCAATCAGGAGGGTTTGGCCTCGCTGTGCATGCTGGGGGAGGGTATTTATGGGGCAGACACCATTGGTTCTGGGTTCTCCTTTGTCCAGTGTGGCACCCACCTTTAGGGTGGCCACATCACGGTGCCCCGGTGTTGTGACCTACCTGGCCGGGGCGTGCGTGCCATGCGGTGTTCCTGGTTCTGGGGCCACGTTGGCCTGGAACATTTGAGCAGCAACGGGGACCCAGTAAGCGACTGGGTTCCCACCTTTGAGGATCCCAAGCGGTAGTGCTGGTCGGTGGGGAGTCCGTCTGAGGAGCGCCATTGAGAGGCTGGCGATCCAAAAGGGCCTCGACAAACCACCTGGGATCAAGGTAGCCGGACACTAAGGGATTGATCACCTGTCAGTCGGTACCTGAGCGACAAGTTGAATAATTGAGCGACAGGCATAATTCACCAAGGAGGATTTCATCTGTAACTACAATCAGAGAGGGCCTGTGGCAGAGGTGTCTCCCTGACGTTCACCAAGGAGGGTCTGTGGCAGAGACTTTTCCTCAAGTTCAAGGTCACTAAGGAGGGTCTGTGGCAGGGACTTTATCCTACAAATGTTCGAGTAATACTCCGGCTGCCAGGTCAGTGAGAGAGGCCTGTCTGGGTACGCTAATCCCAGTCTGGCAGGAGTGGCGCAGAGAAGTGTTGCGCTTGGGAGCATGACTGTTACCCTATAATTACGCCTGAATTTGCTATTCTCCTTTCTTCTTTCAACTTCCTTCCTTCCTTCCTTCAAAGAGCGGAGCAAAGAGCACCTGTTGCGGACATTCCTTTACTTCTACTAAATGCATCATGCACCCCTAGGAATTCGGAAGAGCCACGAGGTAAATGTGCCACTCAAAACACCCAGCAGCTCTTGTCCTCATTGGAAGATTTTCCCTCTAGTCCTGTTCTGGGTGCAACTCAAGGATTTAGATTTTCCCTTATTTTCAATTTCAGTGAGAAGGGCAATAAAGATAAATAGTGTGGGATCATTTCTTCAGGGGGGACGCAGACAGAAATAAAAACCTGAGAGGGGTTCTAACCCTTTCCCACTCTATCCAAAATTTTAAAATAAAAAGTTTGCCTTTATATATATACTTCAACTTTTAAGCAGGAGGGTGTCACAATGGTAAGCATCAATGCCTTGCATTCAAAGGTCCCAGGCAGTGCTATGAGTCCTATTCATATCTATATTTTGATTGCCGGACAGCTCAAAAAATGACTCCTGTTCTTCCAAATTATCCCTCAATATCCACTCTGTGTTAAAAGAAAATATGAAGTGTAATGTCCTTGAGGGAAAGCAAAGACAATGATTACAGTCACCGAGCTAGTCTTAATGCTGCACCCCTATACTTCATTAGGCAGATGCACACACATGCTGTATATATAAGAAGAGCCCTGCGGGCCCTTAGGAATTTTCTGCATTTCTGCACGAATGGCTTCAAAAATGTAATTCGCTTTTTTATCATTATAATAAAGAAAACATGCAGAACATTTTCGATTGCTTTATTGAACATATGGCTTAAACGCCTTCACATTCTAATGTAGAATTTCTTGGTACAACTTGAAATTAATTGGTCCCTCAGTGACCGCCAGCTGTCTACATCCAGAGACAGCTAAACCGCTTCTCCAGCTCCTGTGCTTCACAGCTGGACCGAGCTTTTGGTGTTAGTAGCATTTTCTCTCCAATCATAACAATATGAGCAATTTACGAAAAGTTTAACTTTTCTCCTCTATCCAAAGAACTGGTCCGGAATACCCAAGTGATATTTAGCAAATATGACAGGATAAGCAATTTTTGTGGGGAGACGTTTGCGGTTGCGTTGTACTCCCATCGATCCTAGTAACTCTGGAAGTTGCGTTAAAATTGCAGTGGCCGCGATGCTTTGCATGTGTATGGCCCTATCTGGCTGCAGTGGTAGAATTTATTGTACCAGCAACAGAATTGCTGCACACTGATAGGAAAATAATAGTTTCCTTTATTAAACCAGCCAGCAGGAACAGGTTCTAGGCATCATGTTTTATTTTATTATTACTATTATTATTATTATTTATTATTATTTATTAAACAGGATTTATACAGTGCCAGCCATTTGTACAGTTACAATACAATTCAATACAGGTGGGATTAGAGGGCCCTGCTCTTAAGAGTTTACAATCTAAGAGGGAAGGTCACGTGATACAAAAGGTAATACCTGTGGGGGATAATCCGATGGGGAAAATAAAAGTATAGTTTGGTGTGGGCAGGATAGGCTTCCCTGAAGAGGGGGGTTTTTAGGGATCCTCTAAAAGCAAACAAAGTAGGAGATAATCAGACATATTGGGGTAGGGATTTCCATAGGATGGGAGAGGCTCTGGAAAAGTCCTGGAGGCTAGAATGGGAGGAGGTGATGAGAGGGCTAGAGAATGGGAGGTCTTTGGTGGAACAAAGAGAATGATTAGGTTGGTATTTTGAGACTAAGCTACTAATGTAGCTGGGGGCAGAGTTGTGGATGGCTTTGTAAGATGTTGTATTTTGAATTAAATTCATTGGGTTAGCAGAAGCCAATGGAGAGATTGGCAGCAAGGAGCAGCAGACATGGATCCATTGGTAAGGTGGATGAGCCTGGCAGCTGCATTCATAATGGACTGACGAGGGATAGTCTATATAAAGGTAAGCCAACGAGAAGGGAGTGGAAGTAGTCAAGGCGAGAGATAATCAAGGAGTGAACTAGGAGCTTTGCGGTGTCACTGGTTAGAAAGGAGTATATTTTGGAGATGTTTACTGAGGCTGAGGCAGCAAGATTTGGACAATGATTGGTTGTGGGGCCTAAAAGGATAGATCACAGTCCAGGGTTACACCTATAACCGTGGCATGCAGGGATGGGCTGATAGGTGTGTAATCGATCTTGACAGAGTGATCAGAAGAGGAACATGGGGGAGAAAAAAGGATGAGCTTGGTTTTGGATAGATTGAGTTTGAGGAAGCGGTGTGACATCCAGACTGATATGTCTGTTAGTAAATTAGCATTGCGTGAGGGAGTGAGCTGAGGGGTAGAGAGATAAATTTGGTCATCAGTGTAGAGATGGTCAAAAACAGTGTAGCGCTGGACAGCATATACCACATAAGTATCTAAAGTAACTGGTGTAAACAGTGTTAATCTATAAATGGTAACAATCAAAATGTGAATACACAAAAGCTATAAGTGCATAGGTTGTAATAACACTGTGCCAATCAATATGGCACTGAGCATAAAGTACTTATAAATAAGTAATTTTATAAGTACTTTATGCTCAGTGCCATATTGATTGGCACAGTGTTATTACAACCTATGCACTTATAGCTTTTGTGTATTCACATTTTGATTGTTACCATTTATAGATTAACACTGTTTACACCAGTTACTTTAGATACTTATGTGGTATATGCTGTCCAGCGCTACACTGTTTTTGCACATTTTTCTTTACACTTTATATCTAAGTTGTAGTGTTTAGCAGCAGGACGTCCTTCTCAGGACCCTATCTTAATTGTTTCACTAATATACATTTTTACTAAGCGCAATTATTCCCATTCCCTTTTCCCTTACTTTTACACAGTGTAGAGATGGTATTGGAAGCCATGGGAGGCTGCCCCAGGCCTGGGAGGAGGTGTAGATCAAGAATAGGAACAAAGAACAGAATTTTGGTGGACCCCAACAGAGAAAGAAAAAGAATTGTAAGTATTAAGTAATGCTAAAGGTGCGATTGGGTAAGTAGGAAGATAACCAGCAAAGAGTGCATTCATGGAGACTAGGGTTATCCCGATACCACTTTTTTAGGACCAAGTACAAGTACCGATACTTTTTTTCAAGTAGTCGCCGATACCAAATACCGATACTTTTTTTTTTAATTTGTCCCCAAATGCAGCCATGTCCCCCCACATATTGCAGCCATGTATGTCCCCCACATATTGCAGCCATGCATGTCCCCCCACATATTGCAGCCATGCATGTCCCTCACATATTGCAGCCATGCATGTCCCCCACATATTGCAGCCATGCATGTCCCCCACATTGGAGGGATCCGTCCAATACCGAGAGGGGGAGTGTCTATAGACACTCCCCCTTGCTCGGTATTGGACGGATCCCTCCAATCCCGAGAAGGGGAGTGTCTATACATGGCGGCGCGGGCATTTACAAGTATTCAAAACGAAAGCTTGTAATGCACGTTACGCTATAATGCAGGGATTAACGGCTGTATGCGGCGGCGGCGGTATACGGCGGCGGCGGTACAATAGCTACAGGTATGGGCGACAGGACATGGCTGCAAAATGGGGGGGGGGGAGTATTCTATTTTGGTATCGGGGGTATTTGCGGGAGTACAAGTACTCCCGCAAATACTCAGCATCGGTCCTGATACTAGTATCGGTATCGGGACAACCCTAATGGAGACCAAAGGTGTGGGCAAATTCCAGACAGAAGGAGATCAAGAAGGTTATTCTTGGCAAGGTGGTCACTCAGTGTCATGGATCTGCCACTTAAGGGTTAATGGTGCAGACTGATTTCAGTGATTGACAACAGGCTGCCCTATTTAAACACCTCAGCAGCACAGTGTCTCTGCTGCCTGATCTGCAATTCATACCTGTTCTTGTGACTTCCTGTGATCTGTTCTGTTTTCTGTGTTTGACCCGGCTTGTTTGACTACGATTGCTCTCTGTTATCCTGATGCCAGCCTGCCTTGTGACCACTCTCAGCTCTACCCTGCTTGATATCTTGTTGCCAAACTTTGCCTGTATCCTGACCATTCTATGCCTGTCGTCTATACCTACATCTGATCGTCTTATCAAACCCGGCTTGTCTGACTACGAATTCAGTGTCTCTCCAGCCCTGCGTCTACCATCCTGCTTCCTGTTTCCTACTGCACCAGCTGGACTGACAAGAACAAGATGAATCAGGCACCCATACACCGCCAGGCTCTTGCGGCCACTGTTGCAACATTGGTGGCCCTTGAGCCGGGGTTGTACGAGAAGGCCTTCCCACTACAGGCTCATCCGGCAGGTACGTAACACTCAGTCAGTTGTAGACCAGACATTCAAGGAGTTTGGTTGAGATGAGGCAAAGGTTGTTAAGATTGGTGGGGTCCAGTAAGGCTTTTTTAGGGATGGGGGTGCATGTTTGAGAGTGTTGATATTCTAGGCACAATGCTTTCACATACAAAGTTAGAAAGGGTTGTGCCTAGTGCAAAACATGTCAAAACATGTCAGAATATAACTTGTTTCTGATGGCTCTTAGAGGAAGAATATTACTTTACTTCTCAGCATGTGTCATTTGTCTTGCTGGTGCAATTGATTGCTTCGGTGGAGATGAACCTGAGATGTGATTGTGAACTGTGGAGGCTAATCTTGTGTGGAGCGGCATGTGAAATATACAATGATCAGCTTTTTTGTTATGTAGCACCAGGGCTTTTTTTTTCTTATAAAATAGGTGCAGGAACTCCTTTCTTCCAAGTCACCTCTTGTGTCGACTCCATAACCACCTCCGAGCACCATTCCTTGGTTCCACCCCCTACCCACCTCCAAGCACCATTCCTTGGTTCCACCCCCTACCCACCTCTCAGCAATGGATACTGAACCAAGTATTAATTCATGATGCTAAGTAATTTGTACAGTATGTAATTTGTTAATGATGGTAAGTAAAACAGATCCCATGTAGCCAGCAACAATGGAGCACCCCCAGCAACAATAGACTCTGAAAAGCTAGCAACAATACACCCCTCCCTCAACAGTTGTCTCGCAGCAACGATTGTCTCCCAGTAGCATAAGAGCCCCCCCAGCAACAATAGAACCCCCTGTAAAAAGAGATCCCCTCAGGCAACAATAGATCCCCCAGCAGCCAGCATCAATAGACCCTCCAATATACCCCAGTTGTCTTTTCCATTACATATATTCAGAGCTGGAGGTGCTGGAACTGCATTCACCCACGTTCCTGCTGAAAAAAAGGCCTGTGTAAAACCCTCCCAAATTAAAAAAAAAACGATTGCTGTAACTGCTTGCGAAACTGCAGTGATCTGGAGTTTCGCTTGAATTTGCTAGTGTATTTAAACCTGCTGGTCCATCAAACCCCCCCCCCCCCCATACTAACAATGCTGCCAAAGTTTTCCCCTGGTGTGTTACTGGCCAGATTGTCAGGTAAAAACAGAGGGGGAAAAAGCCTAAGCTAGTATATTTAATTTTTGTTTTTGAGTTTAATACTGCTTTAACAGATAACTCACATACTCAGATGTATGCTGTAGGGCTGACTTATGGCCCATACACACAATCAGAAAATCATACAAAAAATCGGCTTTTGAAACATTTATATGATAATCTGATCGTACACAGCATTCGTCTGAAATTATCCAAAGGAATAAACACAAAAAGCTTACTCAGTACAGTTTTCAACCAAAAATACAATACAAATACAATACAATACATTACATCACTTCTAATTTTGTATTGTGTCCTACAAGAATTTTCATACTTTAGTAAACTCTTAATTTTCGATATGATATTAGCATGTGTAAAAAAAAAAAAATATCATTTATTTGATAATCTCATTGTGTGTACCAGGCTTTACTAAAGGTGCTAAGAACATAAAGTGGGAGTAAAATCCCATCTTTGACATTTATCTATAGATATTTACTGTATGTGTAGCTGGTGACTTCATTCTGGCTGTTACTTCGGAACTCTGTGCCGTAAACTGCGGCTCACATGTGCACGTATGGGAGTGATGTCATCGCGGCTCTGACCAGTCACACAGCCGGAGTCCGCTAATCCAAAAGAAAGACAGGTGAAAATGGGAGCTTCTGCAGCTCTGACATCTCGGCACTGGAAAAGCTTAATTTTAAGGTAAGTTTAACATAATCAATATAAGAATCATGCAGTGCCATGAATGATGAAGTGCAAAGTGCGAATCAATAAGTGGTATTAAAGAAAATCATCCAATATGAAACATAGGTACATAAAACTCTTGTATATAATGTAAACAACATTAAAGTGGATGTAAACCCTCACATATACCCAGTGAAGTGAACAGCCCCAGATGATACACAGAGATGAAACAAATCTGCCTACATAAGTTTTACATGTATATCTGCTGTCTTCAGCTTTATATATTCTTTAGAAAGTGCAGTGCCAGCTTGTGGCTTCACAGCCGGGTGCCCACTGCGCATGTGCGAGCCACACTGGAGATTGTGAATGGTTCTGCAGTCTTCTGAGACCTGTGGCAATGCCCAGAAGACTGTATATAGGTAGGGGGAGAGAAGAACTTTGAGCGTAAGTGGAAGAGTGTACCTGTCAAAACCAAGTACCCACCCTCCCCCCAAAAAAATTGCCATTTAGTGAAGGGGGGGCCTTAAAGCGGAATTTCCCCTTTGGGTGGAGCTCTGCTTTCATGACTGTGCCCTGATGGAAACCCAAATCTTTAGAAATCATTTGTGACCCTTTCCAGTGTTATCAGTTTTAACTGCTCTTTTTTTTTATCATACTTTATTACACCTCCACACAATTATAGAACACATAATCAAGAGTATAGTTGTTTACATTTTTCTATTTCTTTTCCAATCATTTTTTTTAAGTTTTCAAAAGAACCGGTAAGTACAAAGCAGTGCAGTGCAATAGTTTTATTTTGTCCATCTCAGCATACAGTACTGGTTACAAAAGATAAGACGTTATCAATCAGTTGCATAAAACCCATAAGTAACCCATTATGAGGTCAGGTAACTGAGCCATAATTTACATGGATCCATAAAAGGGTATGAACTACTTGAACATGTTTTTCAAAGAACAAGGCCTCAGAAAAACCCAAGAACAAAACCCATGTCTGTATATGTTTAAACATAAAAAAAACATCAAGTTCTTTGACTCAGTAGGCCTCTTCAAAACCCCTCACCATTTTATCTGGTGATGAGGTTGCACCGGACCAACAATTGCTTAGGAGTAACACCAGCGAAAAAGAGAAAGCAAAAAGAAAAGAGAAAAAGAAAGATCTAGTAAAGCAAAGGACTAAGTACAAGACGTGTTTCCGCTATGCGTTGTATAAAAAAGGTCCCTCTGACCAGTTCAGGAGTGTCCTGAAAGGTATTTTATCCATTGATCCCATATCTCAGTGATGGCGAACCTTGGCACCCCAGATGTTTTGGAACTACATTTCCCATGGTGCTCAACTACACTGCAGAGTGCATGAGCATCATGGGAAATGTAGTTCCCAAACATCTGGGGTGCCAAGGTTCGCCATCACTGCCAAATCTTATCAAAATAGACTCAGCTTATCCCTAAGAATGGCCACCATGCATTCACTGATCATGATCCACGTCAATTTGGCCTTTAAAAGGTGAAAGTGGCTCATTGGGAATTTCCAGGGTCATGCATTAGACATCCTAGCTACTGTGAATATAAACAAGCATCTCACGTGTCCTGGTATGCCCTCCACTGGCATCCCAAAAAGGGCCCGCTGTGGGGTCTTGATTGGATTCACTTGTGCAATGGAATACATAAAGTTGTATGTGCGGATCCAAAACCGCCTCACTTTGCTGCATATCCAGCAAACTATTTTCATAACGGGCCTATCCTGGCACTTCTTTCCTTCATGTAAAATTCATCATTTTTTTCCTAGAAAATTACTCAGAACCCCCAAACATTATATATGTTTTTTTAGAAGACACCCTAGGGCAGTGTTTTTCAACTCCAGTCCTCAAGGCACACCAACAGGTCATGTTTTCAGGCTTTCCATTATTTTGCACAGGTGATTTGATCAGTTTCACTGCCTTAGTAATCACCACAGCCATTTCATCTGAGGGAAATCCTGAAAACTTGACCTGTTGGTGTGCCTTGAGGACTGGAGTTGAAAAACACTGCCCTAGGGAATAAAGTGGCGGTCATTGTAACTTTTTATCTTGCACGGTGTTTGTGTAATCATTTTTCAAACTTATTTTTTTGGAAAAAAAAAACAGTTTCACAAATTAAAAAATAACAAAACAGTAAAGTTAGCCCAATTTTGTATAATGTGAAAGATGATTACGCCGAGTTAACAGATACCTAACATGTCATGCTTTAAAATTGCACACACTCATGGAATGGCGCCAAACTTCAGTACTATAAAATCTCTACAGGTTACCAGTTTAGAGTTACAGAGGAGGTCTAGTGCTAGAATTGTTGCACACGCTCTAACGCACGCGACCATACCTCACATGTGTGGTTTGAACGGCGTTTACATATGTGGCTGGGACTTATGTATGTGTTCGCTTCTAAGCGTGAGCTAACGGGGACATGGGTGTTTTAATTATTATTATTTTTTTACTTTAATTTTTTTTTTAAACTTCTTTTTACTTTTTTTTATCACTTTTACTCCTATTACAAGGAATGTAAACATCCCTTGTAATAGAAATGGTTCGTGATAGGCATGGGCATCCGCTTCAAAGGGCAAGGGGGGGTCGTTTACCTCCCCCCTGGAACTGGCCCTGGGGCCGCTTTAAAATGCGACTGCAGCGCTACCCTCCTTCTGTCCTCCGGCGCTCGTATCGTATGTCATCGAGCTGGGTCTGTGTGCAAGGTCCCGCCCCCTAGTTCGGCTCGTCTGATAGTCTTCTAGTGTTCCGCCTATCACGACGAGCCGAACTAGGGGGGCAGGACCTTGCACACAGACCCAGCTCTGTGACATACGATACAAGCGCCAGAGGACAGAGGGAGGAGAGTGCCATTTTATATCGTTTACCAGGCCCGTGCTTTGTTTGTTCCAACATCTGTTGCCACAGGTAACACTAGACTATTTTCTGATGTGTTTTTAGCAAGTCTGGAAAAGCAGAGCCAACACAACACAGAGTTGTAGCCTACGGCATAGTTTCTAGTTGTCCCTTATTTAGAGTGCCTGTCCCTCTTCTGGAATCAAATCCATTTGTCCCTCATTCCAAAAGGTTCCTTTTTGAGACCAGAAATAAATATAGTGTAGTGTTTCAGTCAAGGGAAAGGGGTGCTGTGTAATGTACAGGGGGCCAGTGATGCAGGGTGCTGTGTAATGTAAAGGGGGCCAGTGATGCAGGGTGCTGTGTATTGTAAAGAGGTCCAGAGTTGTGGGGTGCTGTGTAATGTAAAGGGGTCCAAAGGTGCAGGGTGCTGTATAATGTAAAGGGGTCCAGAGCTGTGGGGTGCTGTGTAATGTAAAGGGGTCCACTGGTGCAGGATGCTGTGTAATGTAAAGGGGTCCAGTGATAGAGGTGCTGTGTAATGTAAAAGGGGCAAGTGATGCAGGGTGCTGTGTAATGTAAAGGGGTCCAGAGCTGTGGGGTGATGTGTAATGTAAAAAGGTCCAGAGCTGTGAGGTGCTGTGTAATGTAAAGGGGTCCAGAGGTGCAGTTGTGGAGAGGGGGTACACAGTAGTGACAAAGAGATATTGAAAGATGCAGGGGCACAGTGGGGTGTTTTTACATTTTAACGTGGGAGGGGGCTTTTAACCCCAGCTAGAAGTCGAACAAAGGGTAAAATGCATCTGGGAATCGCTGCTGGCGAAGCGCGCCCCCCCTGAAAAAATTTCAGCGGACGCACATGGTGACAGGTAGGGATGAGCCGAACACCCCCCGCGTTCGGTTCGCACCAGAACCGTCGCACGGACCGAGCGTTCGCACGGACATTTAGAACCCCATTGAAGTCTATAGGACTCGAATGTTTGAATTCAAAAGTGCTCATTTTAAAGCCTAATATGCAAGTCATTGTCGTAAAACGTCTTTGAGAACCTGGGTCTTGCCCCAGGGAACATGTATCAATGGAAAAAAGTTTTAAAAACGGTCGTTTTTTCAGGAGCAGGACTCCTAAAAAAAAAGACCGTTTTTGAAACTTTTTTCCATTGATACATGTTCCCTCGGGCAAGACCCAGGTTCTCAAAGACGTTTTCACAGGCAAACTATAGACACCCAGCAGGTACAATATTTAAAGGAATTTTTTTTTTTTTTTTTAAGCATCATTAAAATCACTGCTCCAGGAGCTGTGATTTTAATGATGCTTAAATTAAAAAAAAAAAAATTCCTTTAAATATTGTACCTGCTGGGTGTCTATAGTTTGCCTGTGAAAAGGTCTTTGAGAACTTGGGTCTTGCCCGAGGGAACATGTATCAATGGAAAAAAGTTTTAAAAACGGTTGTTTTTTCAGGAGCAGGACTCCTGAAAAAACGACCGTTTTTAAAACTTTTTTTCCATTGATACATGTTTCCTCGGGCAAGACCCGGGTTCTCAAAGAAGTTTTCACAGGCAAACTATAGACACCCAGCAGGTACAATATTTAAAGGAATTTTTCTTTTTCTTTTTTTTTTTATTTAAGCATCATTAACTGCTTGCCGACCGTGCGCCGTTGTTTTACGGCGGTAGGTCGGCTCTCCTGGGCGAGAGCCCGTAGCTCTACGTCGGCAGTTTAGCGGCCACTAGGGGGCACGTGCGCCCCCCGCTCGCCCCCGAGTCCCGTGCGCGATTGCTCGGTACAGAGCGAGGACCGGGAGCTATGTGTGTAAACACACAGCTCCCGGTCCTGTCAGGGGAGAAATGCCTGACCATCTGTTCATACAATGTATGAACAGAAGATCGGTTATTTCCCCTAGTAAGTCTACCCCCCCCCCCCCATACAGTTAGAACACACCCAGGAACATACTTAACCCCTTCCCTGCCCCCTAGTGTTAAATCCTTCACTGCCAATGGCATGCAATTTTATAGCACTGATCGCTAAAAAAATGCCAATGGTCCCAAAAATGTGTCAAAAGTGTCCGAAGTGTCTGCCATAATGTCGCAGTACTGTAAAAAAATAAAATAAAAATGCCATAAAACTACCCCCTATTTTGTAAACGCAGCTCCTGAACAGCCTTGGGGTCCCCTGATAATATCCATAGCCCTCATCAAAAGTGCCAAGGACTTACAAACTGCGGGTGTGAGGACCACTGGGGTTGGTACAGGTAGGTTACAGGTTGTTACACCTACTGGATGAACTTACTTACAAAAAAAGGGCATTCAGGATATTCAATAAAAAAATCTAATATACTGTATTATAATACAGGATATTTTCAGCTCTGCTGTACCAGATATGTTCTGGGTCGCTGACTGTAGCACATTCCATACTTGCATTAGTTAGCTGTACAAGGTTACTTTAATAATGGGAAATGCCCTTGGCCTTTTTATACGAACAATTATCAAATATATACAAAGAGATTTCTGATCAGACTTGCCATCTCCACTAATTATTTGTTCCTGAAATCCTGTGGAAATATGATAGAACCATCTCCTGGACAGCGGTCCTTTCATGTTTCACTTCTGTTGGTGGTCTGATGTATCCAACAAAGAAAACAGGATCTAGGAGCAGCGGAGCAGAGTTCTGGGCATGCTTTCAACTGTTTGTTTTACTTTAGACTTAAAGTATGAAAAGCTGAAAATACTAAAGACATTGAAAATAAACCTGGTGCACAACAAACAATATGGGGGGATCAGATTCCAACAACAAAGCCAAGCACAGGGATTAATGTCATTCATTTTCTAGCCCTGGCAATCTACAGATGAATACTCAAGAGGAACAGAACACCAAAGGCAAATCAATTTGTTAATAATATTTAAAACATGGATACAACCCTTAGCCTTTATACGGGAGGATGCTACTGTTTCACTGAAACACTATATTACTTGCATGTCCACCTACAAGACTCGCAAAAGTCAACTTTTTAATAAGGTTTCATGGTAAATAGAGATCAAACATACTATGTCACCAATACACTTATTTCCCTTCTTTAGTTATGAAAGCTTTTTTACATCCCAATTTCTGATCATAAAAATTCTAAAAAAGTCACCCTACAGTGTTTATTTTCACAGTCAGCACTGGAGCAGATACAGTATTTTTTAACATGAGTTCCACGCTCACATCAATGCATTTTTGTGTCTTTTTGAAAAGGGTCAGGGACTTTGTTTCCAACATGCAGCATTTTCCATGTTATAGACTTCAGTGGACCCGCATCCAAAACGCAAGTACAGTGTTTTTATTGCGATTTTTTACAGCAATTTTGTCACAAATCGCATTTTGCATTTTGAGTATTTTTTCTTTACATTTACTGTATAAAGCCTGTTGCTAAGGAGTGGGTCAGGAAGTTGGCCGTGTGTCCTTAACAACCAATAAGTTATCAGTCGTCATCGGGCTCCCTGAATTACCAGACCCTGAATTGCCTTCAGGTCTGAGTCAGATCTGAAGAGCACACCCCCCAAATATTTAAAAAAATGGTGGGGATCCCCTCAAAATCCATACCAGGCCCTTATACGAGCATGTAGCCCAGCAGGTCAGGAAAGGGAGGGGAAAAGCGAACGCCCTCCTCCATCCTCGACTATACCAGGTTGCATGCCCTCAACATGGGGGGGGTGCTTTGGGATGTTGATGGGGACAAGGGCCTCTTCATGACAAACCTGGGCGGTGGTTGTGGGTGTCTGGGGCGACAGGGGGCTTATTGAAATCTGGAAGCAACCTTTACCAAGGGATCCCTGGATACCCTTATCCATTCACGAGAAAAAAGTGCAGTGTTACAAAAAAATCCTGTCTTCTCCCTCCTGTCTTCCTTCTCCTCCTTCTCTCTCCGGTGGTTTCTTCTCCCTCCGCTGTCTTCTCCTTCTGGTGTTTCTTCTCTCTTGGGTGGTTTCTTCTCCCTCTTAGGCCGCGTACACACGTCCGAGAACCTTGTCGGGCTAAACTCATCGTTCCGCCCGACGTTCCCGATGAGCGGTCGAAAAAGCTCGTCGAGCCAAAGTCCTCATTGAACAACGAGGAAAAAGAGGGACGCTCGTCGGAAGTGTACACACGACTGAGAACCTCGGCAGAATATGTCTCCCAGCGAGCTTCTCACTGGATTCTGCTGAGAAGCTTGGTCGTGTGTACGGGGCCTCAGCTTTCTGGTAAGGTATTCTTCCTCTGTTGCTGCTGCCCACTAAAAAAAAAAAACACAGTCTTACTCCAATGCTGGTTTCCTCCGTTGTGTCAGCTCCCGCTGTTTGCAATCCATTATATAGCCATTAGACGTAGCCATCCAGTGACATCATGCAGAGAGCCCGTCCCTTGTGACATTGCGTGATTTGTAGCCGTTTGTTCATGAAGGGTTGGAGAGTGGTACAGTACTGAGTGTTTGCAGGCAACAGTGAAGCATGGTGGAGGTTCCTCACAAGTTTGGGGCTGCATTTCTTTGGGAGATTTTGTCAGGACCAATGGTGTCCTCAAAATTCTGAGAAATACGGGCAGATACTTATCCATCATGCCATTCCATCAGGAAGGCGTGTAATTGGCCCCAAATTTATTCTGCAGTAGGACAACGACCCCAAACATGCAGCTAACATCATGAAGAAATATCTTTAGACTCTGGAACAGAATTGTCTGGGTTTACTGAGCGTGCCGAGAATACTTCTTGGTGCACATAAATAGGGGAATCAGGCATAACTGGTGGACACTGTAATTTGTCTTCATCAACCCCTAAGCCAAAACCTGCTACAGTTTCACCTCATTTTGATCTATGCCCTGGTGGATTAAGGGACACTGGGTAGGACGGGGACAGTACATGTTATGGGTTCTTTGTGAAATGTGCCTTCTACGCCTACAAGATATGGGTCTCTATGGTATGCTTATGTAGCACCCTCTACTTAGTTAGGTGTTAGAAGTGAGATTTTTGGTAAGTGCAGGAAAATATTGGCAGGCCTAGCTGGAAGCTAGGCCTGTTTGTTTTGATCTGTGTGGGCTGGGATTGGATAAGAGTAGGCTCGTGACTCACAGACAGCATCACTTCTTAGTTATCTCCCTGAGGCTTCTAGAGGATTCTAGAAGAGTGGAGGGATAGAGAGGTGAATCTGCCTGAGGTGTTCTAAGGAGCCCTTACCAATCCCCAACCTGGATTGGCAAGAGGCAGGCCTCCCTAAATACCTAGGGTCAGCCTAGCTGGAGGGTTGTTGTCAGAACTGAGAATGGAGTGCTAGGCTGTCGGTGCCTTTGAGGCTGCTCCCCAGTCTAGGGACTGACCTTGGGCCTGGGACTCCGGTGCTGGAAGAATCAATTCAAGAACACATGAGGGATCTGGATAGGAGGCACAGAGAGGAGTCCAGGACAGTAGGAGCTAGTACTGCTGGGCAAGTCTTCAGGAGGGATCCACCGCTGTGTGAGGCCAGGAGGGCCGGTGAGTCGCAGACACAGTAGGAAGAACTAGAGAGGCACACCTAAGAGGACTGAGAGTGTGCAGTCTGGGATGGGTGCAGAGCCAGCGGTAAGGACTGTGATGTCACTGGCAGTGGAGTCGGGTAGTAGCAGCCAGGAGGGTTGGCAGAGCCTGAAGAGGGATTACTGGGAGCAGCTAAAACTAAAGACTTCCTATTAAATTTTTGCTACACAAAAAGGCACTTGTGGTCCCTGCCTGCAAAAGGCAGTTGCTGAGGCCTGACTGAGTCAGAGTTGGGCCTAACCATGTGCTAGCTGTGCCTGGAAGTAAGTGTTGTGCAGGAAAGAGAGAGAGAGATAGTCTGCAAGCAAGTGTTTGGAGAAGTGTTTTGTACAAACAGTGTACATAGTTCTGTTCCAAATTGACTGTTCTGAAATTATACTGGACATCCCATATATTCCCATCTCTATCCAAGTTCAAATCCCTCAAAAAAAACAAAAAAACAAAAAAAAAAAAGCATATGGACTATTCACTGTCTCCAAGGTAATTGGGAAGTTAATGCCGGGTTGGGCAGGGTGACAGGTGGACCACAACTTTCACCATCCCCTACGGGTTGGGGGGAACCGCTACATTTAGGGGCTCTCCAGGATCACCTGATCACATGTGACCTGCCATTCAGTGACTTTTCACCATGTGCTGTCAACCGTGGCAACCATGGCGGGCGATCACGCCCATGGATTACAAATATGTCCAGCATTCTGCTAATCTTGGACATTTTTCACTGAATTACAAATATGCCCAGTGCTCTGCAAATACTGGACATCTTGAGCTTTTGCTCCAAACTCCTGCTATAGACAGTAAAGTGCGCCTGGTAGTGTCTACTGTTGCCCGGGGTGATCAGGGTAAGTCTGTGGGTGCCTGCGGCTGGGACTGTGTGGAGATAGTGCCCTTGAGTGAGACATTGGTTACAAACTTTATTGTAGCTACTGGTAACCATCGGAAAAGTCAGAGGTCTGAGCAAATTTCTGTGTTTTTAATTTGATTACATTATTGAATACATTTTATTATTATTTTTTAGAATTACTTAGTTATTTAATAAATTATAATTTATGATTTTGTGTTTCAAACTTTATCATACCCGGGATGTCTACTAGACTCTTGGGGCCAGATTCAGCAACACTTGCGCTGGAGTATTTTGATATGCGCCGCGTAACTGTGAAGATGCGCCGTCGTTTCTATGTGCCCGTACCCACCAAACTAGATGCGCCCAATAACGGGCCATTTGCGACCGGCGGAACGTTCCGACGCCAGAGTATCGTCAGCGCTTAATTTCGCTTGGCGCATCAGTCGCGCCTCTTGATTTCCCCTGCAAATATGCAAATGAGGGATTTTTCCCAATTCACGAACGGATTAGCACCATACGCTGGCTACATGCGCCGCGCGTATCTCGTCCGTCCGGCGCAAAGTTATTTCTACAAATAGCTGCTTTATCTTTACTCCAGACGGCCTCAGGTCAGCAGGAGAGCAGCTACAGCAGCGTTACCGACGATAAGAGCTAGCTGAGCACCCCCACTTGCAGGACATCACCTCTGTCCCTGCTTGTCTGTCGACTTTTACAGCCATGGAGGAAGACATCATAGGTCTCCATAGCCGAGATGACGGCTGACAGCTCCTGGCCTTTAGAGTTCAGCTTTCTCCTGTGTGTTTGCGGGGAACGGGAGCAGCCATCTCAGAACAAAAGTAACATCACTGCGGGGAGGGGGAGCAGGATATACTTTAGTGCCGGAATGGCGCTTCTACGGGCGCATTTAAACGCCCAACGGAAGGCATTGCGCTGACGTTTCCCGTGAAGTGGTGCCGACGGAAGTTGTGAGCATGCGCACAAAGGGGGCGAGTGGAGCCTCACTCACTGCGCATGCTCCGTGGTTGATGCGCTGAACGTAAGCCTCTGCGCTGGGCTCCGCCCATCATTTACATATGATCACACCCACTTCCCCTTGCGTCGGGTTACGCCAGCGCATTATCGTTACTCTGGCGCAAGTTTACGCGCAACTGCTATGTGAATAACAGTACTTGCGCTGAAAGGGTCGTCAGAGTAACGTAAATGAGAAGCGTTACTCTGGAGCAAAGATGCTCTCATCTACCTGAATCTGGCCCTTGGACAGATTTATGTGAGTTATTCCTAAATATTACAGGCCTACAATATATAACGCCAAATTTCTATGCAAAATAATGTACTGCTTTTACACTCAAAAATCTGACATAATCATACCGCCATGGAGGATAAATACCTAGGGTCAGCCCAGTTGGGGGTTGTTGTCGGGTAGAAGAACTGAGGGTGGAGTGCAAGGCTGTCAGGGCCTTTGAGGCCGCTCCCCAGACTGGGGGGGGGGTGACCTTGGGCCTGGGGTTCGGGTGCAGGAAGGATTTATTCAATAACTCATGAAGGATCTGGACAGATTCCCTCCTACCCTGGTCCATGCAGATCCTGGGGCTCTCCCTAACCTTCGCTAACAGCTTGGTGAGTGGGTAGACGTGACAAATCGGCTTTCCTCCTCCCCGCTGACAGCTAAAGAAAAACAACGCTGATCCCCGGACATCGCGGCCACCTACCTCTGGCCACCTAGGATATGGGCAGCCCCAACGATTTTAGCGGTGCTCAGAGGGAGAATTGTTTAATTACCTGTCAACTATAAATAGGCACCACATACCTTGATTAAAGAATAAACAAAGGAAAATTGAATGGGATTTTTAAGGTGCAGAAAAATACAAATAATTTATATAAATATAAATTTTATTATACAAAAGTACATAGAGTAAAAAAAATCCATCATATAATACATAGAATTTCAAAAATGCATGCAGACAATTCTCTCAACATGTTTCGCCATTCAATTTGACTTGTTCAGGAATTTTTTTGTCAAGCACTACTGAAATAAGGAAAAGAAAAATAACACAATATGTACACAAGGAAGACATGAAAAGACACATTTGAAACACAATAATATGCAATGATGATGAGATCATAGTCAATATCATACTCAGAATGGCTGCGGGTATATAAAAATGAAAATGAAAATAAAAATTAAAAATAAAAATCAGAATTTACCTGTAAAAATTGATGGATACGCCTAAAAAATATAAATACATTTCTTAGGACCGCATCAGGAGGAGAACCTTTTGAGATAGAGTCATATGGTATACCAAGAGAAGTGCTCAGAGGGAGAAAAAGAGGATGAGCAGCAGGCACACACAATGTACACTGTGATGTTCTCCCTCCTGATGCAGGACAGGTGAGGCTCTTAACCATGATTGGTGCTGAAAGAAGAGGATGGTGTGGTAGGTCAGTGGGGATGACAGCATGGTCCTGCTAGCTGTGGGGCTGGCTGAGTGATGGGAGTGCTGTGTTTCTTCATCACTTAGTCTCAGCCAGATGATAATATTACACAGCACACTGATAGATGACGGAGACCCCCTCCCTGCTCCTCCTCTTCATCTTGATCTCCCTACTTGCCGGCAATAGGTATTTGTAAAAAAAAAAAGGTATCGGTACCCGTAGCTCAAAAAGTAGTATTGGTGCATCCCTAGTAACAGTAGTGAACTATGTCTGCATAATGTGTTTTCAAACTGTCATTTGTACTCTCAATAAATGACTCAAGTGACATGGTGACAATACAGGAGCACACTTTGGAGACAGGGAGAGGTCATTGTAACATTATACCAAGAAGTGTCTTTTGTGCAAACCAGTCACTTATTGCGATTATTTTTTTTTAACTAAAATTTGTAGAAGAATACTTATCAGCCTAAACTGAGAATTTTTTTTTTTTTAAATTGGGTTATTTATTATAGCAACAAGTAAAAAATACTGTTTTTTTTTTTCAAAATTGTCGCTCTTTTTTTGTTTATAGCGCAAAAAATAAAAACCGCAGAGGTAATCAAATACCACCAAAAGAAAGCTCTATTTGTGGGTAAAAAACGGACGTCAATTTTGTTTGTGAGCCACGTCGCACGACCGCGCAATTGTCAGTTAAAGCGACACAGTGCCGGAAGCTGAAATTTCACCTGGTCAGGAAGGGGGTATACGTGCCCAGTAAGAAAGTGGTTAAAGGGACTGGAGGACCTTAGTTATGAGCAAAGGTTACATAAACTGAACTTATTCTCTCTGGAGAAGAGACGCTTGAGAAGGGGATATGATTTCAATGTACAAATACCGTACTGATGACCCCACAATAGGGATAAAACTTTTCCGCCAAAGGGCATTTAACCACTTAACCCCCGGACCATATTGCTGGTGAAAGACCAGAGCACTTTTTGCGATTCGGCACTGCGTTGCTTTAACTGACAATTGCGCGGTGGTGCGACGTGGCTCCCAAACAAAATTGGCGTCCTTTTTTCCCCACAAATAGAGCTTTCTTTTGGTGGTATTTGATCACCTCTGCGGTGTTTAGTTTTTGCGCTATAAACAAAAATAGAGCGACAATTTTGAAAAAAAATGAATATTTTTTACTTTTTGCTATAAAAAAAATATCCCCCAAAAATATATATAAAAAAATGTGTTTCCTCAGTTTAGGCCGATACGTATTCTTCTACATATTTTTCATTAAAAAAAATTGAATAAACGTTTATTGATTGGTTTGCGCAAAAGTTATAGCGTTTACAAAATAGGGGGTAGTTTTATGGCATTTTTATTAATATTTTTTTTTATTAGTAATGGCGGCGATCAGCGTTTTTTTTTTTTTGTACTGCGACATTATGGCAGACACTTCGGACACTTTTGACACATTTTTGGGACCATTGGCATTTTTATAGTGATCCGTGCTATAAAAATGCATGGGATTACTATAAAAATGCCACTGGCAGTGAAGGGGTTAACACTAGGGGTCGGGGAAGGGGTTAAGTATGTTCCCTGGGTGTGTTCTAAATGTAGGGGGGGTGGCCTCACTAGGGGAAATGACTGATCACTGTTCATACATTGTATGAACAGACAGTCAGGCATTTCTCCCCTGACAGGACCAGGAGCTGTGTGTTTACACACACAGCTCCCGGTCCTCGTTCTGTAACGAGCAATCGCGCCCCTAGTGGCTGATCTGAGGGCCGACGTAGAGCTACAGGCTCTCGCGCAGGGGAGCCGACCTGCCGCAGTAGAACTGCGGCGGCTGGATGGCAAGTGGTTAAAAAGACTCAAGGTAAGAGAGGTAAGAATGTGAAATTCTCTTCCAAAAAGCAATGGTTTCAGCAGGGAGCATAGATAGTTTCAAAAACCTCTTAGGCACCTAAACGTCCAAAACATTCAGGGATATACAATGTAATATTGACATAAAAGTGCACACACACAGGTTGGACTTAATAGACTTGTGTCTTTTTTTAACCCTACCAACTATGTAAATATGTAAGAATGTCCAAGTGCCTTTATCCTAATCGATATACAGATGTCACATGACCCAGTTCCTTCCCAGCCTGTCTGCAGGGAAACATAAGCAGGAGGATCATCTAGTCCTCTGCCGCTGGTCACATGTTCAAAATGCAAAACAGCTTTTGGAATATAGAGTAAAATAAATAAATAATATCAAACTGTTTTAAATCATCATACAAATACACAGTATATCTGAAACCAAATCTTTATTTTTATTTTTTAACAATAACATGGTGTGGGTGGATTTCTGCCAGTCACAGGCTGTGTTACACCTCTCCAGCCTGTGTCTTAGATCAACAGGGAGGTGAAGCCTCCATCAATCTACACATAATATCCCACCCAAATTGTGTTTAGCTGGTTAGTGGGCATGGAGGCGGAGGGAGGGGTGGGCTGTCATTTACCACTGTGTATACACTCACATGTGTGACTATATAGTCACATGGGCTCCTCAAATGTAATACAGAGGAATTGCTCAGCGTAGAAACTGAGCATGTGCAGAAGCTGGCAACACTGCTCTGCAAAATCTCCAACTACCCTGGGGACAAAATCAAAAGGAGTAGATAGAAAACAGAAGGATCAACCAGGATTGTTTCAGAATACAGAACATGAATCCCATAGTGACCGAGTATGAGCAGCATGTAATACAAACATTTTTGACAGTTGTTTTTGTGTCACTTTAACTACTTATAACATTTTCCTTGAAGGTTCCCCATGGCCATAACTTAGGAAGTATGGAGAAGTTTGGATTGTTTCTCTGCTAGAATGTCATTCCTTGACAGCATGTCACCAGTCAGTATATTAGATTATATGACCAAAGCCCCATTCATTCATTTGACAATTCGGAGTGCTCCTTTTGTCAGGGCTAGCATTGTTAACCATAAAAATCCTTGATTCATTTTACCTAACTTCCTAGGTCTCCTACGACAACAAACCCTCCTAATGACGTTGAGCCAAACACGTACATCAGGTAGAAAGGTCAAACTGTCCTTCAAGAGTTGCTTTAACATGACCAATGAGTCAAAGGTAACAAGGAAAACACCTGAGGACAACAAGATTTCAATGAGAGATTATCTCAGTTAGTCACGATACACTTACAAAGACTCTCACTGTTTTCTTCTTCCTTGTTACCTTGTTGATAGGATCTTCATAATTGCTCTCAGTAATCACCAAACATTGTTTGGATGGACATAGAAAAGGATTAGTAACCTGGCTTCCTTAATACTTTTTAGACATAGTATAATGCGCTTTGCGGGAATACTGTAGAAAACACTGTATGTGTGGTCATCATAAATCATTTATTAATCTAGAAAAGTCAGCATATAGAAAGATTTAAACTTTTCTCATACAACAAAAAATGAGTGATAATGATCAGTAACAGATCTTCAAAGATTATCATATATCATCTATCACTGTGATTAGGACGCAAATAGTAAATCATTATGATATGTCAGTGAAGTAACATCTTTGAATGAACTGCCAGCTATAAACATGATTCTATTGTTGTGAATTAGGGATGAGCTTCGTGTTTGAGTCTAAACGTATGTTTGACCCGAACATCGTATGTTCGATCGTTCGTCGAAATACGAACAAAACGGGTCGTTCGCGCCAAATTCGAGCAGGGATGGACTGAGACCAAAATTTGGCCCTGGACTTTATCCAGATCGGCCCACTTTATGTTTGCAAACAATAACAAAAACAGTATATAAACTATACGCAATTGTGCAAAAAAACATAAGTAGCATAACATAAGGAGTCCTCACTCACCTCTTTTATGATTTCACTTATTCTCCTCTGTATTGTCCTCATTATTCTCACATCACTGCATGAAGTGGAGGGCGAGCTGTGCAGCTATTACTTTGACAGGCTGTCACTGAAACCGGCCCACTGAGCCATCGGCCCACCGGGAAACTCCCTGTAGTCCCTATGGCCAGTCCATGCCTGAATTCGAGTGACGCGCCACAGCCCATAATTCACTGCGGCATCGCTGGCTGATGATTGGCCAAGCATGCACTATGACCCGCATGCTTGGCCAATCACAGCGTGCAAAAAACGGAGAGCCATAGTTGGCCAAAGCCAGGGTGGCTTTGGTCAATTATGGCTCAGGGGGTTTGGTACACGCCCCACACTATAAAAGGCCGCCTGCAGGTCAGCCTTGTGTTGTGTGTTGTGGTGGTGGTTAGAGAGACAGAGAGAGTGTCATTTTTTGCAGGTAGATAGATCAGGCAGGCTAGTCAGTTAATGTTACAGTGTGTAGAGGATATATATACATCCCTAGGAGTTGTACATATATTTCTACACTGTATAGTTTAGCTAGATCAATTCTTCCTAATTTACTGACAGGCAGGTAATTGTGCTATTTAAAGACGTTTTCACAGGCATACTATAGACACCCAGCAGGTACAATATTTAAAGGAATTTTTCATTTTTTTTTTTTTTTTCTCAAGAGCAGTGATTTTAATGATGCTTAAATAATAAAAAAAAAATCCTTTAAATATTATACCTGCTGGGTGTCTATAGTATGCCTGTAAAAACGTCTTTGAGAACCCTTGCCCGAGGGAACATGTATCAATGGAAAAAAAGTTTTAAAAACGGACATTTTTTCAGGAGTCCTGAAAAAAACGACCGTTTTTAAAACTTTTTTTTCATTAAAACATGTTCCCTGGGGCAAGACCCGGGTTCTCAAAGACATTTTACGACAATAACTTGCATATTAGGCTTTAAAATTAGCACTTTGAATTCGAACGTTCGAGTCCCATAGACGTCAATAGGGTTCTAAATGTTTGCGCGAACGTTTGGTCCGTTCGATGGTTCTGGTGTGAACGGAACGGGGGGGGGGTGTTCGGCTCATCCCTATTGTGAATCACAAACATATACCTATTCCATATAGTACTATGAGATCTGTTCTTTTAGTAATATTCTCTAATCTGTAATTGGGCCTATAGCTTTAGGCCCAAAGTCTGAGACAGGGATCCTCAAACTATGGCCCTCCAGCTGTTGCGGAACTACACATCCCATTAAGGCATTGTAAAACTCTGACATTCACAGACATGACTGAGCATGATGGGAATTGTAGTTCCTGAACAACTGGAGGGCCATAGTTTGAAGACCCATGGTCTGAGATAACACACCAGATGATCAAAGAGGAAGAATTAGTCAGCTAGAAGTGATTTTGCCAACTGTTATGGGATATAGGCTACTTGAAGTCCACTGATTTAAAGTTCTCTGCTTCTAGAGGAGTTTTGTGTTTTGCCTGTAGAAGCCACACAATCATGGGCGTCGCATAAGGGGTTGCAGGGGTCACAATCGCAACCCTGCTCCTAGCTCCAGGGGGCGCCAGCAGCCTCCCAGTCATATTATCATATCCTCCATAAAGTCCAGCTCTGGTCTGCCCTAGGGCCACACAACCATGCTCCAGTACTGAGCTTCTACTTTGCCGCCCCACAGTCCACACCCCTCCAATCTCATTGGCTGGGGAGAAGCTGTGAGGCATTTCCTGAATGGAGAGGAGCACAAGGTGGGAACAGCCCAGGATGAGGAAGTGTCTGTGCTGTGTGCTGGCAACATGGAATGGTAACCATGCTTAGCGAGGCAAGAGAAGGAGAGTGCCATCCTATAGCCATGAAGGGACCGATGTCACTGGTGAGGTAAGACACCGCTCTGTACCACCACACCCGGAAATGTCCGCTTAGCCCACTTTCCTGATAACTGGGGTAAAGACACACACCTTCGGGAGGTGACCTTGCCCCAACACCTACCAAAACCTTCAGAAATTGCTAAAACAAACCCCTTAACACCTCTTTAGGGGACCCCTGAAGGGCTGCAGACTCCAGATTTTGTGTCACATGACTTTGCCCTCTCAGATCCAAGTTGCACACCCCCAAAGCCCTCTGACCACCCCCTCTGCCCTCGATACTATGCCCGGCTGCTGAGCTCCTTTCCCATTACAACACTCTATACCAGGGATCCTCAAACTATGGCCCTCCAGCTGTTGTAGAACTACACATCCCATGAGGCATTGTAACACACTGACATTTACAGACATGACTAGGCATGATGGGAATTGTAATTCCTGAACAACTGGAGGGCCATAGTTTGAAGACCCATGCTCTATACCAGGGGTGGCAAACTGGTAGCCCTCCAGCTGTTGCAAAACTACAAGTCCCATGAGGCATTGCAAGGCTAACAGTTACAAGCATGACTCCCACAGGCAGAGGCATGATGGGACTTGTAGTTTCGGAACAGCTGGAGGGCCGCCAGTTTGACACCCCTGCTCTATACTGTTCCTCCTCTGCATGGCTGAAATCACATTCCTTTACAACACCTTCCTTTAAAGGAATGTGATTTCAGCCCTGTGTAGTGTGTGTGTGTGTGTGTGTGGGGGGGGGGGACTATATACAGTGCTGGGATGGGAAAGGAGCTCTGCCAAGTGACCTACCAGGGGTGATCCCTGTCCTCTGATTCTCCAGGGGTGATCCCTGTCCTTTGATTCTTCAGTGGTAATCCATGTCCTCTCATGTAAAGAGCAACTCTGGGAACTGAAAACTCTTAGGCCTCGTACACACGAGGGGATATGTCCGCTGAAAACGGTCCGATGGACCGTTTCAGCAGACATCTCCGCTCGTGTGTATGGGCTAGCGGACAGATTTCTCCACCCGACAGATTTCAAAGCATGCTTTGAAATCTATCCAGTGGGAATCTGTCCGCCCAACATGTCTGCTGGTTAGTACACTTACCAGCAGACATGTCGTCCCCCACCGCCGCCGCGCCGCCGCCAAATGGATTCGGCGCATGCGCGGAAGTGTTTAACTTCCTGGTGCGGTGACGTGGCGGTGACGTGGCGGCGTCAACGTCACCGCCGCGTCACCGCCACGTCACCGCGCCGTCCGGCGGCGGGGAATTTGATCCGATGGTGTGTACACGCCATCGGATCAAACTCCCGATCGGACATATCCGATGGAAATGGTCCGCGGACCGTTTTCATTGGATAAGTCCGATGGTGTGTACGAGGCCTTAAGCTACTTTGAGTATCTTGGCATGCGGTGGATGTATCTGCACACACGGTGGAAGTGGTGGGTTGTAATGGGGAGCCCAAGTCAACTTTTGCATCGGGGGCCCACAAGCTTCAAGCTAAGCCTCTGCGCTCAATGTTAACCTGTGTGTCCATGCACATTAGGACAGTTACAGGCATCTTTTAAGCTCATCGTTTAGACTAGAGGAAGGAAAAAAAAAACCTTCTGGTTTGCGCTTCTGATTGTAGCTTACTGGCAGAAAAAATGCTAAACTCTCCTAAATTCACCTAAAATGTGTACGAAAAAATGTCTTCTGCCAAGGGAACTGGCAATCCCGGTGTGCATGAAGCCTTTCTCCATGTAAACTAATGAGATATTACTTGTTTTTTTTATAAATTTTTGCCACATGTAAAGCTAGTCAAGAATGAGATTTTATTTTCTGGACAAATCATTTTTCTAGGTAAATATATTTCTAAAGGTGCTAGTGACATGAAATGTTCACCACGTGTCGGTAACAACCCATGCAATCCACACATACAACAAAACCAACACAAATAAGTACAGGAATTAAGTTATGTGTATTAAAATGAAATGACACAGAAAAAAAGCATTGAACATGCTAACTGAAATCTATTTAATATTTCGTACAAAATTCTTTCTTGGTAATGACAGCTTCAAGACGCCTTCTGTATGGAGAAATTAGTCGTATGCATTGCTCGGGTGTGATTTTGGCCCAATCTCCAACACAGTCTTCAAATCTTGAAGGTTCCATGGGCCTCTTCTATAAACTCTGATCTTTAGTTCTTTCCATAGTTTTTCTATTGAATTCAAGTTAGGTGATTGGCTGTGCCATTCTAGCAGCTTTATTTTTTTTCTTTGGAATCAATTGACTGTTTCCTTAGCTTTGTGTTTGGGATCATTGTCTTGCTGAAATGTCCACCCTTATTTCATCTTCATCATCCTGGCAGATGGCAGCAGATTTTTAACAAGAATATCTTGCTAAATTTTTCTATTCTTCCATCCTTCAATGACATGAAGTTTGCCAATACTGTATGCTGAAAAACAGCCCCACACCATGATGTTCCCACCTCCAAACTACACTGTTGGCATGGCAGTGTTTTTGGGGTGATGTGCCATTTAAACTCCAAACATGGTGTGTATTATGGCATTCAAAGAGTTCTTTTGGTTTCATCCGACCACACTATATTCTCTGAGTATTTCACAGGCTTGCCTAAATGTTGTGCAGCAAACTTTAAACAAGCTTCAACATGCTATTTCTTCAGCAATGGAGTCCTGCATGGTGTGCATCCATACAGGCCATGGCGGTTGAGTGCATTACATATAGTTTTCTTTAAAACAATTGTACCTGCTAATTCCAGGCCTTTCTCAAGCTCTCCACAAGTGGGCCTTGTCTCTTGAACAACACTTCTGATAATTCTTTTAACTTCTCTGTCAGAAATCTTGCGAGGACCACCTGGTCATGTCCGCTTTATGGTGAATTTATGTTCTTTACAATTATGGGCCCAGTAGTACTCAATGGAACATTTAGTAGTTTAGAAATTCATCTGTAACCAATGCCATCAGTATGTTTTGCAACAATAAGGTTACAAAGGTCTTGAGAGAGCTATTTGCTGTTACCCATCATGAGATGTTTCTTGTGTGACACCTTGGTAATGAGACACCTTTTTATAGGCCATTAGTTGAGACTGAACCGGCTGATATTATTTACACTGATAAGGGGCAGGATTGCTTTCTAATTACTGATAGATTTCAGCTGGTGTCTTGGCTTTCTATGCCCTTTTGCACCTCCCTTTCTTCACGTGTTCAATACTCTTTCCCTGTGTCATTCCATTTTATTACGCATAACTTCATTTATGAACTTATATGTTTTGGTTTCTTTGTATGTATGGATCATATGGGTTGTTAGAGACATGTGGGGATGTCGATAGCACCTTTAGAAATATATTTACCTAGAAAAAGAGTGACATGTTCAATATTTATTTTACCCGCTGTAAAATGGAACAATTCATTACAAAGGTAAAGAAAATTTGCTGCATCAGGTAAAAAAATAAGTATATTGAATGGGGCAAAAAGTTCAGCTTCACTTAAATATCAATAAATAAATTATATCTCACTTATATTGTATTGTATAATAAATGTATTAGACAATAGTTTAAGCTGCAGAATTCTTTATAGTATGTGTCTCTGTGGCAATGCTGTATTCTGACCTAGGCCAACAAGGCCCAGGCCTAGGGCAGCATTTTGCAGGGGGGCAGCACGGACAGTGTCCCCGCCTGCTTGCGCTACACTGTTAGGCAAATTAGTTTAGCTCCCCATAAATCGGCCACACTGCTTCCAGTATGTGGGTGGTTGGCATTCTGCAACTGTGGGGGGGGGTCCGCTTCTAATTTTTTACCATCCCTGTCCCATTGCAGAGATTTCCCTTCACTTCATGTCCCATAGCCAAACAGGAAGTGAGAGAAAATCTATGCAAATTAAGGGAATCCATTGCCCCCCCTCCCCCCGACCCTCAGAACTAGTGTCCCCACTTGAAAATTTCAGGGTGGGTCTTAAACTGCAAGGGGTGTGGCCTTGACAGGAAGGTATGTGTCATGTTTAAATGAGGGGGTGCACAAGTTTAGTCAGGCCTAGGGCAGCACAAAACCTAAATACACCCCTGCTCTGTGGTTCCCTGTGATTGCACCAAAAAAAGCAATAAAGCAGATCTTTCATACAATACACCAAACAATTCCACCTAGAACTAGGTTAACAAAAAAAAATTAAAAAAATGGGAAATCTTTGAGATAACCAAGCTAAATGTTGCAAGGCCTCAGTTATTCCAACAAAGTACTTTCACCATTTGATCTTGTACAGAGGAGAAGGTTCACAAGTCATTGCCTACCACCTTGAAATTGATTCATTGGGTTGAACTCTATTGGAGATCTCTTTCATTAAGCAGAGATGTACATTCAATGGCACCACTTTAAACCAAATCATAGATGCAATGGGTCACTTCTATCTACCTCCACTTTTAGTAACGCTACATATGCTAATTGGTGCACTTGTCTCCTTTGTGATACCACAAGCCTGTTATGAAGATTTTCACTGTATGTCACAATTGACAGATGCGATACAACAGCACTGACAGCTTTTTGAAGGGTACACGACTAGCAAGTTTTCCAATTATTTAGTCAGTTGAGCTTCTTAATGAGAGTCCATTTCTGGTCTGCATGAAAAGACTGTAGAAATTGTGTTGAGGTCTCCTGAGGATCTTTTGTGAGCAACGTAAAAAAAACTTCTGCATTACATTATTTTAACAGGCTGGGAGCTACACTTTCAGATGACTAAACACACATTACTAATATTTATTACAGGGGTGCATGGGAGAGGAAATAGCCATGGCAGTGTAAATTTCTTTGAAATATTTTTGTCAACTAAATTATCACTATTTTAGTCAACTAAAATACGACTGATGCCTAGTCAGGGGTGGATTGACAACTCATGGGGCCCCTGGGCAATAGAAGATTTTGGGGCCCCTGAGCTTACAGATGGCCACCATGCTAGGAGGCAGTGCAGAGGCGGGGCAGCTAAAATCTCGGGAGCATGTCGGTTTTGGACATATCAGGGTCAGATGTAAAAAAAACACAGGTTTTTACATACTGTCCCTGGTTTTACTGAGCCTGGCAACCCTGATGGGGCCCCCTAGTGGCATGGGACCCTCGGGCAGTGCCCGAGTGCCTCAATGTTCACTCCGCCCCTGTGCTTAGTACACACGTACGGTTTCCTGGCTGACTTTTTACCGCCGGGAAACCTGAGAACCTGCTCGGTCAGTCTTTCCCCCTAAACAAGGCTGGGTTTCCCGACAGGAAAACTTCCATGAGAGCTTTGGTTGGGAAACCCAGTCGTGTGTATGCTCCACTGTAGTCTTTTCCCATAGGAAAACTGCCAGCTTAAAAACCGCCATGAAACCTGGCAGAAAAAAGAGAGTTGGTTCTCTTTTTTTTCGGCAGTTTTCCTGTCGGGAAAACTGCGATTGAGCATACACATGGCCGGGATTGCCGGCCAAAAGCTCTCATGGAAGTTTTTCCGACGGGAAACACGTACGTGTGTACGAGGCTTAAAACAATGTCAACAGATGGTGCCCTCGTAAGTTCAAAAAGATCTGGTCCTGTTGGCTAGATGACACTTCTACAGCTGCGATGATACAAATTAGAGTGTAAACCTTGACTCAGTACTTTGTCTATGATAGCAATGTCATGTCATCTTTCTTTTTTTTTCATTTAAATTTAAGTTTATTATAATAAAATATAGAGCATACAGAGTAATAAACGTAATACAATAAATGCATCAGGAAACATCGTGTTGACAATTATAGTAGTAAACAATAGATTACATTTCTTAACTAGATTTCCCCCTCTCCTCCCCCCCCCCCCAATGTCCCAACTATATACCTGGTAAGTTTAACATGGGAGTGTAAACGTGTATAATCAGGAGGGATGGGAATCAGTAGAGGTAGCGACAACATTTTAGGGCTAAAATTCCCTGTTTACTAAGCAATCTATAAAACTTTTATTATAAGCTGAGATCATAAAACTAAAATATATGTAAGGAATAAATCATACCGAACCGTGGAGAGGATAGGTTTCCGGGGACATCCCCTTCCCCCGACACCCCCACCAGGAGCAATCTGTGTCGAGGAGGGGGGGCAGCCCCCCCCACCCAGCCCCCCCTTGATGACAAAAAAATTGGATCCAAATGTTGTCCAGAGAAACATCTCTCAATCAACTCTTAACTTATAAACCTAAAAGGAGACAAGGAATTTAATACATACATCCAGTTAAACTAAATCAGCACTACCTGAGACCAGTGGAGAATATGATATGTAATGAATATCTCCTGTTCAAGAGAAAAAATAAGAATAAAGAAAAGAGAGGGGGAGAAGGAGGAAAGAGGAAGGAGAGGAAAGGGAAAGGGAGGGTGGGCCTACCTGCCATAGGATTACATCAGTCTGAGTCCAGAGCCAAAACTAAACTTACATGTTGTGGGAGATTCCCATGTAAATCAACCAAGGTTCCCAAATTTCAGTGAACTGGGTAGAGGTATCTAACATAGAGTTAATTCTTTTTTCCTGTTCCATAATCCATGTAACCTTTCTCTTCATGTGTAAAATGGAAACAGATGGTTTCTTCCATGCAGCCGCTAAAGTGATTCTGGCGCCAGTCAGTATAAATAGAATCAGCTGTCTAATGGCCTTGGAACTCTGTTGTATTAGACCATTCAATAAGGCTATTGCAGGAGATTGATGGAGGTTACAACCGGTAACTCTCCTGATAATCTGGAATACCCTGTTCCAGAATCTCTGTATCCTAGGGCACTCCCACCAAGTATGGATCATGGTGCCTATTCCTTGACAACCTCTAAAGCATAGTGGTGAGGATGACGGATACATGGTGGCCAACTTGAATGGGACCAAGTACCATCTAGTGAAAATTTTTATATTAGCTTCAATGAGGGATGGACTCTTAAAACCCTTAAGAGATCTAGAGTAGTTTTTTTGCCAGTCCACCAAGTCCCAGTCCTCTTGAAGCTCTCTTTCCCAAGCTAGCATATGAGGTAATTTTATGTTATTTGATGCAAGAGATTTGTAGATGATAGAGATAATACCTTTCCTATTCTGAGCTTGTTCGCATTTGTGTTCATATGGGGTCAAAAGGCCAGAAATTGTTTTATCGTTCCAAAATTTTTGAGCAAAGGTATGTATTTGGTGTAATCTGGATCTTTCAGAGGGGGGGGGGGGGCAAAGGTTGTCTATAAGGAATTGCTCAGGAAGAGGACCTGTGTGTTGAAAGAAACGACCAATGCGGTACACCCCCCTATCAAGCCACCATTTGAAGGAGTCCACTTCCGTTTTGGGGCAGAAAGATGGGTCGAGAAAGATACTTGCAAAAGGTTTGCCTCTAGAAATTAAGAGTGGATTGCTTTTAAGTGAATCCCATAATACCAATGCTTGTGATAGGGTGGGGGATAGTATAGGGGGTCTACTTTTAGGAGCGCGCCACATGAGTTCTTCGATTGTGGATAATGGGGAAGCCTGTTCTTCTATTTCTATCCAATCTGGGCGATCATTTCCAAGGTAAACCTCCGATAATTGCGCTAATCTCGCGGATTGATAATACCATAACAAGTTTGGCACTCCTAGACCTCCCTGTTCAGGTAAGTTAAACAGACTATGAGAGGGAGGACGGGGTCGCTTTTTGTTCCAGATAAACTTGGTGATTTTACCTTGAAAGGATTTTAGATGGCTTTTTATTATCGGGATCGGAAGGGATCGAAAAAGATATAGAAGTTTCGGGAGGAGAGTCATCTTGGTAGAATTAATTCTGCCGATCCAGCCTATTTTCTGCGCTCCCCATTCGGTAAGGTCCTTCTCGAGTTTCCTATACATAGGAGGGTAATTGGCTAAGTATAAATTCTGGAAATTTGGGGACAGGTTGATACCTAAATAGTTAGTAGACGTAGAGTCCCATTTGAAAATATATTTGTTTCTCAAGAGGGACACTGTGGGTTCTGAAAGAGAAATATTAAGGGCCCTAGATTTAGGCATGTTTACCGTGAGACCCGAGACTTTAGAGAACTCGTCTAGCAGGGAGAAAATTTCCGGAAGGGAGGAGATGGGAGAGGTCACGAAGAGTAGCAAATCATCTGCGAATAATGCGCATTTGTGTTCTTTTTTATTACAATGAACTCCCCTGATATTCGCGTTATCTCGGATGGCTATGGCCAGAGATTCAATAACAATAGCGAATATCAGAGGAGATAGAGGGCAGCCCTGTCTTGTGCCTCTTTGGATATATATAGATTCCGAGAATATGCCTTGTAACCGGATTTTAGCTTCAGGGGAGGAATAGAGAGCGGAGATGATTCCTAAAAATTTAGAACCAAACCCCCAACGATTCAAAACAGAAAACAAAAATGGCCAAGATACTGAATCAAAGGCTTTCTGGAGATCAAGTGAGAGAAGCATACCTCTTTGTCTAGTGCTTCCAGACCACCCCGAGTACATTAAAGAGATAAGATCAATAGCTCTCCTGATCTGGTCCGGGCCTTGTCTCCCTGTGATAAAACCTACTTGATCTTTGGATATGTATTGACCTAAGAAGGCAGACATCCTATTAGCTATTATTTTAGTAAGTATTTTTAGGTCGTTATTAATGAGGGATATCGGTCTATAGTTCTCTACTAGGCTATGATCTTTATCGGGTTTCGGTATCAACGAAATATAGGCCAAATTAAGTTGTTTATCTATAGGGGAGCCCTCAGTCAAATTATTGTAAAATCGTGCTAGGTAGGGTGATAGAATGATAGGAAATGTTTTGTAGTAAGACCCTGAGAATCCATCAGGGCCAGGAGCTGTGTTTAATTTTAAGTTTTTGATCACTGACATAACTTCCTCAGCTGAAATGGGTGCCTCCATCAACTCCTTGTGAACTTTTGTCAACCTGGGAAGATTCAGGCTGTTCAAATATTCACCTATTTTGTCCGAAGAAAAGTTACTATCCTTAGCGTAGAGCTTGGAATAGAAGTCGTGGAAGGCCCCCATCGCCCGCCGAGGATTTAGGGTAAGGGTACCATCTGCCATTTTTATCTTAGGGATGGTTCTCGATTTAAATCTGGGAGATAGTTTGCGTGTTAGCATTGGACCTATTTTATCCTTTAAATGGTAGAACCTGGCACCTGTCCATTTTAGATCATTTTCTGATTTTGCTGTCAGAGCTAGGTTTAAGGCCGATCTAGCAGCGTCAAGATCGTGCGTGGGAACACTGAGAGGGTCTAATTTATGTTTTCTACGTAACTCTGAGTAGGTCTCTTCCAATTTCTCTATGGTCAATTTCTTTTGTCTTCTAAGTTTGGCTGCAATTTGTATTATTTTCCCCCTATCTGTAGCTTTATGGGCAGCCCATAAGGTTTCGAGGGATATATCTTTAGTATCGTTAATTTCAAAATATTCCTTTATGGATTGTTCAATTTCTGCCATGAGAGTGGGATCTTTTAAGATCGACTGGTTAAGTGTCCAGTGAGACATTTTATGAGTTGTGTCCTCTTTTCTCAAGGTTAATAGAACCATGGAGTGGTCTGACCAAGGGACATCCTTTATAGTGGATTTAGAGGCTGCTGGGACATGATGGTTGGATATTAATATATGGTCTATGCGGGAGTACGATTTGTGAGGATTAGAATAGTGGGTGTAATCTTTAGTTTTCGGATTTAATTCTCTCCAAATATCGGTCAATCGGGATTGATGAAGCATGCGAGCTACTTGTGTGCTAATTTTGGTTGGCCTTATGAGTTTATTATTATTTGGTTTGGATTTATCTAAGCCCAAATCGAAAGCCAGGTTGGAGTCTCCTCCCATGATAATGATGCCCTCCATAAGAGGATGGAGGACCTCAAGCATCTGAGAGAAAAACTTCTTCTGTCCCCTATTGGGGGCGTAATAGGAGACAAACGTGTATAGCTTCTCGTCAAGAGTTCCTTTTACCAAAATAAATCTGCCTTCCGGGTCTCCATATTCCTTTAGTAAATTAAAATTACAAAATTTGGATAACAAGATAGCCACTCCTTTCGTCTTGTTTTCCGCGTTGGATAAATAGAATACTGGGAAGTGGGAGTGTAGGAATGAGGGGGAGTACCGCCTTGGGAAGTGTGTCTCCTGCAGGAGCACTATATCTACATGAAGCGCCTTGTATGCCTGGAGGGCTTTTCGTCTTTTAATAGGAGAGTTCAACCCCTGGGTGTTGTGTGTCACAACACGCAGGGGTTTAGTAGTGTTATTTGAGCCAGCCATGGGTCGTAAAGAGTGTTATGGACAGATCGTGTCTTGCAGACTGAGTCCATAGCTCAGAAGACACCTGTGATGGCAGGTAGGCTGGGAGGGAGGGTGGGAAGGTAAAGGGGGAAAAGAAGGGGAGAATAGATACATGGAAATAAAGGCAAAAATGGTAACAACAAAGCAAGATGTAGTATTGCAAAAGGTCAAACCATGACCCAGATTGAAGGAAGGGAAGTTTGCTCCTTCCTTCAATCAAACAGAATTTATTAGAGTAGTCCATTTAGAGGACTAACTTCCTACTTGTCAGGGCGACAAAGTGTCGCTCCAAGAAGTAGGTTGAGGCTCAGGGCCTCACCGCCAGCTGTCAGCGACAATCAAAAAGTTCATGAATTAAATTTTGAAAAACAAAGGGTTGATCCCCCAAAAATAACAATTGAAGAGATAGTACCTTCCCCCCCCCCAAAAAAAATAAAATAAATGTTTTAATACCATAGGAAAAAATAAAAATTGTAGAACCATATGGGTAAGTAGATATTGAAAAACCACAAGAATAAATAAATAAATTATATAAGTGAGCCAGTAAATATTAACTCTTACTCTACCAGAAAACTTTATAAGTAATTTGATCAAGAATTGAGAAACAAATCATATTAAAAGAAGGCCTATTGGGGAAGAAAAAATAAATAAAAAATACACAACAACTTATATGAATGGGGGATGGACACCACCGGAGCTAAGATTAAATCATTTCAGTTCATGTTTAGTAGAGTTATTTTAGACTTTCCTGTGTTTGACTCTATTCCAGGGATTTGAGGTTGGACTATTGGGTGTATTTCTTTTAGCTGAGGTTTGTTGCGGTGGTAAAGTGTCCATGGCTGGTTCATGTGAAATAATTTTCAGGTCTAGTAATAGTCTTTCACCTTCTTGAAAGTTGTGTACTATGTGGAGTCTGCCGTTATAGTTGAATTTTAAGGCGAATGGCAAGGCCCATTTGTATTTAATGTCTTTTTTCATGAGGGCAGAAAGTAGTGGTTTCATCGCTCTCCTCTTCTGAATGGTGTAGGGAGATATGTCTGAAAATATTTGAATCGTTGCACCTTAATATTGAAGGTTTTCTTGTTGTCGAGATTTTTTCATCACCTCGTCTTTGGTGGAGTAATAGTGAGGCTTTACTATCACATCTCTCGGTAAGCCGTCTTTTCTTGGTGGGCCTAGGGATCTATGTGCTCTGTCTAATTCCATTTTGTGAATAGGCATGGATGGGATCAGGATTTTTATGATGTCCTGTATAGCTGAGTGTACATCTGTGATGGACTCAGGTAGCCCCCTGAGCCTGAAATTATCCCTCCTTGATCTGTTCTCCAAATCATCTATTCTGGCCTGGGCCGCCTCCAGTTGTTCTTGCAGGTGTTGTATGTGGTCAGTATTTTGTTCGATTCTAGAGACATTAAGATCCAGTTTCCGTTCTATGGATTCAATCCTGTTTCCAAGGCTTTGGAAGTCGGCCCTGATGTCCTTAGTGATTCTTTCAGCGTTCTGGGCGAGGCCCCTATCTAGCATTTCCGATATCCTGTTGAATAAGTCAGTAACATTGAAGGGGGCTTCAGGGGAGTGTTCAGTATTAGAATGGATGTAGATAGGGTTTTGAGAAGGGGCCTCAGAAGGGGTTAATTGACCCGACATTGTGGATATTATTCCTTCTTTAACAACAGACGAGTATAGCGCTGTATGTGATGTAGAGTCTGATGAAGGGGGTGGTGAGATAGCTAACAGGTGAGATGAGATTTGTTTGACAGACATAGAATTTTCGGTAATTTCCAGCGTATGTGTCTGGAGTTTGGAGTCCATGTTTTTAAGAGATTCCTCGACGGCTAAAGTTTTAATAGTATTCTTGTTCTTCTTGTTTCGCTTTCCCTTCATGTGTTGAATGTGTAGCAGAATATTTGCACCCACATGAGTCAAAGCTAAGTGAATATTAGGGTCGGCAGATTTATTAAGTATCCTGAATCAACCATTGGGAGGAGCATGATATTTTAGTGCTGACAAAATCTGACAAAATCTGTTATAGGTGGAGTCCCTGTTTAATATAATAAGTAGGTGTCATTACTGTAGATGGGGGGGGATCTAAGATCTTCAAATTTTTTTTTGTCATCAGACACCCGACGGTGAGTGGTGGGTCTTCCCTAAGTCGCCACCTTAAAAAGTATCCCTGAAATGAATTATAGTAAGTGACTTGCGATTATTGCAGATTAAGTAAGATATTGTTGAATAAAAGTTTTCCTCTTAAGGTTGCAGCCTTAAAATTATCTGGTGTATATTTCTTCAGGTGGTAGACTTAATCTGAGAGGCTGTAATGTACTCTGACAGGGGGGGGATTATGGACTGAGGGTCTTGAGGAGCGATGCTGAGGAAACCACTAGTTTCCTGTCTCTGTGTATTGTATCCACTCAGATTGAATTGCTGGGGAGGCCTCAGACAAGGAATGAATCCTATTGTGTAAAGTCTATTGATGAAAGATAAAATATCAGATGATATTAATCCTTTATGCTGTCACCTTAATCTAGCCAGGTGTGAGGGCTAGTCAGGGGTTCTCAGTGTGGAAGAGTGTCCTGAGGAGATTTGACAGAGACTAGTGATATCCCCCCTGGTAGGGATCTGCAGTATGTGGTTATCTCCAGTGGAAATTACCTCACATATGAGCTGCTGTATTTGCAGATACCCCAGAGTCTTTTTCCCTTTTTTTCTTTCCCCTTCTTCCTCTCCCCTCTTAGGTTAGTTATTAAATAGTACTGTCTAGGTCACTTGTTGTGCTGACAGGGTGAAACAGAAATGACAATGGGGTTTGAGTGCAGGTATAGAGATGGAGGGGGGAGGAGGCTGCTAGAGGGCTGAGAGTGTAGCAAAATGGATGCAGCTCACCTCCACAGTTATGGCTCAGTCCATACAGGGCGCTCTGGATGTAAAAGAGATTGTTGTTACCTCACATCTAGGAATTGTTTTAACAGGGGCTGTGGTGTGGCTCCTGTCCGTCTGTTAGGACATGCTGTGGCTGCTGCTGCTGTAATTTAGGCGCCCGGTGTCCAAAAAGGGGTCTGCCTGAATAGGGGGTTGCAACAGCGCCCATGGATAGATTCGTCATGTCATCTTTCATCCTCCTCACTACTGTTTGAACCTTGAAGTACCTGACTAGACCCACCCTTCTCTGTGGGGTATAGTTTTTTATGTTCCTGTGTTCTGTTTTTTTGTCCTTGTACAATTGTCCTTCATCGGTCCTGCCCCTGCGTGGGCAACTGCTGTGTGTTCAATGAAAAACTCATTAAAAAAGAATTTGGCTAGACGAATAAAAGCAGACCTAGTGAGATGGGACAAGGACATTTTTACATGGTTTGGGCGGACAAACATATTGAAGATGAATGTGCTCCCAAAAGTTCTATATCTAATTCAGGCCCTACCAATTAAGATCCCACAAAGTTTCCTAAGGGAACTGAGATCAAGATTCCTGAAATGTATATGGGCAGGAAAACCTGCGAGAATACGAAGGACTATCTTATCACTTCCTATGGGGGAAGGGGGGAAAGGCTTCCCAGACCTGGTAAAACACCAGGAAGCATCTCATTTAGTCAGTAATGGAGTGGTGTGGGCGAAGTAAGAAATCATGTATAAAAATGGAACAAGCAACGGTAGAAATACCATTGGAAGGTTTAGGTTGGACTCCAGAAGCTGAAATAACGGCAGAGGTAAAGAAACATCCAATGATAGGAGCCACTATAGGATCAATTAAAAAGATCTTTGAAAAAACAAATATATCTAAGCATCCAAGCCCAATGACCCCGATCCTGGGTACGAAGGCATTCCAGCCAGGTTTGGTAGATTTAAGATTTAAGGCGCTGCGACAAAGAGGGATTAGCAGGATTGATCATTTTTCAAAAGACAACCGATTAATGACAAGGAGAGAGATTGAAAGAGAAACTACATCAGAATTAGACTTTTTTAGGCTGCTGCAACTAGAAGCATTCCTACGGACAAAAGCAAACATCTATACAGAAGTCAAAACTCGAATTTGAGCAGATATGCCTAGAAGGGAAGCCTATGAGACACTCAATGTCATACTTATTTTCCAATATTTTTATTGAATTTCAAAAAAGGAGTACAATAGAAACACAGGCATTATCTGTCAATGCAATAAAAATCAAGTTACACGTACAAGTCATTGAAGACACGACAATATAACCAACATATGACATTTTCCCGGGTCCATACCTTAAAACTGCCAATAGATGAAAAGGCTAAATCGGAACCACCACAGGGCCTCTCAACTGAGAGTCCAACTGACCCCAAGGACCCGTCACTCATCATAAAAAGAAAAATGTATATTAACAAAAAACACAAAAGGAGAAAGTAAGGAAAAGGCTAGAAGAAAAAAGGGAAAGAAGGAAGGAAGGGGGGAGCACTCCAATCTTAAGGGGCAACTCTCCAATAGCAATCTACATCTTCACATGGTCGTGAGATAGTTGATCCAAGGGTCCCAAACTCTATGAAACTCATCAACCTTGTCCGCTAGGATAGCGGACAACCTCTTATTCACCATTACCATTAAGACAAGTTATTCTTCAGTAAATAAAAAGGAACAGTAGGGGACCTCCAGGACTTCGCTATACATATCCTAGCCGCTACAAATATGTAAGCTATCAACTTTTTCATGCATTTCGGTGCTCTATCGACTGGACGTCCCAGCAATACATTCAGAGGTGATTTAAGAAGATTGACATGGGTTAGTAAGTATATTATATTGTAAGTGCGTATCCAAAACCGTCTCACCCTCGGACACAACCACCAAACGTGATACATAGTGCCATCTGCAATACAACCTCTAAAGCACCGCTGAGATGCCCCAGGGACAAGGGTGTCATATTTGTATGCAACACTTATCAACTTAGACATAACACAAGAATTTACATTCATACAAGCATGGGAGAGAGACATGGGAATAACATTTACCCAAGAACAGAAAGATAGGATTCTGCGGTTTACACACAAGGCCTCAGTAGCAAGTAAATATGAGGAGGGAGGTTATAAATTTCTAACGAGATGGTACAGAACACCAACAGTACTACACTGAATATACCCTCAGATATCAGATGTCTGCTGGAGATGTCGTGTAGCAGAAGGGACATTAGTGCATATCTTTTGGGAATGCACAAAAATACAAGAGTTTGGGAAAATGGTAAAAGAAACGATTAAAGAAATCACAGGAATTAATCTAGAAGGTAGACCATCAGCCGTTCTATTACTAGATATTCCTATCTCAAAGGAAAAATATATAAACTTGCTGCCAAAACATCTTATTATAGCTGCAAGAGCACGATACCGGTCCTGTGGAAAAAAGAGACTTCCCCATCTAGAGCACAATGGCTCGCGAGAGTGGCAGAGATTCAACAACAAATCTCACAATGGCAATGAAAGACCAGGATGAGAGATATCGGACGATATGGGCCCCATATCTGAAATATAGAGAGGGGCGGGGGGGGAATGACGCAGCAGGGGAGGGGAGACGACCGACATGAGGGGTGCTTGCTTGGGGAGGAGGGGGAGGGTAAGAGAGAGAAATAGAATAGTGAGAAAAATTAGAAATTACACGCAGTCAGAGAAGAAATGAGGAGAGAGAGAGAGAGAGAGAGAGAGAGAGGGGTCATCGGGGTACCTTTTAATATCTTACTCCTCCCTGTTTGGTATAATTGATATGAATGGATATTATGGAATGTGATAATCTGTAACGTGAAACTTCTAAAAAAGAAATATATAATAATAATAAAAAAATAATAATAAAAAAAAAGAAATGCGACAAAAGCTAAAATGGAATTGTAGTCAAAACCAAGTCAAAATTTGACATTGAAATTAACCCTGCACTACCACATAAAAATAAGTAGGGGGATCTACGAAGCTGCTGAAAGAAAAAAAGGCTTTTCTTATTTGTTTTTCCCTTAATATTCATTGTTAGTAATATACTCAGGTAATAAAGTGCCTTGAAAAAGTATTCACACCCCTTGACATTTTCCACATTTTGTCATGTTACAATCAAAAACGTAAATGTATTTTATTGGGATTTTATGTGATAGACCATCACAAAATGACACATAATTGTGAAGTGGAAGGAAAATTATAAATGACTTTCAACATCTTTTACAAATAAATATATGAAAAGTGTGGCATGCATTTGTATTCAGCCCCCTTTACTCTGATAGGAAAATCTAGTGGAACCAATTGCCTACAGAAGCCACTTAATTAGTAAATAGAGTCCACCTGTGTGTAATTTAATCTCAGTATAAATACAGCTGTTCTGTGAAGTCCTCAGAGGTTTGTTAGAGGACCTCAGTGAACAAACAACATCATGAAGGCCAAGAAACACACCAGACAGGTCACAGGTCAGAGATAAAGTTGTGGAGAATTTTAAAGCGGGGTTAGGTTATAAAAAAAATATCCCAAGCTTTGAACATATCATGGAGCACTGTTCAATCTATCATCTGAAAATGGAAAGAGTATGGCACAACTACAAACTTACCAAGACATGGCCATCCACCTAAACTGACAGGTGGGCAACGACAGCATTAATCAGAGAAGCAACAAAGAGGCCCATAGTAACTCTGGAGGAGCTGCAAAGATCTACAGCTTAGGTGGGAGAGTCTGTCCACAGGACAACTATGAGTCATGCACTCCACAAATCTGGGCTTTATGGAAGGGTGACAAGAAGAAAGCCATTGTTGAAAAAAAGCCAGTTTACAGTTTGCGAGAAGCCATGTGGGGGACACAGCAAACATGTGGAAGAAGGCGCTCTGGTCAAATGAGACCAAATTGTAACTTTTTGGCCTAAAAGCAAAATGCTATGTGTGGTGAAAAACTAACACTGCAAATCACCCTGAGCACGCCATCCCAACCGTGAAACATGGTGGTGGCAGCATCATGTTGTGGGGATGCTTATCTTCGACAGGGAAGCTGAGTTGATGTGAAGATGGATGGAGCCAAATAAAGGGCAATCTTAGAAGAAAATCTGTTAGAGTCTGCAAAAGACTTGAGATTGGGGTGGGGGTTTACCTTTCAGCAGAACAACAACCCTAAACATACAGCCAGAGCTGCAATGGAATGGTTTAAATCAAAGCATGTGTTATAATGGCCCAGTCAAAGTCAAGACCTAAAAAAAATTGAGAATCTGTTGTAAGACTCATTTATCCACCACAGTATACTATTAGGTCCCCAATCCCAGCAATCCTATGTACCCCACTGTTTGCCACCCCTGAATACAAGTTGTATCTAAAAGCAACTACAGTTGTTATGTGGACAAACAATCCTCTTTTATACAGTAATGCAGATCAGCAAATCCATCAAATGGTAATTGTATGTTGTAACTCCACATCTGTTTTCAGATTGGGCTTTACCCACAGGCAATTAGAAGTCATGGACTTGCTCACAGAGCATAGCCCAGCATAAGGGGAATAGCCTATCAAGGGGAAAAAAAGATAAATTGCATGAGGTAAATATACTTTTCTATTTCACTTTTTTATGTAGAGATGTATTCAATTTCAGTCGAAGAAATGACAACCCTGGATTATTCATGACAGTTGTATGTATTTCACCATTGATAGACCACTCTGCAGGGACTATTCTTTGTAAGCTTGCAAATGATAATGCTTTTATCTAGCTTCATTACGTTTTCTGGACATCAAAGCTTTTAAGCAGCGCTATATTCTAAACCACTAACCGCTTAGCTTGAGAAATACTAAATAGTTCCATATTGTGACATTAATTCCACTTGTGTATGTGTGTATCTTATACAGTATAACTACTAGTGATTGAGGACGTCTCTGTGCTGATTACAGCTTGCCTGAAGGGGTTGAGTAGGGTGAGGATCCTGTGTGTTCTCTCTACAGGGTCCCCAAGACAGGGCTTTCCTGGCCTTGCAGCACCTCTTGATATTGTTTCTAGAAGACTACATTCACATGGGCAGCCAGGGGCAAATAATTGGCTGCAACCAGAGGCAGATAAAGGACACGTCTGGATGCAACATCACTCTGAACTTTAGTCGCTGGCAAACTAACCAATTAGCTGCGGTCAGTTTGTGTGTGGACGTACATAGTTGTGCAGCGGACGTTAAGCGGTTAAAGTATAACTAAAGGTAAAACTTTTTTTTTAGTTGTGACGAGAGATTAGAACACATGTCAGTTTTTATTGCTGTCTGTGTTCTTATAAGGGAGATGCACCCTTATTATTTGGGTTGTCCCCGGAAAAATAATAGAGGGGAAATCTTCCAATAAGGACATTTGTTTTGGTGACCCGAGGATTCCCGTGACCCCAAGAGAATCCCTTAATTTGCAGGTATATCTTCTCACTTCCTGTTTTGGCTATGGCACAGGAAGTGAAGGTAAATGATGATGACATCATCCCAGTGTCAAATCTACCCACCCAGGCATGGAGTCTTGTGTCCACCCTCCTGCGTAATGGTTGGAGCAAGATGCAGTAGTAATGGCCATAGTAGGCAAGTTGAGCTGTAAACAGAGATGCCCTTAACAAGATCCACATGGAGATAAATACAAATCTACTAGATGACTCAGCCCTTTGGCATCTATGCAGAACTGAAATATCTGCTTGTTTTTGGATCTTTAAAGCGGAGCTCCAGCCGCGAATTTTTTATTTTTTTTTTAAAGTCAGCAGCTACTAACAGTGTAGCTGCTGACTTTAAATAAGGACACTTACCTGTCCTAGGCGCCCGCGCTGATGGCCCCCCCGATGCCGGTCCCGCGATCGCTCCGAGTCCCGCGCCGCCATTCACACTATGGGAAACAGGCAGTGAAGCCGTACGGCTTCACTGCCCGTTTCCTACTGTGCCTGCGCGAGTCTCACGCTGGCTTGTGAATGGGCGCGCTGCTCTCTGAGAACACAGTTCCCAGAAAGCAGCGCGCCCCATTCACAAGGAGAAGGACAAGAAGAAATCGGACCGCGGTGCAGGTGAGGCAGATTACGGACTTCCGCATAGCAACAGCTATTTCGGGTGAGTATTTTTTTTTTTTTCAGGTTTTTATTTTTTTATTTTTTTAAACAACATGGCAAAATGTTGTTTTCATGGGTGGAGCTCCGCTTTAAGGCATTTGACATATACAAGTTTATTACAATTTAGCAAACTGTTGTATGTAGCCAAATAAGCATTTACAAACAGATACAAATTATGCTGTCACATGTGTCTCTGCATTTGCTTTTCATTTCACTTCTGGTTGATTTACTCAGTGACAAGTGCTGAAAACGTAACCATATGGTATGTCAGATCAGTTATGAACTGGATGTATTAAGCCCACAGAAAGGAAGGTTTAGTGGCAACAATGTTTAGAAAAGGCTACAATGAACAAAATACTCAATAACAAAATGAAAATATTTGTGGCACAAGCTGGAAAAATATTTACTTAATAAGCGGTACAGAGCAGGCCTTTGATATCAACTGGTAAATATTTTTTCAGCTTTTATTTATCTGGGAAACCTAATAATTCTTACTGGTTTTCACAATAGGCTTTGCCCTTTAGGCACTCATTTTAAAGCACTGTGACAATTTAAATATGTAAAATATTTATTAAAAAAATAAAATTAATTCTACTCATTAGTCAGTTGTTTTCCTTACAGAGACTTTTAATAAAATTTACAAGCTGAATTACAAAAAAAAAAGGGGTTTTAATAACAAACACAAAAGTGAAAGTATTTGTAGAAATTGTACCCAGATAGCAAGCAATTGATTTACAAGTTTAAAATGACCAATTACAAATTTTTTCTTTCTTATTTTTCACTTCTATAATCTCTCCCTGCTCCTATTTTTGTTGGTTAATTTATTGCAGTACAACTAGGATCCCAGGGCTCAGTTCCTAATGTTCCTGGGATCATCCCTAAGTGGGATTGAGTCTGATGTGATGAGGGTAAGGGGGCACCCCCAGGAAAATATAATTCACCTTCATTAATGCACATGATAAATGTGGACTTACCACACACGATAAGTATTTGATGATATTTACTATAATATAGTCTTGGATAGAATTAACTGAGATTAAGATTCAATGGGCTAATGTTGCATTATAATAAATAGATTTGAGAATGATAACTCCTCTATTGAGACATATTCAATAGATATTGTAACATAAACAATAACCAACATTTGGGAAATTACCCAGAGTAGATGTAACATTCTGCTTAATAATGATCAGATTTCGATCCCTATAGTGTATATATTTTACTGCATATGTCCTTATTGAATGTTTGTACACTTTCTTTTGTACATTTTCTTTTATGGAAAACGGAAATACCTTTGAATAAACATATTAAAAATGAAAATTACCAGTTAAGCTATTGCTAGACTTGCCAGGATTCACAAATTTGTTGCACAGTTGAAGCAAGTCCGCATTGCATGACTCCAGATTAACTTTATTTGCAAACATTCTGCAAGTCTTCTGCAAGTTCTGGTATGTTGTGTAATAGTCATCCCACTCACTGTGGCTAAATGTTCATGCTGTAGACTTGCCACTGCAACGTTGCTCTTGCTAGAGACTTGCCACACAAATTTGCTACATATTGGAAAAGTGTCAACTAGAACTTGTGCTTCAAGTGCTCTGCAATTGTACAACTTGTCAATGAAAATGTTCAGAAAGTTTACAGACTTACAATTCAACACTGCCACAAATTTGTGCCAAGTTATCCCTGCTATCAGGGTCATGCCGCGTACACGAAAATTTTTCGGGTTCTAAAAAATGAAGTTTTTTTTAATGTCATTAAAAACGATTGTGTGTGGGCTTCTGAGCATTTTTCGTTTTTTTTTTTTTTTTTAGAACATGTTCTATTTTTTAACAACGTTTTTAACGTTGGCGTTTTTCGGGTTGTCAAAAATGGTCGTGTGTGTGCTTTAACGACGTGAAAAATCCGCGCATGCTCAGAAGCAAGTTATGAGACGGGAGCGCTCGTTCTGGTAAAACTACCGTTCGTAATGGAGTAAGCACAATCAACGCGCTGTAACAGACAGAAAAGCGCGAATCGTCTTTACTAACACAAAATCAGCTAAAGCAGCCCCAAGGGTAGTGCCATCCGCATGGAACTTCCCCTTTATAGTGTCGTCATAAGTGTTGTACGTCACTGCGCTTTGCTAGAGCATTTTTTTATCACGATCGCGTGTAGGCAAGGCCGTTTTAATGATCAAGTTGAAAAAAACTTTGTTTTTTCTAGAGCCTGAAAGACCTAATTTTTTAGAACCCAAAAAATGATCGTGTGTACGCGTCATTAGTCACTGTACCTCTCTTTTGTGAATTATGCTTGGCCTCAGAAATTCCTGGCCCAGCCAGTCCTGAGATTTTACCAGTCCAGTCTGATGCAGTTAATCAACACAGCTGGGTCGCCTTCCTGCCTTTGATTGGATAGTGCATGAGTAAGGGGAGACTGATACGGTAGTCTCTTCAAACCCCCCCCCCCCATGTGTTCTTTGAGCCAATCAGATGACCTGCGTACACCTCTGCAGACAGTGTTCTCTTATGATCTAATTTTAGCATCCTGCGTCACTGAACTCAGTTCTTTTGAGCAAAAGGTTTTTGTGAATTGGTTGTAAAATGTCTCTCCTTGAGCTCCTTCCAGTGACAGCACTTCATGTTTCAGGCTGACAATGCTAAGCTTCTGCCTTGCAATTAGTAGGCCTCATACACATGTAGAAAAAAAAGCTGCAAAGCCACTACCAACATCAGGAAGAAACGTGCTTTTAGTAGCTTTTTGCGTTGGTGTTAATGCGCGTTTAGCTGCGTTAACTTTTAGCAGCATTTCCCTGCCTCTATTCAAAATTAATGGTTTCCTATGAGAGCCATCTTTACTAATCCGACTTTCAGCCCATTTATTTGAATAGAAGTCGCATCCAAGTTGGATCATAGAGCTCTTGTAGAGGAACCCAATGCCAAAAAAACCCCAAAAAACTGTGTTGTCAATCTGCCATGCAAGCTTGTTTAGTTAGGCTGATGGGTCTAATAGACAGCCCAACTGACAATTTTGGATTTGCATACAGTTTAACCAAAATTCAGGCATTTATACAGTATGAAATTAAAATACAGTTAAGAATTTATTTTGAACAGACAACTATAATAAATTGCATCATGAGTTACGCCTTAAAGAAAAACCTATTAGGAAAGAAATACGTAGAATACCTTTACCGACCTCCTCCTGAAAATGCTGGTTGCCCAGCTGTCTTAATCCAGGTCAGTGACTGAGAAAGTACTGAAGCCTTTGGATTATCATGACAGCCACAGAAATAGCATTTTAAACAGAGCAGCAATGACCGCCACAAAATTCTCTATTACAGGTTTATTTCAAGACCTATTTACCAGCAGCTGCTGCGACCATGGCTCACGGTTTATTTTTCAAGTGCAACTAAGTGACATCTCATTAAGTTCTACTGGCTGCAGTGCAATGCGAGGCTGTTGATTGACTCGCACTGTGCTACGCTGAAATAGGGTACGGAATGCCATACTTTTTTCACTCACACCACCCTGACACAATGCCATGAAGTGGCCTGGTACGAGACGAGGCATTTACCTTCTCCTGCAGTGGGACTGTGCAAGAATAGCTGCCCAGCAAAGCCCCACTACACTTGTGAAAAAGCCCTAAACTAATGTTGAGCCGTATGGACCCTGTGTGTTTGGTTGTACTTCCCCTTTAAAGAAACAAAGATTATTTGGCTGTATTTCTCCTATGGATCACAGGAGTGCAGTTTGTTCTGAACACCTCTGGCTAGTTTTTCAGCAGACAGCGGGCTTCAGCTGATGTCACAGCGACTGATGTCACAGAGCCTCAGGGGAAGATTGGGACCATATAATATGTCCACATGCCTGGACCGAGCTGCTGAGAGCCTGGGCCGGCCAGTTCCACCCCTTCACAGCCCAGTGCTCCAGGGGGCAGAGCAGAGAGCTGGTGACTCACACCAGCTCTCTGCTCCGGGAGCTTTGAGAACCAATCGATCAGCTGTGTTTAATTCCTCGTTTCTCAATCTTCATGCCGGGGACAGATTCAGCACCCATCTAGGTAAGAATGATTCTTTAAAACAAACAAATCCCATACGTCTCTTTTAAAGAAGGACGTGAAAAACATTGCAACGAGTTGACCAAATGGAGCCAACACACTCAGATAGACTTCATGTTGTGCCCTACCTCATAAGTGTTTTTGCTCAAAAAAAAATACACTTTCTAATATTCTACAGGGAATAGAGGTTTTTTATTTTGTATTTTATGGTAAGGACTAAAAATTATATAGTCAGATACATACGAAGTCTAGCCTACAGTCTACAAGGGGCAGGCAACTGCAGCCTTCAAGCTGTTGTGGAACTACATGTCCCACAAGGCATTGCAGACTGACAGTTAAAATAATAACTCCCAGAGGCATGATGGGAAGACTGACAGTTACTTTTTATAGTTAGTATGGTTGAAAAAATTCATCAGGGGCAGATGCATGATGGGATTTGTAGTTCCACAACTGGAGGGCTGAGGTTGCCCACCATGAATTTATACCCTGATAAAAAAAAAAGCCTTTTGTTTACAAGTTCAATAGTGCAAGCTGCAATTTAGACATGAATCCCACCAGTGGTGGCTTCATCACTGAGCTCAATGCAGCAGTCTCCTGTGCTTAAGCAGTGTCCTCTGGTGGCTAAGAACAGAACGACTACAGTTTAATAGGGCATGCTGCAGGACACAGAATTTATCTTCAGTAGAGGTTACACACCATATTGATATTTTTAGTTCAATCTCGTTTTATTGAAAAACAAATAGTTATAACATTAATACATATTTGCATAATATACATGTGTTATTGTGAACGTCTTTATGTTATACAAGAGAATTATTGTATTAAAGTTGTGATATTCGTAGTATTTTTAATCTTAAAAGATATTAATTTAACAGCACACTAAGGTAACTTATGACTGATACATGGATATACAAAACACCACCATCTCCAACAAAGGTGGTGTATAAACTGGATGAAAATCAATAATATATTAAATACTGTGCTTGGAAATTATTTTTCCTAGGAAAGGTTTGTTGTATGGATCACGTTGTCGCACTAGACTGGAAAATTGTCGCACAGCGATTGTGCAAGGTACTCAAATAGATGTCTAAATGAGAAGGGAGAGAAGAAGGAAAAGCAGTAAGGGCTCTTTCACAAGGTGTGGATCAGTGATGATCCACCTCGTGCACCTCTGTTTGCTTAGCGGGGATCGCTACGCTGATCCCCGCTGAGCCGGCGGATGACAGGGCAGTCCCCGCACACTGTGCAGGGACCGCCCTGTCTTTCCTCCGCTCTCCCCTATGGGGGATCGGATGAACGCGGACCGTGTTAATCCGATCCGCCAGACGAAAGGAAAAGTAGGTTTTTCCTCCGTCATGATAAACGGAACATAACGGAGACGGATGTCAGCGGATGTTTATCCGCTGACATCCGCGATCCCATAGGGATACATGTATGTCCGTTTTTCATCCGAAAACGGATGTATGAAAAACGGACATACGGAACGTCAGTGTGAAAGAGCCCTTAGGGAGAAGAGTCAAGGAAAGAGGGGGGGGGCACTTCCCCTAGGCAATGAGGTAGTATTGGCCGTGTCCCCTTCCGCCCACAAGAGGAACTCCGTAGAATAATGGGGACCATGAAGTCCAAGTGATACATATTGATATTTTTAATATTTTTAAAAGTGCAAAGTTATGTAATGTGCGGGAAGAAGCAGTTAGAAAAGGTTTCATTTTACCAGAAGTGTTAATATACCATGTATTGTAAGACCGTGTGTGACTAGAAACCATATCCTGCTCTTGGTTTAGTATACGCTGTAGGTTTTGTTCAATATAGGCAGTTAGTGAAACTTGTTTATAAGATGAAATGCAAATCTCACTATTGAAAAAAACAAACATGTTAAACCATGAATGTGCCTTTTACTTTCATTATAAGTAATCATCTGATGGAAAAAGACCAGCATACATAGATATACAGTTGTATTAAAAGAAGTAACTGTACAAGTTCAGGAATAAGTACAAATTTAGATATTTTACACTGTATTATATAGAGCCTGCGAGGGTGGCATTACCCAGCATTGGCACATTACCAGCACTGAGGCCGCGTACACACGATCGGTCCATCCGATGAGAATGGGCCGACGCATCGTTTTCATCGGGTCACCGCTGAAGTGACCTGATGTGCGTACACACGATCAGTTCAAAAATCGATCGTGTCAGAACGCAGTGACGTAAAACACAATGACGTGCTGAAAAAAAACGAAGTTCAATGCTTCCAAGCATGCGTCGACTTGATTCTGAGCATGCGCAGGTTTTTAAACCGATGCTTTTGCGTACTAAGGATCGGTTTGGAACGAAGGACAACAGACCAATGGGCCGTACACACGGTCGGTTTGGACCGATGAAACTGAATTTCAGTCCATTTTCATCGGTTTAGACCGATCTTCTGTACGCGGCCTAAGACCTGACTCCCAGAAGTGCCAATTCCTGAACTGCAATATCACTGTGCATGCTACTGCACAAGTCTGCTCTGCATCAGAAGTTTTCTGGGATTTTTACAATGGCAGCCCTAAAAAGTGGTATTCTCAGATGTAATGTATACTATTACAGTTTATCTTTAAACTATAGATGGTTTCCTGTTGGCTGCCATTTTAGGCTTGAGCAGACGTACCTATGTTATACATGTTCAGCTCTCAAACTAAATTGTCATAAAATTGTTTCTGCTCTCTCACACTTGTGATCATGGCATCAGTAGCTGCTACAATCTAAAAGATCATTTATTTGAGGGGCTTGGGTGCGCTCTCTTTTGAATCATTTTTGTAGAAATCATTAGTAAACCTGTGACCATTGCTGAAATGAGTAATATTGGCAATTGTATTTTAAATTTATAATGTGTAATATTTTGAGTTGAATCCTTTCAGGATGAAAGTAGAGGAGAACGATCACAGAGGGGAGGAGAGTATACATGAATGGAAATATAAGAAAATAATAACAAGAGAGTAGGCATTGATAAAAAATGGAGAGTAATCACTTTGAAGAGGAGAACAACCTCTGCAAGGACACAGGTGTGAGCTGTGCATGAAGGGAAGAGGTGACTGCTGCAGAGGAAGTGGAGGTTGGGTGTATAGGTGAGAGCTGTGGAGAAGGGCTGTATGCAGAGGGGAGTTTGTGGGGGGGATGGGGGTGCAAGATGGGAGGGATGTAAAGGTGAGAGCTGTGGATAGAGGGGTGAGGAGGTAAGAGCTGTGAATAAGGGGAAGCTTAATGCAGAGGTGAGATTTGTGGGGAGGGCAGGAGGGGGTGCCAAGAGCTGCGGTTAAGGGAGGGAGGAATGTGCAGAGGTGAGAGCTGTGGAAGGTGGGATTGGGGTGAAATCCTTGGGGGAGGTTGGGGTGAATTGGGTTGGTTGCAGAGATGAGAGTTGTTTGGAGCAGAGGTGGGAGAAGGGAAGGCGTAGAGGTGAGAGCTGTGGAAGGGGGATTGGGGTGAAATCTATGAGGGAGGGGTGAGTTGGATTGGTTGCAGACATGAGAGTTGTTTGGAGCAGAGGTGGGAGCTGTGGAAGGGAGGGTTGTGTGTGGAGGTGAAATCTGGTGGGGATGGGTTAGTTGCAGAGATGAGAGTTGTTTAGGAAGGAGTTGGAAGCAGGGATGGGAGATGGGAAGGCACAGAAATGAGATTTGTGGATAGAGATGGGGGATATGCAGAGATGAGAGCTGCAGAAGGGAGGATTGGGGTTACATCTGTGGGTGGATTTGGTTGGTTGCAGAGATGAGAGTTGTTGGAAGCAGAGGTGGGAGATGGGAAGGTGAGAGCTGTGGAAGGGGGGATTGTGTGTAGAGGTGAAATCTGTGGGTGGGTTGGGTTGCTTGCAGAGATGAGAGTTGTTGAGGGGGAGTTGGGAGCATGGGTAGGAGATGGAAAGGTGCAGATTTGAGAGCTGTGGAAGGGGGGATTGGGGTAAAATCTGTGGGTGGGTTGGGTTGGTTGCCCAGATAAGAATTGTTGGGAGCAGAGGTGGGACATGGGAAGGTGAGAGCTGTGGAAGGGGGGATTGTGTATAGAGGTGAAGTCTGTGGGGGGTGGTTTTCTTGCAGAGATGAGAGTTGTTGAGGGGGAGTTGGAAGCAGGTGAACACTGTGGATAAGAAAAGGGGGTGTGGAGGCCTCAGCTATGAATAGGGCCGATGCTGAGGAGAGAGCTGTGTAGCTCTGTACCTTCTTTTTCACATGGCTGTATTTCTGCTTTCTGATATCATCTATGTTCAATACTTTAAATTAGATAATTACAAAAGGCAAGTAAAATACAATAGACCCAAAACCATTATAGATTCCCTTTAAAATGGCAGTGTTATTTCTGCAAGGTCATTGCACAGCTGTGTCAATAACTGGCCAAGAAAGAGCAGAATAGAGAAGCAATACATATCACTGCTGCTTGAATCCTGGTCTAATACGCCACCTGGACCCATTCTGCAGAATATGGTGTTTTCTGTGTGGGTTTATTCCACACATTTCAAAAACTTACCGGAGGATTCATTAGTTCTGATCAACTTAAAGAAAAAGAGTTGCCATGCAAACTTGTTCTAAGAAGTAGCTTGACAAACAGAAATGAGGTATTCCAACACTTAATATTAGCTATATTTTATTTCAAAGGTCTAACCGCTCATCTTTATTACAACGCGCCCAATCTGGAACAATGTGAGATGCTACAATGCAGATAACATATAGGTGCCATTGGCTGGCAAGTCCCATTGTATACGATCACAGTCCCCTGGCTATAGAAAGTGACTTTCTTGGCTTTATGGTCATTGCATATATTAACAAAACAAGCTCCATTCCAAATGTTTGGTTGGTCCTGTTGCCACGTGCTTTTGGCAGTGAAGAGGTTAACGTGCGAGTAAACTCTTGAGCAAGTGAGTGTTCAGTACAGCCTGGAGAGGTGTGCATGTCTCATGCAGGATACGTCTGATGTTCCGAAAATGAAACTTTCAACTTGTTAGCAACCTGTGTGGAACGATCTGCTCACTGGGTTGAGCAGTACAAATTTTGTTTTCCAAAAGTCTATGGTCAGCATTCTGAAATTAGGCACCTCCTAAAGTCCACAACCATTGTACATGTTTAGCAAAATGATTAGTACAGTTAATATGGCAGAAGTTACACTTTGTAGAAAGGTGATAAAAACGTTTCGGTGACCAGCAGAAAAGGGTATTTTTTCATGGCTTTGTTTGGAAAAGCTGTGTGCATCAAGGAGACGAAGAATGGATATTAAAACCGTTTTGGTGACCCAGGGTCAATAACTGCACCTTCCACTGGACTTTATGTGGCAGTACTGGAATATATATGGCACATCTTATTATTAGGGGGGGGGGTGAGGGTATACACAGTAGCAAACCCAAGCCATTGGCATGGAGACTGGGATGCTGCTTGACTTATGGTGGCACATGCCACCAACAGTAAACACAGTGCACAGAAAAGTTCCATTAGAAAGCCAGGTCTTGTAATAGGAAGATTTGTGTATACTAGCTAGGACCTGGTTGATAAAGTGAATATGTGCTTCCTTTGTAGTGATCGCTCTTTCACAATCTTTCCTTTAGGTCTCAAAGTATTTGTAGATCTGAGACACATAGTGCATCACACTCTGCCAATCTGGACGGTCAGTGAACATCAACTCATTCAGGTCCTGTAAGTATACAAAAAAAATTGCAGGTTAAAGATGCAGGATAGCAAGACTAAGCATCTACCTTTTCTAGTATGTTTCATAGGTCAAAGTCTTATACATTAACGTATCTCCAGCCTATTGATTCCAAACAACTGACAAGAATAAATAAAAACCAATAGTGGGAACTTTTCCACTGGCAACACGTTTTTGCAACTACTGGTGACTAGAGTTTTTTTTTTTTTTTACTTCCTGTTAAATCATTCCCTTCTCACATTTGGTTCTAGATACTTTACAGACCGCCTGATATCGTTATACGTTGGCTGTTTGAAGAAAAATATTGTTGTTATGGCAGCAGCTAGCTGCCATAACCCCAGTATCCTCTTCTTCAGTGGGCGGTCCACTTTTAGATAAATGTGGTCTCTGCGGAGGATTCACCACAAGATCACTTGTAATCGGAGTGGAGGAGAGGGTCCCCTCCCGTCATCTCCACAGATTTTTGTTTCTTTAATCACTTTTTATTGCTGTTTCAAACACAAATACAAAAAAAAAAACAATATACATTATGGGCCAGATTCAGGTAGAGTTATGCCGGCGTATCAGTGATACGCCAGCATAACTCACACTTTGCGCCGACTTATCTGTTTTCTGTATGCAGAAAACTAGATACGCCGGTTTGCAGCAAAGATCCGACAGGCGTAATTGTATTACACCGTCGGATCTTAAATGCAGTTTTAAAACGGCCGCCGGGGGTGTTCTCGCTGATTTACGCCGAGAATATGTAAATCAGCGAGATACGTCAATTCCCGAACGTACGCGGGCCGACGCAGTCACTTTACGCCGTTTACGTAAGGGTTTTCCCGGCGTAAAGATAAAGCTGCCCAAAGCAGGCGCATCCTATGTTAAGTATGGACGTCGTGACCTTGTCGTATTGGATGTAAGTTACGTCGTTTGCGTAAGTCGATTCAGAATGGGGCTGGCGTAAGTTCCGTTTACGTCGCTTTCATTGACAAGTAGCGATGAGATTTGGAGCATGCGCACTGGGTTTTTTCTATGGCTGGCGCATGCGTGGACACGCCTAATTTAAATAGGAGATGCCCCCTACCTGCCTATTTTGAATTAGGCCCCCCAATTTACGCTACGCCGCCGCAACTTAACACACAAGTGCTTTGTGAATACAGCACTTGCATGTTAAGTTGCGGCGGTGTGACGTAAATAAGAAAAGTTACGCCGCCGCAACTTTACGCGCGGCTTGATGAATCTGGCCCTATATATAGATACACACACACACAATCAGGTATTTTAGCTCTTACAGAAAGAAAGAGAAACAACTCAATCAGCAAATATAATATTGAAATATTAATATCTCTGCTTATAGAGCTATTTTTTATTTTTACCAAAACAAAAAGACTTTTATTGCATTATATCTATCCAAGTATTATATATTATATCATCTAACGACTTAATGTCATTAGAGTATTATAATATACCGTTGGTAGCGGTGGAGACGATCGCGTCTGCTCTCCTCCGAGCCTGGATGCAGAGTGAAGGGAAGATGGCCCCTGTTCAGCTCCATAGCATTGGAGGGCGCTGATGGGCGGCTATACCGGGGCTTAAAATGGGCGATTGCCACCATGCAGGTCAGCGGGACTGGGAGGGGCAAGGTACTGTGTATGTTCACCTAACAGATTTTTATGTAAAGGTGAACTTACATTTTAAGTGGTTTAAAAAGTACTGCTATATAAGACCCTATATGCCCATATAGAAAGATCCTCCTGATTTTTTAGAACTATGTGAATTTTTATGCCATAACGTTTATCATTCAGCTGATTGATCGTGCCCTGTCAGTCCCTTGCTGATTCGTGCAAAGTTGACTTATTGTCAAAAGTAAACATGTAGTGAGTTAGAGATCACCATTCCCAGGAAGGGCATTTTCTGGACTACATAAAAATCAAAGGGTCAGGCCTCATACACACGATCAAATCTGTCTGCTGGAAACGGTCTGCTAGACCGTTTCAGCAGACAGATTCGATCGTGTGTACGGGCAAACAGACGGATTTGGCCACCCGACAGATTTCAAAGCATGCTTTGAAATCTGTCGGCTGGGAACCCGTCCGCCCGACATGTCTGCTGGTTAGTATGCTTACCAGCAGACATGTCTTCTCGCATACGCGCCAAATGATTTCGACGCATGCGCGGAAGTGTTTTACTTCCTGGTGCAGTGACGTGGCGGTGTCAACGTCACCGACACGTCAGCGCGCTGTCTGCTGGCGGGGATTTTGGTTTGCTCGTGTATACACGCGAGCAAACCAAAATCCCAGCAGACAGATCTGTTCAAATCGGTCGGTCCGACCGATTTGAACAGACTCATTTAATTGTGTGTACGAGGCCTCAGAGTTCATATGGATAGTATTATTTCTCTCAGAACAGGAACATTTAAGTACAATGGCAGAACCAGTTCTAAATTCAGAAATCTATTTTACAAAGCATGGCTTACTTTTCTTATAAGACAGAGCACATAAAATGTCCAAGTGCAAAGTTATGAAGTCAAAATGGCAACATCCAATAAGAACAAGTTGAATTCCAACTTTCTGTACTCATTAAAGTAAACATAAATTTGCATTGTGGTGTAGAGTTACATCTTTTTGTTTTATGTACTATTATATAAACCCCAAAACATATAATTTATTGTATAAGTAGGAAAACTGCTATACCTACCAGACTGGCCTTTATTCCTATACTTTCAGCAGCTTGAAATGCCAATTTTAGATTCCTTTTCTGCAAGACAAAGGATAACTTATTATAGAAAGACTATATTAAATCTCTAGATTTGTTCTTCATTAAAGACAATAATTGATTATAAAGAGTGAGTTTAAAAACGCAAGTATAAAATGATGGTATACACAAAAACTGTAGTACATTATTTTAGAAGGGAAACTCACCATTTTTAAAGTAAAGCATCAAGAATTTTTTTGTTTACAAGATGGCACTATTAGGCCGCGTACACACGATCGGTCAAAACCGATGAAAACGGACTTAAGGACCGTTTCATCGGTCCAAACTTTTCGTGTGTGTGCCCCATCGGTCAGTTATCCTTCGGTCAAAAAAAAAGAGAACTTGCTTTAAAATTTGACCAATGGATGCCTGACCGATGGGTCAAAACCGATCGTTAGTATGCAAAAGCATTGGTTAAAAGGCCGCACATGCTCAGAATCTAGTCGACGCATGCTTGGAAGCATTGAACTTCATTTTTTTCAGCACGTCGTTGTGTTAAAACACGTAAAGTCACCGCGTTCTAACACGATCGTTTTTTTAACTGATGGTGTGTAGGCACATCAGACCATCAGTCAGCTTCATCGGACCGTTCTCATCGGATGGACTGATCGAGTGTACGCGGCCTTACAGTTTATCAGATTTTAATTAAAAAAAGCCCAAAAAAAGAAATATATTGCGGCTTGCTAGTCTTTTTAAATGTGAGTTCTATATTAAATTACATTTCTAGTTTTTATGTTTATGTTTTATGAATAGAACAATGATGGCACGCCTGTAAAACTGAGGGAAAAAAAGTGAGTGACCATGCAAGGAGTAGTGAAAGACCTGCGACCTATGGATAGGGTTGGTAAAACTATGCAAAAACACTACTGCCCATGAGCTTTACTACTCACATGTTTACAGGACAGTGACAAAGGAAATCCACTATTAACTCAAACTCATGATGTCACACCTACAGTTTGCCAGAAGGCACTTGTGAAAATTCTGAGGTCAGCTGGATAAAGGTTTAGTCTTATGGGATTACAAGTGAGATTTTAGGCCATTGGCTTAAACTAATGTTTGGTGTAAGCCACATCATCATAAATGTACCATCCCACCGTGAAGCGTAATGGTGGCAATTTCATGCCGTGGTGGTGTTTCCCACCAATCAGGGCCATCTTATCCAGTGGGCACAGCCAAGGGGCCCCAGGTGCCCACGGGGCCCCATCAGGATGGGCAGGGCCAATCCCAGGCGGGTGTACCAAGCCCCGGCACTGTAAGCTGCTGCATAAAAGGGGCACCAAGCCTCTGAAGCTATGGCATGCCACTTGACTGCACTGGTTGCTAGAATCCCTGGCTGCCCGGCGCCTAGCAACCAGTAACGCCAGAGGCCGCGGCCTCCCTAGCATTCATAGCGCGCCGCCTCCGCGGCTGGAAAACTAGAACAGCTCCACCCACCTCTGCCATCTTCAGACTCAGACAGCGTAGCACGCCGCAGGTCACCATCTTCACTGTTTTGGCCCCAATGCATTTCTTTGCCCAGGGGCCCATGATGCTATTAAGATGGCACTGCCACCAATGGACCCTTGAAGGCCTGAGAGAGGAGATTAAATACAACAAAAAATAGGGAAATCTTGTGAAAAATATGATTTTGTCTGCAAGAAACCTAAAGCTTGTGTGAAAACTCTCCTCCCAGCAAGACAATGACCCAAAAGCATAAAGCCAGAACTATGCAAGCATTGCTTAAAACAACAATGTTAATGTTCTGGAATGGATAAATCAGAGCCTAGATCTTAGTTTAAAAAAAATGTGACAAAAGGCCATTTACTCATGACTCCCATGCTACCTGGCAAAGCTGTTGTGGTATTAGGAAAATCGTCCATATGTTCAAAGATGATTGAGCCCTATCCATACAGGTTCAGAGCTGCATTTGCTGCCGGAGGTGCTTCTATTAAATACTGACCTATAGATAGGTATATTAATGCAATCATTTTGCATAAAATTGAAACAAATGCCAGGTGTACAAGTTTTTTTATTACTTTTACACCTATTTTTGAAATGTTTCAATAAACCGACTTATTCCAGTGTTTGTAATTATTACAAAAGGACAATGTCATGGAGCTGCCTTTCACTTTAGCACACTCTGAAATCTTTCTTATTCTAGTTCACAGGTACATTCAATATGTCTAATGGTACAACATGGGCGCAATAAGACAGATGTGTCACTAAGAAAATAACAAATGATTTTGTTGCCTTAGATCATTTCTCTGTTTCTGATGTTACTTTCTTTGACAGTCCAGAGACAACACTTTCACAGCTCTGAAATGTGGGAATCGGTCAATCTGTGAAAAGGAAAATAATTCTTTCCAGGAACCAATCATTATTTGAAGGGGAGATTGGTCTCCCAGTCATACTGCACTGTGTTTATTGAGGGTTGAAGTCGTGTATAAAAAAAGACCTGCTGTAATTGCAGAGAAGGGCCCAAGCCATTGTGACCCCAAGTTCAGATGCGTATTATGGACTGCCATATTTTTCCTCTTCAGCTGATGAAGTGACATAATGTTTATAAAGCATCCTGGCGCCTGTGTGCTTGAGGTTAGACATACAAAACTGTGGTATTAATCACTAGTAAAAATGGACAGATATGTGTAACATTGCATTGTTGGTGTTAAGATAGTTTATAAACACTTTATAGGTTTAGTATTACCACTCGGTTTCACCAACTATAAATTCCAGCTCTGAAGTATATTTTATATACTGTATATCAGGGAAGACATAGATGGTATCTACAGGTGGTTCTCAAAAAATTAGCATATTGTGATAAAGTTCATTATTTTCTGTAATGTACTGATAAACATTAGACTTTCATATATTTTAGATTCATTACACACAACTGAAGTAGTTCAAGCCTTTTTTTTGTTTTAATATTGATGATTTTGGCATACAGCTCATGAAACCCCAAAATTCCTATCTCAAAAAATTTGCATATTTCATCCGACCAATAAAAGAAAAGTGTTTTTAATAAAAAAAAAAGTCAACCTTCAAATAATTCTGTTCAGTTATGCACTCAATACTTGGTCGGGAATCCTTTTGCAGAAATGACTGCTTCAATGCGGCGTGGCATGGAGGCAATCAGCCTGTGGCACTGCTGAGGTGTTATGGAGGCCCAGGATGCTTCGGTAGCGGCCTTAAGCTCACCCAGAGTGTTGGGTTTTGCGTCTCTCAACTTTCTCTTCCCAATATCCCACAGATTCTCTATGGGGTTCAGGTCAGGAGAGTTGGCAGGCCAATTGAGCACAGTAATACCATGGTCAGTAAACCATTTACCAGTGGTTTTGGCACTGTGAGCAGGTGCCAGGTCGTGCTGAAAAATGAAATCTTCATCTCCATAAAGCTTTTCAGCAGATGGAAGCATGAAGTGCTCCAAAATCTCCTGATAGCTAGCTGCATTCACCCTGCCCTTGATAAAACACAGTGGACCAACACCAGCAGCTGACATGGCACCCCAGACCATCACTGACTGTGGGTACTTGACACTGGACTTCAGGCATTTTGGCATTTCCCTCTCCCAGTCTTCCGCCAGACTCTGGCACCTTGATTACCGAATGACATGCAAAATTAGCTTTCATCCGAAAAAATTACTTTGGACCACTGAGCAACAGTCCAGTGTTGCTTCTCTGTAGCCCAGGTCAGGCGCTTCTGCCGCTGTTTCTGGTTCAAAAGTGGCTTGACCTGGGGAATGCGGCACCTGTAGCCCATTTCCTGCACACGCCTGTACACGGTGGCTCTGGATGTTTCTACTCCAGACTCAGTCCACTGCTTCCGCAGGTCCCCCAAGATCTGGAATCGGTCCTTCTCCTCAATCTTCCTCAGGGTCCGGTCACCTCTTCTCGTTGTGCAGCGTTTTCTGCCACACTTTTTCCTTTCCACAGACTTCCCACTGAGGTGCCTTGATGCAGCACTCTGGGAACAGCCTATTCGTTCAGAAATGTCTTTCTGTGTCTTACCCTCTTGCTTGAGGATGGCCTTCTGGACAGCAGTCAGGTCGGCAGTCTTACCCATGATTGCGGTTTGGAGTAATGAACCAAGCTGGGAGTTTTTAAAAGCCTCAGGAATCTTTTGCAGGTGTTTAGAGTTAATTAGTTGATTCAGATGATTAGGTTAAGAGCTCGTTTAGAGAACCTTTTCATGATATGCTAATTTTGTGAGATAGGAATTTTGGGTTTTCATGAGCTGTATGCCAAAATCATCACTATTAAAACAAGAAAAGGCTTGAACTACTTCAGTTGTGTGTAATGAATCTAAAATATATGAAAGTCTAATGTTTATCAGTACATTACAGAAAATAATGAACTTTATCACAATATGCTAATTTTTTGAGAACCACCTGTATTTGTAGGCAGAGCCAGGGTTAATTATTGGTTACTGCGGGGTTAACTGTGGGGGAACTGGGGAGGAAGTTGTTCCCCAAGTCTCTTTTCATTGACAGGACAACAGCTACACATGTGATGATGTAGTCGCTACTAAACAAAGGATAATTACTTGAACTTTTGGGACCAAAGCATGGAGAAAGGATAGACTACTAGCCATTCATATGGGAAGTGTCAAAGCTGCATGTGTGTGCCACAGACAAAGCCATAGCCCTTGGTCCACTAAAGTGTTAGAGAAAGAAAAGAAAGGCGCACCAGCCTGGTGTATTACCGCTTGACAATTTATTGAATAATAAAAAATGTGTTAAAAACTACTCACAAAAGACGTAACAAAACAGGCTTGTCAACAGGCAATGAGGTATATTCCCCTCAGACCGCACTCCACAATGGGGGGACTGGAAGTATGTTACTGCTGGCTGACGCATTTCGAGGCGTCTGGGGCCTCTTCATCAGAGCTCAGCAGTCTTAGTGTTTGGATCCCTATCTTAGGGCCTGCTGAGGAATAAAGTTTTCCAGGGATGGGTTCTGGACCACGTATGTACAAGAACTCACTGCATTGTTTATGGAGCATTAAGCATTGCATTTATTCCATGTTAAGATCTACAGTATGTGATTAAAACATAAGGGTTGGTACACAAGGTCATATGGATCAACAAGAATGTCATAATGAGACATCGCTCTGTCCTCTAACTGGGCCAATGGATGAATATGGCACCTTTGTGCTGACCGTCCCTTTCCCCAATCTTCATAGCAAAGAGGGCGATTAGCACCTAGTTTCATAAAAAACAATCATATCTTAGAAGTTAAAACATTTGTTTGTGCTGCAGTAATAAGAAACCTTCATTAGGTTCCACCAGGAGCCCCCTAATAAGGCCTGACATTCACTTTGTTGACCCAAGTAATGGTGGCATTGTTTGGAAAGAACTCAATATGCACTAATGAGGGAAGAATCTATAGTGCATTGGACAAATGGAAACTGATAGCCGTTTCTTATTTGGATAGAATTGTTTGCTTAAATAAACAGAATGAAGTGTTACAGATCAGAGTCCTTAATTTTTTTTTTTATGTGTGACTAGCTTTTACGTGATGACAAATATTTGCACACAATATGGGCTTATGAGAATTGGCACATTCCCCTGCCAGTTAAATTCACACTATGGTAAAGCATGAAATGGTGAGAGGAAGCCCAGGGGGGTCTGTGGCATGCTGCTACTTGCAGAAGGTGGACACCCACTTCCTGGTGCACGCAGGTTGTCCAATTCCCTGCAGTGCTGGTGTGACCTGCCAAGGGTGTGTTAACTACTACACTTAAACTAGTTGTTCGATTTTAATGACTTCATTAACACATATTAGGGCTTTTTAACAATAGAGAAAGAACTGATGATCCCCTGAATATTATACTATATTTATAAACTGTACAATTTGCAAAGGGATTTAGACAGTGCAAAACTAGACAACACGGAAACCCCAAGTTCTCTTAGACGAAATAAAAACATTCCATCTTTCTTAACCTTACCCGGTAAACATGGACATCCAGATCAAAAGTTATAATCAGAAATTCGAGATAATCTGAACATTAATATTGGTAATGCATGCTAGACCGATTGCCGACACTTATTGTTGTAAAACTCCTCCAGGACTGCCTGCAGGAAATGTGTTTGGTACAAGCAACTAAGTTGGGTACTACAGTCAGGGAAAAAAGTATTTAATCCCCTGCTGATTTTGTACGTTTGCCCACTGACAAAGAAATGATCAGTCTCTCATTTTAAGGATAGGTTTATTTTAACAGTGAGACAAAACAGAAAAAAACGCATTTCAAAAAAGTTAGAAATGGATTTGCATTTTAATGAGTTAAATAAGTATTTGATCTCATATCAACAACAAGATTTCTGGCTCCTATGTGTCTTCTATACGAGCCGAGATTAGAAGCATGCTTTTAAAGTGAGTGCTCCTAATCTCAGCTTGTTACCTGTATAAAAGACACCTGTCCACAGAAGCAATCAATCAATCATATTCCAATATCCCCACCATGGCCAAGACCAAAGAGCTGTCCAAGGATGTAACGGACAAGATTGTAGACCTACACAAGGCAGTTGGTATTCACAAATGGAAGAAACACAAAAATAACCGTCAATCTCCCTCGGTCTGGGGCTTCATGCAAGATCTCACCTCATGGAGTTTCAGTGATCACGAGAACGTTGAGAAATCAGCCCAGAACTACACAGGAGAATCTTGTCAAAAGGCAGCTGGCACCATAGTCACCAGGAAAAAAATTGGTAACATACTACGTCGTGAAGAACTGAAATCCTGCAGCGCCTGAAAGGTCCCCCTGTTTAGAAGGCACATGTACAGGCCCCCATTTGAAGTTTTTCTTAATGATTCAGAGAAGAACTGGGTGAAAATGTTGTGGTTAGATACAACCAAAATTGAGCTCTTTGGCATCAACTCAACTCGCTGTGTTTGGAGGAGTAGGAATGCTGTTTATGACCAAGAACACCATCCCCACGGTCAAACATGGAGGTGGAAACATTATGCTTCGGGGGTGTTTTTCTGCTAAGATGGACAGCACCGTGTACTGTCAAATCTTGGGTAAGAACCTCCTTCCCTCAGCCAGCGCATTGAAAAGGGGTCATGAAAGGATTTCCAGCATGACAATGACCCAAAACACATGGCCAAGGCAACAAAGGAGTGGCTCAAGAAGAAGCACATTAAGGTCCTTGAGTGGCCTAGCCAGTCTCCAAACCTTAATCCCATAGAAAATATGTGGAAGGAGCTGAGGGTTCGAGTTACCAAACATCAGCCTCGAAACCTTAATGACTTGGAGAAGATCTGCAATGAGAAGTGGGACAAAATCCCTCCTTAGATGTGCCCAAACCTGGTGACCAACTACAAGAAACGTCTCACCTGATTGCCAACCACCTTTTTTGGAATGTGTTTTTCTGGATTATTTTTGTTATTTTGTCTCTCACTGGTAAAATAAACCTACCATCAAAATTATAGACTGGTCATTTCTTTGTCAGTGTCCAAATGTACAAAATCAGCCTGGGATCAAATACATTTTCCCCTAACTGTAGCCAAGTCTGGCATATTTTATATTAAAGATGAAATTCTACCCAAGACTGACACCAGTGTTGTGTGGTTTCCATCAATTACTGCTGAATTGGTCACAATTTGAGCTGTGGGTGGCCTTGTTGGAACCACCCGGCTTGACAAATATTTACTGAAAAATAAAGTAAAGGGGTGGAAAATTGTCAGAGGTAACTATTTCCAATCAGATGCAGTCACTGTTTAGGTATTCAGACACCCACAGATGCTACGTCTAAATAAATTAGCCAGCAGAGACTATGCTAAGGCGCTTCAAGGTGGGGTATGAGGGTCTTGCATCTTTACTGCCCCTCCTTTTTTTTTTTGCTTCCCATATATCTTTTTTCTTTACCTCTGCCTTTGGGTCTCTTACCTGTTGATTTTACTTGCTATATTTATCAGATTTTTTTTACAATTTCCCCATGGGACTTAGAACCATGTGGGGGTCTTATTGACTTCTGCTCACATTATTATGCTTCTTACTTCCACTTGATTAGACGGTCTCTCATAATTCATCAGTTCTTGTTTACTAGCCCTAGACTGCTGATGTATAGTATGTGGGGCTGTTCACTTCTTTGGATTATTGGGTCCGTCTCATTTCCTGCCTGCGAACCCCAACACAGCTTCTTGGAAAAATACTATGCACCTTTTCATTTCGATATGGGTGCTTGTTTCTTGTTTGAATTGTAATGTTCATATTCTTTAATAAAGATTTCTGTGACATTCATCTACTGAACCAGTGGGTGCTTCCTGGCCGATGAAACGTGGCTGGGTCTTTCAGCATGACAATGATCCCAAACACACCAACCGGGCAACGAAGGTGTGGCTTCGTAAGAAGCATTTCAAGATTCTGGAGTGGCCTAGCCAGTCTCCAGATCTCAACCCCATAGAAAACCTTTGGAGGGAGTTGAAAGTCTGTGTTGCCCAGCGACAGCCCCAAAACATCACTGCTCTAGAGGAGATCTGCATGGAGGAATGGGCCAACATAACAGCAACAGTGTTTGGCAACCTTGTGAAGACTTACAGAAAACGTTTGACCTCTGTCATTGCCAACAAAGGATATATAACAAAGTATTGAGATGAACTTTTGATATTGATCAAATACTTTTACTAAATACTATTTTCCACCATAATGTGATTGTCTGGATTTGTTTCCACATTTTGTCTCTCATAGTTGAGGTATACCTATGATGATATATATATAGGCCACTCTCATCTTTTTAACCACTTAATGACTGCCTCCTGCACATATACGTCAGCAGAATGGCACGGCTGGGCACATGCACATACCTGTACGTGCTCTCTAAGTGCCCAGCCGCGACCCGGTCCGAAGCTTCGCGGCCGCGGGACCCCGTCGCCGCTGGAGTCCCACAATCGGTCCCCGGAGCTGAAGAACGAGGAGAGCTGTGTGTAAACACAGCTTCCCCGTTCTTCACTGTGGTGCTGTCATTCATCGTGTGTTCCCTAATATAGGGAAACACGATCAATGACGTCACACGTCCAGCCCCGCCCCCCTACCGTTAGAAACACATATTAGGTCACACATAACCCCTTCAGTGCCCCCTAGTGGTTAACTCCCAAACTGCAATTGTCATTTTCACAGTAAACAATGCATTTATATAGCATTTTTTGCTGTGAAAATGACAATTGTCCCAAAAATGTGTCAAAATTGTCCGATGTGTCCACCATAATGTCGTAGTCAATAAAAAAATCGCTGATCACCGCCATTAGTAGTAAAAAAAAAAAAATATTAATAAAAATGCAATAAAACTATCCCCTATTTTGTAAACACTATACATTTTGTGCAAACCAATCGACCAAAAATACCAAAAATAGGTAGAAGAATATGTATCAGCCTAAACTGAGGGAAAAAAAAATATATATATATATATATATATATTTTATTTTTTTTGGGGGATATTTATTATAGCAAAAAGGAAAAAATATAGAATTTTTCTCAAAATTGTCACTCTATTTTTCTTTATAGTGGAAAAAAATAAAAACCGCAGAGGTGATCAAATACCACCACAACAAAGCTCTATTTGTGGGAAAAAAAAGACGCCAATTTTGTTTGGGAGCCACGTCGCACGACTGCGCAATTGTCAGTTAAAGCGACGCAGTGCCGAATCGCAAAAACTGGCCAGGTCCTTTACCTGCATTTTGGTCCGGGTCCTAAGTGGTTAAGTGAGAGCACAATTGGTGGCTGACTAAATACTTTTTTGCCCCAAGTATTTGAACTATGTATTTAGCCATTTGTCTTGAGCCTAATGTTAAATTATAATAGAACCAGTAAAAACAGAATATGGTTTATTATATCAGTTTATTACCAAATACATGTTTTTCTGGCTATTATAGAGCCATTTCTTCAATAGAGAATAGAAGAGTGCCATAAAGTGACACAAAAACTATATCATTATTTGCCAAAAATTATTCACATCCACTATAAATACATTTGAAGATTTGGAAATGCTAGAAATAGAAGGTACTTTTTAATTAAGAATACAAACTTAAATAGATTTGTTTTTCAAAACAGAATTTAGTGTCACTCTAATGACTGAGACTGGACATGTGATAATACACCTCCATTACACACACATAAATGTGATATCTACTTGATGGTGTAAGAGAGTTAGTATATAAAGAGCTTTTAAAAACAGTCAAATGCTCCACAAAAGCATAAAGATATATAGTGTGATGAATATGAAATCCCATAACATGGAATATGGGTACAAGCATCAGATATTCTCTTTGCTTCCGTTTCTGAGCTGTAGTCGGTCTATAAACATATAGAGGAGCAGACACACACTAACCCCCAATCAGTAAATTATTGCAGTGTGAACATGCTTTCTATTGTTGGAGAAATCACTGTACCTAGTGCAAAACATATCAGAATAGAACCTGTCTATGCTGTGGACTGGCTTTTTTAATAAAGGAAGATTACTATTTAGGAACATCTTGGTGTATTGCATTTCAGTTTCTGGTACAATTGATTAGAGTCAAGTCATTTTATTTTTGTGAACTGTTTGTTTTTTTTTGTTTTTTATGTATTCTATACATAAACAGAATTTCATAATAAAAAAAAATTAAAAGCCAGCGGCACAGATTTGATCATGGGGTGCTGAGCCGGATCTTGCCGGAAGTGGCATGTGAAATATTAGATATACTGTGCAGTTATTGTAGGACAGATTGACTGGCAGTGTCTGTAATAGAGCAGTGCTATTGTTGGATTGTTGGGTTGGACTGAAAACATAGTGAGGATGCTTAGTTGATAATGATCAGTGGATGTTCTAAAATCTGTTATTACACCTTTGAAACCAAAAATATGACAGATTCAAGAAATGTGGGGGTGAAAGTTCAACTGGTTCCAAAAGGGGGCATGATCAAACATGTTTAAGAACCACTGGATTAATGAAAACTGATGGCCTTTCTGAATTTAGCATAGGTACTGTGTTTGCGGGATAGCATATGCAGCAAAATGATTGGTTTCACTGGAATAAGCTCTTTTGTAAAAAAAAAAAGTGTATATTATAGTGCACATGACAAAAATTGTATAAATACGCAAAACTGCTTCCAGGTTCAAACATGGAAGGGTTGTTTTATTAAAATACAACTTAGCAGCCCACAGCAGCTCAGGATGGCCAATAAATACCCTCAAACCTGCCAATTTTTAAGAACTACCAGACAGGACTAATTAAAGAACATTCTGTCCTCATAAAACATGTTAGTGCAGGGCCAATGCTCATCACCAACGTGATTTAACTGAATAAATTCTGCAATGGATATTCATAATTTTATTATGAATGCACTGTCTGACCATTTACAATAAATATTAAACGTGAAAGCACTTGCGCAGCATTCAGTGGCAGGTTAACTAAGAAATGTTAATGTCAGCCTAGTCAGCACAATGGAGATGTGATGTCTAATGATAAAATGTGCATCTGTTGTGGCTCAGCATTATTTTTATAAAACAAAAGAGACATGTTTTAGTAATTTTTTGGGAAAAACAAAAAACAACAACACTGCAGTGTCGTGTGAATCATCTTAAACATTTATCACACACTGTACACTTTGAAAATAAGCATAATACAAAATTCAGGAAGAAAAAAGTAAAATGACCCTAAAGTCGACATCCCAAAGACTTAACTAATTTCAAGTATTCAAACTTTAAAGCCTCGTACACACGACCGGTTTTCTGGCAAAAACCAGCAAGAAAACTGCTTCTTGCCGAGATTACCGTTCGTGTGTATGAGGCATTCAGGTTTCTCGTCAGGAAATCTGGCCAGAATCTCGACGAGAAAAAAAAAGAGAACCTGCTCTCTTTTTTCTCATCGAGATTCTTGTCGGCCTGTTTCCCAACGAGAAACCCGAGAGTGTGTATACTTACCTGTCGCCATAGAAACCCGCGCATGCTCGAAATGACTGAGGCATGTGCGGTAGCTGCCACGGCATAGGTAGGGTGAAGCAAGATGGCGGCGACGTCATCAAATGTGATGAGCACATGCTCGTCGTACGGGATGACGTCACCGCGTTCTTTCCTTTCAAGAGAACCACGGTTCTTTTGAAACAAAAGTCTGTACACTCGGGCAGCAAGAGTTTCTTGCCAAGAATTTCGTCAGGGAAAACAACGGGTTTTTCCTGATGAGATTCTCGGTCGTGTGTAAGAGACCTAAAACCTCCAAATGAAAGCCCATCTGTCTAATGCCCCATGTAGCACTGACCCCCTGCATCGCAGAAGTTGCTGGTTTATATTGTGTTCTCCTGATCCTCTCAGTTGTGACCCACACTGTACTGGACTCTACAATTCATCTAAAAAAACAATTGCAACAATTTGGCTTTAATACCTTTTGCCTTTGTGTCATTTATTTGTTCAACAACACTTTGGAGAGAGGGTTGGAATGCAGTAGAGGATGAGTAAAAACATCAAAATATTCCTACTTATGTTTGAAACTAAATAGATGGTGGCGATAATTTCTCGAGTAGCAGTCAGTAAAAGCAAACGTCATGGTGAGCCAAATGTTTCAGTAAAAGCATGCTAGTTACAAATTGATTCTTCAGTAGCCGCCTTGCAACAGCAGCTGGTCTGCTGATCTTATGCAAGAAGTTACATTTAGGAGCTCAGTAACAATGTCTCTATGCAAGGCAGCAGCCTCCCCCAGTTCTCCTGTACAGAACAGCATGTCCCCCTCTAATGATGCAGCAACAGCCAACTTCTTGATTCTCCAAGTCAGGGCAGTTTGTGTTTGTTGGACCTTGACTCAGATCCCAAGAAAAGACCTTCTCACATTGACCTCCATATTGAGCTTGGACTAGAAAGAGCAAGAACCTTTCTCCAGGCGGCATGTGAGAGAAGGATCTTCTAGAAGTTTGCTCACAACACTGGACTAAAGCCCTCAATGAATGGCTAAGGCAGATAAATATGTATAACTCACTACATTGCTACTTCTCACACTAACTTCTGGAGACATCTTACAGTAATTGTAAAGAGCATTTACAACTGTGCAAGACTAAAAGGTAACGTTAAGATGTAGCTTTACTGGCAAACATGTACTGGTCAAAGTACACTAACTGGTATTCATCAACCTACATTAACAAAGGAAGTCCATACATTGGACAACAGACATTTACAGAGCTACAGAATAGTAATTAGTATGATCGCTCCAGAGGCTGATTAGGTAGCCCATACATTAATCAACCACTGGTTAAATAAATAAAAAATGATTGGATTTGCCTTATCCACACACTCAATATAAATAAGGGAACCCTTCCTGTTGTGCTATTCTGTGACTGCAAAGAGACTTCCCCATTGTCGGAATACAATGTTCAGTGCTGCCAGCTATAGCTCGACTTCTGTACAACCAGGGTGCCCATACATAGATAAAAATTCAGCCGATCCCTGCTGAACCAGCCAAATTTCGATCTATTTATGGCTGGCTTTTGTCTTACTGCTTAACAAGGGTAACCAGCATCCAGAGTAAATATATTAATTACCCCTCAATCTCTCCAATGTAATCAGGGGGGAAGCTATGATACAAGAGTATGAATAAATATGTATTTGGACTTTATGCATTCTACTTTGGCCCTCCTTGTACACCCAATCCTTATTCAAGCAAAGGGTCAAACTTCAGCCACCACTTCTGGGAAAGCTTCCCAAGGATAATAATCCAATCTGCAGTGCTTTAAGACCTGACTGACAACACCAACTGCTTTAAGAATTTGAGTTTCTCCACAAACCTTCCTTCTACTTTTGAACTAATGTAATGACGTGACTTCTCCACTGACCACCAATGTGTGGATACCCCTTCTCCACTAACAAACAAAAGAAAGATGCCCTTTCTACACTTTTCAACAATGTAGGGACACCCCTTTTTCACCTAACACCAGGGTGAAGAAGACATTTACACTTGCCACCTATAAAAAAAAGTCCTTCCTCTGTAAATGGGAAATTACAAATGACTACCAACATAAAGAGGGCTTTTCCATTGACTACCAATCCTAAAGAGATTTTGGGGGAAGGGAGGGGGCGTTGCTATGATCCCTCAATGGAAAATATGTTTAAGTCCTTGCATTAATTAACTAGCAAGTTAAATAACAAGACACTTCAGTCTTTTACATGTCTTGAGTTATTCTGACAAGCTTTAGTGCAGTGGTTCTTAACCTGGGTTCGATCGAACCCCAAGGGTTCAGTGAGTCAGTCTCGTGGGTTCAGCGGAGGTCAAGACACACACCTATATACACTGGCATAGCGTGTCTATTAATTTGTATTCACTGTGTCACTGTGTCTGTGCACCGGCCGCCATGTTCAGTCTCGACAATGGCGAGCCGGAATGCTGTGATTGGGTGAATAGGTCATGTGGCCTGAGCTGGTCTGTCTGTAATCACGGCGGGTGATGCATGCCCTTGGAGTCTCCCGCCTCTGCCTCACTGTCACTCCGATGCCGCCGTCATCTCCTCCGCGGTCCGGATCACTTCACCGACCGTGGCAGTGGCACTGCAGGCAGCGGTGGCACCGCGGCACATATCGTGGACAGACAGGATTCGGAAGAGCAGGTGAGACAGAGACTCAGACGAGTCATGTTGCTTGCCCGGCCACTGGCAGTGTGTCTGGGAATGGGGGAGAGCGTCCTGAGCGCCGGAGCTCCAGGACGACTAGTAGGGCATGTGGACTGGAGACAGATAAACATTCTGGCTGATTCTGAATGGTAGTGGCTTATTAAGTGAGTAAATGATATATAACTTGATATATAACTTATATACCAACCCTAGAAATCTAGAACGGTAAAGGTAAAGCAGCACATTTCTGAACTGGTCTCTGAAAGACAACAGCAGAAGTCACACTGATTTGCAGTAAATATTCATTATTATGTTTTTGTTTGAAAATCATGTTTTAAATCATGGTTTTGTTCTTTGTTTATAATGGTTTTGTTCTTTAATGGTTTTGTTCATTTTGTGCACCTATGTATAAATATATACCTAAATATAGACCTATGTTTTGAATTTGAAAAAATCATATTTTATTTTTACAATTAAGAAGGGTTCGGTGAATGCGCATATGAAACTGGTGGGGTTCAGTACCTCCAACAAGGTTAAGAACCACTGCTTTAGTGCATTGCAGCATGAATATGGAGGTGTTTAAAAACACAATCTTATCAATGCATTCAAATACATAAAATGCTGCAGTACAAATGGAACATTTGGTCGAGTGTTAGGGCGTGATGTTTAGTTGAGATGAAAACTATACGATTTCCTTCCTGTTATAATTGCTGGTGCCAACTGACAGAAATTAGAATTTTGTTTTTAAGTTGAGGCCATGTTGCCATACTTGCAATTCCACTACTGGTGACACCATTCATTTTCTTTATGAAGTCGCTCACTGACAAATACGCTACTGAATCATGATCGCTGATGAGGGAGCAGTGACTGAGTGATGTCACTCTGGTTTTGCCACTTACATTTTAGGAGATGACTTGATTTTTTGCAAGTCAGTCCCTGGAAAGCTGCCACCAAAAACAGGAATTGCTACTGTGACATGGGCTTAAAGGCCAGAACTTCTGTCAGCTTTAAAAATTAGATCCCAGATGAAGCCCATTGAGGGGAAACGTGTCGGTTGGAGCTAGTGGTTGTGACGTCAGCACGCATGGTCCAACAGAGTGGTGGAACTGCCGTGTTTGTAGGATGTTGGTATGCCTTAAACAATCGCTCAGTCTGTCGGAGTTGGGAATTTAGCAGGAAACTTAGGAGACCATTTGTGAGCAATCTGGGCTTCCTATAAAGGATATTGATCTTGTGGAATAATATGTTCTAGTAAGCAGCTTGGTTGTCTGCATAAGCACATGTGTGAAAGTGAAGCAGTGTCTACTATAGATGCTCATCTCAGTGGAAAGCACAAGAGCACTTTTTCCTTTGCACCATGTTGGAAATTTGATGGACTGTCATTTTTTCCATAACATTTTTTCGTGATTTTTTTTTATTTTTTAGTTAATGGTTGCAAATGAATTTGTGCACATGAGTTATATGGTCACAATTTAATTAAGCAATGTTTTTACTTGCACATGTCATTTTATTTCAAGTCATATATATTATTACAATATTATTATTTCAATGTAAATTATAATGCAATTTAATACTACACTACAATTTGTTTTATATTATAGATAACAAAATATATACATGATGTTGCAAAAAATATATATAATATAAAATAAAACATGCAATACTTGAAGTTCAGATTAGTAAAAAAAAAAACAGTAAAAAAAAAATTAATAATGAAATGTTACCATCTGCTTTTCAACTCATTCAATTTTCCCTTGTTAGAGCTAACACACTTCCAACACACAGGCTTTGAAGGTTATGTATACTGTAGATGGGCAAATACACAAGCATCTACTTACATTCCTCCAGTTAAGTAAACCACCTGTATGTTTTATTTATCTGCTCAAAGGGGTACTATAAATAATTTTAAATCTGACTCTACAATGCACAGTGTACGCATCCAGAAAATTGAAATTATTACCTCTAAAGCACACATCCTTGAGGGCAAATATTGTGTTTCATTTCTATTAAGCATTTAATCACACTGGTACCAGCCTGCGGGCAGCATTTTATTAAAAAATAAAAAGGTGTCTCGACATTTGGTCAGTGATGGTATAAAAAGCCCTCCTCAATTTATTGTTAAGCAGCTGCTTTGTTTCTTTACATTTGAATTAAATCTCTTTTCTATTTTTTCTTCTTTTTTTTTTCTATCTGTGCAAGAAGATAGATACAGTCTTACATGAACAAACTTTGATGGAAATTATAAGAATACTTCTTAAGTAAATACTTTATAAATTATAAGAAAACTTTGATGGGAGTGATAACAATACACAAGTGTTATGCTAAGTTTAGTAATTGATAAATATAAAATATTATAAAGAATCTATTTAAAAAATTGAACTGTAATCAACGTGTGTATACCAACAGAATTTAAAATACTCATAACAGACATTTTTTTTTTTTGTCAAATTTGTTTATTGGGTTTTAAGTAAAGAGAAAACAGTAGATACAATTGACAATAAAAGATTACAGAAAAAGAAAAATGGTATCATGTAATAAGAGAGTATTTGAAACATAGAAAAATCCAATAAATATTTGTAGATCCTATGAGAAATATTAAAGGAATCATTAAAGCAGGTTATAGTCAAACCAATCATGTTAGTCTATTGCATTTGAACTCATATAAAATATTATAGAATATTGTGATATAAATGGAACCGGATATAATTATGATATGAACTATAGCTATGGAGCAATTGTAATTTTAGCAATGAATCGGTTAAAAAACTGCCCGAAATAGGGGGAAGAAGGATCTTATTCATGTAAATTATTAAAACAATAGGAGCAAAATTAGGTATCGTTTTTACATATTCACATTTACCATTTTATATAATGAGATAGCTTGAGCTATATATTTGAAGAAGTGAGGGAGAAAAAAAAAAAAGAAAAAGGACAGAATGTGGAGTATAAAAAGTGGAAAGTGATGAAAACAATAGTATAGGCTCCGGGATCGTTACATAATAGGGATGGTAAAAATATAAACTGTATCCAGAATATTACTGGCTTACAATATCTTACCAAGGTCTCAATAGAGAATCATCTGGGTTAGATGAGATAGTTTAGGTCACCCATGGGTTCCATATTGTTTCATATATGTCTATGGAATCATTGGTTATGGCTTCTGATTTTGAGTGGAGCATGGCTTGGTGTACTCTATTTCTGGTTTCAGAAACTAGAAGCGTAGCTGTTTTCCAAGCTTTGGAGATGGTTTGCTTTGCGGCTGTGGTGATTTGTAGGAACTGTTTAAATTGAGCATAGGAAATACAATCTGGTTTTAAATTTAGGAGTGCTATAGGCGGATCAGGAGTAATGGATTTCTTGAAAACTGATGAAATCATGAGGAATATTTCTTTCCAGTAATTTTTTGTAACAGGGCACTCCCAGAAAATATGTAAATGTGTTCCCGGATCACCACAGCCATGAAAACAAAGCGGGGAATAATGGGGAGCAAATTTTGATATTCTAACAGGAACCAAATACCGATACATGAGAACTTTATCATTTGTTTCCAAAGCAAGTATATTTTGGGAGGACGTTTTAGTATTTGACCATACTTTATTCCAGGTAGATATATCTATATTAAAACCAAGGTCATTCGTCCATTTTTCAGCATATGAAGGTAATTTTGCGGTAAGCTTAGTACTTAGTTGGCTATATAGTGTTGAAATTAGTCCTCTTGAATGAGGATTTTGTTTACATATTCGCTCAAACTGCGTCATGTCACTCAATTTATTTATACCTTGTAAATATGGTGCAAAGAAATGTTTTATTTGTAACTAGCGAAAAATTTCTGATGCCGGAAGTTCATGACTTTCACGTATTTCTGGAAATGGTTTAAATGAGGCAGGTGTTAAAAAGTCACAACATTGTGTTAGACCCGCTGAAATCCATCTTGTGAAGGTTCTTGTGAAGGGGTACATGTGGGGATTGTAAACCCTGGGTCATTTTAAATCTTTCCCAAATAGCGATTGTATGTTTAGTAATCTTATTGTCGATTATATTGTGGTTGGAGAAGGTGGACCATATGAGATTTGGTATAGAGATTGGGTCGCTATCAATGGTTTCAATTACTACCCATAGTGGAATTTCATGGCTTACATGGTATTTGGGAATGTTTGCTATTTGCGCAGCGTGAAAATAAGTGGCAAAGTTTGGGAAACCTACACCTCCTTTAAGTTTAGGGAGGTATAGGGTGTGTGGAGATTTTAAAGTGCTCCATATAAATGATTTTGTTTTTCGTTGTAGGTTTCTGAGGAAGTAGGCTGGAATAGGGATGGGTAAAACTCTAAAGAGATATAACATTTTGGGTAATATAATCATTTTTATAACATTTATTTTACCTAACCAAAATAAGGGGAGAGTGGACCATTTGCTTTAAATAATTTGATATTTTCCATAACAGTGGAGGGTAGTTGGCGGAGAGATCAGGGGTAAGTACAATACCTAGATATGAGAGATTTGTCACGGACCATGTAAATGGGAGGGATATCTTTGCTTGTTGAAGTATATCTGGGGGCAAAGAAACGTTTAAAGCTATAGATTTTTGCATGTTTATTTTTAATCCTGATATATGGGCAAAATGGTCAAGTTTTTTTATAACGTTGGGAGCTGTAATATGGGGGGGAGGACATGAAAATGTTATTATTATCAGCAAATAAGCAGAGTTTATGATGGTAGCCAGCCAGTTCTATACCTTTAATTGATGGATTTGTTCTAATAGCTTGAGCTAGGGGTTTGATGAGTAAGGCAAATAACAGTGGGGAGAGGGGGCACCCCTGGCGAGTGCCTCTGTTAATATTGAACATAGCCGATTTATACCGTGCATACTTGATGTATGCCTTTGGGTTATTATATAAAGATGTGACCCAACTAAGAAAATGCGGGCCAAAGCCCCATCTTTCTAAAGTAAAATGTAGGTAGGGCCATGTTACCGTGTCAAAAGCTTTTTTGATGTCTAGTGACAGTAGACACATAGGGATTCTTCTTCTTTTGGCTGCTTCACTTTCGCTAATAATTTTATATCTATATTTAAGAGCGATATAGGTCTAAAATTAGCACAGGAAGAGTCATCAGATTGTGGGTTAGGAATCATAGATATAATTTCCGTTAGAGTTTCAGATCTGAATGATTGGTTATTAATGATGGAGTTGAATGCTTCTATCATCATGGGAGAATTTATTATAGTAAAGGGCTGAAAACCCATCTGGTCCCGGACGCTTATTAGGTTTGAGGCATTTGATTGCTTGTTCAAATTTAATGGGGGTGATGAGGCTTTCAAGGCTTTCATAATGACTTTGGGATAGAGTAGGGAGTTTTATTTGAGAAAAAAACGTTTCTGCTGAGGATTGGTCGAAAGAGCCTTCTTTTTTATACAAGTTTTTTAAGTACACGTGCAAGGAGAGTGCTAGGTTTATTGGCTTGGAAGTAGTATTTTTGTTTGGATTTATGAAGAGTTTTATCTACGGATTCTGATAAAAATAGGTCTAGATTTAAGCTAGCTTTCTCGAGTTGTGTTTTATTCTGCGGTGTAGGGCTAGATTGGAATTTATTATGACAGTTGTTAAATTCAGTTTCAAGTTTTTTTGCAGTTTTTTCTTTTCTTTCATTTGATGTGATGCTTGATGTAAGCAATACCCTCTAAGGACAGGCCTATGTGCTTCCCATAATGTTAGTGGGGATATATCTGAGGATTTATTATTTTTTAAGTATTCTTTTAGGGCAATTTCTAGGTCTTGAGAGAGTGAAGGGTGTGATAAGAGAGAGTTGTTTATTTGTCACGTTGAGTCTTGTGCTTTTGGAAGTAATGAGTTAAAGGTGGAAATTATAGCGCAATGATCGGTCCATGTATAGTGTTTGATATTTGAGGTGAGCAATTCAGGGGACGTACAAATGGATATTAAAATGTGATCAATACGGGAAAAGGATTTGTGAGGGTGAGAATAGAAGGAGTATTGACGTTTGGATGGGTTAATTTCACGCCAAGAATCTGTTAATGAATGTTGTTGGAGTCTCTGAAATGATCTAAATTGAGAATTAGATGAAGGGGATAATGGTGATTTATCTAAAATAGGAATAAATTGTTTGATTGGAATCTCCACAAATCAGGAGTGTGCCTACTTTATGTGTATCAATAACTTGAAGACGGTGGGATAAAAATTATGTTGGTCTTTTGTTGGGTGCGTAATATGAGACTACTGTGATTGGGATATCGCATAGGTTTCCTATAAGTATGAGGTAGCGACCTTCTGGATCTTTGATTTTGGTTTCTAGGGAAAAGGGTGTAGTTCGGTGAAATGCTATTAACACTCCTCTGTGTTTGGACTTGGCTGAGGCTGTATAAACCTGGGGGTAGCTTTCACCAACATATTAAGGGGTGGAGGATTCAGTAAAATGAGTCTCCTGGAGGCAGACTATGTGTGCTTTTGATGCTGAAAGTGACCTGAAAACTTTAGTACGTTTATGAGGTATGTTTAGACCTTGTGTATTTAGGCTAAGTACATTCAAGGGAGCCATATAAGAGTTTTGAGAAACATATAACAGTACATATCAAATGTAAATTGTGGTATTAGACAAAACCCAGAGTAAGGGAGGAAAATGGAGAAAGAATAAGAAAAATAGGATAGAAGAAAAAAAAAGGAGATGATAGACAGTAATCTAGTTAGATGGTTGAAATCCATAGCAAGAAATAAAAAGTAGCCTTTCTGAGCTCAAAAATGACAGGAGCTCAGAGGCACAAAGTCTGTCTGAGGAGGCCCCCTACACTATAACTATAGTGGGGGAGAGTCCTAGGACAGAATAATGAGAGGCGCAGTGATCTCTTCTCAACGGTTAAAATGTATTCAAGAATAAAGAAAAAAAAACATATTAAACTAAGACAACCAGACTTGGCAAGGTAACTAGCTACAAACATGTATTTAATTAGTGACTAGTTATTCCTCAATTAAGAACATAAGATAAACAATTAACCTTATCAATTTCAAAACTAGAAATGGCATATTTCAATTATATTATGATCATAGGATTGATACACCTCAGGGCTGCTGTAAGTGTGGAAGATAATTAAGTATTCACTTTGTAGGAAAGGAATAGGGTTAATAACAAGAATATTAGTTTAAATACACAAAGCCTTGGAGATACAACTTCTGTCTCTGCATAGTGTATGAAGGGAAGGAAAGGAAAGGAAAGGGGGAAGGAGGGGGATGGGGGGAAGGAGGGGGATGGGGGGAGGGAGGGGGTAGAGGTAGTTATAGGAGAAGGGGGAGAGACAGGATGTTACAATGAAAAGAGACTTATGAGGGTATAACAAGGCGATTTGGCAGAATGATTTTAAGTGTACTGATACTTATCTTCTATGGGTAGGAAAAATGTTAATGAATTAGGGCATGGCTAAATTAACCATGGAGTTTGGAGGAGAGACAAAGTGAGTTACTCAGTCAAGTCAGTCCATTGTGTCCTGCTGGTCAGAAACTGGAGGATTGAAACGGCCTCTCTTTGGGGTAGCCTGTCTGTTTCCATCAGGTTCAGGGATTGTTGAATGTGGAGGAGAGTCAGAAAGGGCACGGCGTCGCGTATTTGCAGATGACTTATTATAAAACTGAAGTTTTTGCAGCGTGTTCTTTAGTTCTGTAGTGGTTTTGCTGGAGTATTTGGCTTCTTGATAAGTGAACCTAATTGAAAATGGAAACCCCCATTGATATGGGATGTGGTGGAGTTGGAGATTTAGGAGCAAAGGTTTCATCTCACGACGTTTAGCTATGTTATGGGAGATAAATCCGCAAAAATTTGGTACGTATGGCTTTGGAAAGTAATAGATTCTTTCAGTCTAGCTGCAGCCATAATTTGATCTTTGGTGCGGAAAAAGTGGAACTTAGCAATTATATTGCGAGGGGGCCATCAGCTTTGCGTGGCCCTAAAGCTCTGTGGATTCTATCCATTTCCAATCTTTCTATAGGAATTGATGGTGTTAGTTCTTGAAAGAGGGCTGTCATAGACGATTGGAGGTCAATGATTGACTCCGGTATGCCTCTTATACGATGATTTGTGCGGCGAGCCCTGTTCTCAAAGTCCTCCAACGGCTTGCATTGCTGCATTTTCTTCTTTTAGCATTTCAAATTCATTGTCATGGGTTGCTATGCTTGTTTCAATATCATCCATCCTGTATTCAAGGTCCGCAGTTCGCTGACCTATGTCTCTGATTTCTTTAGTCAGAGTCTCAGTAATTTGTTCAGAGGACACTTTCAAAGCTTTTGAAACATTTTCTCTATTTGTTTCAATATTTTGGGTTGTAATGTATCAGTTTGTTTTGACTGGCTTATGGCACTGTGTTCATCATCAGTATCAAATGAATCCTGTGATAAGTGCTGTTTCTTGTCAGAGCGGGGTTTGACTGCCTGAGGAGAATTTGACAGTGCCATTTTCATATTCCCTTTGAGTGGCTTTTCTTTGAGGGTTTTGGCTGCGGTTTTTCCACGGGTTACTCCAAGAACCATATAATTTTGTTTCCCGGCTCTAGGGAGTGATATGGTGTAATTTATTTTGTAGTTACCCTGCCATTGGAGTGTTTGTGAGATCCGTTAAGAGCCGAGAAGGACAGAGCTTCAGCAGGACACATCCATCGCTGGCCACTCCCCCCATAAGACAATTTTAATTCAGTCACTGCAACTATACATCACTCAATATTTGGAAGAAAAAAGAGGGGGGGTGGAGGCGCCAACTCAAATAATAAAAAGTAACCTTAAAAACAGCAGTCTATTTAAAATGTGAGTATAGATGTGTACTCACAGGTTCGCTGAGTACTAGTCCATCGGGGTTTTTTTTGCTGATAGGTGTGTGCCTTTCCACCGGCTCCAGTGATGTCTGCACGGCTTCAGTGTGGATGGGCCCAGGAAGCTCCTTGCTGGCCAGCGTGGAACGCAGATCCGGAACAAGCGGTGACGTCACAGGGCACGGCGGGGATAGAAGGCATCCGATGAAAGGAAGTGTCAGGCTACGCGCTCGGGGCTCACATCTCCTTCTACTGGCCTGTCTGCTCTCAGGAGGAGAGCCACTAAATACTGGAAACTCAAAACAGGAAGTGGGCGGCGTGCGGCTGTGGAACCATAACAGCCAGCATGCTCACACTGCTGGGGCAAACCAGTGTGATAAAATAAAAAAAAAATAATAGTTTAATAGGGGAATGATTAAAAACTGTTAAAAAATGTATATAAAGCACAAAAAAAACAAAAACATATATACACAACAATTGTGCTTTAAGAAAAAAATGAAAAAAATGAATGGGGGAGGGGGAGGGGGATGGGTTTGACCATACTTTTTATTTACAGTCCCGAGGCACAGCCAGCTATGGGAGCTAATTTTGCCCCGAGCTATGCCAATTTGACCATGGGCTACTGGGAACTACAATACATTTTACACAACAACCCCTTCGCAGCCCATATCATCTATTTCGGTCGATACATCGACGACATCGTTATCATCTGGGATGGCACTGTGGAGACCATAGAATCATTTGTCAATTATTGTAATGACAACTCCTTGGGGCTCTCGACGTTTCTAGACTTGGAGCTCTTTCACAATGAGTCTGAAATTCATGCTACACATTTCGTTAAACCCACTGCCGGGAACTCCGATATACACTATCAAAGTTGCCATCACCCAAGCTGGATTCGTAACATTCCCAAAAGTCAGTTTCATAGGATTCGACACAATTGCACAAAAGATGAGGATTACCATACACAAGGTAAACTCCTCCTCACAAAATTTCATGAGAAGGGGTATCCATCGTCTTTGGTTCAAAAAGCCTTTATCCAACAGGCCTCAAAACCACCCCCCAAACCCAGAATTTTCAGTGATCCTCAACCCACACGATTTACCACCCAATTTCATGATTGTTTTAAGAAAATGGAGAATATCCTAGCCAAACATTGGCCAATTTTGCTCAGTGATCCCTTTTTGGGTCCGTCCCTTTCCCAGGTTCCCAAAGTTTCCTACCGTAAAACCAAAAACATTAAGAGCAAAATAGCACGCAGTAAAATCTGCAATGTTCCCACTTCCCCTGTTCCATCCATCCCTCTAATCCCACTTGTGGGTATGTACCAGTGCAAGAAAAAAACATGTCTCACCTGTCCATTCGTTGAGCATGGCCAAAAAAACTTTACCATCAAGGGTAAAGTGTACACCATTAAAGAATTCTACAACTGCTCAAGTGAGTATGTTGTATATTGCCTCACTTGCCCATGTGGCCTCTTTTATGTTGGAAGGACAATACGTACCCTACGTCAACGTTTTGGCGAACATAGGCGTTTTATTACTAAGGGACATGACAAACATAGTGTTCCCCTTCATTTTTTGAAGGTACATAAAAAATCAACTATAGGCCTTAAGGTGTGGGTCATTGAAGCCATCTCTAGAGACCTCCCTGTTGCAGAACGCTTTAAACGCCTATGCCAACAGGAGACCTATTGGATATATTCATTAAATACCCTCTCGCCGGGGGGACTCAATGAGGAGATTGAAACACATTCCTTATTGTGACCCCACACCATCCCCCTCCCCCATTCATTTTTTTCTTTTTTTTTTCTTTTTTATCTTTAAGCACAATTGTCGTGTATATATGTTTTTTTTATTTTTTTTGTGCTTTATATACATTTTTTAACAGTTTTTAATCATTCCCCTATTAAACTATTATTATTTTATTTTATTTTATCACACTGGTTTGCCCCAGCAGTGTGAGCATGCTGGCTGTTATGGTTCCACAGCCGCACGCCGCCCACTTCCTGTTTTGAGTTTCCAGTATTTAGTGGCTCTCCTCCTGAGAGCAGACAGGCCAGTAGAAGGAGCTGTGAGCCCCGAGCGCGTAGCCTGACACTTCCTTTCATCGGATGCCTTCTATCCCCGCCGTGCCCTGTGACATCACCGCTTGTTCCGGATCTGCGTTCCACGCTGGCCAGCAAGGAGCTTCCTGGGCCCATCCACACTGAAGCCGTGCAGACATCACTGGAGCCGGTGGAAATGCACACACCTATCAGCAAAAACCCCCCCGATGGACTACTACTCAGCGAACCTGTGAGTACACATCTATACTCACATTTTAAGTAGACTGCCGTTTTTAAGGTTACTTTTTATTATTTGAGTTGGCGCCTCCACCCCCCCTCTTTTTTCTTCCAAATATTCACAGAGGTCATGGACACCCTCTACAGGAAGGCTGCCTCCTCATAATATATCCATTTGTGAGACCCCCTTTTATAGGTACAGTTTTAGCTACCAGTACCACTGTCGCTGCCCAGGCTTCCAGTCACTATGAGCGCCGGAACACCCCTCTTTTCCCTGTGAACTATACATCACTCAATGTTCTTAAACAAAATAGGAAAAACAAAATTTGGAGGCACTTTTTTATTTTATTTTACCTATGATTCTTCAGAGACAGCATTTTACATATATCAATGTACTAAATTTATGTCAAACCTACTGTATATAGAAGTTGTCAGACACCCCACTACCAATAATCTGCCTGCTCACTCCCACCTACAGGTACTGGCTCAACCAAGTTTGTCATCCACTTAAAGAATAAACCATAAAGAGCAGAGAGCATGCCACACGCTAAAGTAAATGCCACTCTTACAAGTTTATTAATGTACTGGCAAACTACCTGAACCCATGTCCACTAATGGATTTTACTCAATAAATGTATTTGTAGTGTCTACAAATTGTTTGACTGAATTGTATTAGAGGAGGAGCAAATGCACTATGAGTGCACTTATCCTTTACAGTACACCTATACGCTATAAAGCTGTTAACCGTTTTGCAGATACGGATAAATAAGGGCTAATAAAAAGCCTAAAAAATGTACAGTACTCTTCCTTAAGAAAATACTGGTCTAGATGAGATCAGACTGGTGGAGTCCGGTGAAGTATTATTTCCCATAAATGTAAAGATTTTACTTAGTCACTGATATTTAACCATTTCAGTAGGTTTGTTAACAACGTTACAAGGCTATTGATTATGAGGTTTCTGCCATTAAAGCTTGGAGAAGTGATGCACAGGCCGGTCCTTCAAATAGTAGCTCCATTTAAATACAGTGAAACATTGGATTATGAGTATAATCCGTTCCAGGAGAATGCTGATAATCCAAAGCACTCGCATATCAAAGCGAGTTTCCCCTAAGAAGTCAATAGAAAGGAAAATAATTTCTTCTGCATTGACTTCTATAGCATGCAATACCGCATGCTACCAAAGGTGGGGGGCACCTTGGAAAGACTTGGGGACAGCTAGGCTGAACTTGGAAAACATCGGAAAGGCTCGGGAACATACTATTTGAGTATTTCCGAACGGCTCCGATCGGCTCTGGCACCCCCAGCACCTTTGGCCAAATGCAGTATTGCACACCGATGTGGCTTGAATCGTGCTCGTTTTGCAAGACAACACTTGCAAACTGAGTCAGGATTTTTTTAAAAAAAAGCTTGTATTGCAAAATGCTCATTAACCGCGTTACTCGCAATCCGAGGTTACACTGTACTGAACCATCTATTCAGCAGAGGCCACATAGCCAATGCCTCAACACTACATGAATAGTCCAGAGGCATACAATTCTTCAGTAAAATATTTTCACAATGTCAGTTAATATACATTTATTTTTATTTTTTATATAAGACCCCATAGGAGCGAGAATCAGCCTTACCGGTTTGACACAGTGACACCGTCCCCCATTTATTTTTTTCACAAAATGACACTGTCCCCCATTTCAGAATGGGAAATGTGGGAAATGTATCAAAATTCAAGAATGGGGGGTTATCAGAATGGGAAATGGAGGCCTTATCTGAATGGACAATGAAGACTTAATCAGAATAGGGAATGGGAGGTTAGCAGAATTTCAAAATTTCTTGAGGTTTATCATAATAGAGAATGGGGGGGGGGGGGGGGGATTAGGAGTTGTGATTTTATTAGAATAGGGAATGAGGGCTTTATAAGAATGGGGTATGAGGGGATTAGGAGTTGTGATTTTATCAGAATAAGGAATGAGGGCTTTATAAGAATGGGGAGATTAGGAGTTGTGATTTTATCAGAATAAGGAATGAGGGCTTTATAAGAATAGGGAATGGGGGGTTTATCAAAATGGGGAATGGGGGGTTTATCAAAATGGGGAATGGGGGGGGTTTATCAAAAAGGGGAATGGGGGGTTTATCAAAAAGGGGAATGGGGGGGGGGTATTAGATGGGGAAAAGGGAGAGGGAATTGTCAGAATAGGGAATATCAGAATTGGGAGCGGAGGTTTTTCAGAATAGGAAATAGCTGTTCTATCAAAATAAGGAACGAAGGCTTAATCAGAATAGGGAATGGAAGGTTTATCAGAATAGGGAATCAGGGTTTATCAGAATGGGGAATAGAGACCTTCTCCGAATAGAGAATGGAGGGTTTATCAGAATAAGGAATCAGAGGTTATCAGAATAAGAATGGGGGGGGGTTTATAAGAATGAGGATGGGGGAGCCGAACCGAGTCTTTGCCCCGGGTGAAAGAATGTCTATCTTTACCACTGCTTATTAGTATTATATGGATAAATATCCACATAAATATCCATTGAATATGTTTCTGATAGTCATTGAAAATAAATAGAGATGTTTTGCTATTTATCAAAGCCGCTTAACATCACAGAACACGTCTAGATGAATGTGACTAAATACTATAGGCTAACTACAGTATCTTATCATGAGACTGCAACAGAAGGCACCCCCCAACCCAATTTTACATTGAGCCAAACATGATGAACACATGTCATTTGAACCTACGCAAATGTAATAAAATTCTCTGACTGTGTGAATAACTATGATTTATAATATTTAAAGCATGATAAATGACAATGGCTGAATTGTTCTCATTATAGAGTAAGTACCTTGTCTTGGCTGTTGAGCTCGTGGTATGGTATATGAGCTGGCAGATATGTGTGGAGAAGGGCACAGAAAGCCAGGCCGTCGCTCCAACTGCTGCTGAAGTTTGTTATATCGATATTCTGTGAAAACACAAAAGCCTGGTAATTAACAACGTGTCCACAAAACACAGGAGGCCAAAGAAGCATTTTTCTCTGGGCAGCTTTAATAACTGTTTTGTTGCAATGTCAATGCTTAAAGTCTAATGAACAATTAATTACTGAAGTTTGCCAAGCCAAGTCATTCACAGCTTCCTGTATTTGCAGTTATTGGAATAAAACCACGTTTTCCTTTTATACATTATGAGCTCCTGCCAACATGCAATTCAACTGGACTGATGACACAACCTGAGTGCAGAATCAACTCGGAACTAAATTAACAGGACAACTAGAAAGCATTTTATTTGATTTGTAGAAACTAGAGTGAAGGAAACAAAATTATAGAATTTTAATTAGTCCAACAATTGCTGCATTTTTATAAATTGGACCAAACAGGACATCATTTATTTCAGTTTCCTAAATCAGGGTTGAATTCTCCATTAGAGGAGTCAAAGGGGTTCTTCCACCCAACATATCCCCTCCACCCCAATTTAGAATATCTCTGAGTCAGGAGCTATGCCAACACATCATTTGGTTGAAAATATCATCAATTTCTCTATGTAGTATACATCCAGCTGTCAGTCATAGGAGGTGTGTATGCAGTACTACATGCATTGCTTGAGTCAAACTGATCCAATTGATAAAGCAATAAAATATGTATTACCTAGAAAGCCTGAAATTAAAGTTGGCTAAAAATTATTTTATAAAATCCTCAAGTGACGAATTAAATGCTGGAATTTTTTTTTTTTTGTTCAACTTCACCTGATCTAAAATTTGATACCCAAATTTTATTTTTTGATTTAATTTTTGGTAGAAAATCTATTGATTGAAATCAGATGTGAGCTTCACTAAGCCCCCTTTATACTTGTGCGACTTGTCCTGTGACTGCAAAGTCACAGGACAAGTCGTTCCCCATGATTTCCAATGGTAACCATTCATATCTGTGAGACTTCAAATCGTGCCGACTTCGAAGTAGTCCCTGTACTACTTTGGTCCAACTTTCATGCGAGTCAAGGTCCATATACTTCAAGTTCACACAAGCATTCCCTGAAAGTAAAATCGCAAGACTTTGAAGTTGCAGTAGTGTGAAAGGGGCCTTAGGCTGGTTTCACACTGCTCTGTATATGCTTTTTTTTACGTGTTTATGTGCGACTCCCAGCATGTACCAGTGAAACATGGAAATGCACCAAAAACACAATTGCTGCGCAGTGGTATGAAGAGTCCCATAGAATTGAAAAAGGAACACTTTTCTTGTGCTTTTCTTGCATTGTTAGCAGGTAAAAATGCATCAGTGTGAAAAGGTCCTAACAGAAAAAGCTGGCTTGAACAGTCACCAAATACCAGTACAGGAAAAAATAAGGTATTGGTAACATTCTCTTATGCAAAATGCATACATATAGTACTGTCATATTTAGATACAGAAAAATGCTACTACTGGAGTGTGCAACATCTGGTGCAGCGCTGCATAGAAACCAATCTGCTTCAATTTTTTTTTGTCAAAGCTTAATTGAACACGCTGAAGATAGAAGCGGATTTGCTACCATGCACAGCTGCACCGGGTTTTGCACTCTCCAATTTTAGGCTCAATTCACATTTTTGTATTTTGTTTTTAAGCATTTCTGCGTTTTTTTACCGTAATTAACTGCAAGTTGCATTTTTTTATGTTTTTTTGGGGAAAAATTTGTTTCTGGGCAGATTTAAAAACGCAAAATGAAAATCGTGGTAAAAACACACAACATTTTCTTGTTCCTGACCCTTTCCAAAAACACAGAGACACAAAAATGCATTGATGTGACCATGTTCCATAGGAACCCAGGTTAAAAAAATGTTCTGCATTTCTGCATAAAGCATGAAAAAACACATTAGTGTGAATGGAGAAAATGAAGTAAATCAACCCCCGTGTTTTTATTTATCTTTACACTTACATTTGACTGTAAAATAACTATGAATTGCTCCAAGTACGTATGTCAAATGCATTGCATTATGTTGTGCTCTTTAAGAAACCAATTAAGAATTGATAAAGAGAAAAAAACAGCCTAAAGCTGGCCATACACCATACGATTTTCTTTAGATTTACCTTCATCTATGTAGTGCAAGGGCCTGCCTGATTGTATACAAATTGAAAGTGTTGAGCTGTGACCTCATATTATATGGTTTGGTCAATCCAAAGGAAAGTTGGACAAGAAAATTGTATAATGTATGGCCAACCTTGGAGTCCTTTCACACTGCCAGCGCCCCGGGCGTCGGCAGTAAAGCGTTTCCAGTTTTAGAGCCCTTTCACACTTACACAACTTGTCCCACGATTTTGGACTGCAAAATCGTATGACAAGTCATTCTCCATTATTTTCAATGAACACCATTCATACTGGCACGACTTTAAGTAGTGCCGACTTCAAAGTAGTCCTTGCACAACTTTGGTCCGATTTTGATGCCACTTACACAGGCATTCATTGGAATCGCGGCAAAATCGCGGCCGCAAAATCGCGGTAAAATCACGCAGCTTTGAAGTCGTACAAGTGTCAAAGGGACCTTAGCGGCACTAACGGGTGCTTTTAACTCCTGCTATAAAGGGTATTAAATACTGAATAAAGGGTATTAAAGTGCTAGCAAAGCATAAAGTGCCTCAAAGAAGCTGCTTGCATGATTTTTTTTGGAGGCCCTGCCAGCGCACTGCCCCAGTGTGAAAGCACTTGGACTTTCACACTGGGATTGCAGATTAGACTTTTTTCAGGCGCTTTACAGGCTCTATTTTTAGCGCTAAAGCACCTGAAAATTGCCTCCAGTATGAAAGGGGTCTTAGGTCCCTTTCACACTGAGGAGAAACTCCTGCCTGAGGGCTTTCACCCTGAGGCGATGCGCTCACGAGAGGACAAAAAATCTCCTGTAAGCAGCATCTTTGGAGCAGTAAGAGGAATGGTGTTTACCACTCCTTCCCATTGAAAACAATGGGACAGCGCGGTAATACCACCAGCAATACCGCCGGCAATTCACCTCTGCAGAGGCACATTGCGGGCGGTATAAACCCTTTTTCGGCCGTTAGCGGGGGTTAATACCGCAGCGCTAGCGGCCGAATACCGCTGAAATTCTGCAGCAATTCCGACGGTATAGTGCCACTATAAATGGCGGTGCTATACCGCCGCCGGACATCGTGCCCCAGTGTGAAAGGGGCCTTAGCATATAGTAAATCAAAAACCTTGACTGTTCAATTCAAACCAATCATATGGGTTGAAATACAAAAATAGAGGCTATACTTGGTGTAAACAACACGTCAAGCAATCCACAGATCCAGATTTAAAGGAGTTCACCTTATTTGCAAATTGTACCTTTTACGTATTAGTTAATCTGGACCTCCATCCTCTACTTCATCTAGAGAATCACTGCAAGTCAGCATAAGCACCAGCTTAACATTTAAAAAAAAATGGTTCATCTGCCTAGATTTTTCGAACAACTTTCTTTTTTTTTTTTTTTTTTTTAAATATGGCTCCTACCAAAGAAAATGTAACATTGTAAACACATTTTTTTAACAAATTTTCAGTCTGAATTTACAAAATTTGCATAACATCAGGCAGCTGAAGACCTCTCATATATTTCCATAATTTTCTTTTTATATAACACTACTTGTATTTGACTTTTCTTTAGATCTTTAAATTTAACATGGAGAATAAAAATAGTTTAGTAAATTATTGCTAACTGGCAAATGTGTTCTACATCTGTATATGCTCTAAAGTGCAATATATAGCATCTTCTATATAAAAGTCCTATTGCTTATAACAGTAAGTCCTATTGCTTATAACAGTATGGGACTTTAGCAAATAAGAACGAGCAGATACCCACAATGATCAGCTTTTCTCAATGTATTCCTAGCACTGGATTTTATCTCATCATTTTCAACTGATCCTGCCTAAATGAAATGAATTCCCAGGATGCCTGTGTCCATGCCAGAGTGATTACTGAAATAGCCCAGGTTCAGAGCAATGCATTCAGCTGCACATTTCTGTCTGAATCTTATTGCCATCAGCTCAGGACCTGTTTCAGTTCAGTCGGCAAACAACATGCAGCAATATATGAAATACCTTAACAAGTGCAAATGCCCGAATATGTGCAAAAAAGCAAATAGAAGCATATGGCTGTGTTTAGGATCTATTGTAACTTTGAATGGACAATTTAGTGCATTAAGAAATATCTGAACAGAACCGTTCACATCAATCACCACATAGAAAGAAGCATAGAATCAAACGTCCTTTCAGTGCCACACATTTGTGGAACCAAAAAATGTTATTAAGCATAGCTAACATTTGTTGAATTATTCATATCAATAAACCCATCTGACTCCAGCCATAGCTTGATAAGTGAGCACTGGCAATGCACCCTTTGATGCCCAAAGGGGTATATTATGCCTCGTTTCCACTGAGCGGATCGGTTCGGTATGGTTCGCTATTTTGGGTGTTTCCATTATGAAAGCGTGCCAAAAAAGCGAACCGTACCGCACCAGCAGGGGTCCTGCTTCAGATGAGGGTCCAGAGAGAGTGGAACGGTTCCATTAGGGCGGACCTACAAATTCATCTCACTGATTGGTGGACGCGCTAGGAATTTTTTCTAAAACCTGAATGGTCCCTCACGGTCCGATTTTCAGTGGAAACACTCACGGGAATAGACCGGTCCCATCCTAACCGCTCCGAGTTTACTGACCCGAACCGTTCCGTGCAGTGGAAACAAGGCATAAGTCATATATCAGTCATCCATTTTTTTTTTCTTTTAATCTGTAAAAGATGCAGAAAGAAGTCCGCATACTGCATTCTGAGTGCATTAAACTGTCGTTTGCCATTTAATTCCATGAGAATTTAATCTTTCAAAATCACATGTTTACAGGGTTCATTTACTAAACTGGTGAGAGCAAAATCTGGTGAATCTGTGCATAAAAACCAATCAGCTTTTAAAGCTCCACTTTTGTTGAGAAAAAAAAAATCCTCTGTGGGTGATCTATGTACTTTGTATGGATTATAACAAACTTTGTTGCAGATTTCTACCTTTTGTTATTCTGAAGAAATCCCTGTGTTTGTCTGTGCCTCTGCGTACAGTGGGTCTAATAGGAGTGGTTTCATAATTAACTTTTAGGTGTGCAGCTGGAAAGCACTAATGAGGAAATTTGCTGGGCCTGCATCACTTTAAGCTGCCTTCACACTAAGGCCACGTACACACGATGAGATTTATCCGATGAAATGGTCTGACAGACCGTTTTCATCGCACATGTCTGCTGGGCTATTTTGGTCTGATGGTTGTACACGCGATCAAACCAAAATCCCCGCGGACAGACAGCGCAGTGACGTGGCGGTGACGTTGACGCCGCCACGTCACTGAACCAGGAAGTAAATTACTTCCACGCATGCATCGAATCCATTCGACGCATGCAGGGGATTTTTGTCTGCTGGTTAGGCGTACTAACCAGCGGACATGTTGGACAGACGGGTTTGCAGCAGACAAGTTTTAAAGCATGCTTTAAAACTTTTGTCTGCTGGAAACCTGTCTGCTAGCCCGTACACACAATCGAATCTGTCTGCTGAAACTGGTCCGAGGCTGTACGCGGCCTAAGGCGTCGGCAGTAAATTGCCCCTATTTTCAGCTTTTTTTCAGAGGTTTTCGGCCGCTTGCGCAGCACATTTAAACTCCTGATAGCGTACGAAAAAGGGTTAAAATCGCCACTGCAGTGATGCTGTGCCGGCGGTTCAGTTTCAATGGGCAGCGGTGCTTTAGGAGCGGTGTACAGCGCTGCAAAGATGCAGCTAGCAGGACTTTTTTTTTATTGTTCTGCCAGCGCACCACTCCAGTGTGAAAGCCCTCGGGCTTTCAAATTGGAGTGAGAGGAGAGCCTCTTTCAGGGCGCTTTTTTTAGCGCTATAGCGCCTGCAAAAAGCCTCAGTGTGAAAGCTGACATGCTCCTATTATCTCTCTAAAAATGATATTTTTGTTGCAGGGGATGCCTGAAATCTGACTTGCATCTTAGGCAGACTTCTGGGAAAATTAGTGAGCCAATCACACAAGCAGGAAATGTTTCTGGGGAGTAGTCAGTATACACAATGGGGCAGATTCACAAAACAATTACGCCTGTCTAACTGGGGTTAGACAGGAGTAATTTCAAATTTCGCGCGGCGTATCACTAGTTTGAATCCTCAAACCATGATACGCCGGCTTCGGGCTTCGATCCGAGAGGCTTACGTCTTCGTAAGCCTTCGGATCTACGCTGCCATCTATTTGCGGCCGCTGGGAGGAGTTTGCGTCGTTTTGGTGCGTCGGGATATGCAAATGTGTTTTTACGGGGATTCACGAACATACGAGCGGGCGTCGCAATCGTTTTCGTCTATTTTTTTATACGTAATGTTAGAGCAGCTTTTTGCTGCTCTAACTTTACGTAGCCCATGTTAAGTATGGCCGTCGTTCCCGCTTCGAATTTATTTAACATTTTATTTTGTTTACGTAACTCGTCGGGACGTGGATCGCCCGTAAAGTACGCTACATAAACAACGAATGACGTCACGACGTGATTTCGCGCAATGCACGGCGGGAAATTTGCGAACGGAGCATGCGCAGATCGATCGCCGCGGGAACGCGCCTAATTTAAATGTTTCACGCCCCCTACTCGCGCAGATGGATTGCGACGGGAGAAATACACTACGCCGCCGTCGTTTACCGTAGAAAATCTACCTGAATTCCACGTAGAGCAAGGTAAAAAACGGCGGCGTACAGGGAGTGCAGAATTATTAGGCAAATTAGTATTTCGACCACATCATCCTCTTTATGCATGTTGTCTTACTCCAAGCTGTATAGGCTCGAAAGCCTACTACCAATTAAGCATATTAGGTGATGTGCATCTCTGTAATGAGAAGGGGTGTGGTCTAATGACATCAACACCCTATATCAGGTGTGCATAATTATTAGGCAACTTCTTTTCCTTTGGCAAAATGGGTCAAAAGAAGGACTTGACAGGCTCAGAAAAGTCAAAAATAGTGAGATATCTTGCAGAGGGATGCAGCACTCTTAAAATTGCAAAGCTTCTGAAGCGTGATCATCGAACAATCAAGCGTTTCATTCAAAATAGTCAGGAAGCGTGTGGAAAAACCAAGGCGCAAAATAACTGCCCATGAACTGAGAAAAGTCAAGCGTGCAGCTGCCAAGATGCCACTTGCCACCAGTTTGGCCATATTTCAGAGCTGCAACATCACTGGAGTGCCCAAAAGCACAAGGTGTGCAATACTCAGAGACATGGCCAATGTAAGAAAGGCTGAAAGACGACCACCACTGAACAAGACACACAAGCTGAAACGTCAAGACTGGGCCAAGAAATATCTCAAGACTGATTTTTCTAAGGTTTTATGGACTGATGAAATGAGAGTGAGTCTTGATGGGCCAGATGGATGGGCCCGTGGCTGGATTGGTAAAGGGCAGAGAGCTCCAGTCCGACTCAGACGCCAGCAAGGTGGAGGTGGAGTACTGGTTTGGGCTGGTATCATCAAAGATGAGCTTGTGGGGCCTTTTCGGGTTGAGGATGGAATCAAGCTCAACTCCCAGTCCTACCGCCAGTTTCTGGAAGACCCCTTCTTCAAGCAGTGGTACAGGAAGAAGTCTGCATCCTTCATGAAAAACATGCTTTTCATGCAGGACAATGCTCCATCACACGCGTCCAAGTACTCCACAGCGTGGCTGGCAAGAAAGGGTATAAAAGAAGAAAAACTAATGACATGGCCTCCTTGTTCACCTGATCTAAACCCCATTGAGAACCTGTGGTCCATCATCAAATGTGAGATTTACAAGGAGGGAAAACAGTACACCTCTCTGAACAGTGTCTGGGAGGCTGTGGTTGCTGCTGCACGCAATGTTGATGGTGAACAGATCAAAACACTGACACAATCCATGGATGGCAGGCTGCATGAGTGTCCTTGCAAAGAAAGGTGGCTATATTGGTCACTGATTTGTTTTTGTTTTGTTTTTGAATGTCAGAAATGTATATTTGTGAATGTTGAGATGTTATATTGGTTTCACTGGTAAAAATAAATAATTGAAATGGGTATATATTTGTTTTTTGTTAAGTTGCCTAATAATTATGCACAGTAATATTCACCTGCACACACAGATATCCCCCTAAAATAGCTAAAACTAAAAACAAACTAAAAACTACTTCCAAAAATATTCAGCTTTGATATTAATGAGTTTTTTGGGTTCATTGAGAACATGGTTGTTGTTCAATAATAAAATGAATCCTCAAAAATACAACTTGCCTAATAATTCTGCACTCCCTGTAGTGTATTTCTGATACGCTACGATAATCCATTTCTCTGTGAATCTGCCCCAATGTGTACAGAACAACTCCAAGTAGCCATATTGCATTGCATTCTCAGAAAATTACATTGGCTGCAGGTTAAAAAAGGAAAGGTAATGTTTAATAACATCCAATTACAATACGATTGGTGTCACAATTATATGCGATATATTATTTTTTATTTGCCACTTTTTTCCCTGCAAAAGTTACCCTTTAAGTTTTTTTTTTTTTTGTCAAAGCTTAATCGAAGAAGCTGAAGTTAGAAGCTGATTGGCTATCATGCACAGCTGCACCAAATTTTGCACTCATGTTTTAGTAAACCAACCCCAATGTTTGCAAAGGTAACACACTTTATAAAGTATGTGTAAACTCTGTTATTAAATAAACTCATATAGTATTTAACATAACAATATTTCAAAAGTTTATTATTTATTTTTTTCAAATGTACAACTTTAATTAAAATAATATTTGGTGATCCTGTTATGATGGTTATTGTTCAAGCACGTCCTGTTATAGCTCTCTTTCTCTCAATGGTTTTCCTGCATTGTCACCTTGTCACATAAGCCCCTGATGGAGACTATCATACCAAAAGCTCATTGCACACGCTGTGACCTTTGATGATGGTTTGTGACGTCATTCCGCACAGCTTAGGGAGAAAACCGGAGCAAGTAATGCTAATGAGCTTAAGCGTGTAATTCTTGTTGGGCTGACACTCACTGATTGTAAGTGTAATACTTTTGTGATGTCTAATAAAATGAAAAAATATTAACATTATGGTTCCCTGTCTTTCCAACTAAAAAAAAATATAAATTATATCTCTCTCTCTTGCAAGCATTCATTCATATCTCTCTCTCTCTATATATATATATATATACATACACGCGTGAGAAAATGTGATGAGTGGAAGATAAGGATTAACCCCTTATGTGCTGGAGAGGATTCCCTATCTATCAAGATAGGTGTTTAAAGTCAAAGATACATTTTTACCACATTAACTGATTTTTCATTTGACGGTTTCTTATTTAGCGAGTACGTGGTGTGATTAGGGAGAGGTCATGTGGTGATCACTGGAGAAATTGGACATCACTTTTGGAAATGTTTTGCACTACAGCACTTGGAAAAAATGTACAGTATATAGTGTTTTTATGAACTGCACAACTTCTGCACTCAATATGAATTGCTTGTGGATATATAAATAACTTATTTTCAATAGCATACATAGAAGTTAATGGCCCAGATTCACAGAGCGATTACGCCTGTCTAACTGGTGTTAGACAGGAGTAATTTCAAATTTCGCATGCCGTATCACTAGTTTGAATCCTCAAACCATGATACGGCGGCGTTGGGCTTCGATCTGACAGGCTTACGTCTTCGTACGCCTTCGGATCTACGCTGCGATCTTTTTGCGGCCACTGGGTGGAGTTTGCGTCGTTTTCAGCGTCGGGGTATGCAAATGAGCTTTTTACGGAGATCCAGCTTTTAGCTGGTCTAACGTTACGCGGCCCATGTTAAGTATGGCCGTCGTTCCCGCGTCGACTTTCAATTTTTTTTTTTTTTTGTAATTCGTCCGGGAATAGGAATGTCCGTAAACGACGCTACTCAAAAAAAAAATGACGTAACAACGTGATTTCGTGCAATGCACGGCGGGAAATGTCTGAACGGAGCATGCGCAGTTCGATCGCCGCGGGGACGCGCTTAATTTAAATGCCTCACGCCCCCTATTCGCGTATTTTCATTCCGCCGGGAGAAATACACTACGCCGCCGTACCTTACGGGCCAAAATCTCTCTGAATTCCTCCTAGAGCCAGGTAAAGTACGGCCGCGTAGAGTATCTCTGATACTCTGCGGGAATCTAATTCTTTCTGAATCTGGCCCAATATGCTTATGAATTATTCAATGATTTTCTGAAACTCTTAAAAATTCATTGGTTGTTTTTCAAATTTCAAAAAAAAAAAAGTCAACTTGATGAATTGTTTACATAAATGTAGTTCTAATGAATTACAGAGTTTACATTTGGCTGGATTCATTCATTTTTTTCTGGATTCAAAAAGTGGTAAAGGAGATTGTGGATGATATCTAAACAGCCACACCTCACCGAGCGCCATGTTATCATACTCCTATCAGCCTAGCTCTATAATACCTTCACTGAAATAAAAATAAATACTTTGTGCTGAAAGTTTTTTTCTTTTTTGTTTCAATGACTAATGGTCAATAGACTGCAGCAGAACTTGTACTTGAGAATGTGACACCTCCTGTAAGGTCACCAGAAACATTGTAGAATCAAAGGAAGAGCCTCCAGGTCATACATCGTCAGGCTGGATTTTCCAGTATAAACAAACTGAAAGTGAGAACTACAGCTAAGAATGTCTGCCAAGAACACGTACAATTGCTTAATTACAACTACAAAAGGAAGAACACTTAGTGAACTATAAATAACACATACTTTGTTAAACCTGGTGGTTGAAGCAGTTTAACTTTGTGTTTGTGGAGGTTAAATAAAGCCATGGTGTCAACTGTCTTGCCTCATGGTAGGAAATGTATTTATGATGACGAAAAAACAACCCAATTATATTCCACCATGGTGATTAAACCATTCTAGAAACTATAAGCTTGTATGGGTAGGGCTCTCTCTCTCCTAGGGTTTTTTGCTATGGCTACGGATGGATAAACAGCTGCCATATGTACTCGTCCTTGGAACATTTGGAAGTATAGTATTACCTGTATTGTGCTTTGTTTTAGCTTTTTCTTTTACTACCTACTTTTCAAGGTGCTGAAAGCCTAACTCCGGGCACAAAAAACCCTACTTGGCAGTGGGATCCCCCTGCACTGCAAGGGTAAATGCTCATTGAAGCAGTACTTCACCTTAAAAAGGAAATTCCACTATAACACCTCCTTCCCCTCTATTTTCAAACTTATGAAGGTTGTTTTTTTTTTGAGGGGGGAGGTGAGTGGGTATCGGTTCCTATTTCTACTCAGACTGCCTAGGCGATCAGCGCAAAAGTTCTCTCCCCCTTCCCGCCCGCATCACATACAACGAAATGGCTGTGAATCTGCAAGGAGTCACAGCCAGCTACCCTTAGTAAACATGCTGCCACCGGGGCACCCGATGACCAGCAAATAACTGGTCTGGGTGAGAACAGGGCTGGATTCCTGGACAGGCAAGGGTTTGTAGCTGCCAACTTTTATTAAAGTGAATATTCTCTTTAAGTCTAGAGGTTTGCATTAAAGTCTATATTACTTCCCTGTCTGATCAATATTTCAATTGCACACGTTCCTGGTAAAAATGGCTCATACAAAAAATTGTGGGTGCTGCAACGATTACCAGCTGGGTCCTGGAGACATCAAACAATCAAACATATTCGCCAGCACACCAAGGATCGTCCAATTTCATCCAAAAAAGTATTATTGCAAAAAAATCACATAACAAAGGTGCAACGTTTCGGAGTCACGCAGGACCCCTTCGTCAGGCATGAGCCTGACGAAGGGGTCCTGCGTGACCTTGAAACGTTGCACCTTTTGTCATGTGATCTTTTTGTGTGCTGGCGAATATGTTCGAATATATTATTTACCTAACTCCTTGCTCCAGCAGGCTCTAGCACTGCTTTCCTCTCCCCAAAGCTCCGGTCTGTGGGCTCTGTGTCATCACGTACAATGTACTGTCTATGGGGGGTGAGCATGTGACTATGGTTGAGAGCAGCTTACAGAGGAAGTTATGAAAAAAAATAACAAATAAATTGCAGACTCAATTGACCACACTTCTTTCTGATGTCACTTTTCTATATTTCTATGAATCCGGGGAGTCTGCTAGAATTGTTAGTCAGGCAAGTAATACAGCCTCTTCTGCAATCCCCTAGATTTTATGATCATTTATCCCTTGCAGTGTGTGTGTGTGTGGGAGGGGGGGTTTACTGCATGGGTATTTTTTTGTCATGGCTGGAGTTGGGCTTTAATACCTGGTCAGTCACTGACCAGAAAATTATTTCTGCTTTTCCAGTGACTGACACAGAACTAGAGCTGTAGAGCTGTTCAGGATCTGTGACCTGTCATACAAAGATGGAGATGACAACGCCAAAGCTTGCAGCTTTAATAAAAAAAAAAAAAAAAAGAAGACTGCAATGGCACCACACATATATCTATCCTGATAAATTGACCAATAGTCTAACAGACAGATGATTCCATTTTAAAGAAGCACTGTTAAAACATTATGCACAATTAAAGTAAAATTATGGTAATTAAAAAAATAAAAACAGGTTATTCTCATCTGCTCTGTGCAACAATAATGCACAGAAACATTGTTTTTATTCTCTTCTCACAGTCCCTGCTGGCCCTTGCAGGGTCCTCTCTCCTTCAGGTGCCTCCTTTAGCAAACCAGGCACTCTAAGGCCGCGTACACACGGAGGGACAAGTCCGCTGAAACTGTCCGACGGACCGTTTCCAGCGGACATGTCTCCTCCGGATTTTCATCCGACGGCATGTACACACCATCGGATCAAAATCCCAGCCGGCAGACAGCGCGGTGACGTTGACGCCGCCACGTCATCGCACCAGGAAGAAAAAAACTTCCACGCATGCGACGCATCCATTCGACGCTTGTGCGGGCAGATATGTCCGACGGACATGTCGCCGGCGGACACATTTTAAAGCATGCTTCAAAATGTGTCCGCCGGTCAGACATGTCCGCTAGCCCATACACACGATCGTATTTGTCTGCTGAAACGGTCCGTCGGACCAGTTTCAGCGGACAACTTCGATCGTGTGTACGCGGCCTAAGAGGCACACATGCACATGTGTTCCTGTTGGGTCCTACGTGGGATACATAGATACACACAGAGCAGGTAAGCCATGCCCCTTTTACTCCTTACAGCATTTTAGCTGCCATCAGCTGGAAGTGATAAAAGTAGGCGCTAGCCTTTTAAATTACAAGTGATTAAAACACCAATACAAAATAATTTGTAATTGGCTTTAAAGTACTGCTTGAAGCTACCCGAACAAATATGTAATATTTGCACTGCACTAAAAATTAGGAATTTATCTTTAAAGCAGAACTAAATTGAAAGTAGGAAATATTTTTGTTTTTTTTAACTGTAGACTAAGGCCTCGTACACACGATAGGATAGCCAGAGGACAACGGTCTGATGGACCTTTTTTATCGGTCAAAACCGATCATGTGTGGGCCCCATAGGTTATTTAACCTTAGGTTAAAAAAAAGCCAACTTGCTTTAAAATTAACCTATGGTCTCCTAACCGATAGGTCAAAACCGATCGTTAGTAGGCACAACCATCAGTTAAAAATCCACACATGCTCAGAATCAAGTCGACGCATGCTTGGAAGCATTGAACTTTATTTTTTTCAGCACGTCGTTGTGTTTTACGTCACCGTGTTCTGACACGATCGTTTTTTTTAACTGATGGTGTGTAGGCACATCAGACCATCAGTCAGCTTCATCAGTTAACCTATGACAACTGTCCTTCAGACCGTTCTCATCGGAAGGACTGATCGTGTGTACAAGGCTTAACTGTCACATGTGCAGTGCAGATGCCGATGTAACTTCCATAGACATGCATGGGATTTGCACCATCAGTAGCCAACCAAAGACTAATGATAGAAGAGTCTGGACCTGGAAGAAGACGGTGGCAACAGCAGCAATGGAGCAACAAGGAGGAGCACAGACTCGCATTGTTAGAAGAGGGCATGCTAAAAAGGTACAGCTGACAAAATGTGTAAACGATCACTCTATGGTACAAGCTCCAAGCAGGGCTGGTGCAAGGATTTTTGACACCCTGGCTCCACACCTGACCTTACCCCCTTTGCCCTGCCCATGTATACCCCACCTTTTTAATGAAGCGCCCCCTAAAATGCAGCCCAGCAGCACCCATCAAATGCAGCCTCACGAGCGCCCATCAAATGCAACCCCATCAGTTCCCATCAAATGCAGCCTACCTGTGCCCATCAACGAATGTTTCCTTATTTCCATTCATTCGGGAGTCGGCGTACAGACACAGGCCTCCGCCACTGCTGTGGCTCTAACACTATGTGTGAACCAAGCGGTGGCTGCCTGCTGATGCTGAGACTTGGTTGCTTGCTGCAGAGAGAAGAAAGTAGGAACACCAGTGGCTGGGCGCCCTAGGCAGCAGTGCGCACTAGACGGCTGCCTAGTGATAGCACCGGCCCTGACTCCAAGGGGAACCAAGTGGATACACGTCATGATGCCATCTGAATGGTTTACATGGTTTACCGATATTTTTTGGAATATGTCCTGCATTGAAATTCATAAAATAAAAAAAAAAAGAGTACTTTGCAGTATTTTTTATCGAATATTTTAGGAGATAAATTACTATAACTAATCACATTGCTTATTTCTGGGAACTGTGTTTATTTATGTCCCCCCAAAACAGCTGGCAGTTTTAATTATTGTGAGTTATTTCACAGCATATTACCCTCTAGATAATGTCCAACTCAAACACAGCAGAGCATGACCATAAATGGTACCACCTGATGTCATAAGAACACCAATGAAAAGAATGGGCAAATAAAAACAATTGTAGATGGTGATGTACAGATAAGTCCAGTCAATTGAGTTTTAAAAAAAAAATCACTTAATATGATCAAGCATAGAAAGAGTACGCTGCTTGCTGCAAAATAAATCTCTTTTTCAGTTTAGACCAGCACACAAGGGGATTCATAAACAAATTTATTTTTGTACGTCACGCACACATTTTAGTTACGCCATAACGGACATTGTTGGCTTGAGTTTACTGTAAAACCACAAGTGAAATTTTTTTATTGCTCCTAAGCCAAACGTTTGTATCAACATTATTTACTCACAATGTGACCTTCTGTGCAAAGTTAATGTGAACAATGAGAACATCCTATATTCCATGGAACAATAAAGGCTGAGAAATGACGCAGTACAAATGTGTACTTTTTAAATAAAGTTCAAGTAATGACATTCCTCTTTGCAGTATATTATTTATTGAACACTGCAGGGAGTTGTTTTGTAAATCTGATTATTCCAAAAGTTTAGCTAATAATCTTTCTGTAATTTGCTCTAGATATAAAGTTCATTTACTATTTCTGTTTAAAAACAGACATAAACTCCACTTAAAGTGGGTCTGAATTCAAAAAGTGAACATGATCTTAATTATAGGGAACATCTAGAAATGTTTTGACGCTCAAGAAATTTGAAGAAGTCAGTACTGTGCCACTAACTGTCCTTCCTGGAGGGGATACTGTACCCAAGGACCTGCATTGCATGCATTCCCCTATTTTTGCTTCATTCACATTTCTTTCTTGAATATTTGCTAACCAGTATTCAGATTACCAGTTCTCAGGGGGCAGTTCTGGCATTAAAGTGGGTCTCCACCCAAAAGGGAAAGCTCCACTTGTTTGCATCCTATCCCCCTCCACTGCCACATTTTTTGGGGGGCGGGGGGAACACGAGTACCTGGTTTTGATAGGTACCCACTCCAACTTCTAGGTAAGATTGTTTATCTGCGATTTATGACATTTGCAAGAACCCCCCGCTGCCTTCTGGGACACACACAGGTCCCAGAACACGGGGGAACCAATTAGAAAGCACAGGGCGACTCGTGCATTTGCAGTAGGAAACAGCTGCAATGCTTTCACGTTTCATTTACTACAAATGCCAGCGCCTGCACCTGAAGCCAACTGAAGAATCGGCTTGAGGTGCCAACATCGTGGGATACCTGAGCAGGTAAGTGCCCTTATATTAAAAGAATATGATCCTTTATAGATGTTATATATGTTATTTGGGTGAACCTCCACTTTAAATAGCTTTAAATAGCTTTAGGATTATGGAGGAACTTTGCGAAATAAAAGTATTTTGTGCTTCCACGTGTGATGACTTCATAAAAAGTAACGCTTGCACTTACTGGTCAGAGCCAGCTTTCATAAATGTTTTCTTTCTTCCTGAACAAGCCTGTAATTAATGTTGCAACATAGACCTGTGTGAGCTGCAAACATCTGACATTTGTCTTGACTCTTAACAGACGGATGCTTCCATTTTTTAGTTTTTTTCCGAAACATATTTTACAAAAAAGAATGGATTATTTGTGACAAATACATATATTCACAAGAAGTCACGCAATTAGAGCACTAAATAGCAACACCAGACAGCCACTACAGTACAACACAAAAAACACATGGAAAAGTAAGAAGACGACTCTCCAAAATAATGAAAATCCACTAGACAGTTGTCACAGAAACAAGCGTCCCCATTCAATGATCTCCCCTCTATCACTGTCCTGGTGGCAACTTAATTTTAGATTTTCCAACAGTAGCCACCAGCAAAAATATAAAAAGGATAAATCACATCAGTGGGGGCTCAAACAGCAATACAAATCTGGCACAGGTCCTAACCATTCCCTACAATGTCCAGAACTAAAATAAAAAAGTGTTTGGCTTTGAAAACACTTCAGAAAAATTTGTCATATGCTTGGGTAATTCAAATTGCATAAACTGAATAGCATAGAAGTTACATCTATGCTTCAAAACACAGATATAGACAGCTAAAATTATATGCAAATCCCAACTCCTCCTGTAATAGTCAAGCTTATCCACACCACTTATTTTGCCCCAAGCTTCTACTTTGGTCCTTTAATGGGAGCCTCATTTACAAAAAGGAGGTTCAGAAGGTGGAGTGGTCAAACACTTTTTTTTTTAAAAGGTGATTAGGTCTCTGGATTTAGTTCTATGTTGGCTAAAGTCACCCTTTGCATATGCGTAGTGTATCATTGAGTTTGAATGCGTGTTGCATGCAGTGCATTGAAAAGATTGTGCGTGCACCATTTTTGACTGCGGGGCAATACACATCCATCAAAAGTTGTGGTGGGGTGCCATTCAGAATAAATGGCACTACATCAGCCCAACACACTTAAAGTGGCACTTCACTGCGCATCAATCCCCTCTCCCTCTTCTGTGCAACACCCCTTGCGTGTGTGCAGACACACATACAGTCTCATTCATTTGAAACCTTGCAGAGCCCAGCATCGCATCTGCACACTCAAGGGGGATTTCTGCAAATGTGCACACATGAACAATAATGTCCCTTAAAAAAAGAAATAATGTTTTACAAATTATTGCGGCATTTCTCCTGGGCTCTGCAATAAAAATTAAAGCTTAATTGCAGCCATAAAAAAAGAACTGTGGAAACTGTCACAGGCTCTCATCAAGAGTGCCCAATTATGCCCCCTTTTCATCGAAGTCATACTACAGCTTCTATGTATGGAACAGGATCTATGAATAGAGGGGGCGGACCGATCATTCACAGGTAACCATCCATATTCCCATCACACACGTTCCTAAAATAGGCTCTAAAACAATGGGTGCTGTAGCAACCGCCAGCTGGAAACTGTAACATACATGATGCAATGTAGATATCTGCCAGCACACCACAGATCTTGTGATCACATTCCTGACAAGGGGGTCCTGCATGGCTCCAAAACAGTACTCTTTTGCTTGTGATGTGATAATTTTTCAATAAAAAATAGTTTGGACTTAACTAGGGCTGTTACTGATTAAACTTTTCGTGTTCAATTAATCATCATTTTAAATCGATTAATCGACTAATTTCGATTAATTACAACACACATACATTTTTCTGATCACCACCATATATAGTCCCAACTGGAAAAAAAAAACACAGACATCTCCCCCACTGTAATATCCACAGACATCTCCCCCCCACTGTAATATCCACAGACATCCCCCCTACTGTAATATTCACAGACATCTCCCCCCACTGTAATATTCACAGACATCTCTCCATTGTAATATTCACAATCTCCCCCACTGTCATATCCACAGATATCTCCCCACTGTCATATCCACATCTCTCCCTACTGTAATATCCACAGACATCTCCCTACTGTAATATCCACAGACATCTCCCTACTGTAATATCCACAGACATCTCCCTACTGTAATATCCACAGACATCTCCCTACTGTAATATCCACAGACATCTCCCTACTGTAATATCCACAGACATCTCCCTACTGTAATATCCACAGACATCTCCCTACTGTAATATCCACAGACATCTCCCCCTACTGTAATATCCACAGACATCTCCCCCTACTGTAATATCCACAGACATCTCCCCCTACTGTAATATCCACAGACATCTCCCCCTACTGTAATATCCACAGACATCTTCCCCTACTGTAATATCCACAGACATCTTCCCCTACTGTAATATCCACAGACATCTCCCCCTACTGTAATATCCACAGACATCTCCCCCTACTGTAATATCCACAGACATCTCCCCCTACTGTAATATCCACAGACATCTTCCCCTACTGTAATATCCACAGACATCTTCCCCTACTGTAATATCCACAGACATCTTCCCCTACTGTAATATCCACAGACATCTCCCCCTACTGTAATATTCACAGACATCTCCCCCTACTGTAATATCCACAGACATCTCCCCACTGTAATATCCACAGACATCTCCCCACTGTAATATCCACAGACATCTCCCCACTGTAATATCCACAGACATCTCCCCCACTGTAATATTCACAGACATCTCCCCCACTGTCATATTCACAGACGTCTCCCCACTGTCATATCCACAGACGTCTCCCCACTGTCATATCCACAGACATCTCCCCACTGTAATATCCACAGACATCTCCCCACTGCAATATCCACAGACATCTCCCCCACTGTAATATCCACAGACATCTCCCCCACAGTAATATCCACATACATCTCCCCCACTGTAATATCCACAGACATCTCCCCCACTGTAATCCACAGACATCTCCCCCACTGTAATATCCACAGACATCTCCCCCACTGTAATATCCACAGACATCTCCCCCACTGTAATATCCACAGACATCTCCCCCCACTGTAATATACACAGACATCTCCTCCCAGTGTAATATCCACATCTCCCCCACTGCAATATCCACATACATACCCCCCACTGTAATATTCACAGATATCTCCCCCACTGTAATATCCACAGACATCTCCCCCTACTGTAATATCCACAGACATCTCCCCCTACTGTAATATCCACAGACATCTCCCCACTGTAATATCCACAGACATCTCCCCACTGTCATATCCACAGACATCTCCCCACTGTAATATTCACAGACATCTCCCCCACTGTCATATTCACAATCTCCCCCACTGCAATATCCACAGACATTCCCCCCACTGTAATATTCACAATCTCCCCCACTGTCATATCCACAGACATCTCCCCACTGTCATATCCACAGACATCTCCCCACTGTAATATCCACAGACATCTCCCCACTGTAATATCCACAGACATCTCCCCCACTGTAATATTCACAGACATCTCCCCACTGTAATATCCACAGACATCTCCCCCACTGTAATATTCACAGACATCTCCCCCACTGTAATATTCACAATCTCCCCCACTGTCATATCCACAGACATCTCCCCACTGTCATATCCACAGACATCTCCCCACTGTCATATCCACAGACATCTCCCCACTGTAATATCCACAGACATCTCCCCACTGTAATATCCACAGACATCTCCCCCACTGTAATATTCACAGACATCTCCCCCACTGTAATATTCACAGACATCTCCCCCACTGTCATATTCACAATCTCCCCCACTGCAATATCCACAGACATTCCCCCCACTGTAATATTCACAATCTCCCCCACTGTCATATCCACAGACATCTCCCCACTGTCATATCCACAGACATGTCCCCACTGTAATATCCACATCTCCCCCACTGCAATATCCACAGACATCTCCCCACTGTAATATCCACAGACATCTCCCCCACTGTAATATCCACAGACATCTCCCCCACTGTAATATCCACAGACATCTCCCCCACTGTAATATCCACAGACATCTCCCCCACTGTAATCCACAGACATCTCCCCCACTGTAATATCCACAGACATCTCCCCCACTGTAATATCCACAGACATCTCCCCCACTGTAATATCCACAGACATCTCCCCCTACTGTAATATCCACAGACATCTCCCCTACTGTAATATCCACAGACATCTCCCCACTGTAATATCCACAGACATCTCCCCACTGTAATATCCACAGACATCTCCCCCACTGTAATATTCACAGACATCTCCCCCACTGTCATATTCACAATCTCCCCCACTGCAATATCCACAGACATTCCCCCCACTGTAATATTCACAATCTCCCCCACTGTCATATCCACAGACATCTCCCCACTGTCATATCCACAGACATCTCCCCACTGTAATATCCACAGACATCTCCCCACTGTAATATCCACAGACATCTCCCCACTGTAATATCCACAGACATCTCCCCACTGTAATATCCACAGACATCTCCCCCACTGTAATATTCACAGACATCTCCCCCACTGTCATATTCACAATCTCCCCCACTGCAATATCCACAGACATTCCCCCCACTGTAATATTCACAATCTCCCCCACTGTCATATCCACAGACATCTCCCCACTGTCATATCCACATACATATCCCCACTGTAATATCCACATCTCCCCCACTGCAATATCCACAGACATTCCCCCCACTGTAATATCCACAGACATCTCCCCACTGTAATATCCACAGACATTCCCCCCACTGTCATATCCACAGACATCTCCCCACTGTCATATCGACAGACATATCCCCACTGTAATATCCACATCTCCCCCACTGCAATATCCACAGACATTCCCCCCACTGTAATATCCACAGACATCTCCCCACTGTAATATCCACAGACATCTCCCCACTGTAATATCCACAGACATCTCCCCCACTGTAATATCCACAGACATCTCCCCCACTGTAATCCACAGACATCTCCCCCACTGTAATATCCACAGACATTTCCCCCACTGTAATATCCACAGACATCTCCCCCACTGTAATATCCACAGACATCTCCCCCACTGTAATCCACAGACATCTCCCCCACTGTAATATCCACAGACATTTCCCCCACTGTAATATCCACAGACATCTCCCCCACTGTAATATCCACAGACATCTCCCCCACTGTAATATCCACAGACATCTCCCCCCACTGTAATATCCACAGACATCTCCTCCCAGTGTAATATCCACATCTCTCCCACTGCAATATCCACAGACATACCCCCCACTGTAATATTCACAGATATCTCCCCCACTGTAATATCCACAAACATCTCCCCACTGCAATTATCCACAGACATCTCCCCACTGTAATATCCACATACATCTCCCCACTGTAATATCCACAGACATCTCCCCACGGTCATATCATCCTCTAAATGGTGCCTGTGCTGTTCAGAATGTAGCATTTTGCGCATTTTTCAGAATGTGGCTAGCAATGGCAGGCCCGCTAGGCATTGCGTTTTTTTTCTTATACCAGACCACTGGTATAAAAGTAAAGGGTAAATGTTACCAGAGAGTATTACTAAACATATAGCATCTAATTACCACATTTTATAACATATTATGATCCCCTGAAACATATAATTAAGGTGTTCTACTCTAATAACACTGCAAAGAAATGTAATTGTCAAGCCCAGTACACACGGGCAAGAATCTCATCAGGAAAAAAAAAATTTTCCCAACAAGATTCTTGGCAAGAATCTCATGCCGCCCGAGTGTACTCTCCTTTCAAAAGAACCGCGGTTGTCTTAAAAGGCAAGAACGTGGTGACAACATTGCGTACGACGAGCATGTGCTCGTCACATTCGATGTCGTCGCTGCCATCTTGCTGCATCCTACCTATGCCTAGGAAGCTACCGCGCATGCGTCAAAGTCATTTCGAGCATGCGCGGGTTTCCACGGCGACCAAGTATACACACTCTCAGGTTTCTCGGCATTTTTTCTCGTCTAGATTCTGGGCAGTTTTCTTGTCGAGAAACCTGAACGCCTCATACACACGCTTGGTATACTCGGCAAGAAAGCTCTGCCAGCAGTTTTCTTACTGGTTCTTGCAGAGTAAACCAAGCGTGTGTACAAGGCTTAGGCTTCACAGGTCGATGGCCTTGAATCTACTGTGTAGATCATGGACAAGGGGCAGACTGCAGGTGGTTGCTGGCAGGAAAATGGTGGAGGGGGGTTAATAATACTTAATAATACTTAAAAGCTAACTGTGCTAAAATCAGCAGATATCTAATTTCTAGAAGACACTATAACCTAAGTTTTGCATTTATTTCGGAATTAATCATGCAAAAAGCAAAAAAACAAACAAATTGAAATTATATTTGACTTTATCACAGCGATAAAATGGAAAGCAAGCAAATTTCGTTGCAGGATGTTGTGACTAGCAAGCATCGGATAACACGTGTATAATTTCCGCTCTGGATTGTACAAGTTTAATTTACATTCCTTTTTCCTTTCTGATATTAAAGAGTGGGAAAGTTATCCTCTGCTGGGCTATTTATTTGAGAGGGGACAGGCGCAGTCCGTACATTCCTTGGCTGCTCACCTCCGCCAATATTACCTTCCCTGCAATCTCTTACAATAGTTCTACATGTTCTCTGGGGCAATTTTTCAATGAAATATCAGGACTGCAGAGTTTGCTGCTCAAGGCTGCCGCAGAGACAGAGCTCTTTGTTGAAAAAAGGAACAATGTCATGCTAAAATGTACTTATTAATGAGGAGTTGTCATTCTACACACAACAGCATTTTAAGTTTTTAGAACGTCTAGAAAAAAAATTATTTAATCACAGTAGATTTGCTTTTTTGTTTTTTATGCTGATCAACAGAAATTGAATCTTTAATGTCAAAGTGAAAACAGTCCTCTGCAAATGGATTTACATTAATTAAAATGCAAAGACACAGACCAACTGACTGCAATTAATTGCCCCCATGATTATGGCACACTTAAGCCTCGTACACACGGCCTGACTTTCCGGTCGTGTGTCGCCTCCATCTGACTTTTTGTCAGAAGTCCGACGGACCTTAGATAGAGAACTTGTTCTCTTTCTTTCGGTCGGACTTCCGACTGACTCACGGCGGACTTCTGCACGGTCAAAAGTCTGACCGTGTGTACAAGGCATTACAGTATTTCACAAAAGTGAGTACACCCCTCACATTTTTGTAAATATTTTATTATATCTTTTCATGTGACAACACTGAAGAAATGACACTTTGCTACAATGTAAAGTAGTGAGTGTACAGCTTGTATAATAGTGTAAATTTGCTGTCCCCTCAAAATAACTCAACTCACAGCCATTAATGTCTAAACTGCTGGCAAAAAAGTACACCCTAAGTAAAAATGTTCAAATTGGGCCAAATCAGCTGTTTTTCCTCCCCAGTGTCATGTGACTTGTTAGTGTTAGAAGGTCTCAGGTGTGAATGGGGAGCATGTGTGTTAAATTTGGTGTTATCGCACTCTCTCATACTGGTCACTGGAAGTTCAACATGGCACCTCATGGCAAAGAACTCTCTGGGGATCTGAAAAAAATGCTCTACATAAAGATGGCCTAGGCTATAAGAAGATTATAGTTGTGTGGTGAAATTGCGCTCCCCTGTGTTATCTATTATTCCTCCTATTAATATGTGATGGAGTGTTGCCCTGCAAAGGCGATACACTCTCCTACTGTGCAATATACAGAAATATGGATAAACGTGATACACGTATAAAACTTGTAAGATGATACACTTGTGAGTTTTCTTCAATATCTTATAACTCTATGTGTACAGAAATCATACATATACCATATACAAATTTGTATACCTCTAAGTGAACAAAAATCATAAATCTATCAAAAACCATATAAGAAGCAGCATGGTGGCCAAGACCATACAGCAGTTTTACAGGACAGGTTCCACTCAGAACAGGCCTCACTATGGTCGACCAAAGAAGTTGAGTGCACATGCTCAGCGTCATATCCAGAAGTTGACTTTGGGAAATAGAGATACTGGTGCTGTCAGCATTGCTGCACGGGTTAAGGGGCTAGAGGGGTCAGCCTGTCAGTGCTCAGACCATACACTGCATAAAATTGGTCTGCATGGCTGTTATCCCAGAAGGAAGCCTCTTCTAAAGAGAATGCCCAAAAAAAGCCTGCCTACAGTTTGCTAAAGACAAGCAGACCATGGAATACTGGAACCATGTCCTGTCGTCTGATGAGACCAAGATAAACCTATTTGGTTCAGATTGTGTCAATCGTGTGTGGCGGCAACCAGGCGAGGAGTACAAAGACAAATGTGTCTTGCCTACAGTCAAGCATGGTGGCGGGAGTGTCATAGTCTGGGGCTGCATGAGTGCTGCCGGCACTGGGGAACAACAGTTCATTGATGGAACCATAAATGCCAACATGTACTGCGACATACTGAAACAGAGCACGATCCCCTCCCTTCAGAGACTGGGCTGCAAGGCTGTATTCCAACATAATAACGACACCAAATACACCTCCAAGATGACCACTGCCTTGCTAAAGAAGCTGAGGGTAAAGGTGATGGACATGTCTCCAGACCTAAACCCTATTTAGCATCTGTGGGGCATCCTCAAACGGAAGGTGGAGGAGCACAAGGTCACTAACATCCACCAGCTCTGTGATGTCGCCTTGGAGGAGTGTAAGAGGACTTCAGTGGCAACCTGTGAAGCTCTGGTGAGCTCCATACCCAAGAGGGTTAAGGCAGTGCTGGTAAATAATAGTGGCCACACAAAATATTGACACTTTGGGCCAAATTTGGACATTTTTACTTAGGGGTGTACTCACGTTTGTTGCCAGCGGTTTATACATTAATGGCTTTGTGTTGAGTTTGAGGGGGACAGCATTTTTACACTGTTATACAAGCTGTATACTGAGTACTTTACATTGTAGCAAAGTGTAATTTCTTCAGTGACGTCACATGAAAAGATATAATAAAATATTTACATAAATGTGAGGGGTGTACTCACTTTTGTGAGGTACTGTATATATCATTACTGGTGCAGTCAGTTATTACCAGTCAGATTACTTAAATAATGGTCATCTGAAACATGTAACACCAACACGTTGTTGTTAAAAAAAATAAAAAAAATAAAGATCATCTACGTGTAGTCAAGGGATTTCAAGTGACTATAGTATAAATACATTTGTATTTGGAAGTTTCATCCCCTGGTGAGCCAGTAGCATGGTATGACCCAGGGCCTGTGCTAGCAATAGGCGGGTCAGGCGGCTGCCTAGAGCGCCAGGGTAGGGGAGGCGGCAAAATCCGGATCCCCAGCCACTTGCTGGGGTTTCAGATTATTAAAATACCGGCATTTTTTTTTTAAAACATGCTTTATGGCGGATTGGCGCCAGCCGCCAGGCTAGGGGGCGGTTGCGCCTGTGACTACATGCCGGATGAACTGCTCTGCCTCTATCCCCAGCCTGCAGTGCCGCCCTAGTAGCGGTGGCAGTGAGGAGATGAGAGGAGAAAGCCGGGACGAGGAGCAGCCAGCCGGAGGTGCCGCATGATCGGTGGAGCGGATAAGTTGGAAGCCCTGCAGCTGCATGCACTGTAAGTAACCATGGCGGGCTTGCTGCGATATCCGCTCTCCCTCCTCCTGGGCGCCCGGGATCTGGTGTCACACCCGGGGAACGGCCCAGATTTCAGCGTGGAGAGCCGGCGGAAGGAGGAGACAGGAGCCGAGCTGGAGGAGAGAGGTGTCGGGCTACACAGGAAGGAAGCCTCCCCGGCCACAGACAACACGGCTCTGCCTGCTCCTCTCACTGCATCCCCCGGACTTCTACCGCTTCTCACCCTCCCTGCTCTTCCCTCCCTCCTTCCCACTGCCTTCATCTTCATCCTCCCTCCCTCCTTCCATCTCCATCCCTCATCCTACTGCCTTCATCTCCATCCTCCCTCCTTCATTCCATCTCCATCCCTCCCTCCTTCCTTCCATCTCCATCCCTCCCTCCTTCCTTCCATCCCTCCCTCCCTCCCTCCTTCCATCTCCATCCCTCCCTCCCTCCTTCCATCTCCATCCCTCCCTCCCTCTCCATCCTCCCTCCCTCCATCCATCTCCATCCTCCCTCCCTCCTTCCATCTCCTTCCCTCCCTCCTTCCCTACTTCCATCTCCATCCATCCCTCCCTCCCTACTTCCATCTCCATCCCTCCCTCCTTCCATCTCCATCCCTCCCTCCCTCCTTCCATCTCCATCCCTCCCTCCTTCCATCTCCATCCCTCCCTCCTTCCATCTCCATCCCTCCCTCCTTCCATCTCCATCCCTCCCTCTCCATCCTCCCTCCTTCCATCTCCATCCTCCCTCCTTCCATCTCCATCCTCCCTCCCTCCTTCCATCTCCTTCCCTCCCTCCCTACTTCCATCTCCATCCCTCCCTCCCTACTTCCATCTCCATCCCTCCCTCCTTCCATCTCCATCCTCCCTCCCTCCTTCCATCTCCATCCCTCCCTCCTTTCATCTCCATCCCTCCCTCCTTTCATCTCCATCCCTCCCTCCCTCCTTTCATCTCCATCCCTCCCTCCTTCCATCTCCATCCCTCCCTCCTTCTCCATCTCTCCCTCCTTCCATCTCCATCCCTCCCTCCCTCCCTCCTTCCATCTCCATCCCTCCTTCCACCTCCATCCCTCCCTCCCTCCTTCCATCTCTCCCTCCTTCCATCCCTCCCTCCTTTCATCTCCATCCCTCCCTCCCTCCTTCCATCTCCATCCCTCCCTCCCTCCTTCCATCTCCATCCCTCCCTCCTTCCATCTCCATCCCTCCCTCCTTCCCACTGCCTTCATCTCCATCCTCCCTCCCTCCCTCCTTTCCACTGCTTTCATCTCCATCCTCCCTCCCTACTTCCATCTCCTCCCTCCCTGCTTCCATCTCCATCCTCCCTCCCTCCTTCCCACTGCCTTCATCTCCATCCTCCCTCCATCCTTCCATCTCTATAAAGAGCCCCATCCTCCCTCCCTCCTTCCATCTCCATCCTTCTATCTCTATACAGAGCCCCATCCTTCCATCTCTCCCTCTATCCTTCCATCTCTATACAGAGCCCCATCCCTCCCTCCCTTCATACATCTCCATCCTTCCCTCCATCTTTCCATCTCCATCCCTTCATCTTTCTCTATACAGAGCCCCAGCCTTCCACTCTCTCTCTATCCTCCCATCTCTATGCAGAGCCCCTCCCTCCATCTCCATCCCTCCATCCTTCCATCTCTATACAGAGCCCCATCTTTCCATCTCTCCCTCCATCCTTCTGTCTCTATACAGACACCATCCTTCCATCTCCATCTCTCCCTCCCTCCATTCCATCTCCATCCATTCCTCCCTCCATCCTTTCATCTCTATACAGAGCCCCATCCTTCCATCTCTCCCTCCATCCTACCATCCCCATCCCTCCCTTCATCCTTCAATCTCTGTATAGAACCCCATCCTTACCTTGATTCTTCCATTTCCATCCCTCCCTCCCTTCATACATCTCCATCCTTCCCTCCATCTTTCCCTCCATCTTTCCATCTCCATCCCTACATCTTTCTCTATACAGAGCCCCAGCCTTCCACTCTCTCTCTATCCTCCCATCTCTATAGAGGGTCCCATCCTTCCATCTCCATCCCTCCATCCTTCCATCTCTATACAGAGCCACATCCTCCCATCTCTCCCTTCATCCTTCTATCTCCATTCCTCCCTCCTTCCTTCCATCCCTCCATCTCTGTACAGAACCCCATCCTTCCATCTCCATCCCTCCCTACATCCTTCCAACTCCATCCCTCCCTCCTTCCATCTCCACCCCTCACTCCTTCCAACCCTCCATCTCTGTACAGAGCCCCATTCCTTCCATCCCTCCCTCCTTCTATGTCCATCCCTCCATCCATCTCTCCAGTGCAACTCTCCTGGAGTAAAGTAATCACCAGCCGCTGGCTCAGGTATAGTGAAAACACAGGCAGCAATAAAACATTGACTCTGCTTTTAAGTTAATAGTGCATTGCACTGTGTACAGAGGGGGACACAGACGTGCAGGGGGGTACTGATATGTGGGGGGCAGGCGTGCAGGGGGGGACAGATATGTGTATGGGGGAAAAACACCCAGGGGGGTACTGATATGTGTGTGGGGGGGGACAGATATGTGTGTGGGGGGCAAGCGTGCAGGGCGGTACTGATGAGTGTGTGTGTGTGGGGGGGGGGAGACGTGCAGGGGGGCAATATGTGTGTGGGGGGGGGGACAGATGTGCAGGGGGTTACTGATATGTGTGGGTGACGGCTGAACAGATATGTGTGTGTGTGGAGGACAGGTGTGCAGGAGGGTACAGAGGGGGAACAGATATGTGTGGGGGGGCAGATGTGCAGGGGGTACAGAGGGGGAGCAGATATCTGTGTGTGCAGGGGCGTACAGAGGGGGTGATGATCTGAGACCTGAAAATTCAGGAATTGGGGCAAATTAATGTGTGGAAGTTCAAGTCCACCTTTGTAAAAAAAATGCAGATCCTTTTGCAGATACAAAAATGTGCATTTATTATTGTTTCTAGTAAGAACCTGTAAAGCATTGTCAGCATATATGTCTGCTTGTACAGACAGGCAGACTGTGGACCACGGCTGGCGTGAGGAAGCGAGCTGGTGCCATCCACTTTTTGTCTTCGGGCCGGGTCCATGTGCACCAGGGCTTTTTAGTGAGGGGCAGAGCGTGCGTGGGGGGGGGGGGGGAATTAGATATCGCCTAGGGTGTCAAAACTCCTTGCACCAGCCCTGGTATGACCTACATCATGAAAACAAATTCTGAGCAGTGTCATGAAATTGTAAATGAAAATAAATTGGCCTTGACTGATTCAGAAAATTTTAAGTCACTGAAAATGTCCTTGAGTAAATTTAGATATATCATTAAGTAATATAAAGCATATGGTACAGCTGTAAATCCTCTAAGAACCAGTCATTTACAAAATGCAAGGAGGGAACTTGTACTGTACTGCAATCACAAACAGACCTTAGGCAAGTCTGGAAGAGATAGGCCGGGTTCACATATGTGCGGCTGTGGTTCCCAAACTGGGGTACGGTGCGTTCCTGTTCACCAGTTTAGGTGTAATTCAGGTCCGCCTGAACCAGACCCAAAAACATGCAGTTCCCTTTTGGAATTCGCACCACAGCTGCCCAGGACATGTGTGAACCGGCTCCATTGAGAGCCAGTCACACTCACATGTCATGTGAATTGGATGCAGTGAAAAATGCATTCAATTCACACACATGTGAACCCGGCCTTACAGGTCTCTGTGGCGGAGAGTGGAGAGAGTAAAAATATAAAAAAAACTGTTGACCAACCGCTTTACCAATTCTTTGCTAAAATAAAGCCACTGTTAAAACGATTCTGTTGCACTGATAATCTGTGAAAAATAGATCCCTGCAATCCTGTATACTGGCAGCCCGCATCCCCAATATCTTCTACCCTCTGTTCCATTGCTGCAGCCTCTGTAGGGCTCGACACTTATGAGAGTGTCAGAAGCTTGTGCCCTCCGGCAAAACATTGCCGTTCCATTCCACCATCCCTACTTCAATATAGGACTTAACACCCATAAACGGTTGGTTGATTGGGGACTGCTGAACAATCAGATCAGCCAGCATTAAAGCAACACCAGTGCCATGTTAACAGTCGCTGAGAATTGTGTGAAAGCCTGATGTAGCATGATGGTTATGCAGGTTTAACCTTCTCCAGGTTAAAAATGTGAATTGTGCTCATACCCCAATAATCCAGTTCAGTAGGAAAGACTATTATCTGGGGATTCAGATCTGGTGACTCATATCCTTCACAGCATAAAATACAGCTCTGGGTTAAGAATAAGGCCCACTGAGGGCTGAAACATGTAAAGGTTTTCTGCATACATAGAGAGAAATAGCCCAGTCACCGCACACCTCACCCGGCCAGAGCGGTTAGCAGGTAAAAAAAAAAAAATCTTAGCTTGGTTCAAGACCACGACTCCATCAACATGTTTCACCTTGCCCTAACATTCTCCAGGAGTTTGTAAAAAAAGTAATTGTGTGTTTTTTTATGCCTCGTACACATGGTCTCACTTTTAACTGTGCGTAAAGTCCGGCCGTGCGTGCGAGGCATAAGAAAACAAAATCGGTTATTTGTACAGTGTGTTCCTGTTAGAAAAAATCTTTTCACAATTTTAAAGAAAACTATAGAGGCTATTTATTGTCTGTTTTTCATGAGCGGGCAAATTTTTAGGCTGCTGCAGCCATTTTGAGTCTCAATAAGATGGTAATTTCACAGAACAGGGCGAGTGGTGAAATAAGTGATTTTTTTTTTTGATTTTTTTATTAAGTGACAGGCATAAGAAAAAAAAAAAAGTATTTCTTCTCCTTTTAGGCCCTAGATACATTGTGGATCTTGGTCACTGTGCCTACTGTACGTGTACCTACTGAGAAATTCAGCTCTGTCCATGCCTTGGTTCAGACAGGTGCCAACTGCCCATATTATGCAGAGGACAGTACAATCAGTTGCCTAAGAGCCTCCATGACTGCATCTTCCATCCAAGCTAAATAATTTCTTAACAGATCATTAGTAGGCTGGAAAGTCTACAATAGCCCACACAAACCCATTACCAGCAGGGAAAGTCTAAAACAAGACTTCTCTGCAGACAATTTTCACTTGAGCAGGGGTCACATTTCCCTCTTAAATAACTGGATCTTACGATTGAGCCCTGTCATTTTTTTTTACACGCATTCCCAGCATTTTTCGTCGAAGCCCTGACATTCTTTCTTTAGGAGAGGATATTCTCTTACATAACTAGAGAAAAGCTGGGAAGCCAGTCCAGCTTTAGATAAAGCAGCCAGCAATACTGCAATTAATGAGCCTAATCAGAAAAACAAAACCTGTCTTGTTTTAATACCAACAACTTTAAAGCAAGACGGCAAAAAATAAAAAATTCGAAGATACCCAATTATTATACTCATTGCCCCAATACATGAACTATCCGAGTCCTGCTGTCTGTGTCAATAGACACAGCAGAAGGACATGGAAGCAAGTGCCCAGAGGGAAGCGCTTCTCCAATGGGGCACCCAAGAAGAGGAGGAGCCAGGAGTGCCGCTGAGGTACCCCAGAAAAGGAGGATCGAGGCCACTCTGTGCAAAATCAACTGCACAGAGGAGGCAAGTCCGAAATTTGTTATTAACCACTTAAGACCCTGACCATTATGCAGCTAAAGGACCTTACCCTTTTTGCGATTCGGCAGGAGTTAACCACTAGGGGGCGCTCATATGTGTTTCTAACTGTGGGGGGGGCTGGGCTGGACTTGTGACGTCATTGATCGTCTTTCCCTATATCAGGGAACAAATGATCAGTGACACTGGCACTGTGAAGAACGGGGAAGGTGTGTTTACACACACCTATCCCCGTTCTTCTGCTCCTGTGACCGATCACGGGACACCGGCGGTGATCGGGTCCACGGGTCCCGTGGTCACAGAGCTTCGGACCGGGTCACGCACAACCCACGGCTGGGCACTTAGAGGGGACGTACCTGTACGTGCCTGTGCCCAGCCGTGTCATTCTGCCGACTTATATGTGCAGGAGGCGGTCCTTAACCACTTAACGCCCGCCGCACGACTACGTACGTCCACAGACTGGCACGTACAGGCAGATGGGCGTATATATACGTCCCTGCCTTCTAGCGGGTCGGGGGTCCGCTGCGTGCGGTGGGCGGCTTACCTTTGGGAGCGATCCGTGCTGAGGGGGCGGCTGCTCGATTCTGTCCGCCCCCTCGTGATCGCTCCCAGCCAATCCCGTGAGTCTCTGCCGTGTCACTTCCTCTGCCTGTAAAATGTAAACACTGGCAGTGGAAGTGATGCAGCTCTCCTCTCGGCGGTATTTTCAAACCGCCGAGAGGAGAGAAGACTCACAGTAGATCGCACAAACACTACACTGACACCAGTACACATAGGCACATTTAACCCCTTGCGATCACCCCCCTCCCACCCCCCTGTCACACTGTCACTGATTGTAGTGATCATATATGTACTGATCACTGCATTTAGTGTCAGTGTGACAGTTACTGTGACAGGCAGTTAGTGTTAGGTCCAGGGTAGCCCTGTACCCCCCCTAATAAAGTTTTAACCCCTTGATCACGGCCCTACTTAACCCTTTCACCCCCTATTACCAGCGTCACTAAGCGATCATTTTCTGATCACTGTATTAGTGTCGCTGTTGCCGCTAGGTAGCTAATTTTTTTTATTGCGATTTTTTTTTACTAAAGACATGTGGCTGAATAAATTTTGGCCTAAATGTTTGACTAACATTTAGTTTATTCACTTTTTCTTACAACAAAAAGTAAAAAATTGATTTTTTTTCAAAAATGTCGCTTTATTTCTGTTTATAGCGCTCGTCGCACGACCGCGCAATTGTCTGTTAAAGCGACGCAGTGCCGAATTGTAAAAACGCCTCTGGGCATTTAGGAGCATATTGGTCCGGGGCTTAAAGGGATTGTAAAGACAAAAATAATTTCCTCTTAAATTAAAGTCCGACAGTAGCTGATAAAGTAAAAAGTAATGTTTTGCATTATAACTAGTTTGATACCTGTTGAAATCGAGAGGTTTTATTCACCTCCATCACTCCCGAATCGTTATTCTCACTGACCTGGTTTGCGGTTCGCATTCATTCTTGCTACATCACAGCCCAATGGGAACTACAGTTTCCATTAGGCTTAGCCTCCATGCCTGTGAGGGATAAGAGAACATCTTCACGCAGGGCTGTAGTTATAGGGAGGGGGTGAGCACATTCTTCTTTCCACCATGCCAAACGGCTCAGATGCTGGTGGAAAGCAAGAAGAGGAGAGACAGGAAATTGCATTTTCAAACCTGGATTTCTGTATTTTGGAGGTCAAAAGAAAAAACGAGGTAAGTGATATTTAAATGCTCTAGCTTACAGCAATCAATTGATCTTATAGAAAACGAACCTTCAGTGTTCCTTTAAGTGGTTAAGTGGTATGAAAAAACAAAACAGGTTTAGTTATCCTTTAAGTGATGATTTAACAAGGCAAATGTCTTGGGAGTGCTCCCTCTAATCTACACATATCAGCCAAGAAATTATGACCATCCCCCATAACCCATCGAGGCATGGACTCCACTAGACCTCCGATGTTATGTTCAGGATAATTTGAAGATTAAGTCAACACCCCAAACTCATTGCATTTCTGTTTCAGTTCTGATGCTCACATGCCCACTCTAGGTACTTTTGGCTGTGGACATGGGTCAGCATGGACACCCTGACCAGTCTGTGGCTATGCAGCCCTTTATGCAACAAACTGTGATGCACCGTGTATTCTGACACCTTCTGTCAGAACCCGTCAATAGCTCTTTTTAGCAATTTGAGCTACATTAGCTCTTCTATTGGACTGAACAATATGGGTCACCATTTGTTCCCATGTGCATCAATGAGCATTCACAGTCCATGGCCCTGTTTTTCTGCATGGCTTACTTACTAAAATTAAATACATTTTTTCCCACTTTTTTTTTTATGAGTGATCACATACACTATATTATCAAAAATATTAGGAAGCCCTGCCTTTACATGCACATGAACTTTAACAGCATCCCAGTGTTAGTCCATATGGTTCAATATTGAGTTGGCACACCCTTTGCAGCTATAACAGCTTCAACTCTTCTAGGAAGACTGTCCACAAGGTTTAGGAGTGTGTGTATAGGAATGTTTGACCATTCTTTCAGAAGCACATTTGTGAGGTGAGGCACCGATGTGTACGAGAAGGCCTGACTCACAGTCTCCACTCTAATTCATACCAAAGGTGTTCTATCGGGTTGAGATCGGGACTCTGTGCAGGCCAGTCAAGTTCCTCCATCCCAAACTATACACAAAATGTTGTTGCAGACATGAACACCTTTAGCTGCCTGTTCTTCGTACTTTTCAGCAGCTTGCTTTTTTAAATAAAAGAAGCACCCTATTATTGCTCCTCTGGGAAGAGCTACAGAAGGCATCAGTTAAAATATCCTCAAAAACCTACAGCTAGAATGCCAATGGTCTGCAAACCTTCAATTGCTGTAAATTAAGAATTATTCGATGAATGTAAAGTTTGATGAATAAAACAGTTAGGTGCAATAAAAAAAAGTAACCACCTTGAAATTGTTATTATATTATAAATGTTTTACACACATACACACAGTGGGGGAAAATAATTATTTGATACCCTGCAGATTTTGTAAGTTTGCCCACTTACAAGGAAATTAAGAGTCTATAATTGTTATATTTTAAATGATAGACACAGAATCTCATTAAAAAATCCATAAAAAAAACTTGACACAAAGGTTATAAATTGAGTTGCAGTTTAGTGAGTAAAATAAGTATTTGATCCCCTACCAAACAATAACTCTGGCTCCCACATACTGGCTACAGTATGTACTATTGTGGTACACAGATTAGTCCTGTTCATTTATGAAGGTGAAGGACAACTCGTCATGTGTATAAAAGACACCCTTTATCAGAATCTCTTTCAATTAAACCTCACAATCATGGGCAACACCAAAGAGCTGTCAAAGGATGTCAGGGACAAGATTGTAGACCTGCACAAGGCTGGAATGAGCTACAAAGACCATCAGCAAGAAGCTTAGTGAGAAAGAGACAACTGTTGGAGCGATTATTTGAAAATGGGAAAATAACAAATAACCATCAATCACCCTCGGTCTGGAGCTCCATGCAAGATTTTGCATCATGGGGTAAGGATGATCATGAGAAAAGTGAGGGATCAGACTAGAACCACAGTCACCAAACAACCCATTGGTAACACAATACACCGCCATGGATTCAAATCCTGTAGAGCCCGCAAGGTCCCCCTCCTCAGGAAGGCACATGTACAGGTCCATCTGAAGTCTGCCAATGAACATCTAAATGATTCAGAGAAGGATTAGGAGAAAGTTGTGTGGTCAGATGACTCCAAGAACACTATCCCTACAATCAAGGATGGAGGTGGAAATATTATGCTTTGGACGGGGCCATGTATAGTAAAATCTTGGATGAGAACTTTATTTTCTCAGCCAGAAAAGCCTGAACATGGGTCATGGATGGGTCTTCCAGCATGACAATGACCCAAAACATACTGCCAAGGCAACAAAAGAGTGGCTCAAAAAGAAGCACATTACGGTCATGGAGTGGCCTAGTCAGTCTCCAGACCTTAATCCTATGGAAAATTGATGGAGGGAGCTAAAACTTTGATATGGCAAGAGACAACCAAGAAACCGTAAGGATTTAGAGAAGATCTATAAGGAAGAGTGGACCAAAATCCCTCCTGAGATGTGTGCAAACCTGGTAACACAACTACAAGAAACATCTTACCTCTGTGCTTGCCAACAATTGTTTCTCCACCAAGTACTAAGTCATGTTTTGCTTGGGGATCAAATAATTATTTTACTCACTAAACTGCAACTCAATTTATAACATTTGTATCATTTTTTGGGGGGGATTTTTGGTTGATATTTTGTCTCAGTCATTTAAAATACACCTATGATAATAATAATAATAGATTCTTAATTTCTTAGTAAGTAGGCAAATGTAAAAAATCTGCAAGGGATTAAATAATTATTCCCCCCCCCCCCCAGCATATATGTATTTTAATAATCATTATGTTATGTATTTTGCTGGGTAAGGTAGATAAATCTCTTGCCATGACCTTCACATAAGCACAGCTGAAATGATTCAGATGACACATGATAGATGTGAGCCTTCTCATCTAGAAATGTCTGTTTAATTGGCGGTAGCTGGGCTCTTCACTGGAAACTAATTTCCCTTTTTTTCTTGGAAGCCGTTATTGAGGACTGCGCGAGGGTCAGAGGCACTGCAGTCACGTTCAAGGCTATTCACAACACATTGTGTTTCTAAGTCTTTCTCCATGGGCTCAGGTGTGCAATGAACATGCTTTAATCATTGCTTGTTTGATTAGATAACTAATTCCTCCTAATTGTAGAAAACTAATTATTCCATAGATTTCTGACAACAATCATTCTTAACACGTTTTCACTGCAACCACCACTCAAAATTGTCTCCTCCGGCACCTCACAAGTATCCCTCCCTGCATGAAAAATTCACATGGGAATATCAAGTATGGTAAAGCGAAGCAATGCATAGCAACCAACCAGAATCCACCTTACAGTGATCTGATTATGATACATGTAAATCTGATTGATGCTGCTTGCACTACAAAGCCTTATAGCCGACAGCACTATATTTGTGATGTAAAGCAGACATATAACGGCCACCCCCCTCTCTTAAATTCATAGATGTTTAACACAGGCCCAGAACACCTGCATGGCAGAAAGCAATGATCAGGCTTTGATCGAGGCCGGTCTCCTAATCTAATGGCTATCACCAGTCATAGGATCTCACACAAAAGGTTTGATGAAATTGACATGCAAGCAGATCCAGACCTTAATCCTATGGAAAATTGATGAAAGGAGCTAAAACTTTGAGTTGCCAGTTCACGCCATGTTCATTGACCTGTGTTTTGCTTTACAGCACTGGACAGGTATGGCAATACTGGGGCACATAGAAAACAATTGCCTCCTATGTGTCATGTTCACCCCCAATGGCGGTGTGCAGAAAAACGCGGACGTGGCTTGAACAAGCTCTAAATAAACGGCGATTTGAAATTTGGTCACCTGATCAGATGCCACTGAAGTATTTAAATTTTTATTTAACACACTCAAATTTAGGGAGCAGGATAAATGGGGGAAATGGTTTACTTTATATAGCTCAATATCATAACTCAATTATAAAAAATAAATATGTATGGTTTCCTAATGCCACTAAATGCAATCAGCACCCACAAATATCCATAGCTTACCTCCATTGTGAGTGTCTACTGCTCCTATTCCGTCATAGCTGCATACCTCTAAACCAGTAGCTGAGCAGGTGGCCCATACACACATTTTTTAGAATAAGTATTAGCAGTTCCCTCATTAAAGGAACTGTGAGTAATAAGAGATAACTGGCTATAGTGCATGATTTTAGCAGCTCGTCATGTCTAATAATATGAACATCTGTTAAGTAGAAATTGTATTCAAGGTTTTTTAGTGAACAGCAAACACACTAAAAGCCATGGATGAAAGGGGCCGAAAGCTAACAGCTACTTAAAAAAAAAATCAGAACTACAATTCCAATAAAGCAGTGTACACAGTATTCATATTAGCACTTTCCAAGCTCTGTCAGATCTAGTTAGGATTACAGACCCTGAATGACCATGACATAAGGTGTGAAAGTGTCCTTTCAAAAAAAAAAAAAAAAAATGTAGGTATGCTATGGCATTAAATTTTCAGTGAAATTTTATGGACCCTGAGCTGGTGTGTTAGAAAAAATATGTAGTAAAGTGCTGAGCTACAGCAATATGGAGAAGGAGACATTAACCTTTAAACTCCCCCCCCCCCCCCCCAATACTGATGTTACTCTGCACTATTCTCCTCTGGCCAGCAGGGGAAGAGCTAAAGCCAAAAAAGCCCATTGACTTCTAGGTAGAGTGCTGAAAATGCTGGAAATTGTAGTTTGAGACTGCAGCCATATAACGCCTACATTATAATGGTTACACTCAGGGCATTTTTGCTCATAAAAAAGGTGCAGGAACTGAACCATGACCCCCCAAAACCCTCTTCCCCCACCTACGCACACGCCATCCAAGCTGCATTAAATATTGGGTGTGGTCAAATTTCATTAACAGTGGGAAGGTCTTAAAGGAGTATTAAATACCAGGAGTGCATAGTGCAGTACATAGTAAGTACAGAGTGCAGAGTTTGGGGGTAGCTACGTACCTAGTGAAGAGTTCAGTATGCCACTGCATAAAGAATGCAAAATTCAGGGGTGCGCTACACACAGGGTGCAGAGTTAGAGTAGTTATTCCGCTGTACAATGCACACCATGGAGTGAATGGGAACCAAGTTTTAGGAATCACCGACAGACCTTTCCATCCACAGCAAATCAGTTTATCCTAGCAACAAATCACTAATAAAATTGCGCGGCCGTGCGACACTGTTTATATCCTCTTTCACACAAATAGAGCTTTTTGATGGTATTTGATCGCCTATAAAACTATATTTTTTACTTTCTGCTATAAAATACATCCAATTAAAAAATATATATATTTTTTTTTAAATTTCTTCATCAATTCAGCCCAAAATGTATTCAGCTACATATTTTTGGTAAAATAAAACCCCAAGCAGCATCTATTGATTGGTTTGCACAAAAGTTATAGCGTCCACAAACTATGGGATATATTTATGGAATTGTTATTTATGTTTTACTTGTAATGGCAGCGATCAGCGACTTATAGTGGGACTGCGATATTGCGGCAGACAAATGGGACACCTGACACTTTTTTTTGGAACCAGTGACACAAATATGCATGGTCACTGTAATAATGACACTGGCAGGGAAGAGGTTAACATCTAGGGCAGGGGTCTTTTTGGTAAAAAAAAATATCGCAATAAGCGGTTATCGGTTGGTTTGCGAAAAATTTATAGCGTTTACAAAATAGAGGATAGTTTTATTGCATTTTTATTATTTTGTTTTTTTATTACTACTAATGGCGGCGATCAGCGATTTTTTTCGTGACTGCGACAATATGGCGGACACTTCGGACAATTTTGACACATTTTTGGGACAATTGTCATTTTCACAGCAAAAAATGCATTTAAATTGCATTGTTTATTGTGGAAATGACAGTTGCAGTTTGGGAGTTAACCACAGGGGGCGCTGAAGGTTTTATTTGTTCCCTAATGTGTGTTTGCAAATGAAAGGGGGTGTGGCTGTAGGTCTGACGTCATCGATTGTGTCCCCCTATAACAGGGATCACATGATCGATGCAGCCGCCACAGAGAAGCTCCGGGGACCAGCGGCGATCGGATCCACGAGACCCGCGGTCCCGGAGCTTCGGACCGGGTCACGGGAGTGCGCCGTTGGCCACGGCTGGGTAGTAGTACAGGACGTACCTGTACGTGGATCTGCCCAGTCGTGCCATTCTGCCGACGTATATATGTGCAGGAGGCGGTCCTTAACTGCTTGCCGACCTGCCACCGTCATTTTACTGTGGCAGTATGGCTCTCCTGGAAGGGAGCCCGTAGCTCTATGTCGGCTCTTTTAGCGGCCACTAGCCTGGCGGGCACGATCGCCGCCGAGCACCCGCGATTGCTCGGTACAGAGCGAGGACCGGGAGCTGTGTGTGTAAACACAAAGCTCCCGGTCCTGCCAGGGAGAGAAATGCTGATCTCCTGTTCATACAATGTATGAACGGAAGATTAGTGATTTCCCTTAGTGAGTCAACCCCCCCATACAGTTAGAACACACCCAGAAACATACTTAACCCCTTCCCCACCCCCTAGTGTTAACAGCTTCACTGCCAATGGCATTTTTATAGTAATCCAATAAAGGTTTATAGCACTGATTGCTATAAAAATGCCAATGGTCCTAAAAATGTGTCAAAAGTGTCCGCCATAATGTCGCAGTACTGAAAAAAAAACGCTGATCGCCGCCATTACTAGTAAAAAAAAGATCATAAAAATGCCATAAAACTACCCCCTAAACGCTATAACTTTTGCGCAAATCAATCAATAAACGGTAATTGCGATTTTTTTTTTTTAACGAAAAATATGTAGAAGAATACGTATCGGCCTAAACTGAGGTAAAAATATTTTTTTTTTTTTAAAATAGTCACTCTATTTTTGTTTATAGCACAAAAAATAAAAACCGCAGAGGTGATCAAATACCATCAAAAGAAAGCTCTATTTGTGGGGAAAAAAGGACGCCAATTTTGTTTGGGAGCCACGTCGCACGACCGCGCAATTGTCAGTTAAAGCAATGCAGTGCTGAATCACAAAAAGTGCTCTGGTCATTGGGCAGCAATATGGTCCGGGGGTTAAGTGGTTAAGAAATACAACACATAAGTACAATACCACTGGAGCACTGGTGGGGATTCAGGTCTGCAATGCTATCAATAGTCAATGATGGCATGACCCCGCTACATGTGTCTTTTCACTCATTCACATATTACATTTTGTTTATTCACCTTTACAGAGTTAGCGCAACCTTATATGTTTTCCACATTTTGTTCACCGTTTTGTTTTCAGTAGGTTTGCAGCTTTCCAACTATTTATCCCATATTCATCATCTATTTTGGGATTTTTGATCATTATTTTCTTAGCGCAGTTTCTCCTCCAATTTTTCAAGTACGATTTAATGTCACTGACCCATCATTTTCAAGGATGTCAGGTAGAGGGTTGAAAACAAATTGCCCATCAAAAAAAAGTGAAAGTATTTTTTGTCTGCTGGTGATACCCCACAAAAGAAAGAATATCTGTATAAACCTGTCCCACTGTATCTTCCCTCCCAGCAAAAGTCGATAAAATTCCAGCTGTGTTGGATGTGTTGGCCTCTGCTGTACTCTGTGGCTCCATTTTCTTGGCCATACGATATTACAGGACTACATCGTGACAAAGGGCCTGATGAATGGAACCCCAACACACAGTGGGGAACCCGAACCAGGCATCCAACACACTCAGAATTGTATTGGATCCTGATGATATGGGGAATAGATGGCAGAGTAATAGTATTTTTTAAATTAGTGATAGTGCCACTTTAACACAAAAGCTGTAATGAGAGAATATTTCTACTTGATCTGCAATTACCGAAGTCAACAATGCAAAATGTGACAGACCCAACAGGCACAGGGGTTTTGGAGGGGACAGCAAGGTAGCCTCTTGCCTTCTGACTACAGGCCCCTGCTTTTGAGGGAGTTCTATTCTTGGAGGTGTATGCCTAGTGGTCTTGTTTCTGATTCAGTCCATGTCTCCCCAAAACACACAGACTCTGGAAAACTGGGGGTCCCAGATTCATATTTAGGGCTTCTATGCCCAAACCCAGCAATGACTTTACACTGTGAGACAGAGCATAGGTTAAAGCGGAGTTCCACCCAAAAATGGAACTTCCGCTTAACCCACTCCTCACCCCCTTACATGCCACATTATGACATTTTGACTTCCTGTCCCACTTCCTCCTTCCGCCGAGGGGCAGGTTAGGCGATTAAGCTTAATCGCCTAACTTCTGACCCTCCCTGTAGGCGTTCACCTGGGACACGTCCAGGTCCCAGGCGATCGCCTGTCCAATGGGACGGCGCAGCGCCGTCCGCGCATTCGCAGTGCCGATCGCGCATGCGCAGTGGGTGCCCGGCCGTGAAGCCGAAGGCTGTCACGGCCGGGTGCCCACAGTTGTAATAAAGACGCCGGCCTGGGAGGGGGGAGAGGAGCGGAGCCCCGGCCGTCGTGTCGCTGGAACCATGGACAAGGTAAGTGTCTGTTTATTAAAAGCCAGCAGCTACACTTTTTGTAGCTGCTGACTTTTAATAAACATTAAAAAGGGCTGGAACATCCCTTTAATATGATCAACTCAAGCAACCTGGTGCTGGGGGTCTCCTGCTATAGTCTGTTTATTAGAGTGTCATGTATTTTTTGTCAAGTATGTCTTTGCCATGGAGTTAATTGAGTCACTGATTGTTTCTGTCTGTCCGATCATCTCTTGGAGATGAGAATAAAATTGTGACCACTTTACCTTGTTATGGAAGCATTGCGGGATGTTATGTTTTATGCTTATAATAATGTGTAATATACAGTACTTTGTATTCAGGGGGGTTGTAGGTACCGAATGGTCTGGTGTTAAAGTTGTTGTAAAGGTTTGTTTTTTATTTTCTAAATAGGTTCCTTTAAGCTAGTGCATTGTTGGTTCACTTACCTTTTCCTTCAATTTCCCTTCTAAAAGTTTTTTTCTTTGTCTGAATTTCTCACTTCATGTTTCTCCTCAGTAAGCTTGCCCCTGTGTTCTGGCTGGAGGTTAGTCAGCCAGAACAGCTTACTGAGGAGGAACAGGAAGTGAGAAATTCAGACAAATAAAACAAGAAAAAAATTAGAAGAGAAATCGAAGGAAAAAGGTAAGTGAACCAACTATGCACTAGCTTAAAGGAACCTTTACAACCCCTTTAATTAAATCACTGTCAGCTATTAGTTGCTAGAGGTGGATTAGCATACTGTTTATGTTGGCTGTGTTAATTATATCCCTGTTTACAGTTTGTAAAGGTAATTAGTAAGAAGTATTGTTAGGGTAATATGATCAAACGCTCACCTGATTGTGTAGTGAATGACCTCTGTTTGAAATGTATAAAAACCTCTAGTTTACCTCAACAACTTGTCTGTGTATGATGGTAACAGGTCTGGTATTAGCTCTCAGTCTGCTGGAACGATTTGGAGGCACGCTTTGTTGGAAACACCTAATCGGGGTGCAAGCGTTCTGTCACACAAGTCCTCACATTTATTTCAAATCAGGTTTCTTTTGGTGAATTCAACATTTCTCATTTTAAAGCAGCATGTCAATTCTCTGTAAGCAGATTTCTCTAGAGAATGAATTGTTTAGGAAAAAAACAGTACTAAATCACTATGGTGCAGTTTTAATTTCATGGAATAAAAGGCCATGGTGTACTGATAAGTGAGGGAATTGAGAAGAGGCAGTACCTGACGTGTGACACGTCTAACTGTGTTGCCCTTCCCCTGGGATGCGACATAAGACGGCCTGTCAGGAAAGCCAGGCTTCTATTTTCCACTCTGCACACGCAGCCTGTGATGTCACAGCTCTAATGCACAACATCCCAAGCATCCTGTTTGTATTCTAGAAGCTACAAGATGTGAACTGTTTCCATATATCAAGCCTTTTCTATATGTCCAGCTCCGCTTCCTGTATCTGAAGAGTGTATGGGCCAGGCGTGTGAGAATTCATGCAGCCATTGTGTTACAACTGCAACACAAGTGCCATTGCGTATTCTATTTTTCATAAAATATGTGTCAAAACTTCACAGACTTCAATGGAAAAAGGAAAAATTCAACATGGACACAAACACTGCCTGCCTGGTTTTACAATTATGGGCTTATTTAACCACTTGCCGACCGCCCGGCAGTATGGCACTCCTGCGCGAATCGCCATAGCTGTATGGCGGCCAATTTAAGGACTATAGGGCCGTGCATGCCCACCGCGTGATGTAGGAGCCAATGCGTGCGGCTGTTGGCCGATGGCTACCCGTGATTGCTCCTGAGAAGGACAGAATGGGGAAATGTCAATGTAAACAGATCTCTGTTCTGTCAGGGGAGTAGAGACAGATCGTCTGCTCCTAGTACTTAGGAGCAGCGATCGGTCTCCTCCCCTCAGTCAGCTCCATCCCTCCGCAGTTAGAAACACACTGAGGGAACACACTTAGCCCCTTGATCGCCCCCTAGTGTTAACCCCTTTTCTGCCAGTGACATTTATCCAGTAATTGGTGGCTATTTTTAGCTCTAAACACTTTATAAATGTCAATGGTTCTAAAATAGTATCAAAAGTTTCCGATCTGTCCGCCGCAATGTTGCAGTCCCGATAAAAAAAATAATAATAATAAAATTAAAAATCGCAGATCGCCACAATTACAAGCAAAAAAATAGTTTTAAAATTGCCATAAATCTATTCCTTCATTTGAGGCTATAACTTTTGCGCAAACCAATCAATATACGCTTATAGTTTTTTTTTTACCAAGATTATGTAGAATACAAATCGGCCTAAACTGAGGAAGAAATTAGTTTTTTTATATATTTTTTGCGGATATTCATTATAGCAAAAAGTAAAAGATATTGCTCTTTTTTCAAAATTGTCAGTCTTTTTTTGTTTATAGAGCAAAAAATAAAAACCACAAAAAAGAAGCTCTATTTATGGGGAAAAAAAGGATGTCAAGGATGTTTTGTTTGGGTACAACTTTGCACGGCCGCGCAATTGTCAGTTGAAGTGATGCAGTGCCGTATCGCAAAAAATGGTCTGGTCGGGAAGTGGGTAAAATCTCTTCCTGGGGCTGAAGTGGTTAAAGGGACTCATGAGATGAGAGAATTATGGGGGGGGGGGGGGGTTGTCGCTGATGAATTCTGCTCTTGACAATGCTAATTCCCTGGCTGTCAAGTGGAAGGTCTGGCTTCAATGCTTTCTGAGTGACCCAGAACAAGTTAAGAAACAAATTCTGACACTTTTATGACACTCATTTACAACATGTTTGTTCTGGGTCAATGACACAGACAACTAGCATTTTATTCAGGGAGACAGAAATGGCAGCCCTGTACTTCTCTTGTGACAGTGTGACCTTATCTGCTTTTCTACTGCAGTACATTTATAAACAGTTGATTGGTGAACTGTTAATTATCCTCTGCCCTGTAGAAACTGCCTTCAGGAGGTTGTTGTGCCCAACAATGTTTGTCAACCAGGCCTTCATAGACATAATGTACAGAGCCAATCTGAGCATCTCTGTAGCATGTGATCACCCTGATCACTCACAGAGATTGAGAGACTAGGCCCACTACCATGCAATGTCAAAAAAGTAAGATAGAGCTGATGGGGAACTAGTCTACTATCAGGCTCCACCTACCCACTGATTCAAGTTATTTGCCAAATATGGGCATTACTATATTTTAGTAATTACATCCCCTGTATCTTCGGCCCATTTATCTATCTGCCAAGGACTTTCCCGGCTGACACCTGAATGGGACCAGGGATAGAGCTCCATGCACTTAGCCTAGGTTCACATTGGAGCGATTTTGTATGCAATTTCACATGTCAAATCTCTTGCCAACTCGGCAGCAATTGCACCGTCGGAATCTGTGCGATGCCGCATCTGCGGAGTGTGATTTCCATAGACACCTTAGACTTAGTACAAAATACAGTAATCCACAACAATCAATCAGATGTTTTACTAAAGTCTAAGTACAAGACGGATTCTGATTGGCTGTTGTAAGGACTGTACTTTGTACTTAAACTATCGCCTTGCAAAACAACCTATTCCGTTTAAATTAGAAATGAAAGGCAAAACATTTTAATGCTTTATTCTAATCTGTTAAGAAAGCCTATATAAGTCTATAAAGCAGAACTCCAGGCAGACATTTTTTTTGCAAGTCTATTTTGATGCTTTCATACCTTTTTCGTGTATGTTCCAACTATCATATAGTGGAAGTGAGAAGCCCTTACTTACTTTTTATTTTTATTTCAGGTCTCAATCCCTTTAACATCTGCTTTATGACTGCTATGTCCTGTATGCCCTCCTCGCCATCAGTCCTGTCACTTCCACATTGTAGTCCTATTTTTTTGCGGCAAATCATCTTGTCACAGTTGTACTTCTGGGCAAGTTGCCTTAGGGAAGGCTCAATGATACCACCACGAAGACGCAACACCTAATGCAAGGTTGACTCCTTCTGGGTATTGTAGTCCGACAGTGTACGTCCATCTTCAAGCTGTTTGCCAGCAAAGATCAGACGCTGCTGGTCAGGAGGAATACCTTCCTTGTACTGGATTTTGGCCTTAACATTTTCAATAGTGTCACAGGGTTCAACCTCTAGTGTGATTGTTTTCCCAGTAAGGGTTTTTACGAACATCTGCATGTTGGCGCCTTCTTGCTTTCCTGCACGGCAGCCGGAGCTAAAGAGGAAAGGCTTAGTAGTCCTATTTTCAATGAGTGGTGACATAATTATGTCTCCACTTACTTTAGTGGGTGGGCCCAGGAGTTTCAGAGATCCAGTCTAACACACTCACCCACTGTAACAGTGTCATTTGATTGACAGGCCAGAAGACTACTGATCTGTTCAACCTACATTGACCTCAGGAGTATTACTGAAAGGCCAAGAGCTTCTTTGTCAGTCATGGTCCTTCATGCCTATGATCGTCAGGATATGCAAATTGAAGCCCATTTACTACAATTCCCAGGGCATCATGTGAGCTGTAGCTTCTCATAGTGGCATCGGGAGAGGAGTGGATGTGATGTATTCACCTCTCTTAGGCCAAGCTCATACTGGCTTTAAAAGCAGGCATTTGAGGGATGTTAAAAACGCCCCTCAAATAACTATGCAAATGATACAATGGATAGCACATTGTGCTGTTCACAATATCGAAACATGAGTCGTTAGCGTCACTTTGCTTCAAAATGTATGCTTCAGGCGGCATTTGAAGCCTTTCAATGCCTCCCATTCAAGCCTATGGTCACGCTCTGGTAGGCGTTTGCAGTGTGGTTGTGGTGCAGTTGTAGGGTGTTAAAATTTGTTTATTTCCTGTAATTTCCCATTGGTGGAACGTTTTTAACGTGCCTTGATGCTCTTCAAACGTTACAAAACTGCATTTTAAAGGCTTTTAAAATGCCAGTCTAATGCCCATACTAATGCTATAGGAGATTTTGTTGTTAAGCATTAGAAATTTAGTGAACACGCCTTTATACATCCTCCAGGTTGCTGGCCTAATCTGCTTTTTATGAATTGCAGATATCTCATGGGAAATAGCCACTAAACAGTGAGGTTTTTTAGTAATGGAGTCACAGACTTTATATTTACATAGCTGATACCACTAATATATGTTTTTTTACTTGGAGTTGAGCTTTAATCTCCCTTTGAAGATTCAGGTCAAACAGTCCAAGGCTGAACCCATTCCACTGAATCACTCAAATATGAGATCTGTCCAAATTTCTTCGGAAGGCATGACCCTATTAATAACTCAAACCTGGGACCAGCATAGCAAAACTGGCACTGACATTTCAATAAGAATTTTAATCAAACAGACATAGTAACCAACTTACCTAATATACAACAATATGGAGCGGATAAAGAAGTGTGCTTTTTGTGTTCTATACACTATGGAGAATGGAGAACGTGACAGATGGCTTCTCTCATGAGCAAACAATGATTTTAAGCCCAGTGCCTCTGTTCTGTTAATGGCATCATTACAGAGTATGCTAACAGGAGAAAGGATAAAGGACTTTCCATTGTACAAGCAAACATGAAATAAAGCGACAGTAAACATTACATGGGTCTACTTTTAAATCTTGGATGGCCAAGGGTCTACTTTTAAATCTTGGATGGCCAAACCTTTGAAGAACTTTGAACCTGTATCAGACTTCACTAACACAGATTCTGCATTTTGAGGAACATCTAAATGAAAGGATCGACCATCACAACTCAATGCCAGGATTGAATAGTGTATAAAGAAAATAAATAGATAAGAAAGAATTCCTGAGGAAAACAATTTTTTAACTGACTTTTCTGTTAAATCCACACTTTTTTCACTAAAGTGAATGGAAAATAATTACAGGTTCTGCTTAATCTGATGAACTCTTGTGAAATTTTGTTCTGGGGGGGTACCAAAATAACGAGGAACTGAGTTACTAGCAGATGCACCTCCATTGAATTTTACAGGCCTGGTCATGATGCCACAGGGAGTAATGAAAGTGGATTATCACTACTCGGGATGAGCCGACTGTTCAGACTGAACATTGTTCATTTGTGTGGTCTTATGAACCCCCATGTGGAGGGAGCTGAAAATCATATATACAGTAGAAGTGGCTTCTATGTATATATATATAGTTATATATATATATATTGTAAGGGGTTAGCTCGGTAGCAGGGGTGTGTGACCCCCTGGATGGGTTCACTACACACTGAATTATACAGAGAGGCCGCCGAAGACGGTTGAAAACAAAGAGTTTGGTTTATTCTTCCATATTGCTGGAAACAGGTGCAAGCATCCAAACAGCATAAACAAAACAAAACATAAAATAAACCCTGGCCACTTGGGGCGTCTACCTTCACCACACAGGAACCCATCTATGGAGTCTGGCACAGCCTACTGCTGGGCAGACACTGCTGGTCATACAGCAGAGAAACAATAGTCTTTTTTATTTTTATCACACAGAAAAATCAACAACCACCTCATCTCTTCAGAAGTCTTTCTGACTGCTCTCCTTAACCCAAAAAGCCTCAGGATGCAGCAATCAGTAGTCATCCTTTGGATAATTTATAGAGGCCTTAATTGACTCATTCTGAACAGCTGAAGTTTTTCAACGCCCTAAACCTTTCTGGCTATTTCTGCAGCCGACACCTAATAGTAATTGGTGAATCTTAGCTCTTAGCAATGTGGGGCTCTTAGCAATGTGGGGTCCCTCAATTGCTCAGTGATAACATTTTCTCTGTGCACCTCAAGGTCATCAAACTTTATCGGCCGCTGTTCCTCTTCTGAGGTAGCAGGCTCCTCCCTAGGGACTGGTGTTTGCCCTGCTAAGACTGAGAATGGAAACTCAGGAGAATCCTCGCAGTTAGAGGATTCTGGAGTAGATGTTTCAGGCTCAGAAGAACCACCTACTGGGGAATCTGGGCAGACCCAGAGTTCCCAGAACTTTGGGAAATCCCTTCCCACAATGGCATCATGTGGCAGTTTGGGAACTAAACCCACCTGATGACACAAGTTACCGAGGGAGGTTTCAAATGAAACCTTAGTCACCAGATATTCTCGAGTGTCCCCATGTACACAAACTACAGCCATTTTCCTAGGATGTAAGGTTTTTATCACTTTTCACTAAGGTGACCAGACTACCTGAATCCAACAATACCACAACATCTTTGCCATCTAAGCACATTCTACATAAATTTTTCTCATTTCCCTTTACTGCAGTGCATATGGTTGCAAAAAGGGACTGTCGTCTCTCTGTCAGAAAGCCACACTGCATGGGTTCATCACCCGCTGGACAAACCGCTGCTACATGTCCCTCTTCCGGGCAACGGTAAGGAATAAATCTTCTGGTCCTCTCCTGTGGAATGGGTCTTCCAGGCCACTCTCGCCAAACATTAGCAGTAGTCCCGATTATACCTCTAGTTGCTCTTTGGTCCCTCTCTCCACCCCCATCCCTTGATGCAGTCTTACCTATAGGTGGGGAGGGTCTGGTCTTGGGGTGGAAAGTCGGTGGAAGAGGACAAATTCTCTGTTAGGTACCTTTCGACCAGGTCTACAAGTTTGTCTGCGGTTTCCGGACCACCATGGTTCACCCATTTCTGCAGGGTGTTAGGAAGAGACCTAAGAAATTAGTCCATGACTACTCGCTCCAAAATTTTTGGTCCGGACAGAGTTTCTGGCTGCAGCCATTACTTAGCCAAATGGATGAGGTCATACATCTGCGACCGAGGTGGCTTCCTCAGCTGATAACTCCAATTGTGGAACCACTGGTTACACCAAAACGTGCCAATATTTCCTCTTTTAACCGATCATAGTTTTTTGCGTCTGCAAGCTCCAAATCAAAATATGCCTTTTGGGCTTCTCCAGATAATAGGTGGGCCACTAGTCCAGCCACTGTTCTTTAGGCCAACTCTCTTTTTCCGCTGTTCTCTCAAACGTGGTCAGAAACATTTTAGGGTCATCATCTGCAGTCATCTTTGGCAATAAGTGTCTTACCCGAAAAGTCGGTATGTTACTGGCCTGACTCCCAGCCTCGGTCTGCTGTCTCTGAAGCTGTTTCACGATGGCCTCCATTTGCTGCTGGTGTCTCCGTTCCAAGCCTGCAATGCTCTCTCGATGAGCTGCAAGGCTCTCTTGGTGAGCTACAAGGCTCTCTTGGTGAGCTACAAGGCTCTCTTGGTGAGCTACAAGGCTCCCTTGGTGAGCCTGTTGTTGAGCTGCGTGAGCCTGTTGTTGAGCTGCAAGGCTCCGCTGCAAACCTGCATTTGTCTGCTGTTGATTGGCATTTGCCTGCTGTTGATTTGCATTTGCTATAGCCAGCTGTTAAAGTAAACCCAAAATGGAGGAGTTACTGTAACTGCCCGCATTCTCCACCATGTGTAAGGGGTTAGCTCGGTAGCAGGGGTGTGTGTGACCCCCTGGATGGGTTCACGACACACTCAACTATACAGAGAGGCAGCCGGAGACGGTTGAAAACAAAGAGTTTGGTTTATTCTTCCATATTGCTGGAAACAAGTGCAAGCATCCAAACAGCATAAACAAAACAAAACATAAAATAAACCCTGGCCACTTGGGGTGTCTACCTTCACCACACAGGAACCTATCTTTGGAGTCTGGCACAGCCTACTGCTGAGCAGACACTGCTGGTCATACAGCAGAGAAACAATTGTCTTTTTGATTTTTATTACACAGAAAAAAAGGGATTTTTAAATACAGCTTACCTGTAAAATCCTTTTCTTGGAGTACATCACGGGACACAGAGCGGCATATTCATTACTATGTGGGTTATATGGAGTACCTTCAGGTGTGGACACTGGCAATCTTCAAACAGGAAGTCCCCTCCCTATATAACCCCCTCCCCTAGAGGGAGTCCCTCAGTTTTGTAGCAAGCAGTATGCCTCCCAAAATGGTCACCCAAAAGAGGGGTGGGAGCTCTGTGTCCCGTGATGTACTCCAAGAAAAGGATTTTACAGGTAAGCTGTATTTAAAAATCCCTTTTTCTTTCTCGTACATCACGGGACACAGAGCGGCATATTCATTACTATGTGGGATGTCCGAAAGCAATGCTTTAATGAGGGGAGGGAGACATCTTCCAAAGAAGGATTCAATTTTAGAGCTAAACTCAAATCATAATAATATTTCCAAATTAGTCAAGAAAGAAGAACCTTTTTCTTTTTTTTTTTTTTTTTTATATATAACCAAGGGTGTTTCTGATCCCGAGGATTTCAAACTGCAGCCTGTAGTACTGCCTGACCAAAGGCAGTATCCGCATTTCTTCTCACGTCTAGTTGATAAAACCTTGTAAACGTGTGGACTGATGACCACGTTGCCGCCTTGCATATCTGAGCCATAGAGATCTGATGGTGTGCTGCCCAAGAGGCGCCCATGGCCCTGGTAGAATGGGCCTTTACCGACAACGGAGGGGGCAACCTCTTCAATCCGTAGGCTTGAATGATTAATTGTCTAATCCATCTCGAGATGGTGGATTTTGCAGCTGCCTGCCCCTTCTTGGGGCCATCTGGTAGAACGAATAACACCTCTGTTTTCCGGATCTTTTCCGTAGCTTTAAGATAGGCCTTCATGGCCCGGACAATATCCAAGGTATGCAGCAACCCCTCCTTTCTAGATGTAGGTTTTGGAAAGAAGGATGGAAGTACCAAATCCTGGTTTAAGTGAAATTTGGATATAACCTTTGGTAGAAAGGAAGGATGGGGCCGGAGAACTGCCCTGTCCTTATGCAGAACAAGATATGGTTCCTTACACGATAAGGCTGCTAATTCTGACACTCTCCTGGCCGAAACTATGGCGACCAAGAAAACCAATTTTCTTGTCAGTAAGAGTAAAGGAATCTCAGCCAAAGGCTCAAAAGGCTGTTTCTGTAGAGTGGACAGGACAAGATTTAGGTCCCAAGGACAAACTGGTGACTTGACAGGAGGATTAATACGCAAGACCCCCTGTAAGAAGGTCTTTACCAGCGAGTGGGTGGCCAGCGGCCTCTGAAACCACACTGACAGAGCTGAGATCTGTCCTTTGATTGTGCTTAGTGCCAGGCCTTTATCCACTCCTAGCTGGAGAAAACTTAACACCCTATCAATAGTATATTTGCGGCAATTCCATCTTTTGGATTCACACCAGCCTATATAGTTCCTCCACACCCTGTAATAAATTACCCTGGAGACCGGCTTTCAGCCTCCAGGCCGTCAAATTTAGACGCTGTAATGTAGGGTGGAGGATCGGGCCTTGTGAGAGTAGGTCTGGTTGTAGAGGAAGAGTCCAAGGGTCTCCCACTGCCATATTCAGGACTAGTGAGTACCAAGCCCTCCGGGGCCAAGCTGGAGCTATTAGAATGACTGGCTTGTGCTCCACTCTGATCTTGCGCAACAGGCGGGGGAGTAACTGTAGTGGAGGGAATGCATATAGAAGTTTGAATTGATGCCAAGGGCAAACCAACGCATCGGTTCCGCAGGCCATAGGATCCCTCGCTCGCGACACGAACCTGTCTAGTTTCTTGTTGAACCTGGATGCCATTATATCTACGTCTGGCGTTCCCCACCTCTGGCAGATTGTCTGAAAGACCTGGGGATGCAGAGACCACTCCCCTGGCAACAGACTCTGGCGACTTAAGAAGTCTGCCTGCAGGTTGTCCACTCCGGGAATGAATATCGCTGAAATGCAGGGTACATGAACCTCTGCCCATTGAAAAATCAAGTTCACTTCCCTTTGAGCGGCCTGGCTCCTGGTTCCCCCTTGGTGGTTTATGTATGCCACCGCCGTGGCATTGTCTGACTGGATTCTCACCGGGAACCCCTTTAATCTGGAGGTCCACGCCAACAGGGCTAGGCGAGCAGCTCTGATTTCCAAGATATTGATGGGGAGCTGCCTCTCTGCTTTCACCCAAGTTCCCTGGCGGGAGAACCCTTCGAAGACCGCCCCCCAGCCTGCCAGGCTGGCGTCTGTGGTAACCACCTTCCAGACAACAGGGCTGAAGGATCTTCCCTTTAGAAGATTCTGAGGGTTCAACCACCAGGCCAGGCTCTGTCGGACCCTTGATGATAGCGTCAAAGGGGACTCTAAGGCATGTGCCCTCTTGCCCCAGGCTGCTAGAATGGCTGCCTGTAGGACGCGAGTGTGGATCTGAGCGTATGGTACTGCCTCGAATGTGGCCACTAGCTTGCCTAGTAATCGCATACACAGGCGAATAGTTGGTCTTTTCTTGTTTATAACCAACTGAACCAACCCCTTGATCGCCTTGATCTTTACAAGGGGCAGGAACACCTTTTGATGTTCTGTGTCTAACCTCATGCCGAGGTATTCCAACTGCTTTGTAGGCTGGAATGCTGACTTTCCCTGGTTTAGGACCCAGCCGAATTCTTCGAGGTACCGAACCGTGAGGTTTACTGCCTTTTGCAGACCCGTCCGTGAGTGATCTATGATTAAAAGGTCGTCCAAGTATGCTAGGACTGTGACTCCTTGGATCCTTAAATTGGCCAGAACTGGGGCTAGGATCTTCGTGAATACCCGGGGGGCCGTGGCCAGCCCGAAAGGGAGCGCCCTGAATTGGAAGTGTCGCTGCCCCACCGCGAAGCGTAAAAACCTTTGATGCGACTGAAAGATTGGTACATGAAGGTAAGCATCTTTTATGTCTATGGAGGCCAGAAAATCGTCTTTCTGAAGCGCGGCGGCTGCTGACCGGATGGATTCCATCCGGAAGGACCGCACCCTTAGATAAGCGTTTAACCTCTTTAGGTCCAAGATTGGCCTGACATCGCCGTTGGGCTTTGGTATGACAAAGAGATTGGAATAGAAACCTAGGCCTTGCTCTTGGGCTGGCACTTCTATAATTACGTCCTGGCAAAGCAGGTGATCCAAAGCTGCCAGCATTGAGGCCTTCCTTGCTGGATCCCTTGGTAGCCTTGATTCTTGAAAATGAGGCGGAGGATATCTTAGAAACTCCAATCTGTAACCTGTGGTTACAGATGCCCGGGCCCAATTGTCGGGGATCTTGGCTTCCCAAACTTCTGAGAAGAGACGAAGCCTTCCCCCCACCCGTGAGAGTGGGGGCGCCCCTTCATAAGGCAGACTTAGGGGCTGTCTTTGACGGCTTGCGATACCACGGCTTCTTACCCCCAGGGGTCTGTCCCTGCGATCTACTGTTAACGTTGGATCGTGCAGGCGGCCGTCGATACTGCCTGGAATTAGAGGGCCCCGAGACAGGAAAAAGCTGCCTTTTAAATGTAGGAGCCCGGAATGTCTTTTTGACCGGTAAAAGGGTACTCTTGCCATTTGAAATAGTCTGAATATATTTATCCAGATCTTCTCCGAAGAGTCGTCCTCCATGGAAGGGAAATCCTGCCAGAAGCTTTTTGCATGGGGGTTCTGCCGCCCAGTTCTTCAACCATAAGAGCCTTCTCATGTGTACCAAACATAGTGATAAACGAGAAGCCTGCTGGATGGAATCTTTTATAGCATCTACCGCGAAACACAGAGCTCTGGGAATGTCAGCAAACTCTTCTGCTTGTTGGGTAGGCATGTCCTTTAACATCTCTTTTGTCTGGTCTTTTAATGCCTGACAAACTCCAATTGCAGCTACCGCTGGCTGCACCACTGCTCCTGCCGTAGCAAAGGATGCTTTTAAAAGTGTCTCTAATCTTTTATCAACCGGATCTTTAAACATATGTATGTTTTCCACCGGGCAAGTTAGTGATTTATTCACACATGAGATGGCTGCATCCACTACTGGGAGCCTCCACTTCTTGGAGAATTTTTCCTCCATGGGATAAATGACCGCAAATCTTTTCGGTGGCAGAAAAACCCTGTCCGGCCGTACCCAATCCCGAAAGATCAATTCCTCCAAGAGAGGATGGACCGGAAAAACTGCGTTGCTTAACGGGGCTTTCAAAGAGCCCAGAGAGGATACCGGAGGAACCTGAAGTTCTGGCAATGGCAAACTAAATGCCGAGCGGACCATGTCCGTCAAAGACTGTACCCACAGTCTCTCTGTCTGGGAGTCTGAAAATGGTTCCTCAGAGGTAGACCCCTCCATCCCTGAACCCTCTTGGTTCAGGTCCAGTTGATCCTCCTGTGATTCTAATTCCTCCGGAGAGAGAATCTCAGCATCTGAGGATACACCCCCTGGTGATGGGGATCTAACCCGTTTCTTACCAGGAATAGCTCTGGCGATCAATGCCGCTATTCTCTCTTCTAGCCCCCCTAGGGATACGGCTAGCATCTCCTCTGTGATAAACACAGGGCTGGGCTGATCTGGGCCAGCCTCCGCACCAGATCCCCCTAATGGCTCATCCAAGGCGCTTCTTAAATTAATAAGCTGCGGGGAAAGTATCGGCATATCAGAATCAGAAAGGGACCCCTTTTGTTTTTTGGTCTTTTTTGTCCCCTTTGACCCCGAACCCTTGGAAGCCATAATACAAAATCGAGGGACTCCGCCCACACAACAGACTGTAGTGGCCAGGAGTACAATTTTCAGAGTTTAGGGGAGAATAGATCACTAGTGTCCCCAAAAACTGATGGGCCCGTATGTTGGTCTTTTCTTTTTTTTTTTTTTTTTTTTAAATAATTATATATTATATATTATATATTTGACAACATACAATGACCCTAATTTAAGTTTGCCAGCCTCCAACCTGCTGCAAAATAAGGGGGATTTCTTGGCTTAACAATAAAGGCATTGGAACAAAGTCCACATGTACTACCCCTCTTCCGTTACCGGGAGTCACTGTTCTGCCGCTCTGCGTCCTCTCCTTGAAAACATCAGCCTCAGACTGAGCCCTGACAAGGCCTGCTGTCTATAACAGCACAAAGGCGCGCCCCTGTATGACGCCGCAGGCCCGCCCCCCCCCCGCCCTCCTGTCTGGACGGCGCGAAAAACGTCAATAAGACGTGCGCGCGCACGCGCGCGCGCGCGTATGCCGGATACAGGAGGAACATGGAGGAGCCGCGCTGCTGGAGATCCAGGCACGCAGAAACAGGCGGCAGATTCAAACCCCCGGCCAGGTAGGACTCTCTCAAGGCCCCTAGGGATCCTTACTAGCCCTAGGAAGAAACAGCAGGTTAGCTAGCAACACATATTTAGACAGGGGGGCCTAGTGATGGGGGGAGAAAGGGTGTCATCCTGTCTCTTTTAGACATAGTGATCACGGTTGCCCATGCAGAGCATACTTAGGCTATCCCCCCTTTTAGGTTACCCCGGGGAGCCTGCTGTCGAACCAAGTCCCGCAGGCTCCCCCTTACCTGCTCCATGCTGCAGGATGTTTGACCAGCAAACTGATCCAATCTTCTCCCATCTCCGTGGGTAGCGTAGTAGACCTTCAGGCCCTGGGGTCCTATGAAGGTACCCACTGTCCTGGACCTATATAGCACCCTGGCAAAACAGGAACTTTATGGTTTTTGCAAACTCCAAGTCCTGGGCCCAGGGTCCAGCCCTCCAAAGAGGAGCATTATAGGCAAAACCCCACGGTTTGGGGCCTGGGTACTGTCCACTTTGGCACTGAGGCTCCTTGGACAGATCCGGTAGCCCGCCCTTAATCCCAAGGATGTGGAGCAAAGCTATTCCGTGACCAACACCTAAGACACTGGCGAAAAAACTGAGGGACTCCCTCTAGGGGAGGGGGTTATATAGGGAGGGGACTTCCTGTTTGAAGATTGCCAGTGTCCACACCTGAAGGTACTCCATATAACCCACATAGTAATGAATATGCCGCTCTGTGTCCCGTGATGTACGAGAAAGAAATCAACAACCACCTCACCTCTTCAGAAGTCTTTCTGACTGCTCTCCTTAACTCAAAAAGCCTCAGGATGCAGCAATCAGTAGTCATCCTTTGGATAACTTAGAGGCCTTAATTGCCTCATTCCGAACAGCTGAAGTTTTCCAACGCCCTAAACCTTTCTGGTTATTTCTGCAGCCGATACCTAATAGTAATTGGTGAATTGTCTAAACAAGGCAGAAATGTATCTCCCGTCTGTGACAACACCCACAGATTTACCTGACTTCCTGTCACAATATATTATATATATATATATATATATATATATATATATATAAAACACACACACACACACAGTATGTGTATATATATATATATATATATACACACAAACTGAAAACACCATTTCATTTTTTTTAATATTTAAAGCAAACTCACCAATCCATCCATGTCTCCATTCTTTATTTTGTTGAGAAATCAAAGCAATGGAGCAAGAATAGTAGACACATCACTGACCAAACATGGCTCAGACCGAACTCAGGGCAGTTTCACTCATCCCTACTCACTACAGGAACAAGGTAAAGGAAAAACAGATAAATGCTGAGACATTCTTTAGAAGTGAAGAGGGAGGATTGGTGGTTAATGTGGGTAATGCTTGGACATACACTTTAAAAGTCATTCATCTGTGCAGCTATGATTTAGAGATGACCACTAAAAGGAGCATTTATAAATCAGTATATCAAACAATAATCAAAATATGGAACAAAAAAGCAAGTATAGTTTGAAAGTTTTGCTAAAGACTAATTTCAAGTGACTTCTAATAAGAATTCAAAAGGTGTACTTCTAGAAAATGTAAAAGCAAGTATAAAAAATACTCACTTGTATCAACTGATACTGCAGCATCTCGGAGGTACAATAGTATTTGGCTGGATTGTGGACTCCTCTCCAGCGATTAATCAGGTAGGACCTAAAATAACACATGAGCAAGCTTATCAAAAACACAGTAGTAGTGAACAGTGAACATGATTTGAAGTCCATATGGTAATTATACAGTCCATCAAGAAATATATTGAATAGACAGAAAGAATTTCCCAGTGTTGATAGATCCACGAACAAATATGTGTAGTGACAAGACAAAGACCTCCACCGCACAGAAAACACTGACCCTTACCAGAGTCTATGATCTCACCGAGATCAATATCAGCAAATTGTAACATTCATGTTTCAGCAGGGAACGAAAAAGGACATCCACAAATTGCAGCCAGTAGGTGTATTCGGCTCAAACAGCGATCAAATATCAGCCCGTGGTCATATAAAAAAATTTGAGAGAAATCCACATAGCGTAAAACCGTACTTTTAATCAATAAAAAAAGGATTGTATGCACTTACATCCATCCGTATTAAAACAGCATATAGCAGCATAAATTCAAAGAGAGCCGGCCGGCGTTTGGAGCGTGTTATCCGACTTCCGGGTCCTCACACGTGATGCGGTGACGTCAGCGCGTCGCCTCCCGACGTTTCGTCACAAAAGGGACTTGGTCACGGGATGAGGCGACGCTCCGAGTCACCGCGTATAAGTAAACAAAAGAAGGCGGAGCTATCCCCAGGGTAATCCCAGTTGATCGTACTCTCGCCATTTTAACTATTGGAAACATATTAAATATACCAATAGGTTTAAGTACAGCAACTAAGGGCAAAACCGAAACGGCAGCCCTGTTGTAATACAACACACCATGTTATCGTGTAATACGGCAAACGGTGTGTTTTACAGAGTCAATTTTTACCTGGTATACATTGTGTCATAGATATGTAGTGAGGCCGGAGGCAATAAAAGCCCCACACACAATCAACAAGCAATGTACGCACATTATAATGAAATACATTTCAACTACTATATTATAACATATATATAAAAAAACAACATATAAAGCACTGTTATACTACAATGCTCACAAAACATTAGAAATATATATGTGACAGAAATTGGACAGCCATATAAATATTTTGCTGATTTTAGTCTGACAGTCAACAATAAGCATATATATTCTCTATTTTTAAAAAAAATATAATAAAAGGAAGATGGTAAAAATTAAAATTAAAAATAAAAATATTAATATTAATATCTATGTGAATCTACAAATTCGTACTAGACACGTTTATCACTTCCTCCTTGAAAAAAATATATATATGGCTATACTGACATCAGTATATTACATGTCAGGCACCCCCCCAGGGGGGAGGGGGGGGGCTATGGTACAAGAGACATAGTCAAAAGGACGCTGGCATGTAGGGCATTAAAATAAAAAATGATAATCATTGTATGTCCCGATTGACATAGGGAAAATGGGAGAAAACTCCCAAAGCCCCTATTTTTTACACATAAAAATACGTGAAAAAACCCTTTCAATTACGTGACAAAAATGGGTAGATATTTATATATTAACCATTGTTAGATGGAATCAGGAGTTATCAATAAAACAATTAATGTCCACCTCAATGTTCAGACCGTGGGGGGTGTAACACTTTGTTTTATGTATCCACGCCATTTCGGAGCGAGAAATACTTCTCACTAGGTCGTTGCCACGCCAATGGGGATTGAATTTGTCTATGCCCAGAAACACCGTGTTGTTTGGATTTTTATCATGTGCCAACAGAAAGTGTTTTGACACAGAGTGTTCAGTGAACCCATTCCGAATATTTGCAATATGCTCATTAAGGCGTATATGTAGAGGGCGTTTAGTTCTGCCTATATATTGCAATCCACATGGGCACATGAGCATATATATAACCCCTATAGTTGTACAGGTGATGAAGGGCTTAATCGTAAAGTTTTTCTGGGTGCTGGTAGAACGAAATGTAGTACTTCGTTTGGATCTGATGCCATTCAAAGCACAACTCTGACATTTCCCACACTTATAGAAGCCAGAAAGATCTGCCAAAAACATCGATGGTATTTTCGGGGGGTTTAGCACATTAGGGGCCAATTTATCCCTAAGAGAAGGGAGACCCCTAAAAACTACCTGTGGCTTTTCTGGTAGTAATCCCTTAAGGACATTATCGCTTCTTAACACATGCCAATGTTTTGAAACAACATGTTTTACATTTGCGTGTTGGCACGAGTAGTCTGTAACAAACGGATTTTTAAATCGGTGGGCAGTGCCAATGCGGGATTTTTCTATTAGTAAATCTGCCCTATCTATGTCAGATACTGATTTTAAAGTATCACTCAGAAAATTCTGACAGTAACCCTTAGTTAGAAACCGTTCCATAAGAACCTGTGCTTGTGTTTTGAACATGGCGTCATCAGTGCAGTTTCTTTTTAGGCGTAGAAACTGGCTTTTAGGCACAGATTTTAGCCAGGAAGAATGGTGACAACTGTCACTGGAAATATAGGAATTTCTATCTGTTGATTTGAAATATGTTGAGGTCACAAATTTGTCATCATCAATAGATATAGCTAGATCTAAAAAATTAATTTTCTCCTTACTGGCCTCGTATGTCAAAAGGATGCCACGCTCATTGATGTTAAGAAAATCAATAAACTGGGAGAGTTCACCTTCAGTACCATCCCACAGGAGGAGGATGTCGTCAATATACCTGGCCCACAGAAGAATCTGGGGCCTAGGTTGATCATGGACGACATCCTCCTCCCATCTAGCCATAAAAAGGTTTGCCAAACTTGGAGCATATTTAGCTCCCATCGCGACACCACGATTCTGTTTGTAAAACTGACCCCCATGCCAAAAGAAATTATGGGTCGCGGCAAAAACCAAAAGCTCCATTATAAAGGAAATCTGTTCATCCAGTAGGCCACTATCCCTATTCAAGTAATGGGATACCGCTTCAATACCCAAGTCATGTGGAATAATAGTATACAGCGATGTTACATCAGCTGTAACCATCCACATGTTAGAAGTAGGTTTCAGGTTAGATAGTAGCATCGCTGTATACTATATTCCACATGACTTGGGTATTGAAGCGGTATCCCATTACTTGAATAGGGATAGTGGCCTACTGGATGAACAAATTTCCTTTATAATGGAGCTTTTGGTTTTTGCCGCGACCCATAATTTCTTTTGGCATGGGGGTCAGTTTTACAAACAGAATCGTGGTGTCGCGATGGGAGCTAAATATGCTCCAAGTTTGGCAAACCTTTTTATGGCTAGATGGGAGGAGGATGTCGTCCATGATCAACCTAGGCCCCAGATTCTTCTGTGGGCCAGGTATATTGACGACATCCTCCTCCTGTGGGATGGTACTGAAGGTGAACTCTCCCAGTTTATTGATTTTCTTAACATCAATGAGCGTGGCATCCTTTTGACATACGAGGCCAGTAAGGAGAAAATTAATTTTTTAGATCTAGCTATATCTATTGATGATGACAAATTTGTGACCTCAACATATTTCAAATCAACAGATAGAAATTCCTATATTTCCAGTGACAGTTGTCACCATTCTTCCTGGCTAAAATCTGTGCCTAAAAGCCAGTTTCTACGCCTAAAAAGAAACTGCACTGATGACGCCATGTTCAAAACACAAGCACAGGTTCTTATGGAACGGTTTCTAACTAAGGGTTACTGTCAGAATTTTCTGAGTGATACTTTAAAATCAGTATCTGACATAGATAGGGCAGATTTACTAATAGAAAAATCCCGCATTGGCACTGCCCACCGATTTAAAAATCCGTTTGTTACAGACTACTCGTGCCAACACGCAAATGTAAAACATGTTGTTTCAAAACATTGGCATGTGTTAAGAAGCGATAATGTCCTTAAGGGATTACTACCAGAAAAGCCACAGGTAGTTTTTAGGGGTCTCCCTTCTCTTAGGGATAAATTGGCCCCTAATGTGCTAAACCCCCCGAAAATACCATCGATGTTTTTGGCAGATCTTTCTGGCTTCTATAAGTGTGGGAAATGTCAGAGTTGTGCTTTGAATGGCATCAGATCCAAACGAAGTACTACATTTCGTTCTACCAGCACCCAGAAAAACTTTACGATTAAGCCCTTCATCACCTGTACAACTATAGGGGTTATATATATGCTCATGTGCCCATGTGGATTGCAATATATAGGCAGAACTAAACGCCCTCTACATATACGCCTTAATGAGCATATTGCAAATATTCGGAATGGGTTCACTGAACACTCTGTGTCAAAACACTTTCTGTTGGCACATGATAAAAATCCAAACAACACGGTGTTTCTGGGCATAGACAAATTCAATCCCCATTGGCGTGGCAACGACCTAGTGAGAAGTATTTCTCGCTCCGAAATGGCGTGGATACATAAAACAAAGTGTTACACCCCCCACGGTCTGAACATTGAGGTGGACATTAATTGTTTTATTGATAACTCCTGATTCCATCTAACAATGGTTAATATATAAATATCTACCCATTTTTGTCACGTAATTGAAAGGGTTTTTTCACGTATTTTTATGTGTAAAAAATAGGGGCTTTGGGAGTTTTCTCCCATTTTCCCTATGTCAATCGGGACATACAATGATTATCATTTTTTATTTTAATGCCCTACATGCCAGCGTCCTTTTGACTATGTCTCTTGTACCATAGCCCCCCCCCCTCCCCCCTGGGGGGGTGCCTGACATGTAATATACTGATGTCAGTATAGCCATATATATATTTTTTTCAAGGAGGAAGTGATAAACGTGTCTAGTACGAATTTGTAGATTCACATAGATATTAATATTAATATTTTTATTTTTAATTTTAATTTTTACCATCTTCCTTTTATTATATTTTTTTTAAAAATAGAGAATATATATGCTTATTGTTGACTGTCAGACTAAAATCAGCAAAATATTTATATGGCTGTCCAATTTCTGTCACATATATATTTCTAATGTTTTGTGAGCATTGTAGTATAACAGTGCTTTATATGTTGTTTTTTTATATATATGTTATAATATAGTAGTTGAAATGTATTTCATTATAATGTGCGTACATTGCTTGTTGATTGTGTGTGGGGCTTTGATTGCCTCCGGCCTCACTACATATCTATGACACAATGTATACCAGGTAAAAATTGACTCTGTAAAACACACCGTTTGCCGTATTACACGATAACATGGTGTGTTGTATTACAACAGGGCTGCCGTTTCGGTTTTGCCCTTAGTTGCTGTACTTAAACCTATTGGTATATTTAATATGTTTCCAATAGTTAAAATGGCGAGAGTACGATCAACTGGGATTACCCTGGGGATAGCTCCGCCTTCTTTTGTTTACTTATACGCGGTGACTCGGAGCGTCGCCTCATCCCGTGACCAAGTCCCTTTTGTGACGAAACGTCGGGAGGCGACGCGCTGACGTCACCGCATCACGTGTGAGGACCCGGAAGTCGGATAACACGCTCCAAACGCCGGCCGGCTCTCTTTGAATTTATGCTGCTATATGCTGTTTTAATACGGATGGATGTAAGTGCATACAATCCTTTTTTTATTGATTAAAAGTACGGTTTTACGCTATGTGGATTTCTCTCAAATTTTTTTATATGACCACGGGCTGATATTTGATCGCTGTTTGAGCCGAATACACCTACTGGCTGCAATTTGTGGATGTCCTTTTTCGTTCCCTGCTGAAACATGAATGTTACAATTTGCTGATATTGATCTCGGTGAGATCATAGACTCTGGTAAGGGTCAGTGTTTTCTGTGCGGTGGAGGTCTTTGTCTTGTCACTACACATATTTGTTCGTGGATCTATCAACACTGGGAAATTCTTTCTGTCTATTCAATATATTTCTTGATGGACTGTATAATTACCATATGGACTTCAAATCATGTTCACTGTTCACTACTACTGTGTTTTTGATAAGCTTGCTCATGTGTTATTTTAGTTTGCACTAATGACACTTTCCACGTATTTTATTTAATTCTTTTTACTGTATACCATTTATAGCGCGACTTCATTTTTTCTATATATTGTTTTGGTGTTGTATAACACCTTTGAGACGCTGCTCAATTTTTGTTCACTTATTTTGTTTAGATCTGCGCAATTTTCTTTCCTGTTTAATCAGGTAGGACCGTCTGCACAGATTCCCCTCAGACTTATGAATGGTTGCCAGTCTGACACTAACTGGTTAGATAAAGGTGGGCATAGATGGATCAAAATTCAGATGATTAGGCAGGGACCTGAACCAGTGTGTGGGTTCCCTGACCCGACAGAAGCTGATGGTTTAATTGACTTCTGTCAAAGGGATACGTTGAAAAATCTTCCAGAGACTGGCAGAATTTCGATCAGTGTGTGCCCTCCCCAGCCGGTCAGAAGTTGATTGCTTAATCAACTTCTTTCAAGAGGACATGTTGCAAAATTTTCCATTGATCAGCCGATGCAGATGCTATCGGTGTATTCTGACAGATTCCTCCATCCATCTTGTTTGTGTGGATGGGGGAAGCTCATTTCAGCTGGCTGGAAAAAAAAAAACAGTGTATGGCGATCCTACGCACTACTCGTTTTTTTTTTTTCCACTCAACCCAGAGGGCTGAATGGAAAAAAAGACTGACAGCTCAAGAGAAGCCACTGTACCAACTATGTGATGTTAGTGCAGCAAGCTCCCATGTTGTGTTCTGATGGGGGGGCGCCCTCCTCCCCTTAGCAGAACACTTTGATTGAGAGCTTATCGGGAGCCGATTGGCATGCGCCTTCTATCCTTCTATAGGACCGGCTGCAGTACACACAGGCACGAATGCCTGCCAGTTTCTATTGAACCAGCCGATGCCATCCCACAACATCGGGCCGTGTGTACTAGGCTTTATTTAGAGCAGTGGCTACCCTGCCACCATTCTCCTTCCTACTGTATAGCTTTATTCAACGATTCGGAGAGAGAGAGAGGGAGATTTACTAAAACTGGTGCTCACAGAATCTGGTGCAGCTGTGCATAGTAAATAATCAGCTTGTTTAATTAGGCTGAGTTCACACTGGTCCGACAAACGCTCCTACATTGGGAGCTCATGTCGTATGACGTGTGAAAATCAATGTTTCCCTATGAGAGCCGTCTTAACTGGGCCGACACAAGTCGGTCCGACTTTGAAAATGCTCCCTGTACTACTTTGGTCCAACTTTGATCCTACTTCAGCCCATTAAATATCATTAAAATTGGATCAAAGTAGGATCCTTGTTCTTACCATCCAACTTTTGACATCCGACATGCGATTACAGCAGCAGTAAAAGGAATTGATCTCACACTGGGATAGTTTTAATGGGTCAAAGAACAAGTCAGACTATCACAAAGTCGGATCAAAGTAGTATCCTGTTCATGAAAGTCAGATGGATGTAGGACCAATGTCGCAGAGCAAAGTAGGATGAAAGTCGTACTACTGTCATGTAGTATAGTGTGAACCCAGCCTTAAGCTTTGAAAATAGAACGTAGAAGCTGATTGGTTACTATGCATAGCTGCACCAGATTCTGTGGACACCAGTTTTAGTAAATCAAACCCAGAGTGTCAGTAAGAAGACAACTTCTGGCTCTGTAGAACACCCATAGGGGTTGATTTACTAAAACAGGAGAGTGCAAAGTCTGGTCCATCTATGCATGGTAGCTAATCAGCTTCTAACTTCAGCTTGTTCAATTAAAGGAGTTGTAAAGGAAAATGTTTTTTTTTGCTGAAATGACTGTTTACAGGGTGTAGAGACATAATAGTTAACTGATTACTTTTCAAAAATGATTAAAAATAGATAAAAATCTATCATATAATGTGCCTGCAGTTTCAGTTTCATTTTTCATCTAGTTTCATGCTTCTGTGAGACACAGAGCCAATACAGGGCAGTGTTTGTTTTTAAAATGAAACTGACACACAGTAATCACACCTCCTTGATTAGAGACCACAGAGAGAAGCTCCTATGACTTTTGTTATATGGAAACAGACAACCAGAACAGAGAAGAATTACAGCAACATCAGAGCAAAAATGAACGAGGACATGAAACCAGGACTGCAGTAAGGAAAAGGAAGCTATTTAGCTAAAAAAAAAATCCTTTAGTGACCCTTTAAGCTATGGCAAAAAAAAACAAACATAGAAGCGGATTGGTTTATATGCAGAGTTGCACCAGATTTTGCACTCTCCAGTGTTAGTAAATCAATTCCATAGTGTTCCAAGAATCTCATGTCCTGTTGAAATCCTGTTTTGAGAGTTTAAAAAGCTACTATAAATATTATATTTAGGTCCCACATTTTTTTTATACTGTTCTGCTTTTCTGGATTTGGCTGTGTTTTGGGAGGTTATAAATAACTGTTCTTTTTTTTTTACCAGTTACCGAACAATACTCTTTTAGCCATGAGCGCTGAATACATTTCCCCTTTAGAAACTGATTCAACAGTTAAATATTCTACCACTTGAAAACGTGACACTTTCACTCTGGAAAAGTAGTTTAATATAGACAATTGGATTGACTTTGTAAGTATAAACATATTTTTATTAGTCATTCCCCCCATGTTGTACATCCAATATACTCGCCTACTTTTATTATCTCATAACAAAGAGGAAATTTCCAAAAGTGGAAATAATTGACAGAAAAATTCAGACAGTAAATAAAAGATAAACTGTCTTTTAAACCCATCTGTACATCTTTGTAGATCAGCCAGAACAACATTTTTAAGTCTAAACAACCACTTTGTAAAGTAAAAACAATTATGATGGGTCGTGCCATATAAACGGACATTTGTGTATACATTTTGTCTGTAAAAACAAGAGAACCCTGTAAAATAAATGTGGTATAATAACCAGACACGGTATGGAAAGTATACTGAAGACTGGAGGTGGATTCAGTAACGGCAAAAAGACTGCACACTTTGCAAATGCACTCATTTTCCCCAGAGCTTAGCAAAGGTGGTAAAGCTACACTTTGTAACGAATACCCAATCAGGTGCAATCAAGTGCTTTATCACATTTGCTATACTCTAGGGAAAATTAGTCTATTTGCTTTTAATAAATCTACCCCTGGGTGTTTTATTTGCACTTTTAGTTTTGACAAAAAAAGGTGGAAGGCGATTGGTTTCTATACAGAGCTGCACCAGATTTTGCACACTCCAGTTTTAGTAAATCCTCTCTGCCCCTAGAATGTCCCTATTTGTTCAGGAGTAGTATGTAGTCTGCCAAAACACACCTAGAAAGGTAATATTTTGTTTGTTTGTTAGTTTTAGGTATGCTGTGTAAATGGGAACACAAACATAGTAACACTAATTCCTAAAGTAACTGCACTTTCAATGACGTTACACTTATTTTTTTAAGAATGCCAACACCACAGCTGTGCAGCCTCCTCAACCACGTCCAGCCTCCTTTCAGAATCTTTCAATCTGGCACTGCATGGATAACACAATTTCAAATTCAGTTCTTTAAAGAGTCTAAAAGAATTCCCCCAAGGATTCAAAGTAGGTGCATATCATGGACCTAATGAAGGGATAACTGACAGAAAGCTGAGGAACTCCTGGGAGGCAAGCAAGTCTATGACTGGGACAAAGGGTCAGTCTGGTGACATAAAAGACTGGAAGAAAAGGATAAGGGACAGGTGGTAGGCTTAAACTATTTTTACTAAAATAATAAACATGTTAAACTTACCTGCTGTTTGCAAGGGAATTGCACAGATTGACCTCAAACATCCTCTTCCGGGGCTCCTACTGGTGTTCTTGGCTCCTCCTCTACTATGTTTGCTACAATAGGAAGCCCTGTGAGGCGAGGTTCTGCCCTGCTCCCTTCTTATTGAATTTGATTGAAAACAGCAGAAGCCAAAGGCTCTCACGGCTATCAATCTGCCCTATAAGACCAAGGAGAAAGAGCAGCGCTGCTGTAGCCTTGTACAGAGCTGGACCAATACCGGAATCAGGTATTTGAAGGGGTAACAGCTACTGAAAGTTTTTTTTTACCTTAAAAGAGAAGTATGGCATTTTTTTTATTATACTTACCGGTACCTAGGTGGATGCAGCATCGGTCCAATGCTACATCTGTTTCCTGCCGACTCTAACACTGAGAACCGTGTGATCAAAGACAGCCGACTGGCTCTATGCTCTGCCCCCTGCACTCACTGGAATGCTGAGCTGTGGAGGGGGCAGTAGCGGCCGACTAAGGTTCTCAGCCGCTCACTGAGAGGTGTGCTTCGTACATGCGCAGTAGGGAACTGTCTGTGAAGTCGCACGTCTTCACTGCCGGTTTCCCGTAGCCATGATTACGACAGCACCCGAGAGCTGGATTCATGGACAGGCAAATGTCCTACTATTAAGTCAGCAGCTACAGAATTTGTAGCTGCGGACTTTTTTCTGAAGGAGCCTGGAGCTCCTTTACCTACTTTAGATCTATCCTTCTAGTTTCCCATATGGTATTGAATATTACAAGTAATCTAAAGTGTCCCAATTACCTCTTTGTGGATCCCTTATCCTGCAATTCCATGACTTTCCATGATTGCTCCCGAGCCACACTGAAAGACCTGGAGGGAGAGCAAGCAAGACTCAGATGACGCAACTGGTATACGTCAACTGAGGAAGTCAGAAAATGTATCCTGTGCCCGAACAGTGCTGATTGGTACCGTTGTGGTCATGTGATGTCATCTTTGCTAGAGTGTGTTAATCAAGTGGATGGGAAGAGAGGACTTTCAAATCAAAGTTCTGGAGCCGCCACTAAATAATCATAAAACTAGTCATGTGGGGCGGTTAAAAGAGAGAAATAGGAAATTAATTGCTCTCTCTGGGTACACTTGTAGAGTATGCACAGTAAAAGTGCCAGCTCAGAAAACCACAGGGTCAGATGCTACTGCGTTGCCACAGGAAATAAGGAAATGGTAGAATAAACCAGGTATTTACTAATTCATACAACTTTAATAATTTACAGCTTTAGCTAAAAGTGTAAGAGGGGTAAGTTAAAGAAATAAAGGGCCAGATCCACAAAGCATTACGGCGGCGTATCTCCAGATACGCCGCCGTAATTTCAAACTCCCGCCGGCGTATCTTTGTTTTGTATTCACAAAACAAGATACGCCGGAATTACGCTAAGATACAACTGGCGTAACGTTATTACACCGTCGTATCTTAGTTGCATACTTACGCTAGACGCTAGGGGCGCTTCCGTTGTGTATCCGCGTAAAATATGCAAATGAGCTAGATACTCCGATTCAGGAAACGTACGTACGTACGTATGGCCGGCGCAGTGTTTTTATGTCGTTTGCGTAAGCGTAGGTCCGGCGTAAAGTTACCCCTGCTGTATAGAGGCGTACGTAATGTTAAGTATGGACGCCGGGCCAGCGTCGATTTTTCCGTCGTTCACGTAAACCGTTCGCAAATAGGGATTTGCGCAAGTTATGTTCACGTCGTTTTCATTGATGTTTTGCGACGTGATTTCGAGCATGCGCACTGGGATACGTCCAAGGCCGGCGCATGCGCAGTTAAAAAAAAGCGTCGTTTGTGTCAGGTCATTCATAATTACAATAAAACACGCCCCCCACTAGTTAATTTGAATTACACCCGTGTACGCCGGCCCAGTTACGCTACGCCACCGTAAGCTACAGCGGCATTTCTTTGTGGATAAGGATACGCCGCTGTAACTTACAGCGGCGTAGAGTAAATGGGACACGCCACGCCGGCAGGGCAGCTTTGTGGATCTGGCCCAAAGTATTCTGTAAAATTTTCTATAAAAAACACTTAAAAAATATTTGGGGTTAATGCCACTTTAAATATCTAGATGTCATTTTATCACAGATACATTTTTGTACGTTTTGTCCTAATGATTCAAGTTTTCAAAGGTAGAACTGTCTGTACCGTCAACAGAAACCTGATTACCATCATCGTCTGTAATATAAATTAGATTGATGGCTCTGGTTACGGTTACAGCCAATAAAGGGTTCAGCTATTAGTGAATTAGCTCAACCTTTTTGTTTTTTGTATTTTAAAATCCTGTCTAATGAAAGTGCTTTTATTGGCCACTGATGGACTTTAGCAGAAACGGGTTTGAACAAAAGCACCACAAATTACAGAAGAAGAAGAAGAAAAAGAAGAAGAAGAAAAAAAAAGAGACATTCATAATAATAACCAATGTATATTTTATATTCTTCTGAAAATTAGGAGGGCAGTTAAAGAGAAGTTAATGACAGAGAGAAGCGATATCTTCAAACACAGCTAACTTCTTGTCTAGGAATACGAAAAAAAAAAAACTAAAACTTTACTTTTCATGTTTCCATGACGTGCTCCTTTAAATTTATGAAGCCCTTTACTGCTTTGCACTTACCCAGTTCAAGATGAAATGTACGCGTTACTGCCGGGTGGTCCAAGGCACAGTACATACAATAACCACACGATATTCACAACCTAATTAAGCAATGTGTGTATTAAGCTTGTCTGGTGTCAAAGTAGTGGGTGTTCTGCTCAATCACACATAATAGTTTAACGTAAAACATCCTTAGTTGAATATCATGCAATGACATTTTAAGCACACATCTTGACGCAAATGAACCAGGGAAAAAGAAAATCAAATACATACGTAAACCTGTCACCAGCGCAGACTGAGCATATGGTGAGAACTGCATAAGCAGAGGTTCATTTCAGTAAAACCATGTATTAGGACTATACAAATAAAGAAATCCACAGTTAAAGTTATATTTAACCAAGTCAAAAATATTTTTTTCACTCTGGATAGAGTAATGGAAGGTTACAACTCCTGTCTGGATTTTGTGTCCCATTGAGGAGATTGCCTTTAACTTCCTGTCCCATAGCCAAGAGGAATAGAATGAAATTGCTAGTGGAGTATGTACATTGTACCCACACCTCTAAATGATACAGAACAAAGAAACTCCCTTAAGTGGGACTGTACTGGGAAGACAATTGGATGTTGAATTTAAAACGGTTTATAAAAGTAACAAAGCTAGTATACAAAATTAGACAAAGTACAAATGAATACAAAAGCATCAGTGCGGTCGATAGCTATATATATATATATATATATATATATATCTATATATATCTATATATAGATATATATATATCTATATATATCTATATATATACAGGGCTCAAAATTTCAAGCCCTGAGCTACTAGCCAGGCCTCAAGAATTACTCGCCACCGGTTGCCGAGATTAGCTGATGAAATGACACTGTTAATCGTTTTATGCAGAATCAAGTTACACAATTAAATATTACCAACAACAACTTTAACAAAATGAGACAGGGCACACCAGAGGAACAGAGCACTGGGGGCAGACCAGAGGGACAGGGCACTATAACTGTGTCTCTTCCCCATTATCTTGCTGTCACCTCTGCAACTCCCATCCATCCTCTCTCTCTCTCCCTCTACTATTCATCTCATCATCAGGAACCTGTGTGTGCGGCTCCATGCTTGCATGTCCCCACTTCCCCCTTTTATTCAGGCTGGCAGTGAGGAGAGGAGCTGCAGCACAGCGGGAGGGAGTACAATCCAGCGCTGAGATCCACACAACTGCACAGCCATTGACACTATAGCACAGCGCACACTGACACCGCACAGCACACATTGAGACCAGTCTGTTCGCAGTGCTCAGGCTGAACTGTTGGACACTTACATAGAGCACAAGGAGAAGAAAACTGCACAAACTAAAAGCCTGCCGCTCTCATGTTAGGGCAACTTTCAGTGAGCTCTGCACTGGAGTGGTAATTTTCGCAATCCTCCACCTCATTCATTACTTCCTGCTCCCTGCTCCCTGCTCTCGAGCTACATTGATCGGGGGGGGGGGGGGCAGGCTCAGAGAGGTCATACTGTTAGGTCCCATGGCTTAATGAGAATTGTAAGGAGAGCACCTGTGTACTGCTCTGCCTGTGCGCGGCTTACCAGACTACTTTTCCAGAGCATGCACCTTTCCTCTTCGGCCGCCAATCGCATAGGGACTCTAAGTGTAGGCACAGATTGGAGGGAGATTGGTCATGCAGCCCTGTCATCACTCGCCCCCAGCTTAAATCCACTCGCCAAATGCTAGTAGGCGAGTGGAAATTTTGAGGGCTGTATGTATATATATATACACATACACACACACCATATACCAAAGTTACACAGATGGAATGGCTGTTGGTTTTAAAATAGAACCAGCAGCCATTCCATCGATGTAACTTTGGTGTATATATATATATATATATATATATATATATATATATATATATATATATATATATAAATAACACACACACACAGGTATCAACCACACCAATGTTTTGAGCTTCCTTTATAAAAGTATACCAAATTAGACAATGTACAAACACAGTTTTCATCCAATTGTCTGCCCAGTACAGTCCCACTTAAGGGGGTTCCATTGTTGTTCGACAGCCAAGAGTAATTGCATCCAAGTGAGGCAATCCCTGGTTGGATCACCAGAACTAGTGTCCCCATTGTAAGTATTTTACTGTTCTGGAATAATGGACAGTAATGAAAACCTGGCAGGGGCTTTATTTCTCTTTCCACTCTATATGACATTTTTCTTAATTATTTTCCTATAAAAGTTGACCCCGCCCCTTCGGCCTTCTTACTTGTTAATGAGGCAGCTCATCACATTTCATGTCCAAAAAAGGAGACGGCTCATAAGGTCGGATTCAGAAGAGCCAAGTTTGAGAATAGTAGCATTTACTGGCACTCAAGCATATTTTCTTTATAGAAAAAAACATCAGGCTCTACTGAGACGTTTCTGCCTACACAGCCTTCATAGCTCACTTTATTTATTATTTTATTGTGTAATTTTCAACTAATGTAACCCATGCTTATCAATTTTGTTTGATTGTATGCAGTCTGAAATGTACACATTTGTGAAGGATTTACTTGGAATAGAAGCTATTGTGTTGCTTTGCAGCACTTGGCCAAGGGTGTAATTCCACCAGGAATGCAATCGGCATGGAGTTTGTATGTTGTCCCTGTGTTGGAAACAAACAAGGTTTTCTTTAAAGGAACACTAAAGGTTCGTTTTTTTATTAGATCAATTGATTGCTGTAAGCTAGAGCATTTAAATATCACTTACCTCGTTTTTCCCTCCAAAATACAGTAATCCAGGTTTGAAAATGCCATTTCCTGTCTCTCCTCTGGTTGCTTTCCACCAGCACCTGAGCTGTTTGGCATGGTGGAAAGCAGAATGTGCTCACCCCCGCCCTATGACTACAGCCCTGCGTGAAGATGCTCTCTTATCCCTCACAGGCATGGAGGCTAAGCCTAATGGGAAGTGTAGTTCCCAGTAGGCTGTGATGCAGCAAGAATGAATGCGCACTGCAAACCAGGAAGTCAGTGAGAATAAAAGATCAGGAGTGACGGAGGTGAATAAAACAGCTCGATTTCAACAGGTATCAAACTAGTTATAATGCAAAACATTACTTTTTACTTTATCAGCTACTGTCAGACTTTAATTTAAGAGAAAAATATGTTTGTCTTTACAACCCCTTTAATTCCCCATTCCAGGTATCCTTTGCTGTTCTGCAGCGCCATCTAGCTGATGTGATTGAGGAAATAAATCCCTGCATACTTTTGAAGGACCCTCTCTCTGCCATCAAGAAACAGTGTTGGGCCAAATAACCAGACGCCAATGCTGTCACATGAGTGAAAAGGGGAGTGAATCACATTATCCTCCTTAAAAGAAGTTGTAAAGGCAGAAGGTTTTATTATCCTAAAGCATTCTATGCATTATGATAAAAAAACCTTCTGTGAGTAGCAGCCCCCCAAAAGCACCCCCCCTTATTACCTACCTGAGCCAATCCCCTCAGCCATCCAGGACACTCCTCCTGATTGGCAGACACAGAGCAACAGCACTATTGGCTCCTGTGGCTGTCAATGTCAGTCAGCCAATCAGGGGAGAGGGACAGGGCCAGGTCAGGCTCTCTGTCTGAATGGATTCATGGAGCTCTGACTTGGCTTAAGTGACCCCTGTAGAAATCTGCTGGCTGAGGGGGCACGCAAAGGAGGGAGGGGCCAAGAGCAGCAAAGAGGGACCCAAGAAGCGGAGGATCTGGGCTGCTCTGTGCAAAACCAACTGCACAGTTTTGGCAAGTATAACATGTTTTTTTTTGTTTTGTTTTTTGAACAAGCCCTTACAATCACTTTAATACTAAGAAGTACTGCGTATTTTCCGAATTCCGCTCAGCTGATTGGATAAAGCACAGGATTGCTTTAAGGCGTTCTATTTGGTTTCTACACTCCAGTCCGAAAGAGAGTGGTAAGTAGGATCCATATGTTGTGTTCTACGTGTACAGGGAAAATCAGATTTTTGAAACTCACCGAATAACCTTCAGTTTTTTTCTGACACCACTTGAGCAAAGCATTTCTCTTGGACCCTCCATATTCTCTGGCTAAGGCAGCTAAGGGATCTTTCCTTTCCACACTGTAAAACAGGTAAGGGAACATACATTGGTTAGGTATTAAATACAATAATTACAAGTCTCCACATTTCTCCAAATTGCACTACATGCAGTTAATGGGTAAAACATCAAGCACACACACTACAATATGAGCCTAATGTTGCTGTGTAAATGTGTCCACATTTGCAAAGCCGTTATAAATAATCCCTGTAGTTTGTCTATGTTTATTTCCCCTAATTGTCAGGTCCATCTAGTGGACATAATACAGTAATTTCCTGAAATCACTCAATCAGGAAATACAGTATTATGACCACTAGATGGGGCTTGACAGCCATAGGAAATAAACATATTGGACAGATTACAGAAATTGATTGTGATAGCTGTGTAAATGTGTCCGCATTTTTTTTTTAATGACCCCATATTGATCAGTCCTTAAAAAGGTTTCACAAAGCTCCAACTGTCCCCGATTTTGAGGGACTGTCCCTGATTTGGAGCAATGTCCCTCTTTCCTTCTCGTTTGTCCCTCAATTTGGTCTGATTTATATGTAGTTGTATATAAAATGCACTTTTTATCTTTCAAAAAGTGTTTTCCAGAGCTAAACCTTTCATCCAATTGCTACATTTGTACATTTTATCAGCCAGTGTAAAGTAATAGTAGTGGTAAAAAAAAAAATATATATTTACTTGTGGGTTTAATCATATTTTTTGTTTAATTCTCCTTTAAGGGGGCATGGCAAGGGGTGTGTTATGCCTACATACTTTTGGTAATGGGTGTCCCTCGTTCCCATCTCAAAAAGTTGGGAGGTATGGCTTTTGTACTTAGACTGTTATTTTACATAAGGTTTTCTTTTCTTTTTTGCATTTTATTGCCATCACATTTGGAGGAGCTCTATTTTTTAAACTGCTTTGACTAAAGTTTAACACGCAACCATAATAAAAAATAACAATAAAATTACACAGCTCATGTAATGCACTCTCTGTGGACGTCAGAGGATCAGAGTGATAGAATTTGATGGAAAGTATCTGTATTTTTTTAATACTTTTCTTTTATGCCTACCAATTCCTGTCCCAGTGAGTCTGTTCTCATTTATTGTCCTGCACCACAGGAGGAAAATGAGAGCTAATCTCTCCAGTAATCACAACCTTTTCTCCTCTATTCAAAACAAGCAAGTTGACAAACAAAAGATGCATTAAAAACATTAAAATCAATAATTACATCCCATATAGTTAGGCCCCTTTCACACGATCTGCCCGCTCAGATCCACCTGCCGTTTTCTCAAGCGGATCCCAGTGGGCCACCTATTGACTTCTATGGGCAGGCGGATGTCAGCGTAGATGTGTCCACTAACACCCGCATGCCATCCGATTCGACAAAACAGACAGATGGCGATACGTTCGCCATCCATCCAGTGGATCGGATCAGATGAAAACAGACCTGCTGTCTGTTTCTATTCGATCTCCCCATAGAGAATAGCGGGGCTCTGGCAGGTCCATCTCTGCGCTGTGAGTGGAGACGGACCTGTCATCCTCCTGCCCAGCGGGGATCAATGGAACGATCCCCCACTGAGCTAGCGGTGTCCATCCAGCGGATCTGCCCCATGTGAAAGGGGCTGTTCTACTAGTTTGAGTCCTGTTGAGCATGGTATTATAAATAGCTGATATAAAGAAACATTCAGGCACTTACTATAGCAGCATTGATAATTAAACAAATTGAATAATTAAATGTAACAAGCTCTAATATACAAGCAAAAAAAAAAAAAACACACTACTTAAAGCAGTGATTTATTAAGGAAGCAGCCTGTGAAATAATTTTAGCTCCTAGCCGTGGTGTTGAACCCCTCCAAAGTGGTAGAATGTAGAGGAGATGGCCTGGGGAGTTGCATTATTTTAGACTGGCACACCGACTGTCACCTCCACACAAAACTCATGCAACTTCAAAGCCACATTTCAGTACAACTTCAGGTGCGACTTTGAAGACATCTGTGCAGCTTCATACATAGAGGTCTATTCAAGTTGCACCCAAAATCGACAAAAGTAGTGCAGGAACTACTTTTTCAAATTGATACAGTGCCGCAAAGTCGGCGTCGTGTTGATTTGAACGTGGCCATTACCGACAATAAGGTGCAACTTGTTATGTGATTTAACCAAATCGCATGACAAGTCACGCCAATGTGAACGAGGTGTGAAATTATTACTGTATATACTCGAGTATATGCCGACCCGAATATAAGTCGAGGCACCTAATTTTACCACAAAAAAAATGGGAAAATGTTTTGACTTGAGTATAAGCCTAGGATGAGAATGCAGCAGCTACTGTAAGTGGAAAAGAGGGTCAATAATATCCATTTGTATTTGGTATTCTGGACAAAGAAATGTATTAACACCCAAGCCCTTAATGCACCTAAAGGCGTCTAGATGTACAGGTATTTATACACATCATGCGTTTTTTTTTTGCCAAAATTAAGCTGTCAAGAGAAAAGACGTTTAGGAAAGCTGGGAGAACAGCCTGTGTGCATGAGGTCTAAAGAATGTTTATTAATATCAGAATTGTCTGTGCATAATAAAAATTCAAACTGGCATTCTGGAAAGTGCTAAAATCACGTCTATGGGTTGACAGTTGTCTCCTAACCCCATAACTGCCTGAGGCGTTTATAATATATTGCAAAGTCATCTAACGTCTTAATACATATTAATTTTCTCAGGAGGCAAAAAAAAAATAGCATTTTCCTTGGGCAGGCATTAATAAAGATTCGATTAGATATTAGCCTGAACGAGGCACTGACTGATCTAATTATAAGGAGACATAGATAAAATGATCTTTTCAGAAAGCATTATCTTGTCTTCTGTGGAAGCTTAAAAGTGAAGTGAAAAAAAAAAAAAAGGATAAGAAAAAACAGTTTACATGAAAGCCACCATCAGAGGCCTTTCTCTAAAATGATATTCCAGCTTAGGGATACATATTTGAGGGCTGAGTCACCCACTGGATGGCTATATTTTAAGAAGGTTGTTGGGCAAGCAGGATGGTGATAGCGGGGGAAGGGGTGAAAGTCACCCACTGGATGGCTATATTTTAAGAAGGTTGTTGGGCAAGCAGGATGGTGATAGCGGGGGAAGGGGTGAAAGAGAGAATAAAGGAGGTTAGGCATGGTGATCAGTGGCAGCTGGTCCATTAGGGGCACACGCACACCACCACCCTAGCCATGCGTCCCTCCCACTGATCTACATACAGGAATGCCAGATGTATGGATTGTGGTTGGGGGTGGGAAGGGGGGTTTATTTTTTTGAAGCACGCGATTAGAACCAGAGGCGCTAATAGGCTTCAAAACAGGGTGGTCTTGGGGCGCAGAGCACTCCGAGTCCACTCAGTTGAGTGACAATAGCAAATGAATATTCACTATTTTCAAACTAAATCTCCTCCCCGCCAATCAGGAAGCGGGTCGTGAGACCCGTTTCCCGATTGGCCAAAACATCAGGCGACCCTATTGGAACGCCTAAGAGGAGAAGGAGCGAGGAGAGGAGTGCACGGCTGGGAGAAGACTGATCGACCCACCAGCCGCCACTGTGACATGGATGTTATCCAGAACTCCCCGGCTCGGAGGAGGGGTGATTAGAGTCATCCCGGGCAGGTAAGGAGGCCATCTGTCTCGAGGGGGCATGCAGGCACAGTGGTGAAAGCAGAGGGTGATGGGAGTCATGCTGATAGCAGGGGGTGGGGGGTTGGTGTCTCCATGCATGATAGTGAGAGTGTGGGTGGGGTGGATTGGGAGGGGGTTTGGTATAGTGGCAAGAGTTGAGGTGGAGGTGCAGGCATGGGGGCGAGTTGGGAATTATGGGAGTGTGGGCCTGCCGTTGCATTGGTGAAAGGAAGGTTAGGATGGGGTTCCGAAGCGTTGGAAGGGGTCTGAAAGTGCAGGGGTGAGATCAGTGTGAAAGAATGAGGATCAGGCAGTGTGAACCTAACCTTAGGCAAATTTATGTGGAATTTATGCAGTGTTTATTTTTTATTTTTGCTGTAAATACCATATAAACCTATAGCGAATTCAGCTTTTTCCATATAAAATGTTATACTTGGATAAAATGTGTCACATGAACCAAATATTGCATGCAAAAGCCTTTAGCAAATTAAGCCCTGTGTTTTCTAGTTGTGTTCTCTAGTCTACATGCAGTGCTGGGAACAATGCTAATAACACTGCAGTACAAGCAGACTGTACAGGAAGTTATCAATTGACACGATTTATGACACAATCAATAGATTTTTTATAAAATAGACATTTATTATTTACAGGAATTTACAGGAACTGGAGGCTTTTTGCCAAGAGGAATGGACAGCTTTACCATCTGAGAATATAAAGAGTCTCGTACACAAATACCACAAAAGACTTCAAGCTGTCATTGATGATAAAGGGGGCAATACACGATATTAAGAACTGGGGTATGTAAACTTTTGATCAGGGTCATTTGGGTAGTTTCTGCTGCCATTATGATTTAAAAATAGTAAACGCAGTGGATAATAAATGGCTTCAGCCAAACACAAACCATAAGTGAAAGAAAAGTTTTTGTGTCATCATTCATATTCTCTGAAAAATGGGCATGATATCAATTTCTGCCAGGGTATGTAAACTTATGAGCACAACTGTGTGTGTATATATATATATATATATATATGTATATATATATATATATATATATATATATATATATATATGTATATATATTACATATATACACACACACATACAGTGCCTTGAAAAAGTATTCATACCCCTTGACATTTTCTACATTTTACCATGTTACAACCAGTTTTCCGCCACACACAGCGTTTTGCTTTTTCGGACAAAAAGTACAATTTTGCTGACCAGAGCACCTTCTTCCACATGTTTGTTGTGTACCCCACATGGCTTCTTGAAAACTGCAAATGGCTTTTTTTCAACAATGGTATTCTTCTCGACACTCTTACATAAAAGGCCAGATTTGTGGAGTGCACGACTAATAGTTAGTTGTCCTGTGGACAGATTCTCCCACCTGAGCTGTGGATTTCAGCAGCTCCTCCAGAGTTACCATGGGCCTCTTGGCTGCTTCTCTGATTAATTTTCTCCTTGCCTGGCCTGTCAGTTTAGGTGGACAACCATGTCTTGGTAGGTTTGTAGTTGTGCCATACTCTTTCCATTTTCGGATGATGGATTGAACAGTGCTCCGTGAGATGCTCAAAGCTTTTATTTTATTTCTTTTATAACCTAACCCTGCGTTCAACTACTCCACAACTATCCTTGACCTGTCTGGTGTGTTTCTTGGCCTAATGATGCTATTTGTTCACCAAGGTCCTCTAACAAACCTCTGAGGGCTTCACAGAACAGCTGAATTTATACTGTGATAAAATTACACACAGATGGACTATTTACTAATTAGGTGACTTCAGAAGGCAATTTGTTCCACTAGATTTTAGTTAGGGGTATCAGAGTAAAGGGGCTGAACACAAATGTACGCCACACTTTTCAGATATTTATTATAAATATATTTAAAAATTTGAAAACCATTTATCATTTCTCTTTTACTTGCAAATTATGTGCCACTATGTGTTGGTCTATCACATAAAATCTCAATAAAATACATTTACATTTTTGGGTGTAACATGACATGTGGAAAATTTCAAGGGGCATGAATACCTTTAATGGCACTCTATGTAATTATATATATATATATATATATATATATATATATATATATATATATATATATATATATATATATATATATATATATATATATATAGAATAACATTTTAAAGTCATTACGTGACCTCTGCTCCCCGTTGCATAGGGGGCTTAGACGAGGCCTGAAGGTTTAGACTATACTGGGAGGGGGGCATGTCAGCAGCACAGCAGGCGCAGAAGCAGCAGTACACTGATCTTCTCAGTAATGGGCTGTGCAGGAGGGATGTGTCAGCAGAAGTCTGACCATCAGATTACAGGCAGGCTGTACTCCCAAGTAGAGTGCAAAGAAGAAAACAGACCGCACTGGGATGCATGTGCTTCCGGGTCTAGTGTGGTCAGCTTGAAATAGAAAAGGAAGACTGGCAGGACCACCAGGTATTTCACACAAAGGAAGTACCATAATACAATAAGAACAGAATTATTTTTAATACAAGTACATGGTAACACAGACACATAGCAGAAATAGTAAATGTTGTGGTGACACATTTTTATCACACGTGCATAAATGTGTGGTCGTGGCAGGAAAACTTGATAATTGGTCTGTGCAAAAATACTGATTGGACTGATCACCATGTAGTGCCTATGATGATCTTCAGAGTAGGTTAATACCTACCTCACCGCTCAATGACTAACAACTATGCTCATATATGTTGTGTGTGTGTGGGGGTACTGTATGTGTGTGTGTGTATATATATATATATATATATATATATATATATATATATATATATATATATATATATATATATATATTAGAGCTGAAACGATTAATCGATATTATCGATAATATTCGATAATGAAAATCGTTGTCAACGATTTTCATTATCGATTAATCGGTCCGCCCTTCCGCCCATTCAAAGTCGCGGCCTCAATTAGCGTTTACCGCGGGCCCGCCGCGATCGAGCAGCGGGGGAGGTGGGGAGCACGAAGGCACAGGATCCTGTGTCTCCGTGCGCCCCCACCACCTCCGCCGCGCGATCGCCGCGGGTCCGCGGCAAACGCTAATTGAGGCCGCGGCTTTGCGGCCTTGTGAAGTCCCAAGCTCTTCCTTCTGTGAGCTGGCGCCATCTGGTGGTGGCCGTTTGACATTACAAGTTAAACAGCAACTGTAATGTTATTTTTTACTGCCATCTCTTTCCCTATAATTAGAACCCCCAAACATTATATATATTTTTTAATCTAACACCCTAGAGAATAAAATGGCGATCGTTGCAATACTTTGTGTCACGCCGTATTTGCGCAGCGGTCTTACAAGCGCACTTTTTTTGTATTTTTTTTTTTTTTTTTATTAAAAAATAAAACAGTAAAGTTATCCCAATTTTTTTTAGATTGTGAAAGTTAATGTTACGCCGAGTAAATTGATACCCAACATGTCACGCTTCAAAATTGCGCCCGCTCGTGGAATGGCGTCAAACTTTTACCCTTTAAAATCTCCATAGGCGACGTTTAAAAAAAAATACAAGTTGCATGTTTTGAGTTACAGAGGAGGTCTAGAGCTAGAATTATTGCTCTCGCTCCAACAATCGCGGTGATACCTCACGCGTATGTGTTCGCTTCTGCGCGCAAGCTCGTCGGGACGGGGCGCATTTTCTGGCTCCTAACTTTTTTAGCTGGCTCCTAGATTCCAAGCAAATTTGTCAAGCCCTGCCGTGAGGGATAGTGCCCCAGCATTGGTGTTCCCGGGAGGAATAGTGGCCCAGCATTGGTGTTCCCGGGAGGAATAGTGCCCCAGCATTGGTGTTCCCGGGAGGAATAGTGCCCCAGCATTGGTGTTCCCGGGAGGAATAGTGCCCCAGCATTGGTGTTCCCGGGAGGAATAGTGCCCCAGCATTGGTGTTCCCGGGAGGAATAGTGCCCCAGCATTGGTGTTCCCGGGAGGAATAGTGCCCCAGCATTGGTGTTCCCGGGAGGAATAGTGCCCCAGCATTGGTGTTCCCGGGAGGAATAGTGCCCCAGCATTGGTGTTCCCGGGAGGAATAGTGCCCCAGCATTGGTGTTCCCGGGTAGGAATAGTACTGCTGCAAAGTTGTGTAATGTTAATGTTAAACGTTTTTTAATCTGCCGTTTGAGTGTAACATGTTTTTTCATTATTACTGTTAAATAAACGAAAAAATTCCACATTACGTTTTTTTTAATGATTTTATCCGATTAATCGATTAATCGAAAAAATAATCGGCCGATTAATCGATTATGAAAATAATCGTTAGTTGCAGCTCTAATATATATATATATATATATATATATATATATATATGGAACAATTCGTGTTTTAGTCATTGGCATAATACATATCGGTGGTACAGGCAGCTAGCTCTGAACAGAGCATTTACTAACTTGTTACCACATCCTGGCACAGTGTGCAGGGGGCAGGCATGCAGGAAGATATCTATATAGGTCAGGTTAGCCCAAGATTTGAATGGTGCCCTATTGTATATGTGCCAATATGACAAATGTCTAAATTGTTTTAAACAATGTGCACATCATGGGAGAGAGCTGAACAAATATTGGGTAGAACACATTCTATGTCAAACTAAAGTTCTAAAATTTCTTCCAATCACATGTTAAGATGATTGACTGTAAAGATGGCTATGCCCTAAATATAATAGAGAATACGAAAGTGACAGAATGTAGGCTATTGAGTGGAGTTTCCTTTACGTCACAAGCCTTGGGAAGCAAACTCTTATTGGGAAGGAATTGAGTTCAAGTACAATGTGTGAAGTTAAAAGGTGCTTAGAGTCCATAGATCCCTGGGGAGGAAATCTCTGCTTGATACAAAACAAATGACATTATTTATTTGGCAAGGTCAGAAGTTTGTGCAGAAATAAAAATGTGTCTACGATGGGTGTGCCAACGGGCCCTAAGACACAGGCAGAATTGAAGGAAATGGATCCGGGCTTTCTGAAATTCCACTGATCCTCTGGTGTACCATCAAAAGCTGTCCAGATGGACAATGTGATCATTTTTCCCTGTGGGCAGGATATAGCTCCGTGGAAGATGGACAGCTCTATCGTTGTCAACAGTTGACTGCCTCGTGGCTCTCTGTTCAACAACTTTAAGCTCAAAAACCTACACATCATGCTTTAAACTTAAACAATTGTCTCTCCAGAGGAAGATTTTTCACAAACAATAACCTCAAAGTATAAAACTAGTTTAAATTTAATTATTGGTGAAGTTTGCTGTATACATATTTTTTTAGTAGTAACTTTTTGCTCATATTTGGTCTTTGCACGGATTTCTCTGCTTCAGAGATGTCAACACAGGATGAAATTTACCTGGAAGGCACAATAGCTGCACGTTTAGCAAAAAAAGTGGATGTGGTTCCATTTTTTAATTATTAGGCTGTGAATGAGCAAGTGCAGGAAGATTTTTATCAGAAGCAGAGATACACATAACTAATGTGTTTTGGTGCTATATCCCACATAAAGCAAACTATACTTCAGCTTCAGTGTATGCACTGCAAACTAAATAAATGAACTGCCTGTTGCCCCTGTCAGAAATTCAGAGCTGTTCACTTTGGCTTTGTTAACTGAATGAGTAACCAGCCCTCCTACCTTCTCTGTATGACTACAAATCAATTCATCCCTATGCTGTGCCAATGCCATTTGGGGTAGGGGTTCTGTCATTTTAACTAGACAGCTGGGCAGGTGTCAGGAAGGCACTAGACATAGTATAGATGAAGTCTCAAAACATACACAGATGTGCATTTGTTCGTTGCCTGTGAATAACAGTTGCAAATGCATATGTGCATACGCACTTGCATGCACCTGTTGCTAATGTTGGTGCCAAATGGAACTATTTAAACTATTCCAAAAAAAAAAAGAATCAGACTTTTTTGAAGGTAAAGTCAATGTTTTCAGGCTTCTTGAGAACCTAGGATGATCATTGCATTCCACTATTATTCAAATATATTATATGAAAAAAAGCAAAAAGTGAACAAAAAAAAATCATTGCAAGAACAAAAAAACATTTCCAACAAACAGGCAATTATTATTGCATAGGGTTAATTACCTGGCTTGTCTTTCTCATTTATTCTACCTCTGAGAATGGATGGCTATGTAGAACATAAAAAGTTAATTGAAATAAATGAGCGAGCATCAAGCCATTTTAGTGTAATTTGGAAGACGAAGTGCAGGTTCCCACGAGTCTCTTGTATTATATCAGTGATATCCCTTGTAATATCTGCTGTACACTTTACTAATCACAGCAAATTAATGCAGCTTTCCGGGTCCCTCGCTCTATGTGAAAGGAAACTAACAAAGTAAAATCAGTGAACTTAGCTGGTATGGCAAAGAGCAATGTGAAAAATGTTATTAGGTCTACCAGTGGTCACCAACCTTTCGGACACCACGGACCACTAAACTCACAATTTTGAATCCCACAGACCACCAATATGAATTGCATGCCTTATACACACACAATGCTTCGGCTCTCTGTCCCCTTCACCCTGGATCACACTGCTGCCTTATACGCACACATTGCTCTGGTCTTTCTACCCCCCTCCCCCTGGTTCACACTGCAGCCTTATACACACACACAATGCTCTGGCTCTCTGCCCCCCCTCCCCCTGGATCACACTGCTGCCTTATACACACAATGCTCTGGCTCTCTGCCCTCCTCCCCCTGGATCACACTGCTGCCTTATACACACAATGCTATGGCGCTCTGCCCCCCTCCCCCTGGATCACACTGCTGCCTTATACACACAATGCTCTGGCTCTCTGCCCCCCTCCCCCTGGATCACACTGCTGCCTTATACATACAATGCCCTGGCTCTCTGCTCCCCTCCCTCTGGATCACACTTCTGCCTTATATACATAATGGTCCAACTCTGTGTCCCTCTGTCCAACCCCACCCCCACACACTCACACTACTGCTTTACACAGACACATCATTGGATCTCACTTCCTTGTCCCACCATGTGGTTCGAGCTCTGTGCTCCCTCCCAAAGTCTGATCAGTGCTGCCAATGGAAGTCCCCTCTTTCTTCACCTAATGCTCTCTGCACAATTCCCGGTGCCTCCCTCTGAGTTCACAGGAGCCAGAACTACAGAGGCATCGGATATTAATGCGCACTGACAGTATTGACTGTCCTTTTGAGAAAGTGACGTAGTCTGTCACGATACGCGTGAAGGGAATTGGAACCGAGGGGAAGTCTGTTTGTTTACAATGCTGATGATTCACTGCTGCATTGTAAGTGTATTTTATGTTCAATAAAACTTTTTTTATCAACTTACTGCACTATGGAGCCCCCCCTTTTTTCTCCTTAATTTATTTTGAGCTGAGTTGAGGAGTCAGGCCGTGTTGGAGTATCTGATCTGTGGGGAATTGGATCTTACCAGAAACGTGATTAAGCCTGTTATGTATGTGAATGAGCAACTAGGGCTGCAATGAGAAGAGAGCACTAATCGTTTTTAAAGAGATACCGCAGAAAGGCTTATTCTTGGCCTGTTTGAGGTGAGAGGCTGGGGGAAATTGTTTTAGCACTTGCACTGAAAGAAACAGCACTTGCACTTTTTTCAAAATGTGAGAAATAGGAAAAGGGGACGGACAGCCGCACTCCAAGCAAACTTCAAATAAAGTTGTCTTTATTAATAATAAATGGGCCTGCAAAACAAACACAGCCACAGGACAGGACAGCCGACGCGTTTCACACTATGTTAGTGCTTAGTCATGGCTCAAACAGCACTTGCATTTTTTTCATCGTTACTCTGTGAAGATTGTTTTGCCTGCACCTTTGGAGTATATTGCACATCATTGTGGATTATGAACTTTTTTGAAAGATTGTTTTATTATTAAAAGTGAAAAGACTTTTTCACTTTGCACCTTATTGCACTTGGATTGTTGCACTTATTTATTTATATATATTTTTTACGTATTTATTATTGATTACTGCCCACCTGTCATACACAGGTTATTTATTGATTGCGGAGTTATTTTATTCACCTGTTCACTTGGATTTACTGTAAAATTGCATTTATTTATGGACTTGTTTGGGGATTTTATTATCTAATTATTTGATTAATTTTAGTTATTTATTCACTTATTCATTGACACAGTTTATAGTTTTATAGTAAGCACCCTACTCCCCCCCCCTTTTATCCATTAGTGTTTTCTATGTGTGAACATGTTCTAAGTGGCTGCTGCTGATATAAGATATTTTTTTTTATTTTTTTTAGGTTGATCACTTTATTTTTCCTTGTTTGGTATGTGCATTAGTTTCCCCCTATTTTAATACATTGACCTTCAGCATGCTTTAAATACAACACTGGAAACTTTGGGTGGTATACATCTGCCACGATGTTGATTTGCAGCAGAAGCCCTGGGGACCACCAATATTTTCTCACGGACCACTGGTTGGTGAGCACTGAAACATACAAAAGAGCAATAATCGTTTACTGATATGACTGCCCTAAACTAATAATAATTGAACTCTGGTTGCTGTAGGTACTACTGGCCATTACTTTGTTAAAAATTAATTCCTCCATCATGGGATTGTAAAAAAAAACTAAAATTACAGTTACAATTTGTCTCTGGTCCTCCGTTGTCTCTGCTGTCAAGATCATTAGCCCACTATCGTGCAAGAGAAAGTGGCTCAGTTAGGATTAAGACATAAAAAAATGGGATTCTGCAGCAATTGCATCTTTTTTCTATGAAAAGCTGTAAAGCAGAAGTACACTGCATCTGAGCACCACAAACCAAAAAAAGCTATTTACGGTAATTAATTTTTAATATTCAACGCAAACTCAACCATCCCTCCATGCATTATTTTGCTGATAAATAACTTTGAAAAACACCCCCCCCTATCATTTCTGGCTGTGGTCATCTTTAGTAAGGGCAGATGATTCATGTAGTATTTACTTTCTGGAATCCATCTGCCCTTAGCTCAGGCATGCAGGCAGGAAAACAAAGTTTTGTGAGTTTACACAAATAACTTTTAAGCACTTTATGTTTAGAAGTTTGCACTTAATACTTTTAGGTTGCTTTAAAACCTGAGCGTTATTCATAATTAGCAAAGATCTTAAAGTGGAACATTTTTCCATCTAATAAATCTTCTGTCCTTGTTGTTTTAACTTTGGATAGTAAAAAAAAAAATTCTGACAGTAAATACCTTATACAGCCCACTTCCTGTTTTTTCCGTCTGGTAAAAAGCCTAGGCTTATGACATCATGGACAGCTCTCTCACTCTCCTGAGAGTTTTTCAGGAAGAGAGGGAGCGAGTCATAAGAGGGCCAATGAGAGCTGCAGATCTGTGTGAATCCAGGAAGAGAACAGGCAGCAGCTTTAGCTGCCCACGGTTAAAATTGATTGCAGCCAGACTCAGTGGAGGGAGATTTCTGCAGCATATTTGGCAAATACAGAATCACAGTATATATAAAATATGCAAAGTGGTTAAAGGGAAGCTTTAGAATGGAAAATATGTTTTTATTACAAATTATGTGAGCAGACTGCAGTTCCTCTTTAAGGCAGAAGGGTGGGCTTAGCCAAGAAAACTCATCCTCCCCTCCTGAAGACTCCTAGGATGTTTGACGTTATTTGCCTAGGCCTGGAAAATAGGAAGCAACTAAAACTTTCCCATCTATTTACTAATGCTAGCAGCATAAGGATTAAAAATAGTCAACGTTGACAGAGAGTGAAGTTCCACTTTAAGAAGGGATTGGATAATAAAGCAGTTAATCCCTTCAAACACTCCTACAAGAGAACGGTGCTTTTGAATTATTCATAGATGTGTGAACCCCACCTTATTTTTACATAGCAGATACCAGAACAAATCAGCAACATGTGCTATTTACACACTAAATGAGATGGAATCACCCCCAACTGCCTTCCTAAATAAAGCCAACTACTGGGGTCTGGGATTTAAAATAAATAAATAAAAAAAACACCAGGATTTATACAGTGCTCCAATCGCCATGAAAAGGAGTATATAGTATGCACTAAAAACAAGTTTACTACTTGTATAAATGGTGGTATACTGATCTGCAAAGTACAACTACAGAACTCAGAATGACTGAACACGTATAGACCAATCGTTAGCTTTGTAGTGTTCCTCGCTTTATTAACGAGCAGATGGTACACAAGCCTGCAACTGGTAAACTGTATGCCAACTTTCTGTCCCTCTCAATCTAATATTTGATTATTTCCAGTAGCAGAGGTAACAAAAGTCCAGATAAAAAGCAAGAAAACGAAATACAGTGGAATCTTGGTTTACGAGTAACGCGGTTAACAAGCGCTTTGAATAACGAGCAACTTTTTTTCTTTTTTTTTTTTTACTGTGTTTGCAACTGTTGTCTCGCAAAACAAGCAGAATTCAAGCTCATGGGGTGTGCAGTACCGCACACTCGGAACGGTTCGGGAATACTCAGAATCCTCTGTTCCAGAGTGTTTCCGAAACTTTCCGAGGGTTTTAGAGATCAGCCGAGCTGTCCCTGCGTAGTTCCAAGGCTCTCCAGCGCCCCCCACCTTTGGCCACATGTGGTATTGCATGCTGTAACGGAACTATGTATTCTGCCTGTACATCTATACTAAATCATGCAGTGGGATATTATGAGGTGTAAATATCCTCTGTCTGTCTAGATGTAGATTAGAACTGAATCAGCCTGGCTCCTAAAACCTCTCTTTAGGTATGCTAATGCACCTGTCTATCCCAAAGGTTAATTGATCTATTGTGTCTGTGAAAGACCTGTGTGTATCCTTAAGAGATTGTATTCCAAATTAGCAGTCTCCGGTCAGTTGTATTGAAATAGCATGTCAATTATGTTCAGAAGAACTGTCAGGCTTTCCGGTGCCGAAATGTTAAGCTACTGATGGGATTATCTGTGATTGAGTATTGTTCTGGGGGTTGATTGTATTCTATGTGAGAAAGGAATGTGGCTTTTGTGTCTAACTTGGGGCCCCCCTGTGGAGGGAGGGGGCGGAGAGTCCCATTGTTCCTTGATTATTCACAAGCTTGTAACTAGATATAAACCAAGAAATGTACCATTAAAGTTGTCTACTTGACCCTTCAAAACGTAGCCTGTCTCGTTTTTGAAAGGGCATGCGATGGGATATTTATTCTGTCCGTCTTACAACTGGACCTGACTCTCCTTCTGGATCTCGTGGATGGGCTTATACCGGACTTACTTGCATAGCAATTCGCCAGGGGAAAGGACGTCTCCAACGGCTGATACCCTCTCCCTACTTGGGTAGCCGTTACACATGCCATAGAAGTCAATTCAGAACAAATTATCTTAATTTCCATTGACTTCTATGGGGAAACTGGCTTTAATATGCGAGTGCTTTGGATTACAAGCATTCTCCTGGTACGGATTATGCTCATAATCCAAGGTTCCACTGTACCTAAACTAAAGAACATTATTAAGAAAAACAAAGCTCTGAATCGCAATAGTAACACTGTAGACAGAGACAAAAACTTTAGGCACAAGCGCCTTTTCATGTATCAAACATTTAACTATTGCCCGAATTAGTAGCAATGAGGCAGGTTGTAATTTATATTTTATATATATACAGTGCAGAAAATAAGTATTTGAACACCCTGCTATTTTGCAAGTTCTCCCACTTGGAAATCATGGAGGGGTCTGAAATTGTCATCGTAGGTGCATGTCCACTGTGAGAGACATAATCCAAAAAAAAAATTCCAGAAATCACAATTTATGATTTTTTAACTATTTATTTGTATGATACAGCTGCAAAGAAGTATTTGAACACCTGAGAAAATCAATGTTAATATTTGGTACAGTAACCTTTGTTTGCAATTACAGAGGTCAAACGTTTCTTGTAGTTTTTCACCAGGTTTGCACACACTGGAGGAGGGATTTTGGCCCACTCCTCCACACAGATCTTCTCTAGATCAGTCAGGTTTCTGGGCTGTCGCTGAGAAACACGGAGTTTGAGCTCCCTCCAAAGATTCTCTATTGGGTTTAGGTCTGGAGACTGGCTAGGCCACGCCAGAACCTTGATATGCTTCTTACAGAGCCACTCCTTGGTTATCCTGGCTGTGTGCTTCGGGTCATTGTCATGTTGGAAAACCCAGCCTCGACCGATCTTCAAAGCTCTAACTGAGGGAAGGAGGTTGTCGCCCAAAATCTCGCAATACATGGCCCCGGTCATCCTCTCCTTAATACAGTGCAGTCGCCCTGTCCAATGTGCAGAAAAACACCCCCAAAGCATGATGCTACCACCCCCATGCTTCACAGTAGGGATGGTGTTCTTGGGATGGTACTCATCATTCTTCTTCCTCCAAACACGGTAAGTGGAATTATGACCAAAAAGTTCTATTTTGGTCTCATCTGACCACATGACTTTCTCCCATGACTCCTCTGGGTCATCCAAATGGTCATTGGCAAACTTAAGACGGGCCTTGACATGTGCTGGTTTAAGCAGGGGAACCTTCCGTGCCATGCATGATTTCAAACCATGACGTCTTAGTGTATTACCAACAGTAACCTTGGAAACGGTGGTCCCAGCTCTTTTCAGGTCATTGACCAGCTCCTCCCGTGTAGTCCTGGGCTGATTTCTCACCTTTCTTAGGATCATTGAGACCCCACGAGGTGAGATTTTGCATGGAGCCCCAGTCCGAGGGAGATTGACAGTCATGTTTAGCTTCTTCCATTTTCTAATGATTGCTCCAACAGTGGACCTTTTTTCACCAAGCTGCTTGGCAATTTCCCCGTAGCCCTTTCCAGCCTTGTGGAGGTGTACAATTTTGTCTCTAGTGTCTTTGGACAGCTCTTTGGTCTTGGCCATGTTAGTAGTTGGATTCTTACTGATTGTATGGGGTGGACAGGTGTCTTTATGCAGCTAATGACCTCAAACAGGTGCATCTAATTTAGGATAATAAATGGAGTGGAGGTGGACATTTTAAAGGCAGACTAACAGGTCTTTGAGGGTCAGAATTCTAGCTGATAGACAGGTGTTCAAATACTTCTTTGCAGCTGTATCATACAAATAAATAGTTAAAAAATCATAAATTGTGATTTCTGGAAAAAAAAATTGGATTATGTCTCTCACAGTGGACCTACGATGACAATTTCAGACCCCTCCATGATTTCCAAGTGGGAGAACTTGCAAAATAGCAGGGTGTTCAAATACTTATTTTCTGCACTGTATATATATATATATATATATATATATATATATATATATATATATATATATATATATATATATATATATATATATATATATATACACACACACACAGTACAGACCAAAAGTTTGGACACACCTTCTCATTCCAAGAGTTTTCTTTATTTTCATGACTATGAAAAAAATATGTTTTATATATTTTGGGGGGAAATTATTATAGCAAAAAGTAAAAAATCGTTTTTTTTTTTTCAAAATTGACGCCAATTTTGTTTGGGAGCCACGTCACGCGACTGCGCAATTGTCAGTTTAAGCGACGCAGTGCCGAATCGCAAAAAGTGGCCTGGTCTTTGACCAGCAATATGGTCCGGGGCTTAAGTGGTTAAAGTACAGTCTTTGTGCGCAGGTTCATACCTGAGTTTGCTCTGAGGCGACACGGGTTCCAGTGCAAAGGGTGAAGATGTTCTTGACCCAAAGCCCAATGCAGTATTGAGAGACTCCAGGGAGGGGCTCTTGCGGGGAAAACGGTCTGGAGTATGGTCATCTCTCTGCACCTTCACTTTATCTGTAGGTAGAAACATCTTCAGTATACAAATATAGAAGCTTATAAAAGAAAAAGAACAAATTAAACATATTGCATGTGTAAACACAACATGATACTGCTTATAACTTTGAATGTATTATTCTGTTTCTGCAAATCTGTTTAATCTTTTAGGCTCCATTCACACTTGGCATTTACGAAATGCTTAACAAAGTGCACAGAAAATTTGGGTTTTGCCATGCACTGCAAATGTGCATCAAGCGTGTGGTACCACCGATTGGTAATGGCACCCCAAGCACTGGTAGCGGGTGCACATTTGGCACGCTTGGGCTTTTAGTACATTGCAAACATGCTACAAATGTGGGGCGAAAAGAATGCAACATGCTCTGATCCAAAGAAAGTTTGAGCTTCTTTAGGGAGTTTGTTGTCCGAATGAGCTGCACTATGCACAACAATCATAAAAGCTCCAAAACACGTGAAAATAAAAACCAAGAGCAGGAATGAAAGTTCTCACTTTGGGAACCCAGCCTGTGATAAATGTAGTAATTTTCAGACCTATATGTGTGACACATACAGTACATGATAGCATGTCAGTTTTGCTGTAGGCAGGCTTCACACCAATGAGCTTCCATTTTAATTGTGCATTTTCTCGACTGCAATTTTCCAAATATAACTATGGTCTGCTGCCAGGGTTAAAATTGTTACTAAACCCAGGACCCTGCATTCACTATATTTGGTCTCCCACAGTACACAGAACATGGAAATGCATTATTTTATTAAATATAAACTGCTAAATACCTTTTCTCATCAGCAGTATATAGCAGTCGTGTGACTACTCGCAGTGTCTGGTTAAAGCTTATAGGAGGAGTTTCTCCCCCACCTCCCCCGCCCCGGAAAAGTACACTACTACAGTAGCAGTACACACCAAACTGAGCATGTTCAGATTGTCCCTAAAGCCTCGTACACACAATACGATTGTTGGCAGGGGATTGTCTGTTGACAGACTGTTGTCCTAAAATCTGACTGTTAGTACACTACTTTTGACAATTGTTGTCCAACTTTCGGCCAACAAATGTTGGATGACATGCTAGTAATTTTTCGGGGGACAATGGTTTGTTGTCAGATTTTCTGATGGTCAGTACACAAATCCATCACACAAAAGTGTACGAGCATGCATGCTCGGAATCAATGCTTACCAAACATGAAAATTTGCCGAAGGGGTCCAAAGGGTGGAGCTCAAGAGATGAAATTCCTTGTAGTACGTCACTACATTTGGGTTTGTTATACGACAATTGTGTACCGTTGGTATGCAAGACAAGATCCTGGTACATGCCTTTAAAACAAAAAATCAGACGCTCGGTTGGCCAACAGTCGGATTGTGTGTGTGAGGCTTTAGGCTCTGTACTGTCAGGAGATAAATTGGTGACTGTGGAAAAGGGGGGGGGGACCAGAAAAGACAGGATCAAAACTGCCTTTTTACACAATGCTGAGCATTAACCCCTTTTGTTCGACAGTGAGTATAACAAGCATGCTTTTTTGCATATACACACTGATTTTACTGTTGTGGATGTAGAAACACTTTAATGCTCAGATTTTTTAACATGGGGTTCATTTCAGTAACATGGTAGGGCATCCTAAAAAAAAATTATTAGCTTTCCACATTTATCGGCGTCACCCTAACTCTCTCCACAGTATCTGCAGATCTTTCAGATTATGCAAATTGTATTAGCTACAGCTAAAAAAAAAAAATATGGATTTATGCTATTATTCAACTCTGTAACAGATCTCAAAATGTTATAGCACAGTAATATAATGCTTTAAATTCTGTATGAGTATTACACTTTAGAGCAATAGCTGATTTTACACAGGTCACCAGAAATATTCAGTTAGAGTAGAGGTATATTTCACACATAGTGAAGGTGCTGCGGGTGCTTCTGACTCATGGTTACTAATGATCGTTCTAGAGTTATTTAGAGTCCTTTAAAAAAAAGGTGTGAGTGTTGGGGGTGGTGGCGCTGTCACTAATATGTTGTTAGACTACCCCAAAAAGTATGGGTAGATTTAATGGGACAACATTCCCTACGGTGTAAGGTACCACAAGTGTGGTGGAAAGGTGATCTATGTTAGATAGCAGTAATGGTGCTAACAAGTGCTACCAATAATGTGTCATCAGTGAAAGTATAGATACACACGTATACATAATAAACAAAAATATGTGGTAAGTTATAAGTGTGCACTGACATCAATCAATAATAGGTTGTAATGCAATAAGTTGCGTCTGATTGCAGAACATGCAGTGGGTAAAATCTTGAAAACAAAAGTCTGAATAATGTGACAATGAAAGTGTCATCAGTATAGATATATATATATATCCACAATAAACAATAATAAAAAAGCATGCAGTGAAGGAATATTCATAAGCAAAAAAATTATATATATAAAAATATAATAGAAAAAACTATAGGTCGGCTGACATAAAATAGTCCATCAATTACAATCGGGTGACTCTGTGTGAGGTGACAATCAAGGTGCACCTATATGAATAGGTGATACGTCAGGTGGGTATCGCGGTGAATCCGGTGCTCCCCCTTATGGGTCCCCACTCACCAAATGTAGTCACCCCTGCAGGGGTATAAGACGTGTCGGGTCACAGTATATATTCCCCCGTGTCGTGGCTCCTTCTCCTGGGTTCCAAAAGTAATCACCAAGATTCCTGGTGTATCTCCTTAGTATGGATGGTTATTTACACAGTTCCTCCAAAGCAAAAAAGAGAGGGGACTTCCATAGTGTAGTATATAAATTAAAAGAAGGTTTTATTGGCACTGCTGAGCAATATCTCAAGCACAGGTGCAATATACAAAAAATCAATAATGGTATTAAAAAATCATGGCACCATGCAAAGCTGATGTAAATAAATCAGCGGTAAAACAAAACGAGAAATAAAAAAATTGTTTTAAAAACAAGGAAAGGGAGTAATACCCTATGATTTATCAAGCATAGGTACTCCACAGTACAGGCACTATTGCGTTCCGGATGTGGATCAATCCAGCATGTGAACGGCGTGCGTTCCAAGCTGACACGCTGGTGATCCCGGAAATGCGTGTAGGTGTGCGTGTATCCGCTTTACGCACGTTTCGTAGTCCTTACGTCTTCGGAAGCGGGTAAGACGTAAGGACTACGAAACGTGCGTAAAGCGGATACACGCACACCTACACGCACTTCCGGGATCACCAGCGTGTCAGCTTGGAACGCACGCCGTTCACATGCTGGATTGATCCACATCCGGAACTCAATAGTGCCTGTACTGTGGAGTACCTATGCTTGATAAATCATAGGGTATTACTCCCTTTCCTTGTTTTTAAAACAATTTTTTTATTTCTCGTTTTGTTTTACCGCTGATTTATTTACATCAGCTTTGCATGGTGCCATGATTTTTTAATACCATTATTGATTTTTTGTATATTGCACCTGTGCTTGAGATATTGCTCAGCAGTGCCAATAAAACCTTCTTTTAATTTATATACTACACTATGGAAGTCCCCTCTCTTTTTTGCTTTGGAGGAACTGTGTAAATAACCATCCATACTAAGGAGATACACCAGGAATCTTGGTGATTACTTTTGGAACCCAGGAGAAGGAGCCACGACACGGGGGAATATATACTGTGACCCGACACGTCTTATACCCCTGCAGGGGTGACCACATTTGGTGAGTGGGGACCCATAAGGGGGAGCACCGGATTCACCGCGATACCCACCTGACGTATCACCTATTCATATAGGTGCACCTTGATTGTCACCTCACACAGAGTCACCCGATTGTAATTGATGGACTATTTTATGTCAGCCGACCTATAGTTTTTTCTATTATATTTTTATATATATAATTTTTTTGCTTATGAATATTCCTTCACTGCATGCTTTTTTATTATTGTTTATTGTGGATATATATATATATCTATACTGATGACACTTTCATTGTCACATTATTCAGACTTTTGTTTTCAAGATTTTACCCACTGCATGTTCTGCAATCAGACGCAACTTATTGCATTACAACCTATTATTGATTGATGTCAGTGCACACTTATAACTTACCACATATTTTTGTTTATTATGTATACGTGTGTATCTATACTTTCACTGATGACACATTATTGGTAGCACTTGTTAGCACCATTACTGCTATCTAACATAGATCACCTTTCCACCACACTTGTGGTACCTTACACCGTAGGGAATGTTGTCCCATTAAATCTACCCATACTTTTTGGGGTAGTCTAACAACATATTAGTGACAGCGCCACCACCCCCAACACTCACACCTATATCCATATACTCCCTTTGGAGCCATATTTAGGGGGGGCTGCAGCCACAATCTCATTCCTCTACCCTGGATTAGGCTATCCTGAGCGCAGCTTTCAATCTTAATTATCCTTTAAAAAAAAGTTTTCTTATTTATACACAATAAAGACAAAATCTTATTTCCAGTAATCAAACCATGACGCTGATCCTATTCTTATCTGCAGAGTAGACATTACATTACTTATAAGAAATAATGGATGTCCATGTACATATCTAAGAAGTTGGCTCCAGGATATCCTTTAAGTTCGTCAGGCACCTATCCCCCCCCCCCCCCAATAAACAATTACACATTCATAGAAAAGGCAGGAAAAGAACAGCCTTGAAGACAGCAATATTAAAATGTATATCTTGATAAAAACACACCCAAGGACAGGCTCACAATGGTGCCGGTGACAAGATCAATTATGTTGGGAGGAAATGACATCCTCAGCGCCAAAAAACGTGATCATGGTACAGTACCATGAAAAGGACCACATGCCTGATTCATTGGAACAAGCTAATTTTATATTTCCAATAAAGTTTGACTGCCTACTCTGAATTTACAGTTTAAAGACCCCTTAAGCCCCTTCCTTTTTTTTCTTTTGTGCAGAAGAGGACTTTGCAGCTGCATTTTTTACTTTTGAAGGTCCTTAAAGAGGCTAGGCTCCAGGGCAGATTTTCCTATGAGAATTCTATGCCTATGTTTTTCCCCAGATACTCTGTGGATACCCAGCAGGTAATGAGGCCATTTCATGGTGTTAAGGCTAAACTCTGGGTCAAAGGAGTTTCCTACAGCATACGGATTCCTGCCAAGCTTCGTGTTCAGGATGGGGACTATGAAGTTCTTTACCACACCTGAAGATAATGTATCATGGAGGCCACTGACACAGCTTTCACCAGAGTTTAGCTTTTCCCACTTTCTCCTCCACCAGGACTATATCCGTGGCTCCTCCAGTCCCTGAGTTCCATTCCGTGTGCCATGCTGTGCCTTAACCCCCAGTAGTGGCTTCTTTATCCCGCCTATATGGAGTCCTGCCACCATTCAGTTACAGCACCCACCCAGATTCGGTTACTTCTAGCTCCCGCTTCTGTAAATTGAGCAATCCTGGTTATGCTGTGTGGGCAGACCCGTTACAAGGGGGGTGGAAGGAGGGGATGTCCTGGGCGGTACAATTTTATGCTGTGTGGCCCACACAGTGTGGGAGTATGGTTGGCAGTGCTAGTGCCTCTGTCTTTGTGGTCATCTTCTCTACTAGGAGGCAACATTTTTCACTGATGGTCCACTTCAGCCCAGAAGATTTTCTACTCAATGACCAGGCCATTTTTTTCATCGCTGTACCCAAACAAAATTTATGTCCTTTTTTTCCCCACAAATAGAGCTTTCTTTTGGAGGTATTTGATCACCTCTGTGGTTTTAATTTCTTGCTCTATAAATAAAAGAGCCACAATTTTGAAAAAAAAGCAGTGTTTTTACTTTTTTAGATTTTTAAAAATTAAAAAAAATTTTTCCTCAGTTTAGGTCGGTATGTATTCTTTTACATATTTTTGATAAAAAAAATTGCAATAAGCGTATATTAATTAGTTTGCGCAAAAGTTATAGCGTCTACAAAATAGGGAATAGATTTATGGCATTTTTTTTTTTTTTTACTAGTAATGGCGGAGATCAGTGATTTTTATCGGGACTGCAATTTTGCGGCAGACACTTGACACATTTTTGGGACCATCGGCATTTATACAGAGATCAGTGCTATACAAATGCACCAATTACATCACTGGCAGGGAAGGGCTTAAGACTAGGGGGCGATCAAGGGGTTAAATGTGTTCCCTAGGTGTGTTATAACTGTGGGGGACTGACTAGGAGGAGAGAAAGAGAGGTTGGTGGTGTTTATACATTATGAACACACAATCTGTCTCCTCTCCCCTGAGAGAACCGGGATCTGTGTGTTTACACACACAGATATCCCAGTTCTCACTCTGTCAAGAGCGATTGCGAGTGCTCGGCTGTCATCGCACCTGTCGAGCACTCACATCGGCTCCAGCGGCGAGCTGCGTGCGCCCCTTAGTGGTCAAAAGGCAAAACGACGCAAGGCAACATTGTTTTGCCCAGGGGAGCCAACCTGCCGGAGAAAAACTGCGGTGGTTGGTCGGGAAGGAGTTAATGATATTGGCTGTATGTCTGGGGTCATCGTCCTGCTGCAGAATAACGTTACATGCCTCCCTGATGGTATGGAATGATGGAGAAATGATTACTAAAGAGGTACACGATTAGAGGATTATAGCACTGTAAGTGGTAACATTTAAATCAGAACTATCGTCTTTCTAAAGTTTATAAATATCTGTGTGAAGAAGCTCAATTTAATTCTTAACAATCTTTTGTGTTTCTATATTAAAAATGATATTTCTATGCATCACTGTTGTCCATAGAAAACAAAGCAGAGTGATCATTAGTGGAGCATTTCTCATCATTCTTTTATTTGCAAGGGCCAACTGTGTTTTCAGAACAGCTGGTTTACGGTAGCCTATTATAATAGAACCATTTATTCCAAACTGCATACAGCTGTTAAGGATTGTTGAATGGCAATTTAAAACATGCATTCTATGCATTCAGGTGAAAAAACTTCAGAGTATACCGGCCCCCCATTATACTTACCTGACCCCTCCAAAGTCCCACGGTCGATCCGGACCTCCTCTTCGCCGCTCAGCCTGGCCGCTGATTGGATAGAGCGGATGGATTGAAAGCAGCGCAGCCATTGGCTGGCGCTGCTGTCAATCACATCCAGTGATGCGCCGAGGGGCGGGGCCTAGTGAGACAGTGAGCGGCTATTTTAGTCATAGGATATAGGACATTTTAGTCGACTAAAATGTACTGGAGATTTAGTCGACTGAATAAGACTAAAACCAAAACAATTGCAGAAGACTAAATTGTGACTAAATTAATTTTTTTGTCCAAAACTAAATCGAAATGTACTGCCAAAATTAAACACTGGATCTCAATCTTGTTCCAGAGCTCTCTCCATGAGCATTGGTTCTCTCTCCCTTCTCATAGGGCAGACTGATAGCAGCGGAAGCCATTGGCTACTGCTGCTGTCAATCTAATCCCGTGATATGGGATCGGGGGAGCAGGGCTGAGCTACGCTACGCTGTGCCTATGGACACAGGCAGTGCGGCTCTGGATCGATCTTGTAAATGTAGTGTCATACTGAGAAGAGGAGCCAGGAGTGCCAAAGGGGACCTTAGAAAAAGAGGTTTGGGGCTGCTCTGTGCCATTGCAGGCAAGTATGGCATAGTTATTATTTAAAAAAAAAAAGAAAAAAAAAGCTTTACAATCACTTTAAAACATTGCAAGAACTAACTTTTATGCAGATCCCTCAACTGCCTTTGTTTTATAGATACTGAGACTGGTTATATCATTGCACCTGATATGGTTCACGTACTTGGATCACAAATTAAAGTGACCATTAACTATTTTTTCTAAACAATAAAAAAAAATCTACTCTATGCTACGCTATGTATTCTTAACTAAAAAAAAGTGCATTCTATTGCTCCAAGCCTCCAAATTCCCTTTTATGCTGCCCCGATCCCACTTCCTGTTGCAGGGTGGCCATGTTTATTATCCATGGACCCATTGTATGTAGGAACATAGCCACCCTCTCTTGCTCGCACCTTTGATGGACTATGGAATTTGTAGTGTGTATAGAGTAGTTCACATGACCACAACTAACGTGCACTGCTTGTTCCAAACATACGGAAATGAGGGGAAAAGTAAGAGGGAGCTTACGGAGGATCTTACAAGACGACATAGGAAGTGTTTTTATAAAAAAAATTGATTACAGGGTCAATAAGTAGTGGATGTTTATGGAATAATTTGAGAACAAGGATATTATGTAGTGTCACGCTATACATACATACATGCCTATGGGGATACAAAACCCACTTGAAGCATTTTCAACACAGGTCAGAAGAACGAAACTGCAGAATAAACGCATTTGTCAATTCATTTTGGATGATTTCAGAAGCTTTTTATGTCCTTATGCACACAGGGCATTACAAATGACCCAGAAACAAGCTGCTAGCCACAACCAACGTCAGGACAAAGTGCCTGTAAAAACTAATTTTTTTAGCTTTTTGGATTGGTGTTAATGCGCGTTTGGCTTTTAGCAGCGCTTCTCCGCCTCTATTCAAAAGCAATAGGTCCCTATGAAAGAGGACTTAACTGATCCAACTTTCAGCCCATTGATTTGAATAGAAGCGCATCCAAGTCAGATCATCATGCTCTGAGAATCTTGAAGGGGAACCCCACAGCAAAAAAAAAAAGAAAACATCTTGGGCCACCCCAAGATACATACCAGGCTCTTTGAGTCTGTTGTGGACCTTAAAAGGGAACCTCATGCCAGAATGGAAATAAAAAAAGTGCGTGTCCCCCCCCCAAAAACCCTTTGGTCTGGTATGGATAAAAAAAATACATGTTGGTCCCCCCTAAAATGCATACCAGACCCTTATCCGAACATGTGGCCTGGCAGGTCAGGAAAGGGGGAGGTCTGACGGTGTGCGCCCCCTTCTGGACCATACCAGACCACACACACCCTCAACAAATTGGGGGTTGTGGCCTCTGCCCCACCCCAAAGCACCTTGTCCCTATGTGAATGAGTATGGGGTACATTGTACCCCTACCCATTAACCCCAAATAAGGCAGTGCATTTTAAATAAAAACAAAAAAAAGAGATGGTTTTGACAAGTACTTTATTAAAAGAGGGCCTCCAGATTCCGATGCCCCCTGCATGCAGACCCCCACAGCTACCATCCAGGGTTGTCGGGAAGAGGCTCTTGTCCCCATCAACATAGGGACAAGGTGCTTTGGGGTTGGGGGGTTGCAGAGATCCCTGCCCCTAAAGCACCCACAGCCCCCATGTTGAGGGTGTGTGGCCTGGTTTGGTCCCTTCCTGACCTGCTTGGCTGCATGTCTGGTATGGTCTGGATCTGGGGGGGGGCGCCACGGAGTGTTTTTCTTTTTGCTAATCTTTTTATTGAATGAAAGTCTGACTTGAATGCAAGTTCCATTCAAATCAATGAGCTGAAAGTTGGATCAGTTAAGACGGCTCTCATAGGGAACAATTGATTTTGACATGTCAAAAAAAAAAACGATTGACGTGGCTTAACGCTGTATCTTAACATATACACGTGTTTACAAGCAGTTTTAAGAATTTGGCATTTGAAATACCGGTAAATTACAGTCCTGAATGTGATTTTTCTGCCTTCAAAAAAATGGCTGTAACCTCAACTGGCTCTAAACTACTATAAACTATTGAGTGCACATGTACACATAAGATAACATTGAGGAAAGTTCAGGGGAGGGGCTGCTGAAAAAACGCCCAACTGTTCCTAAACGTGGAGTTTAGCAGCTGCAGTTTGACCTATTGGTGAATGCCAGGGCTGTTGACTGATCACTGTACCAACCTGCTGCTGGTACCATGTGACCGCTGTAACCAATCACAGCAGGTTGTAAACAATGGATGGCTTCCTTTCAAGTCATCTATTGTATACAGTTGTGTTGCAAACTGATTGGTTCAGACTGGACCAATAATGATTTAATTCAGTAAAATGATTGCATATAGAAATGAAATCCATTTCTATATGCAAACAATGTGTAAAATAAAATACTGATCACTTCCGCAGAGTAGTACAATGTTACTATGGTAACATTATATTGCTTTGGTCAAAGCGTGGTAAATAATAAAATAATAATAATAATAATAATAAAAAAAAAATACTAACAAAAAGATAAAAAAATGTAAACACTTCCCTACCCGCCCATAGTCAAATGACGTCCACAGATGGGATCTCCCACCCTGGGTGGACATCATATGACATCCTGGACTTCCCGGGCGTCTAGGGGGCAAGCGAAGAGGAACACAGATCGGTCTCCTCCCCTTGTGAGTCCCCTCCCCTACAGTTAGAATCACTCCCTAGGGAACATATTCAACCCCTTCAGCGCCCCCTAGTGTTAACCCCTTCCCTGCCAGTCACATTTACACAGTGTAATCAGTGAAGTTTTATAGCACTAATCGCTGTATAAATGTGAATGGTCCCAAAAATGTGTCAAAAGTGTCCGATATGTCCGTCGCAATGTCACGGTCACAATAGCAATCACAGATCGCCGCCATTACTTGTAAAAAAATAAAAATAACTAAAAATTCAATAAATCTATCCCCTATTTTGTAGACGCTATAACTTTTGCGAAAAATAAATACATTTACGCTTATCACCTCTGCGTTTTTTTAACAAAAATATGTAGAAGAATACATATTGGCCTAAACTGAGGAAAAACCTTTTTTTTTTTTATTGTGATAATTATTAAATCAAAAAGAAAAAAATATTGTGTTTTTTTAAAAATTGTCGCTCTTCTTTTGTTTATAGCACAAAAAAATAAAACCGCAGAGGTGATCAAATACCACCAAATGAAAGCTCTATTTGTGGTAAAAACGGACGTAACTTTTGTTTGGGAGCTACGTCGCGCGACTGCAATTGTCATTCAAAGTGCGACAGCGCTGAAAACTACAAATTGGTCTGGGCAGGAAGGGGGTGAAAATGCCCTGTATTGACGTTGTTAAACAATTGAAAAGAAAAACATATATTTTTTTGTTTTTTTTCGTACTGGTAACCAATCAATCAGTGTGCCTGATCATCGCCACACATGTTATATGATGACAGTGTACTGCACTGGTGACAGTAGGTAAAAAAAAAAAAAAATGAATAATAGCTTCCCAATTTTTCAAAAAACTTATGAAAAAAATTGCACTTTCAAAAAACTTGCTGTGACTCTTACAAAATACCTCAAATGGTCTGCTTTAAAAAAAAAAAAAAGGTCATTTGGGGGATATCTGTACTTCCTGACATTTTTGGGCCTCAAGAAAGTACATCAGGATTGATCAATTTTTAGATATATACCATAGATTGTGGACTCCATAACTTTCCTACAGACTAAATAATATACACCGATTTGGGTTATTTTCACAAAAGAAATGTAGCAGAATAAATTTTGGCCTAAATTCATCAAGAAACATTGTTTATTTCCATCATTTTATAACAGAAACAAAGAAAAACAACATGTTTTGTTTTTCAACATTTTTTCATCCTTTTTTGTTTATTTAGCAAAAAAAAAAACGGCAGTGATTAAATATTACAAAATAACTGTGTGAACAACATGATAAAAAACAAGTTTAAGTACAGTTTGCAAGATCGTGCAATTGTCATTCAAAGTGTGACAGCACTGAAAGCTGAAAACTGGCCTGGGCAATGAAGTGGTTAAACTGATGGCATCGACAGAAACCTAAAGCCCATCAAGATAATAGTAATAAGACTAAATTACAAAATGGCTAGTGTAACAATTATAGATAAATAAACAGTTTTAATGAAGCTAAAGCTTTTCATTAAAAATTCCTGGAACTTGAAAAGGGGGGGGGGGGGGGGACTGAGCCCTGCCAGTTGCTGATGTGAGCACCAGCTTCCACAAGGCGCCTAAAGCAGATACAACAACAAATTAAACAGAAATTAAGAAGAAAAATAATTATTTTTCATTGTCTCTTGTGAGGAGAATGTGAGTGTCACAGGAATGCTCCATGATGGGATTACAGCAGAGAATGGACATGGTTTGTGTTCCTAACAAGCTGCCGAGACAGCTCAGATTGTACAGCTGTGACCGGGGCCACTTTGAACTAGATTCAGGGTGACTTCCCCTAAGCTCCACAGCAGTTTTCCCATCCCATGGTCCTGTGTGAACACAGCAGCCTCTGTTCTGTCTATTACATCATTGTTGTTTTAAATAGGCAGTATATAAAGCAGTCTTTGTGTTCTGAACCAAACATTATTGGGTCTCCAGTGGTTTCTATTATTATGTCTTCAACTTGGCAGCAATTGTTGGACACACATTATCAATGACATTTATGAAGAAAATTTACTTCCCAGCAGGTCCTCAAAAGTAACTGAATAATCTTACTTACGAGTAAACACTGAAAGATTGTGTTAGTGAGGATGCATACCACATTACTGTATATATATATACACACACACACATACTGTACATACACATACATACACTATATTGTCAAAAGTATCGTGACACCTCGCGTTACACACACATGAACTTTAATGGCATCCCAGTCTTAGTCCGTAGGGTTCAATATAGAGTTGGCCCACTCTTTGCAGCTATAACAGCTTCAACTCTTCTGGGAAGGCTGTCCACAAGGCTTAGGGGTGCATCTATGCGAATGTTTGGCCATTTTTCCAGAAGAGCATTTGTGAGGTCAGGCATTGATGTTGGCCGAGAAGGCCTGGCTCACAGCTCCCACTCCAATTCATCCCAAAGGTGTTCTATTGGGTTGAGGCCAGTCAAATTCCTTCACCCCAAACTCGCTCATCCAAGTCTTTACGGACCTTGCTTTGTGCACTGGTCCAAATCATTTGGTGAAAAGGGGATTATGGTGTGGGCTTGTTTTTCAGGGGTTGGACTTGGCCCCTTAGTTACAGTAAAGAGAACTCTTAAGGCATTTGCATACCAAGACATTTGGGACAATTTTATGCTCCAAACTTTGTGGGAACAGTTTGGGGAGGGTCCCTTCCTGTTTCAACATGACTGTGCACCAGTACACAAAACAAGGTCTATAAAAGACATTGATGAGCACGTTTGGAGGAGTCCTGACCTTAACCCGATAGAACACATTTGGGATGAATTTGAGCGGATAGAGCAACAAGACACAAGGTTGAATTAGCAAGGCCTCTACCAGGCAAACATCTCAAAGCAGACTGTGCTGTTCAAGCTTATTTGAAGAAGCACAACGAAACAGGAAACATTGACGACCACAGATACAGCGGCCGTCCATGGAAACCTAAAGTGATATTAAAACGTCCTTTTTTTGTAAAATATACCAAACCTGCCATACTCACCTGCTCTGTGCAGTGGTTTTAGACAGAGCAGCCACAATATCTTCCTCTTCTTGGGTCCCTTGCTGGCACTCCTGTCCCCCCTCCTGCCGAGTGCCCCCAGAGCAAGCAGCTTACAATGAGGGCACATGGATTTGGGACAGCCTACATCCAAAGACGATCTGTGGTTAGTTTTCCAATTTGGCTGTTCCCCACTCCAAGATGTTTGGAACAACCTACCTGCTAAGTTCTTTCAAAAACTGTATGCAAGTGTACCTAGAAGAACTGATTCAAAGGGTGCTCACAACAATAATATAAAGCATGTCACAAACAACAATCAGTCTTTTTGGACATAACGCATGTAGGGCGGAGATATTGCAGTGACATCATCGCGCATGCCAGGTTGTCTGATCAACGTTTGTGACATACTGTTGTCCTTGATGTTAGTATCTGCCTAATTTAAAAGAAAAGTATTTTATATGGTATTGCACTATGGGCAGTTCTTCTTTTCAAGACATGTACAATAGTTTGGCTATGTGGGTACATCCATCCAGTTTTAGGGTTTCTCTCATAAGCGGTGTATGAATTTAGTGGTTGGTGCACAGTGGTGGCATATATAAAACTTTGCCACGTACTCTTCATCTTTCAAGTTTTCATCCTTTTGGACTAAACAGTGATCACTGGATTCCTTTAAGATTATTGGGCTAAATACCCTTTATGTGGGAAGTAGATTCTTATCCAATATATTATTCTGATTAACGTTTTGTTATGTGTATATAAAAAATGTTTTTATTATATATATATATATATACACATATACACACACACACACACACATAGTTATAGTTACTGTGATTTTTTAAATTATTTATTTTTGTATGCATTTATCTATTTGAATTTAAATTTTCCAATTATATTTATGTTTTGAGAGTTAGCGTTACACTTTTCAATTTTACCTTACTGCTATAAAACAATAAGACTACCAATTGACTGATTATTGGATTAGATGTCAACAGAACTAAGAAAAAAAAAAAAAAAAAGTATTATAAGCTTTATGTACATGGCAGGTTTCCATAGGCCAGGAATTAAAATATGTAGATTTTTAGAAATATTAAACATACTACAAATGTTAAAATTACAAACTGTCCCTATAATGGATAAATATTATAATATATTGAATTTCATGAAACGTTTACCCCCACATTTCCTCTTTCTCATACACTTAGAATCACACGTACAGATTTATGTTAGGAACTTTTTCTCCAGTATAGTGATCCTGAGTTTAGAGGAGGTGCAGGGACCCGGAAAAGATTCCAGAGAAAGTAGCACACAGGAGAGGAAGCCTGGTAAAGATATATAGCTGTGGAATTCTCAAACAAGACACGTCAGCCTATAGACAATAATTTCTATTGAGACGTATGAATGTGCTCCTAAAATAGCCACATCCGGACTTAACAAAACCCTTTGCATTCATTTTTACTCTTATTGAGCCAACTTTAAAAATAGATGCTGGACAGTGTCCAAGGCACGCATGGCTTAACAGCTACAGAAAGGATCAGTTATTCCAACAGCCATTTGGATGGCATTCAAGTTAGCGTAAGATGTAGAGTGCTCCCTGCTCTGCTTGCTAATCACTCTCATTTACTGGTGAAACGTTACCTGTAAAATCTAATTGCTTCTCCAAATCTTTACTTGAGAGCTTCAAAGGGCTGGAAGCAGAGAGTCGCTGTGAGAAAAGAAGAGTTATATTAGTTAACTGTATTTAATAAAAGTAGTACGCTTCCCGGGTTCAACACTAGTCACTTTTCCAATTCCCCCCCCCCCCCCCCCCTTCCATACCCAGTACCAGCATCATCGCGTCCACCCTTATGTGGCATGCACATTATCCTGCAACTTGAGAAGTTCTGAACGCCTCCCCTTGGGCCCTCTTATGCACCCCCCCCCCCCCCCAACACAACTCACTCCCACACCGATCCTCCCTCCCCATATCACTCTTGCATAAAGGTATGAAAAAGTTTAATGCGGCAGACTTATGCCAAACTTTATTGTTGCATTTGTTCTGTCTGCTTACCCATTAAATTGTGTTAAGGTGCAACATTGTATGAGCACCAAGACACACTTTTTGAAATACTCTTGTTTGGCTTAGTTGCTCAACTTGTTTGATACTTCTGCATTATACTGTATGTAATGGTCAAAATGATCTACGATCTGTTGGTTTTGACTGATGTGCATTTGATTATTGCATAGTCTTGTCTTTATGATTGTAATCCTCAACCCCTAATAAAAATTTGTGGAAATAAAAAGATAAATACATAAAAATAAAATAAAAATAAAGTACGCTCTTTCTATGCAGAGATTCAAATTTAATACATAACCCAAAACTGAATAAATCTTCTCCAGACAGTAAAAAAAAATAAGTAATGCCCTGTAGTGGAAAAGTGGAGGTGCTGGCAATTGCAACCAAGTAGATTTCAAATTCAAATCAGTACAAGTAAAATTAAAACCTTAAAATTACTTTAAACACACCTTTCTTTTTACAATAAATACAATGGCCCAGATTCACAGAGCAATTACGCCTGTCTAACTGGTGTTAGACAGGAGTAATTTCCAATTTCGCGCGCCGTATCACTAGTTTGAATCCTCAAACCATAATACGGCGTCTTCGGGCTTCGATCCGAGAGGCTTACGTCTTCGTAAGCCTTCGGATCTACGCTGCGATATTTTTGCGGCCGCTGGGAGGAGTTCGCGTTGTTTTCATGCGTCGGGATATGCAAATGAGTTTTTACGGCGATCCACAAAGATACGAGCGGTCTTCGCAATCGCTTTCGTCTATTTTTTTATACGTACTGTTAGACCAGCTTTTTGCTGGTCTAACGGTGCGTAGCCCATGTTAAGTATGGCCGTCGTTCCCGCGTCGAATTTAAAATTATTATTTTTTTTTTTACGTAACTCGTTCGGGAATAGGAATCTCCGTAAACGACGCTACTCAAGAAAAAATGACGTAACGACGTGATTTCGCGCAATGCACGGCGGGAAATTTGCAAACGGAGCATGCGCAGTTCGATCGCCGCGGGAACGCGCCTATTTTAAATGATTCACGCCCCCTACTCGCGCAGATGTATTGCGACGGGAGAAATACACTACGCCGCCGTCGTTTACTGGACAAAATCTACCTGGATTCCACGTAGAGCCAGGTAAAAAACGGCGGCGTAGTGTATTTCTGATACGCTACGATAATCTAATTCTCTCTGAATCTGGCCCAATGTGTCTAAATATAACTAGAATGTATCTTCTATTTCTTTCTCTCTCTCTCTCTCTCTCTATTTCATCTCTCAAATGCAAGCTTTTTTCTACTATTTTCAGACTTCATGTTCTAAGGTGACTACTTTTGTTTTTCTTGCCTCCTTGTGTTTGTGAATGTAGACACCCCTTCCTACTCGCCCCCGAGATGGACCATAATTCTACGTGCAGACACATTCAGATCTATGATAATTGTAATACACATAGAGCAGAACATGCGCCTAGAAATAGCGGCACTGCCATCTCTACACTAATAGCGGTGAGATACATCAGTGGAGGATAGAGAGCATGCACACACGACAAACAAAAAAAGAAGCCTAAAATAACAGTAAGCAACTTTTAAACCATTAAACTGGTAACCACTAAGTAAAGTTGAATCTACTTTACACAGTCCGATTGGCATTAGCAATAATGTGACTATAGGGTTACCCAACAATTAATATGTCCTACAGCGCTCCAATTCTAGCTCACATGACCCAAAACCAGCATGTTAGGGAAAATTACCTGCAACAGGCCTGCACTGTATGGAAATCAACAGGGTCTGTAGTGATGTCTGCAGTTAAGTGCACTGCCACTGCAAGTTCAAGGTCATGTGACCAGAGCACCACTAGACTTTCTTTTTACAGATGATACCATACACACTGCAAGCATAGGTAAATGCCTTATTACATTTTCCTTTGCTCTCCATTAATAATGACTTTTTGATTGAGTTAACCCAGCTTTACATTTCCTTAAACACTTTTGTTCGTCCTTGTAGTGGAACTCCAGCCAAAACTGTCTTCTGGACAGGATGTGGTGGGAAATCCTGCTTATGCAGACACAGAAAGCAATAAAAAACAGTCAGCAGCCTCAAGGAAATTATAAATGTAGAATACGCGGCCAGCGTCAGCACCACTGACTTTCTGAAAACATATACCTGACCGGGCTAATAGAGAGTGTATGTTGCATTTTGAATAGAGCTAAAAGAATGACTACTAATCATAGAGAATTTCCAAACTGCTAAAACTCTTGACACTTTAAATGCTAGTTACTGCTTGTTTGATCATTTTAAGTAGTGATGTTGCCCAAAGCAACCAATTGTTTGTTTTCTTCTAGCTAAACACAAAAAGATGATTGAACAATGGTGATATAGCTACGAGTCATTACAACACATTGCACACCAACAGTCAACGGTAATGTGTGATACTAGTGTGAATGGACCATGAGTCTTTGTCTAACATGGTGCCACTGCCAATAGGTATTGGTTTCTACCACTGCATAAGTCATTGGGTACCTGTCAAAAGTTCGAACTGCTCTTTTTAAACATTTAGGTTACCTATTTACTGTACAGATTAAGGTTAACATTTAGGCTGGTAAGCAACTTAATTTGGCAATTCTTTAAATCATATCCTTGGAGACGTTGAGGAAACATTTTGTACAACATTCAATAAAAACCTCAACACTATATTTCTAATCACCTGGTGTCTTTTTCATACATTTCTGTACATACATACACAAGCGTCGATAAGATCTTGACACTAGGAGCATGTTCCCTGAGTCTCTTTCCATGTTCCCCGGGGGTTAAGCAAGTTCAGACAAAGTAAGTAATCTCACTGTCAGAGTGGTTTCAACACTACATTGCTCAGAAGACCCGGAAACCAGGACAAAGTGGACTGCAGCTTTTGTAAAGTAAATAAACAATTTAGCCCCAACAGACCACCAATGGAATGAGGGCAGTAGACCTGAACCCTGCACATTCTGACCACTATAGATGTCATGTTATACACTATTTTTTTTTAATGATCCCTTGACCTTTCTTCTCATAATATTCAACACCCCCTGCTAGCTATTTGTAGGGACTCCTGTAGATGCACCCTGTGCCTTCCTAAAGTTGTAACTCCATACCTTATAAAATAAATTAGTATATTTGGTTTATGACTTGTGCCCCTGGTCAAGTTAAATTTGTTGAATTGTACCTTTCGATTTAAAAAAAATGAATAAATATAACATTTAAAAAAATCATTATTTTCCCTGACTATGTGCAAGATTGGCATTTGTGACATTGTAATAAAGAGTGTTTTGTAGGAACAAGGACTATGGGATATATGTGAAGTGTATACAGAAAAGTAGGCTTTGATTGTCTTTAACAATTTTACTTTAAGTAACTCCATCTGTTAGGAATAATTTGGCCATGCCCACCAATTGCCATGGCATGCTACATGAGAAGCAACATTTCCCCCAACATTACGCCCCAGGTCTTTCCCAATCCTAGCAACGCCCGTGGACACAAATATGTTACAACCAAACCTTTGACTATATTTTAAAATGTATTTATACACCTTTTAACTTTCCCCATAGATATGAAATTGATAGGCCTTATTAGCTATTTTAAACGCTATTCCTCTCACTTGCGTGTGTGTAATGTCCATCAGATCACTGTGATACTAAACATCATGTGATTTAGTTGTTGGGAAACACAGGTTTTATTATGAAGGAGGAACTAGGCTGTCAAGCACCGGCAACGCAAACACCACCAAAGTGCTAGTTGTGTAAAGGTGAGAGGGGCAAGAAAGTGATGTCAGTGCATGGCATGAGCAAACTGGAAAGCAGGAGAAGGATCACTATGGACTTCCATAGAAAAAGTCAATGTTGCAGGAATTTTGGGAGTGGAGATTTCAAAGAAGCTGGTAATAAGAGAGCTCCATCTATATCAGCACATTCATAGGTGTGCGCAGACCATGACATTAGGGTGTGCACCGAAAGCTCAAACACACATGTTTGTGTGTGTATATATATATATAGTAGAGCAGTGGACGGTGTCAGTAGGGAAGAGATTGATGTCAGTAGTGTTTTATTTTTTTATCGCAACTTTTTTTTTTACAATTTTTCTATTTTTTACAATTATCTTTAATAATAATATATTATTTTAATCATATTTTTTTTTACAATTTTATTTAATATATTATTATTATTTATTTTTTATCATAAGTTATTTTTTTCTATTTTTTTTTCTATTTTATTTAATGATATATTATTATTTTTTATCATAACTTTTTTTTTTGTTTTTTTGTTTTTTTACAATTGTATTTAATAATAAATTATTATTATTTTTATACAATTTTTTAGGAGCTCCATTGGGGGGCTTCGGTGAGATATCAGAGGTCTAAACAGACCCTTGATATCTCACTTTTATCTGTGCAGCACAGCAAGATTAGGGTGTGCCCAGACACACCTGGCACACCCTGTGCGCAAGCATATGAGCACATTACATGCAGATGCCACTGTGTATTAATTCCTTTTTGGGAATGTAAAAACGTCATTATAAATGAAGCTATCCAACCAAATCATAGTTGGAATAAACAGTTCTCCATTCAGTTTTGCATAGTCTTCACATCTCTCTCCTGCAAGGCAGGAATCTGTCAGATAGGCATCCAAAACATGACATCACCACTTGTAATTCCCAACAGAAGGCTCACTCAATGGCTGGATTTCATCCATAGACTCTCACTTTATTATGTCTCTGCTACATAATTGGATGTGGAGATCGCCAGCTCAATTACTTTAACTTTTCGAGCTCGGGGATGTTCAGAACAGACAACCCTAAGTGCTGGTTTGAACTTACAGGGTCTTATGGAAAGGAGTTTTATTGTTTATACAAATGTTTATCCAAATCCATTGTGAGCTTTGGGAATTAAAAGATTAAAGCTCTGGGTGATACAGAGCACATGTGATACTAACATTTCTGTACCTGACCCCCCTTGTATTGATTACATTTGTCCTGCATATTACAGGGTAAACCCGGGTACACCGCTGGGTTGCACAAAAAAAAAAAAAAACCTGACAGCTCTGGTCAAAGACACTGTACTAACTAAGCAAAGTTTGTTCAGTGATCTCCGCTGCTGAACTGTTGTGTTTCGACTTATGGCCGCCCCCACAACAGAACATTTCAATTAGTGTTCTCCCCGTTGAGAGCGCTGATCGGGAGTCGGTGGGCTGCCAATTTCCCAGCATGCACGTCTGACAGAAGGCTGACGAATGATCAGCTGACATACACACGGGCTGAATGTCAGCCAGCTTTTTTTGGAATCGGCTATTGCCTCGCGACATTTGGCCCATGTGTATGGGGCTTTAGTTAAAGGCAGCCCATAGATGATTTGATTTCCTTTCTGGTCACCATGGGTGGAAGGAAGGAAAAACGCTTGATTTCTACATCAACACATTTAGTGTTAAGGAGGGCGTACCTCCCGCAGTGTTGTTGAGTTCTGCAGGTGGGGGAGCCTTTTCGGCTGGCAGAACACAATGACAAAAATACAACAGGCTGGTTGTACCCAAGGCGATTAATAAACATGGGTACAATCAGCCTACCCATACATGGATCTAAGTTATGTCGGTCCCTGCTGAACAGGCAGTGTTTCAATCTATGTATGGCCAGCTAAAGCGGAACTCCAGCCAACTTTTCTTAGCATTGAATAGAGTGGGTAGAGTTTAAATCTGGCAGGCTTCTACTTCTGTCTGTTACCTCATAGTGGAGATCATCCTTTATTTCCTGTCCATCTAACACAGACAAGAAATCTGAGGAGTGGTTGTCAAAGGACAAGAAGGCACAGACAGCAAAAAGAAAAACATTGCAGGACGTTTTATCCCCTCACTCTACCAAACATATCTCTGTTGAAGAGATTTCTCCTCCCTTTATGTACTGACTGGAAGTAAAAGGAAATCTCCCAAACAGGTATATAGGTTGCAATTTAAACGAAATTAAGTTTCTAACCCTTACCCAATCTATCCAAAACCAAATAAAACCTTTTGTCTGAATTGAGTATTCATTTCCCAGGCTTACATGGCTGCTTCCTGTATTGTAGCAGTGCAGGAGTCACAGGAATTAGACAGACAAAAGTATGGAGAAGCACCCCTACTCCTTTGGTGTGGGTTTGCAGTGTAACAATTGTGCTTTTTCATTTTAGTACAAAGTTAGGGACAGAGAGGCTTTGACTGAGAACCATATACTCTTTGGGTAACGTATGTACCTGATATTACCACAACAGCCACTCCACAAGGGTGTTAATTGTACAGACATAAAGATAGACACTAGAAGAGCTAACAAAACTATACCTAAAACCTCATCAACATATTTAAAGCATTTGAAAAACTGTTTCAGTGTAGAAAACAATTTAGGAACCCACTAGTTATACAAAACAGAGGATGGTGCATCGACATTCTGCAGAGAACTGCAGTGTTAATAAGTAATAATTGAATACTTCAGCTTGTACTTTCGTGTATACCTGCATTGGCAATACAGCAAGAGCCGGAGTTGTCCTCACTGGTATCCCACTCAGAGGACTGCGAGGGGTGGACTGAGTAGGAACGTTAGGAACCCCACCACCTGTAAAAAGAATTCAAACAACATTTTATTTTTCTACATCTGATCTCTAAAAATGCAATAAACTAGTTCTGTAAATTTTCCACTCCTCAATAATGCATTGCAGTGAGATACATGAGAATCAGAGATTTGGATGTATAGGACAGTCTAATAGTATTTTGGTGTTAGCGAGCTCATATTTCTGAAACTAAAAAAAAACAGTAAAGCAACTGTGTATTACAAGACAGAAATCATGGGATACCAAAAAAAAAAAAAAACTGCTGTTCCACATACATACGGCACAGTGACTCTAAGGCCCATTTCACACAATCGGTCTGCCTGTCCATTTCAGGCAAATCCGAGCGGGCCACCCATTGACTTCTATATCAGCCAAGATGTGTCCGCTGACACCCACCTGCCATCCAATCAAACAAGATGCGCTCAAAACAGATGGCTGTCGATACATTCGCCATCCGTCCAGCGGATCAAACCGGATGAACATGGACAGGCTGTCCGTTTTAATCCAATCTCCCCATAGAAAAGAGTGGGGCTCTGACAGGTCCATCCCTGCACAATGAGCAGGGACTGTCCTGTCATCCGTCGGCTCAGCAGAGCTCAACAGAGCGAACCCAGGGGAGCTAGAAGAATTCGGCAAAACGGATCCGCTCCATGTGAAAGGGGATTTAGGGGGTGATTTACTAAGACTGGAGCTGACAGAATCTGGAGCAGCTGTGCATGGCAACCAGCTTCTAATGTCATCTTGTTCCAGTAACTGCTTGACCTCTGGAAGATTTACACCCCTTCATGATCAGGCCATTTTTTTCATAAGGCACTGCGTTAATTTAACCGACAATTGCGTGGTTGTGCAACACTGTACCCAAATCAAATTTATGTCCTTTTTTTCCCCCACAAATTGAGCTTACTTTTGGTGGTATTTCATTATCTCTGCATTTATTTTTATAAACAAAAATACAGACAATTTTGAAAAAAATAAATAATAATTTTACTTTCTGCTATAAAACATATCCAATAAAAAAAAATGAAAAAAAAAAAATCTACATTTCTACATCAATCTAGGCCAAAATATATTCTGCTACATTTTCTTTTTTTAAATCACAACAAACGTATATTGATTGGTTTGTGCAAAAGTTATAGGCCCGGATTCACATACATCGCCGCATATTTATGCTGCCGTATCTTCTTTACACTACACTGGCGCAACGCAGAGAGGGCAGCATGGAATTCACAAAGCAAATGCTCCCAACGTTGCGCCGGCGTAGCGTGTAGGCGTAAGTCAGCGTAAGTCGAAGTGGGCTGGAAGTGGACGTGATACATTTAAATGAAGCGTGACCCCATGCAAATGATGGCCTGAGCTTCAGACAAGTACTTAAAATTAACTGTGCATGTGTCGTACCTTGGACGCATCCCAGTGCGCATGTTCACTATCACGTTGAAACAACTGGCTAAGAGACGTCGGATCACTGCCTACGACGTGAACATAACCTACGCCCAGATAAAGGGAAAACCGCCGCTCCAGACGACACTCTTCAGTGATCAGTAAAGTTCAAAAACCCAAATGGGTGCAGGCAATGCGTGGTGCAATATAAGGAAAGAAAAGACTAAGCATCGGTTGTCGATGTGAAACGCGTCAGCTTTTGTTACCCCACTGTTTGCTGTTTTTGCTGTTTTAGTTTTTTGACTGGAATAAACGGGCACTATTTTTAAGTCTTTTCATCCATTGGAGTGCGGCTGTCCATTTTTCTTTCCTTATATTGCACCACACATTGCCTGCACCCATTTGGGTTTTTGAACTTTACTCACCACTGAAGAGTGTCGTCTGGAGCGGCGGTTTTCCCTTTATCTTGTCACGCGTTTTGTAGCGGAGATGTGAACCATAATAATGTATTTTTTCCCCTCTAGCGTAATATAGTGTCGCGCTTCAGACGACAAAACGCTCAGGTGTGAATGGAGCCTAAGTCTGTCGGAAATTCCGAAAAAGTCCATCGGAAATTTCAACCGTGTGTACATGGCATAAGACCCTCATCTAAGTCACAACAAGGGACAAACACAATGGGGGAGATATATTTAAATTGATATACACAGAATCTGGTGCAGCTGTGCATAGTAACCAATAAACTTCTAACTTCAGTTGACAGCTGATTGCACACAAACAATTCTAATTTGTAGTGGTGTCCATTGTCACCGAGACAGATCGTGAAGGGAAATCCAACATTTTTGTGTGGTTTCCAGAAGTAAGGGGAAACTTCCAATGGGGATGTCTATTCCAGGAAAAACTAAGAGGGTACTCCTCCCCTCATTTTGAGAGTTTTCTGCTAACTTCATGTTGCGTCTCTGGGACGGGAAGATACAGGATCTCCCCAATGGTACGCAGAAAAAAAAAAAATGCGTGGGGTTTTAACTAGGGTTGTCCCGATACCACTTTTTTAGGACCGAGTACAAGTACCGATACTTTTTTTCATGTACTCGCCGATACCGAAAACAGATACTTTTTTTTAAATGTGTCCCCAAATGCAGCCATGTCCCCCCACATATTGCAGCCATGTCCCCCCAAATATATTGCAGCCATGTCCCCCCAAATATATTGCAGCCATGTCCCCCCACATATATTGCAGCCATGTCCCCCCACATATATCCAGCCCCACATATATCCAGCCATGTCCCCCCACATATTGCAGCCATTTCCCCCAACATATTGCAGCCATGTCCCCCCACATATGCAGCCATGTCCCCCCACATATTGCAGCCATGTCCCCCCACATATGCAGCCATGCATGTCCCCCACATATGCAGCCATGCATGTCCCCCACATATGCAGCCATGCATGTCCCCCATATTGCAGCCATGTCCTGTCCCCCATATTGCAGCCATGTCCTGTCCCCCATATTGCAGCCATGTCATGTCCCCCATAGATGCAGCCATACCCCACATACCGTTGCCGCCGCGTTAATCCCCGTGCATCACAGCACGCATTACAGGCACCTTTCGTTTGAATTCTTCTAATGCCCGCCCCGCCATGTATAGACACTCCCCTTCTCGGGATTGGACGGATCCATCCAATCCCGAGCAAGGGGGAGTGTCCATACACACGGCTCCATGCATAGACACTCCCCTTTGCTCGGGATTGGACGGATCTGTGGAGAGGAGTGTCTATTCACGGCGCCGCGGGCATTAGAAGAATTCAAACGAAAGGTTCCTGTAATGCGTGCTGTGGTGCACAGGGATTAACGCGGCAGCTTTGCGGTATGCGGCAGCGGCTTTGCGGTATGCGACGGCGGGGGATGGGGGGGGAGTATTCTATTTAGGTATCGGGGGTATTTGCGGGAGTACAAGTACTCCCGCAAATACTCGGTATCGGTACCGATACTGGTATCGGTATCGGGACAACCCTAATTTTTACTTTTGGCTACTCTATCCAAAACAAAAGTTTTTGTCGATACATACACTTTAAAATTTGGCATTTTACAGTGGCAAGGAAGTATTGTGCACCCCTTGGAAAGAACTTGTTTTCTGCAGTAATTTGACATATAATGTGTTTTGACCCTCATCTTATGCCGCATACACACGGTCGGACTTGACCGTGCAAAACTCTGTCGGAATTTCTGCCGGAAAAATAGAGAACTTGCTCTCTAAGGCTGCATTCACACCTGAGCGTAGCGTTTTGGTTGTTTTTTCCAGCGTTTTGACACGCGTATTCACGTGTATTCGAACGTTTGCATACAGCGTCGTCGGACGTTTTTGAAATTATCACCTCTTTCATCACTTGTTGCTATGTTTGTAGATTTCATGTATCTTTTCTAATTTCATGTATCTTTAATGAACACACTCAAACATTCACAGTGATAGAGGAAAAAGTGTGACCCATAGACTAATTACTACAATGAAAGCTAATTGGGGACTGTAGTGTGGAGTACAATTATTGAAATTAGTCTGGAGGTGTGATGTAGAGCTACTCTGATTGATAAAAGACACTCAAACATTTTAATATTGCTGTTCATAAGAAGCATCAGCTGATGTGAATCATGCCTCACAAAAAAGGAGCTTTCTATGGAAATAAAGTATGATCAAGAGTAGTTGAACTGCATAAGGCTGGAAATCGATACAAAGTGTTAAGGCAGCCATCAGTTAACATTTAGACAAATTGTCTAAATAAATGGAGCCAAGATGACTTCCAAGGCACAAAGCAGATTCCTAAATGACAAAGAATAACCCACAACACTGGAACTGACAAACATCTCTAATCATGAGACTACCATACGGAAGTCTTTGAACAGGCCAGAATATCATGTAAAAAGCTGCTGCGCTCCAAAAAATCATTGTTGTGCCTAAAGATTGTCGAAAAGCGCCTTGGCAAACTGCAATGCTACTAGTAAAATGTTATGTGGATTGGTAAAACAACAGTTGACATGTTCAGGGAGTAGTATGGCGCAAAAAGGACACAGCTTACCAAAATCAAATCATCATCCCAACGGTGAAGTATGGTGGAGGTAACATCATGATTTTGGCTTGCTTCCTTGCCTCAGGGCCTTGAGCACTTGTTGCCATCAAGAAGAAAATGAATTGGCAAAATAACAATATCAATGTTGCTGTCCATCAGCTGAAACTTCGTGGAAGTTGGGTGATGCAGCTGGACAATGATCCTAAACATCGAAGCAAATCCACCACAGGCTGGCTTCAGAAAAATAAAATTTGCTTTTTGTAGTGGCCAAGTCAGAGCCCAGACCTAAACCCCATAGAGATGCTGAGGAAAGACCGCAAGAGAGCCATTCACACCAGACATCCTACAAACATGTCTGAGCTGAAGTCGTTTTGTAAATAAAAATTGGGCAAAAATTCCTCCTGAACATTGTGCAGGCCTGATCCAGAGCTATCAAAAGTGCTTGCTTGAAATCACTGCTGCTAAAGGAAGTTGTTTGGCCAGCTATTAACGCCAGCACTGGGAAAGTTTAATAGGTGTGTTAAATAGAGACATGGGAAATTAGAATTGCTTTTGTGTTATCAGCTTAATCTTATTGTGCCTGTCAATTGTTGTCATAGATGTTAGGTGAGGATCAGCTCAAATTACTGCAGGAAAACAGTGAATCCCAAGGTGTTCCCATACTTTTTCTTGGCACTGTAAATAGATCCAAGACAGTCAACGGAACCCATAATGACAACACATTTTGGACTGTGCGCCCACCATTCCACTCTATGCAGCAGTCTCATATCTAAGTTTAGGATTAAAAATAAAAAATAAAGTCACTTTAGAATTTCTGCAAATCTGCCACAACAGAAACAGGAGGAAATAAGTTTATTTCCAAGGCAATTGATCGCAGTGTTTTCTACAGTTTGCAAATATTGAAACATTTTCTAAGGGAAATTAAGCGATTTGTGCATTAGACAACTCTTACCTTGGGGACCTGTGTCAAACGATTTGATTAAAGATTTCACTGTAGCTGAAAGATCACTAGAAGAGTTTGATACTTGGTTGATCCCAAGACCCTGCCATCGGATAGAATCATCCCCATCTATTGGATTATCTTCAAGCAATACCTTCCTGTGAAATGACAGACTTGGTCAAAAACAAAACATGCATACATTTAAGTATAACTAAAGGCTAAATTTGTTATTTTTTCAGATTTGGATAGAGTGGTGAAGGGAAACAACCACTGTCAGGATTTTATTGTTGTCTGTCCTTCCGTTGGGGAAATTTACTCCCTCCAATTGTCCTGACCATTACTGTCCCTGGGAATGAAGGTGAGGATAAATCCCAAATTTTTAGTTGCCACTTGAACAGGAATAGAAGGGAATCTTCCAATGGGGACACTTGCTCGTGTGACAATGGTCTCTCAATAAAATGTATTTCTGTATTTATTAGTAAACATACTGATACAGACGTTCAGACCCCCAAAGTGACAAACGTGGAATATGTATGTGCTAGATGAACTGAGAGACCATCTTGCCCCCATGGTTTTTGCTAAAAAGTTATCAAATTATATAAAACTGGAAGCAAGACAACAATTTTAAAAGGGGAATTGAATAACTAAGAATGTGAGTGCTTTATAGGGATAAGTGAATGTTAGAAAAGCATGAGCATGCAAACCCAGGACAGTCCAGCCATGGGTGGGTTTCCCGGTTTCTTAATCTATCCCCATTATAGTAAAGTGGGGGGATATTATAGAATTCCCTCTGTCTTTAATCTGAAAGCTCATGAATCTGTAAAATGGTAGATATTGGTCTGTCTAACTTGCCTAGCTGGTCTCCATTGCTGTTTCATATATGACTTTCTGAAACATCCAATTTACATGCTGATACACCATTGGTGGTTGAGAAACGAATGATGCACAGTAAAAACCACCCATATGCATAAAAATATAGATTACATTGAGAAAGATCAAGCAGAACACACACATAAGCATGTATGCCTGAATCCTATGAGAGTAGTTAGATTGTACACCTTGAAGCTAGAATGAAACAGTAGAACCACTGGCTAATGTTTGTTTCCTTTTTCAGACAATACAGATATGGTTTAAAAGGCAATTCAATGAGCAATGATGATTAGCTAAGTGCAGCTACGCACAGCAATCAGATTTCACTTTGTCGGGTGGGATATTGTGCAATCGTGTAACAAAGCCTTAGATTTAGTCCACACACGGTCCAGTGCTTATTACAAGTTTAAGGTGTCTAGTGTTAATTGGGAATTCAGATAAATTGGATTTCCACCCTAAAGTTGAACTTCCACTTATCTGATTCCCCACCCCCCTCCCTAGTGCCACAATTGGCACCTTTCAGGGGAGGAGGGGGGACAGGATATTTGTCTTTGACAGGTATCCTTTCCCACTTTCAGGAGCCTCAGCCACGACTGGGGCTCCCTCCTCCCCCGGGCCAGTAGGAGAGATGAGCGGGCCTCGCGCATGCGCAGTAGAGTTCCCGGCATGAAGCAGAAAAGCTACACTGCCGGGTACCCTTACCCGCAAAGGTAGTGGCAGCACCCGACAGCTGATGGAAACATCAGCTGCTGGTGCCGACATCGCTGGAATCCAGGACAGGTAAGTGTCCCATTATTAAAAGCCAGCAGCTGCAGTATGTGTAGCTGCTGGCTTTTAATTTATTTGTTTTGGGCGGAACACCGATTTAACCACTTAAGGACCGCTCACTGTGTATATATATATATATATATATATATATATATACGTAATTTTATTTAAAGATGGATATCTCGGTAACGGCAGCAGCTGCTGCCACAACCGAGATATCCATCTTTTCAGTGAGCGGTCCTTTCAACGATAACCGTGGTCTCCGCGGCGGACTCACCGTGAGATCACCGTTATCGGTGGCGGGAGAGGGCCCCCCCCTCCCGCCGCTCTCCCGGGTCTCGGGTCCTCTCTCCTGCTCGGGTGGAATACGAGTGAGGGCAAGATGGCCCCCACCCATCCCCATAGCATAGCAGGGCGGAAGCGACGTCAAAACGTCACCTCCGCCCATGCTTCTTAAAGGGTAACTTTACGCCAGATATACGCTTACTCAAACGACGTAAAAGGAATGCGCCGGCCGCTCGTACGTTCGTGAATTGTCGTAACTTGCTCATTTGCATATTCAACGTGGAAAAACGAAAAACTACGGAAGCGCCCCTACCGTCCAGCGTAAGTATGCAACTAAGATACGACGGTGTAATAACGTTACGCCAGTCGTATCTTAGCGTAATTCCGGCGTATCTTGTTTTGTGGATACAAAACAAAGATACGCCGGCGGGAATTTGAAATTACGGCGGCGTATCTGGAGATTCTTTGTGGATCTGGCCCATAGTGTACATAATTGGTAATACACTCCTTTGGCTTGTCCTACCAGGGCAATACAAGATGATAGCCGACTCATTGCCATAGGTTCCATGTCTTAATTTAGAAAAATAAACAAGGCCATGCCTACCATCTAAACGTCAGCAGAGAACAGATATTGTTCATGTCCTAAGTACTGTAAGCTGTTAACTAGCAGCTTTTTAGCAGTGGGGCAGCATAGTTTAGGGTGAGGCTACAACAAGGGAACCAATGACTTGCATGGAAATACAACATGTGATCTTTTTGTAGCTTTCCATTAGTCAAATTTAAACATCATTAAGCAATTGAGTGACCAAGATAGCTATAAAAAAAAAAAGCCTCATAAAAATGGAAATTGATGTATATGGAAACATCAAACTTCACAAGAAAATGTCTTGTTTTCCATTTGCAAGCATCGCCCATGTGACGCGGGAATAGTAAATTAGAATTAGAGGAGAAAGTCTTTGGAGAATTGAGACTATTTCCTGTCCGTCATTTGTCTGCATGGAAAATAATACGGCCAACTATATGGAGCTTTCAGTGACTAATTAGAGCAAAGTGTTACTGAAATACTCCACTACATCAAAACATTTTCACTAGTAAAATCTGAAAATAATGATTGTGTTATTGAATATTACTGTACAAAATCAGACAGGTCCCAGTCGGGTAAACAGCCCAATAGAAATATGCAGTAAAATTTACAGTATCTTACAAAAGTAAGTACACCCCTCACATTTTTGTAAATATTTTAATATATCTTTTCATGTGACAACACTGAAGAAATTACACTTTGTTATACAAGCTGTACACTCACTACTTTACATTGTAGCAGTTTACATTTGCTGTCCCCTCAAAATAACTCTCAACACACAGCCATTCATTCCTAAACCTCAGGCAACTAGAGTGAAAATGTTCAAATTGAGCCCAAAGTGTCAATATGTGTGGCCATCATTCTTTTCCAGCACTGCCTTAACCCTCCCGGACATGGAGTTCACCAGAGCTTCACAGGACTGGAGTCCTCTTCCACTCCTCAATGACAACATCAAGTAGCTGGTGGCTGTTAGGGACCTTGCGCTCCTCGACTTCTGGTAGAGGATGCCCCACAGATACTCAATAGAGTTTAGGTCTGGAGACATGCTTGGCCAGTCCATCACCTTTACCCTCAGCTTCTTTAGCGAGGCAGTAGTTGTCTTGGAGGTGCAACCAGGTGAGGAGTACAAAGACAAGCGTGTCTTGCCTACAGTCAAGCATGGTGGTGGGAGTGTCGTGGTCTGGGGCTGCATGAGTGATGCCAGCAGTGGGAAGCTACAGTTCATTGAGGGAACCATGAATGCCAATGTGTACTGTAACATACTGAAGCACAGCATGATCCCCCTCTCTTCGAAGACTGGGCTTCAGGGCAATATACCAACAACCCAAACACATCTCCAAGATGACCACAGCCTTGCTAAAGAAGCTGAGGGTAAAGTTGATGGACTGGCCAAGCATGTCTTCAGACCTAAACTGTATTGAGCATCTTTGAGGCATCCTCTACCGCAGGGGTGTCAAACTGGTGGCCCTCCAGCTGTTGCAAAACTACAAGTCCCATGAGGCATTGCAAGGCTAACAGTTACAAGCATGACTCCCACAGGCAGAGGCATGATGGGACTTGTAGTTTCGGAACAGCTGGAGGGCCGCCAGTTTGACACCCCTGCTCTACCGGAAGTGGAGGAGCGCAAGATCATTAACATCCACCAGCTTCATGATGTTGTCATGAGGAGTGGAAGAGGACTCCAGTGGCAACCTGTGAAGCTCTGGTGAACGCCATGCCCAAGAGCAGGGATCCTCAAACTACGGCCCTCCAGATGTTGTAGAACTACACATCCCATGAGGCATTGTAACACACTGACATTCACAGACATGACTAGGCATTATGGGAATTGTAGTTCCTGAACAACTGGAGGGCCGTAGTTTGAAGACCCATGCCCAAGAGGGTTAAACTTCCTGCTTGTCTGGCTCCTTATGAAAAAACTCATGCTAGCTTTTCACTGTGGTCACTGTGGTCCATGATCAAAGAGGTGTGATTACTATGTGTCTAAAACTCGTCAGATTCATTTTAAAAACAAACATTGCCCTGTATTTGTTTGTTTTTGTTCTGTGTGTCTCTTTACTTCACAGAAACATGAAACCAGTTTAAAAGTGAAACTAAAACTGTAGGCACATTATATGATTGATTTTCATCTCTAAGGAACCAGTTAACTTTTATGTCTCTATACCCTGTAAACAGTCATTTCAGCAAAAACATTTTTTTTCCTTTAGTGACCCTTTAAGTCAGTGCTGGAAAAGAATGATGACTACACAAAATATTGTCACTTCGGGCCCAATTTGGCCATTTTCACTTAGGGGTGTACTCACTTTTGTTGAGTGCGGTTTAGACAATAATGGCTGTGTGTCGAGTTATCTTGCGGGGACAGAAAACGGACACTGTTATACAAGTTGTACACTCACTACTTTACATTGTAGCAAAGTATAATTTCTTCAGTGTTGTCGCATGAAAAGATATAATAATGTTGACTGCGAAGGTTGCAACCTTATTGCTCGCTGTACATGTGTAATGTATTACATGCATATCTGTATAAAAATAAAAAATTCTAAATAAAACTGTTATTGAAAAAAAAAAAAAAAAGATATAATAAAATATTTACAAAAATGTGAGGGGTGTACTCATTTTTGTCAGATACTGTATACCGGTCATCACTAAATGGCGGCCCGCGGTCCGCATCCAGCCCGAGCTGCTGCTCTTCCCGGACCGTGGCTATCGCGCCATTTAGTAGCCGCTTCTGTCCCCAGCCTCCTCCGCTAGTTAGAGGAGCGGACGGCGGGAGGTGGGACATTTTTGGACTGGGGGCGGGACCAGAGAGGTAGCAGCCTGTCATGTTAGACAGCAGGCTGCTAGAAGGCGGTCCTAGCAGCCAATCACCAGTTCGCCCAAAAGTCTCCCCGCCCCGCCCAGTGCTGCTGCGCCTTCAGTTGATGAATGTCCCGCCTCCTGCTCTCCGCGCTGAAAGGTTACAGGTAGGAGTGGAGAGGGAAGGGAGGAAAAATATATGGAAATGTTAAGGACGAGGAGCGGGGGCTGTGCTGTGGGGGGGAAAGGGGGGTTATGTGATGGGGCAATACTGTGTGCACTGTGCAGGATATGTGATAGGGGTCATGTAAAGGGGGCAATACTTTGTGTGGGGGGTATGTGATGGGGTCATGTAAAGGGGGCAATACTGTGTGATGGGAAAATACTGTGTGGTGGAGGTATGTGATGGGGCAATACTGTGTGGGGGGGATATGTGATGGGGGTCATGTAAAGGGGGCAATACTGTGTGGTGGAGGTATGTGATGGGGCAATACTGTGTGGGGGTGATAGGTGATGGGGGTCATGTAAAGGGGGCAATACTGTGTGGTGGAGGTATGTGATGGGGCAATACTGTGTGGAGGGATATGTGATGGGGCAATACTGTGTGGAGGGATATGTGATGGGGCAATACTGTGTGGAGGGATATGTGATGGGGCAATACTGTGTGGAGGGATATGTGATGGGGCAATACTGTGTGGAGGGATATGTGATGGGGCAATACTGTGTGGGGGGATATGTGATGGGGCAATACTGTGTGGGGGGATATGTGAAGGGGGTAATATTGTGTGGGGGGATATGTGATGGGGCAATACTGTGTGGGGGGATATGTGATGGGGCAATACTGTGTGGGGGGATATGTGATGGGGCAATACTGTGTGGGGGATATGTGATGGGGCAATACTGGGTGGGGGGGATATGTGATGAGGCAATACTGTGTGGGGGGATATGTGATGGGGCATTAATGTGTGGGGGCAAATGTGATGGGGCAATAATGTGTGGGGGGATATGTGATGGGGCAATAATGTGTGGGGGGATACCATTGGCTCTTAAATGCACTGAAATGCAAAGTGCAATTTCCTGCACATGGAAATTGCATGGTACAAATACATTATGCGTTTTCCATGCGGCTGCATTTTTAAAAAGATGCCAGGACCTTTTTCCAGCAGAAAACGCAGGCACAGCAGCCCATTCAAACGAATGGTGTGTCGTGCCTGCACGCCTGGGCTGTGATGTAAAGAATCTGAGTAATTGCACAAAACTGCAATTCGGACCTCGGTTGGTAGAACATTTTACTAATCGGACCTCCATGAATTTTAATTCAATACCCCTGCTGTATACCAAGATTACTGCAACACTTAAAACATTGTCATGCTAAGTTTATTGAGGCGCAGCCCATGTGGCATTTGAATGCCTCAATGACTCAAAGTAGAACCAGTTATACAAAAGATTTTTACAAAATTAAAAAGACCAGAACGGTCTCCCACAGTATTTCCTCTCCAGTCAACTCCCCTCCTTTGAACCCAGGCCATGCCCAGGGGCTACCATCAGAATAATAAAAGACAAAGAACCAATGTTGTCATCATACCAGATAGATGTTTGGGGTGGGGGAGTGTTACAGATCTGTTCCCTGTTGGTCTTCTCAGCATTTGAAATATTATGTGGACCAAGATCACCCATCTGGACCCAATAATGCTCACAGAGGTACATTATTGTAGAGGAGATGACCCTCAGGGATTATACTGTCTCTAGTTATGGTATGAAAACAAGCCAGCCCTGTTTAATGTCTGCAGAAGACCAAACTACTGTTTAAGTGTCTACCAAATATTATACCATAATAAACTGTATGCTGTATCTTTAAGAACAGTATCTTTATTGCCCACTGTAAAAAAAATGAACACACGCATAATAGCTAGTAACTGTCCACCAATATGAAAAGTATAAATGCACCCTACTGAACCATCAGTGTAAAGGGTATTTTTTTTCAATGTTCAATAATCATACTGAACCATCAGTGTAAAGGGTATTTTTTTCAATGTTCAATAATTAACGGTAAGTGTTGAGGCCTGTACACACGGTCCAAATTTATGGCCATAATTGTCTGATGGACGCGTCATGTCGGATAATCGGACCATATGTATGCTCCATCAGACAATTGTTGGCTGAATTGACAACAAAAGTTGGCTGTTCATGCTCACCAATTGTCAGGCAATAAATCTGTTACGTCAGTTTATCCGATCGTGTGTACACAAGTACAAACTCGCATTCTCGGAATTAATGCAAAACATCAGACAACTATAGCAGAAGTTGCCCAAAGGGTGGCGGTAAAGAGCTAAAAAAACACACGTGGTTTAGTGAATGTTGGCTGAAAATTTTGGGCCGTGTGTATGCATACCAAGTTCACGGCCAACGCCCTTTGGACCAAAATCCACAGAAAAGTTGGATGAAAGCCTGATCAAATGATTTCCAATCCATAAAACTTTCAGTGAGTATATGTACAATGCGCATGCATAGTTACAGGTACAGTTGAACCTTGGATTATGAGCATAATCCGTTCCAGGAGTATGCTGGTAATCCAAAGTACTCGCATATCAAAGTGAGTTTTCCCATTGAAGTCAATGAAAAAAGAAAATAATTTTGTAACATCGACTTTAATGGGATGCAATACCAAATGTCGCCAGAGGTGGGGGCGCCAGAGAGCATCGAAAATGGTCAAAAAGGCCAGAGGACACTTCGGCTTGGCTTCTGTGCCTCCGTACCTCAGGCCAAATGAGGTACGGCAGGCCAATGTTCAGCTCCTGCTCCCCAGTACCTCAGGCCTATTTTCGGCTCTGCTCAACTCCTGCGCCCCCGTAACTCAGGCCAAATGAGGAACTGCAGGCCTATTTAGCTTGAATACTGCTTATCTTGCGAGTCAACACTAAGTCAGAATTTTAAAAAAAAGTTGTTCGCAAATCAAAACGCTCTCAAACCATGTTACTCCTAAACCAAGGTTCCACTGTATAGGTAAGAAATCAATCCTCTTCCATAAAAGGTTCTCCATGGCACACTAAAGTTACACATTTCTTCTAGGATAAAAGCAATTGCAAAACTACGATATAAAGCCTATTGGGGCCCTTTATATTCCATGCTTTTGACAGTGCACCCCAAAGATCCTGCATGTTGCAGTTTGGGTACACCCTCTACACAGTGCAGTGATGAACAGTCTCTAACAACAACAACTGCACCAAGAGACCAATGGTTTTCAGTAAGGGGGAACTTTCCCAATAGGATCTTACCCTTCCCCTCCTTATCTAAACTTTTATCATCAAAAAGTATAATGGCATTAGCCAGAATTCCACTTGAATTCATTCATTAGAAAGCATTCACATTATTGAAGGACTGTGGAAAGGTCATTTGAACACCAACCTCAGAGATATGCCCTGTTTAGCACAGTTTCTCACCCCGTGTACTACTGGAGGCATGGGGGACTTTAAGCACTTGTTAAAGCATTTTAAGACCCCTGTAGCAAAATGTTGTTGCTTCCACAGCAACCTTCCTCTGTGGCATCAGGCAGTGTCAATTTAGACAATAGTATTATTAATTGTATTAATTGTAACAAAATATGCCTAAATATATTAGATTATAGTAGAGGTATCCGCATAGTCATTGTATTATGGATAAGTATTGTGGACAGAGGTTCCCAGAGAAGAGCACAAAAGAAACAACGCAACCCCACAATGTAGTGTTAAAAACAAATGTCAATTTATTGAAAAATAGAAATGCATTTACAAAGGCTTGGCATGAAAGTGACATGGTTGGGAGTCAGAAATTGTCTTAGAAAACCACCAGCCAGTGGCCAAGGCTGGATTTTCTCTGGCTGCCACATGGACATTTCTGGCTCACAATTCACCTTACTGTAATGCCTAGGTTTAGTTGCCTCAATAAAGTTCCTAGTAGGGCCTTTCTCCATCCCTCGGCCCTGTAGCAGCTGTGTTGGTTACTATGGTTACTCTCTATTTAATAAAATAGCATAGATTTTTAAAATAAAGGGATTAATTGGAAAACCTTCATACACAGTTGGGGGTACTATTAACAAAGGCACACATATCAGTCAGTACTTGTGATAATTTAACATATAGTGGGGTTATTGGAAAATAAATCAAAAACCTACAATGGGTTGAGAAACAATATGCTACTGTGTTTGCTGTATGACTGTGAAAGCAGAATCACTTCTGTACTTAGAGGGGGATACTGTAGACTTAAATAAATATTTCCATCCAGGTTGATCAAATTTATACAAGACTTTTGTGTGCAAAAGGTCACCAGATAGATTCATTGGGCCAGATTCAGGTAGATGGGCGCTTCTTTACTTTGGAGTAACGTTTCTCATTTACGTTACTCCGCCGACACTTTCGGCGCAAGTAAAGTTATTCACATAGCAGTTGCGCGTAAACTTGCGCCAGAGTAACGATAATGCGCTGGCGTAACCCGACGCAAGTGGAAGTGGGTGTGATCATATGTAAATGATGGGCGGAGCCCAGCGCAGAGGCTTACGTTCAGCGCATCATCCACAGAGCATGCGCAGTAAGTGAGGCTTCACTCGGCCCCCTTGTGCGCATGCTCACAACTTCCGTCGGCACCACTTCACGGGAAACGTCAGCGCAATGCGTTCCGTTGGGCGTTTAAATGCGCCCGTAGATGCGCCATTCCGGCACTAAAGTATATCCTGTTCCCCCTCCCCGCAATGAAGTTACTTTTGTTCTGAGATGGCTGCTCCCGTTCCCCGCAAACACACAGGAGAAAGCTGAACTCTAAAGGCCAGGAGCTGTCAGCCGTCATCTCGGCTATGGAGACCTATGATGTCTTCCTCCATGGCTGTAAAAGTTGACAGACAAGCATGGACAGAGGTGTTGTCCTGCAAGTGGGGGTGCTCAGCTAGCTCTTATCGTCGGTAACGCTGCTGTAGCTGCTCTTCTGCTGACCTGTGGCCGTCTGGAGTAAAGATAAAGCAGCTATTTGTAGAAATAACTTTGCGCCAGGCGGACAAGATACGCGCGGCGCATGTAGCCAGCGTATGGTGCTAATCCGTTCGCGAATCGGGAAATCTCCCTCATTTGCATATTTGCAGGGGAAATCAATAGGCGCGACTGATGCGCCGAAATTATGCGCGGACGAGACTCTGGCGTCGGAAAGTTAAGCCGATCGGAAATGGCCCGTTTTCTGTCGCATCTAGTTTGGTGGGTACGGCCACATAGAAACGACGGCGCATCTTCACAGTTACGCGGCGCATATCGAATTACTCCAGCGCAAGTCTTGCTGAATCTGGCCCATTATCTATAACTAGGGTTGTCCCGATACCACTTTTTTAAGACCGAGTACAAGTACCAATATCGACTGCCGTTACTTTTCTTTATGTCATGTGTCAGTATTTTTTATTTTATTTTACAATAAAAAATTTCAAAATGTTTTGTTGTTTTTTTACAATGCTTTCTTAAGGGGGGGGGGGGGGGTTACGTCAGTGTGTTTTTTATTTTAATATGTATTATTTTTTTACAATAATTTTTTTTTATTATTTATTGCTATATTTTTTTTTCTTAGCCCTGTTGGGGGGCTTTGGTGAGATATCAAGGGTCTTAACAGACCTCTGACATCTCCCCTTTGAGACAGAGAAAGGGACTAAGGATACAGATTCCCCAGTCCCTTTCACAGCTGCACTGAAAATGAATGGACAGGAGATAGAGGCTCCTATCCATTCATAAACTGAAGCATCGTAAACACAGGTGATCACTGACTCTGTTCATTTGGAAAAGGTAGGAGCTGGGTTTAGCGGCTCCTACCGCTGCTCTCCATCCCGACAGAGGGGGCGAAGGGGGACATGGAGGATGACACGGAGCACGGAGGGGAAAAGCAGAGCATGGAGGGGGAGAGCAGAACGGAAGAGGACAGCAGCGGCACGGAGGGGGAGAGCAGAACGGAGGACGACAGCAGGAGCACGTAGGGGCGACACGGATCGTGGAGGGGGAGAGCAGAATGGAGGAGGATAGCAGCGGCACGGAGGGGGGACACGGAGCGTGGAGGGGGAGAGCAGAACGGAGGAAGATAGCAGTGGCACGGAGGGGGGACACAGAGTGTGGAGGGGGAGAGCAGAACGGATGGGGGAACTGGATACAGGGAAAGTCAGGTATCGGATGAAGTATCGGAGCAATGCATGGTATCGGTCCCGATACCGATACTGGTATTGGGACAACCCTATCTATAACATATTAACACTTCTAACAAAACAGCACAATCACTAGGAACAGATAAATAAACACAACACAGAATGGTCCATTACAACCACTAGGGCTCACTTTTATTACATAAAGGTATAGATGCCAAGAATGGTAGCAGGTTTTTCTGATGCAAAACTCATAGCACCCATTTTTCCTATTCCTCTACGTACATTGGATCAAGCCTTTGGAAAACATACAAGAGGTTTATGAATATTTGCACATCTTCTAAAAACAAAAACATGTTTAGAACAAACATTGCTCCATTTGTTTTGTTATTTATTATCAATATGAACATTCTTCCGTTATTACATGAGTCATTAATGGACGCCAGGGATGTGTAGGGCAATTTGTAATGTTTGATATTTTTTTATGACTGCTGGAATCTTACCAAAAGTCATTATCATGGTTATAATTAGAGAGAAACTTACAGGAATAATGGAAGAATGTTGTCTGTAAGTAGAAATTGATGGGTATGAACTTATATAATACAACAGTGGTTCTTAACCTGGGTTTGATCGAACCCCAGGGGTTCGGTGAGTCAGTGTCGTGGGTTCGGTGGAGGTCAAGACACACACCTATACACACTGGCGTAGCGTGTGGGGGGGCAAGGGGGACGGGTGCACCGGGCGCAACATTTAGGGGGCGCCAGTGTTGACTGGGTCACTCTATTAATTTGGATTCACCCTGTCACTGTGTCTGTGCACTGGACCGGCCACCATGTTCAGTCTCGACAATGGCGAGCCGGCGTGCTGTGATTGGGTGAATAGGTCATGTGGCCTGACCTGAGCTGGCCTGTCTGTGATCATGGCAGGTGGCGCATGGGCCTAAGAGCCTCCCGCCTCTGTCTCGCTGTCACTCCGATGCCGCCGTCATCTCCTCCGCAGGCCAGATCACTTCACCGACCGTGGCAGTGGCACTGCAGGCAGCGGCGCATATCGTGGACAGACAGGATTCAGAAGAGCAGGTGAGACAGAGACTCAGACAAGCCATGTTGCTTGCCCGGCCACTGGCAGTGTGTCTGGGACTGGGGGAGAGCGGCCTGAGCGCCAGAGGTTCAGGACGACTAGTAGGGCATGTGGACTGGAGACGGATAAACATTCTGGCTGATTCTGAACGGTAGTGGCTTATTAAGTAAGTAAATGATATATAACTTGATATAAATGATATATAAAACTTATATACCAAAGCTAGAAAGGATTTTAAAGGTAAAGGTAAAGCCGCGCATTTCTGAACTGGTCTCTGAAAGACAACAGCAGAAATCACACTGATTTGCAGTAAATAGTCATTATTATGTTCTTGTTTTTGTGTGAAAATCATGTTTTAATCATGGTTTTGTTCTTTGTTCTTAATAGTTTTGTTCTTTAATGGTTTTGTTTATTTTGTGCACCTATGTATAAATATATACCTAAATATATACCTGTGTTTTGAATTTGAAAAAAATCATATTTAATTTTTCCATTTAAGAAGGGTTCGGTGAATTCGCATATGAAACTGGTGGGGTTCAGTACCTCCAACAAGGTTAAGAACCACTATAATACAACATACTCTCGTCTCAAGAGAATAAGCAGAGAATGCTACAATAGGACCTCCAGTGTGTTGGAGCCCCCAGTTCCTTCCAATGGTGAAAATGGAGTCTCCATTTATACTTTATACAATGTCAAATTGAAGAATTGGCTCCATGAAACTGTCATAATATTACCCCAACATATCGGCTGCTAGAAGAACTTGGACTAAGCTTTACTGCATTTAGAAACTACTATTTGGCTTAACAAAATAACTTTTTTTTCCCCAAACAAAAGTTAATAAAATAAAACTTAAAATCTATGGTCAAATTTTATGATGGGCCAATAACCAAGCACAAAAGACCAAGGGAGGTGAGTCACTTAGATTTATATACACAGAAAAACTGAGGCTTTTCTTCACACATAAATTAGAAACAAATCCCCTAAAGTGATTATGTGCATTCAAAATTTAGTTTATACAGTATCAAAATAATTTAGAAATACTTGTAATAAATAAACCACACATTTTTAATTATTAATACAGTACTTGAAATCAAATTGTTGGAGGGCTGTGCAAGACACGTCAAAGATGTAAAAGGTATAATATAGTTAAATAGAAAAAAATGGGAATTGAACGGTGTACTTAATCTGCCAACATCCTACATAGCATCATAGACACGATTATGCAACAGGGTGCATTAGGGGATGCCCCCTTGGACTTTGTATGGCAGAAAGAGATAGTAATACGAGTCATAATAAGTAAAAAAAACGACATATTAAAGCCTATTTTATTGATACAGAGAAGATAAAGTGCATTGTGTAAAAACACAGGTTTACTTGAGATACACAGTGGAACAATAAATCAATTAATCATTAGAACACAGAACATAACAAATTAACCCACAACTATTGATCCAAATTGTTGCTCAAAATGAATTGAGGTCAGCTATGGTAGTTGGATTCACATACATATACCCAACTTGTAATACACACTTATAAGTATACTAATATAATTATCTTCACAGCGCTGGCCTTGCTGTAGTGCCTCCACACCAGGCGCTTTTTGTGAATGTGTTATGACACCAGGGTTGTGGGCATATTTCATAGCCATCTGGCTGTGTATGTGGCCAATGTGTCCTCCGTTTTCATGTTGCTTTTACATTCACTTTTTAAATCAAATATATATACCTTTTGGTTACTGTTATGACTGTAAAAAAAAGTTTGTTTACAATATGTTTTTTTCTGTAAATACCATTACATATCTGAATTTATATTACAGACAAGAACACTAGCCTACCAACTACAATACTACCCCTGATGAAGGAAAAGATGCATATCAATGCAATAATTTTCAAAACATGTTGGGTATACTGTATGTATGTGAATCCAACTAGCTGACCTCAATTCATTTTGAGCAACAATTTGGATCAATAGTTTTGGGCCAATTCGTTATGTTCTAATGATTCATTGATTTAAAATCGGTTCACAATGGGGCGACATGGGATCCGACTTGAAGTCGTCTCAAGTAGTCCCAAGTCGCGCTGTCCAGAAAAGCAATGTAAGTGAATGGGAGCGGTGTTAATACACACTACTCATGTTGCTCCGACTTCAAAAGAGGTTCCTGTACTACTTCAATCAGACTTCTAGGCGATTTGTACCCATTGATTTCAATGGAAGTCGCTTCCAAGTCTGATCACTGTTTTAATTGAAGCTACTTTCCGGCAAGATAACATACATTTCTCAGGCAAACCCCTCCCTCCCCTTCCCTCTCCCAGAGCTTGTTGTTGTTTAATTGGCCACTGGAATGTCTCCTGACCTGAAAAGGACTTCAAGTCGTGTTGTAAATCGCCCCAGATCGCCCTGTGGTTCATGCTCTAGTCGTGTTGAAGTTGCTTCTGAAAGTCGTGCTGGAAGTCGTGTCGCCTCAGTGTGAACCGACTCTTATTGTTCCACTGTGTATCTCAAGTGAACCTGTGTTTTTACACAATGCACTTTATCTTCTTTATATCAATAAAGTAGGCATTAATGTGCCTTTTTCTACTTATTATGGGGGCATCCCCTAATGCACCCTGTTGCATAACTTGTCTATGGTATAATATTGTTAAACATTTTATATCAAGAAGCCCTGCACTGGTCTATGTAAATGATTGTTTACTCACATACAGTTAATTGCAACCACTCAAACATCAATTTTTTTTCTTTGAAACTCTTGCAGCCTACATAATGCATATGCGGCAGCAAAAAAAGCAGGCTTTAACAACCACACGCCGCACATATGCATCTATGTGGGAGCCAAGGTTTCTTGACTGAGCTGTCATAGGCAGCTTACGGTCTCTAAGACAGACCAGGAGCTGACAGGACCGAGACTCAATCATGGGACCACCGTGACAGCCAATCACAGAAGTCACATGATCTAGCAGTCTTTCCTGTCCCCACAAAAAGATCATGTTAAAGGAACACCAGGGCTGGACAAGAATACAAATATAATCTATGAAAAAGTGGGGAAGTTGGGACTTTACATGAGGCGTATGATAAATTACAACCATAGGCCTCCATCCCAATAAATGTATAAAAAAAAAATGGGGGAGGTTTGGGACTTTAAATGAGATGCGTTTTTAGCAAAATGCAATTAAATATATATATATATATATATATATATATATATATATATATATGGAATATAAAAATTATTTCCGTTGGACTGTTTTAAGCTAAACGCATGTTGGGAGCTGCGTCTCCCGTATTTGCCCTTCTACTCTTTCTTAATAAACTGGATGTTATATAAAAAAAAAAAAGGCCTAGTTAGACTTACCGGTGACGGTATTTCTAAGAGCCTTTCAGGACAACCTTGGAGAGAGCGCAGCTCCGCCCATTTCTCAGGAAACACACGTGATCCTTTAAGATCCCTCCTCTTCCACCATGGCCTCAGTTATTGTGTGGTCTCCGCCCACTGGAAAATAAAGCACAGAACAACCACAACAAAACCATGATAGACATTTCAAACAATCTTTTTATTCAAAATACCTAGGGAGGGAAATTAGCGGTTGTCCTGAAAGGCTCTTAGAAATACCGTCACCGGTAAGTCTAACTAGGCCTTTCTCCAATCGCCTTTCAGGACAACCTTGGAGAGGATAACCGAGTAACTTACCCTAGGGTGGGACCACTGCTTGCAGCACCTTCCTGCCGAAGGCCTGATCTGCAGCGGACAGTAAGTCTAGCCTGTAGTGCCGTAGAAAAGTCGAATAGCTGGACCATGTAGCTGCCTTGCAGATCTGGTCAGGCGTGGCACCGGCCCTTTCGGCCCAGGAAACTGCCGTAGATCTTGTTGAATGGGCCGTCACTCCTGAAGGAGGCACCTCTCCTTTGGCTTGGTAACCCTCGGCAATGGCTTGTTTGAGCCATCTGGCCAATGTACTTTTGGAGGCCTTCTCCCCTTTCCGGGATCCTGAAAATATCACGAACAAGGCGTTGGTTTTCCTGAAATCCTTGGTGACCGCGAGGTATTGAAGCACACACCTTCTTACATCCAAAGTATGAAAATTCTCTTCCCCTGCATTAGAGGGAGATGAGGAGAAGGTAGGAAGGACTATTTCCTGAGACCTGTGAAAGGTTGACGAGACCTTAGGGAGAAAAGCTGGATCAGTTTGGAGAACTATTCTGTCCGGCAAAATTCTTAAGAAAGGCTCTGTAACTGCCAAAGCCTGGATTTCGCTGACCCTTCTTGCGGTCGTTATGGCCACCAAAAAAATTGTTTTTAGAACTAAATTCTTCAAGGAAATTTCCTTTAAGGGTTCAAACGGGGTCCCCGTGAGACCCTGCAACACAACTGATAAATCCCAATTGGGAAAAGTTCTAAAGGCTATCGGTCTACTCCGACCTAGTGCCTTGAAAAATCTTGAAATTAAATGTTCTTTAGATAAAGTCCTTTCTAAATAAACCGATAGGGCTGCCACTTGAGTTTTTAGGGTGCTAATTGCTAACCCTTTCTCCATTCCTGCATGAAGAAACTCTACAACGGAAATTACACTATTAATCTGGAAGTTCTTGGAGGTACACCAGGAGTTGAATTTTCGCCAAACTTTGAGATAAATTGCTCTGGTCACCGGCTTCCTGCTGTCTAGCAAAGTTCTTATCACTTTATTAGAGAGCCCCTTAGCTCTTAAGAGGTCCTCTTCAGAAACCAGGCCGTCAACTGCAAGCGTTCTACCTCTGGATGGTTCACGGCACCCTGACATAGTAGGTCCTTCCTGAGTGGAAGTTTCCACGGTGGTTTCGTGGCTAAACTCTGAAGAGATGCAAACCACGGTCTTTTTGGCCAATACGGAGTGATTAAGATCAGATTGGATTTCTCTTCCCTGAATTTCCTTAGGACTAGAGGTATCAGAGTGAAGGGGGGGAAGGCGTAAGACAGCTGGTAGTGCCACTGTTGAGCTAGTGCGTCTATGGCTACTGCCTGGTCCTCTCTGTGGAGAGAGAAGAAACTTTGCACTTTCGCATTCTGCTGGTTGGCAAACAGGTCTATCTGTGGCTGACCCCACTCCTGAGCGATTGCCCTGAAGACCTCCGGGTTTAAGCTCCATTCTGCCTCTAGTATGCTTCTCCTGCTTAGCAGGTCTGCTAATAGGTTTTGAGACCCTTTTAGGTGCACCGCTGATAGGGATGCTACGTTCTGCTCTGCCCATGAGAGGAGATGGTTGGCCAGTTGCATAAGGCCTCTGCTTCTGGTCCCCCCCTGCTTTAGGACATATGCCACTGCCGTGGTGTTGTCCGACAGGACCTGCACATGTTGACCCTTCACCAACTGATGGAAAGCTTGAAGCCCTAGAAATATCGCTTTCAACTCCCTCCAGTTTGAGGATCTTCTGGACTCTGTTCTGGACCAGACGCCCTGGGCAGTCTGTCCCTCTAGATGGGCCCCCCAACCCCAGGAACTCGCGTCTGTTGTTAAACGCTTTCCTACTGGAAATACCCATGGAAGACCCTTGTTCAAATTTACTGGGTTTCTCCACCACCAGAGTGCTCGTTTTACGTTTGAAGTTAACCTGAAACATTTCTCTAGTGACTCTTGGTGTGACCAAGACTGAAGGATATTCATTTGGAGAGGACGAGAGTGTAACCTCGCCCATGGGACCGCCGGAATTGAGGCTGTAAGCAGCCCCAGGACGGCCATTGCTGTCCTGACTGACACCCCTTGGTTTGTCTGTACTTGAGACACCGCCACCATGACCTTCTCTATCTTTTCCTGAGGTAAAAAGACTTTCTGAAGGATCGAATCTATGTTGTACCCCAGAAACCTTGTTTCTTGAGAAGGTATCAAGTTCGATTTCTCGCGGTTTAGTAACCAGCCGAGACTTCCCAGATGAACCTGCGACGACTGCAGATTCGTCGCAAGTTGATCCCGGGAGTCCGCAAAAAACAGTAGGTCGTCCAAGTATGGGATGACCGAGATCGCTTTGAGCTTCAGTGGTTCTAGGGCCTCTGCCATGATCTTGGTAAAGATCCTGGGTGAGGACGACAACCCGAAAGGGAGGGCTCTGAACTGAAGATGCCATATCCTGTTCCCTAGGTCTACTGCCAGTCTGAGGAACTGTTGAGATGCTTGGGCAATCGGGACGTGCAAGTAGGCATCCCTGAGGTCCAGAGAGGCCATGAAGCAACCGGGTGTCAACAGCTTTGTTATTGAATAAATCGTATCCATCCGGAACCGTTTGTACTTTATTGACTTGTTTAACATCTTTAGGTTCAAAATCAGGCGGAATTTGCCTGAGGGTTTTTTGACCAAAAAAATGTGGGAATAAAAACCCTGACCCTCTTGATGTTTTGGGACCTGTATTATCACTCTCTGACTCATCAGATCCTGTAACAGGTTCGTCATTGCAGTAGCTTTTTCTTTGTCCCGGGGAAGGGTTGTGACATAGAACCTCGTTGGGGGACACTCTGAAAATTCCAGACTGTACCCCTCCGTAATGATTCTTTCCACAAAGGGGCTCGTGGTCATCTGTTTCCATTGTGGGAGAAAAGCAGCCAGTCTTCCTCCCACCGGAAGCAGATCGTCACTTGCTTTTGGTAGTTGGTTCTGAGGGGTTTTTAAATAAGATACCTCCTCTACCTCTCCCTCTTTGGGACCCCCATCTCCTTTTATTTTCTTCCTTACTCTTATGGGACTGTTGAAAAGGACGAAAATTTTTCTTAGGGTTCTGACCCTTTTTAGGGGGGAAAGCCTTCTTCTTATCCGCCGTTCTGTCAAGAACTTTCTCTAGGTCCTGACCGAACAAAAGGTCCCCTGAGAAAGGCAGACCACAAAGCTTGACCTTAGAGGGGATATCACCCGACCAGGTCTTTAACCAAACTGCTCGCCTGACTGAGTTTACCAGGGCTGCTGACCTTGCAGCCATTTTAATGGACTCAGCAGAAGCATCTGCCATATATTTGATGGCTTTTAAGATTAAGGGGAAGGAATCTAATAGATCCTTTCTTGAGGTGCCTGCCTCGACATGACTCCTTAATTTCTCAACCCAACATTCTAGATTGCGGGCGACTATTGTGGCGACCATAGCTGGTTTCAGACTGGTTGCAGTAGAATCCCAGGCCTTCTTTAGGAGGGAATCTGCCCTCTTGTCCATCGGATCTTTCAGGACCCCCATGTCCTCAAAAGCCAGGTCTGTATGACGAGACACCTGTGAGAAAGCTGCGTCTACTTTAGGCTTTTTGTTCCACACCTCTGTTTCACCACTTTCAAACGGAAACCTTCTTCTAAGGGTCTTTGAAAAAAAGGGGGCCCTTTCAGGGTCTTTCCATTCCTTTTTGATGGTGTCCGAGAGGACTTTGTGGACCGGGAAAACCCGGCTTTTAGACTCATCCAGCCCCTGATACATCTTATCGTGTATGGATAACTGAACCTTCTCTTCCTGGATACCCAGGGTAACATAAATTGCCTTGAGTAAGTCCTCCACTTCGTCTAATGACAATTTAAACTTTGAGTTTTTGCTACTATCATCTTCATCCTCCTCCTCATCTGAATCCCTGAGAGAGGGGAGAGTACTAGTCCCTTCATCTGCCGAATCCCCCTCTGTTTGACCCGAAACTGGGATTTTCGGACTGGGTGGTGGCTGCTGTGGCTCCCCCAAACTTGAGGAGCCTTGTGTGATCATATCCTTCACTGAGCCTAAAGAGCTTGCCAGCTCCTGGACTGAGGAAAAAAGGTCCTTATACTGTTGTGAAGTTTCCTCTTCCACCAGATTTTTAATGCAGGATCTGCACATTGGTTTTTGCCAAGAATCCCTTAAAGGATTTTTGCAAGACGGGCATTTCCTGGGTGTATCCAAGTGCCTAGCTTTGGTTGTAGATTTTTCCTGTAACGAGATGAAACCAAAGTTATCATCTCCCAAAAAGAAAAATGTTTTTTTTTTTTTTTTTTAAAAACACCCAAGTGCCGCCACCAACCAAATGCCTGGACTAAGTGCCACCACCACTAACGGTTATACAGACCAAGAGCGTTAACCTGGACTGGTAACCACAGGCTCCCTCAGGGAGGAACAACAATACACAAAATTAAGCCCAATATAGTAAGAATAAAAGGCACCGCTGTACCCCTCTTACCTGGGCCTGACCGGTGCTTGCAGCGCCTGTATCCGCCGGTGTTGTCTGTCTCTCCTCCATTGTAGAGCGCAGTCACACGAGTAGCTGGAGATTGACTCCATTTTAAATTTTCCCGGCCGCCCGCGTCATCATCGGGGGCCGGAAACGGAAGCACCGGTCACCTGACCTGCCCCACAGATGCTGCGTTCCAGGCGCTGGGAACCAGCAGCGCCACGCCCCCCCCGGAAACGGCGTCACCGTGCATGACGCGGTCGCCAGCCGGGACCCGGAACTGAGAATGCGGACCACCGCCGACCTGCGCCGGCTACCGCACGGTCACCTGGACCTCTACCGCAGTTCCTGGGCACAACGACACCGTCCCCTGGGAGGCCGAAAGTTCCGGTGAACCGGAGCGTCTGGGGACTCCTGAACGCCCCCTCCCCGTGAAGAGGGGTCAAGATGGTCGCCGCCAACAATATCAGACAAAAGGTAAGCTCAAAAAACTCTCCGCCTTGAGAGAGACAGCTCCCTGGTTCCCTGTGATGCTTCCACCATGGCGGAGGAAACACAATAACTGAGGCCATGGTGGAAGAGGAGGGATCTTAAAGGATCACGTGTGTTTCCTGAGAAATGGGCGGAGCTGCGCTCTCTCCAAGGTTGTCCTGAAAGGCGATTGGAGAAAATTATTTCCATAATACCCAGGCTCAAAATTACCAACCAAAAAAGCAACAAACCAAATTAACCTTTCTAGCTGTAAGCATTAAAAACAGAGGTTTATTTGCACGTATTTGCAAATACCTGTGTGAGCTGCAGGCCCCGTCAAGGCATTCTGTGTACTGCAGTCCCAAATTATGAATTTTAAAGTCTCCTAAGTAGGAGCACAGGAGTGCTAATCAATAGATAGGGGAAAGGTGATCACCTGACCATGCCTCTACCTATAGCTGAGTCTAGTAAAAAAAAAGGGCACTGGGGAAAAAAAACGCATCTCATTTAAAGTCCCAAACCTCCCCCTCCTTTATTTTTTAAATATAATCTATTGGAGCTTTCCAGTGCGTAGATGTGGTGGCTACAATAGTTGGCTCCCCCCCCCCCCCCATTTTATTTTGACCTTGTGGTCCTGCCAATCTTAAGCCTCATACACACAATCAGATTATCCAATGGGAATTGTGTGATGGCAGGCTGTTGTCAGAAAATCCAACCGTCTGTATGCTCCATTGGACAATTGTTGTCGGATTTTCCACCAACAAATGTGGGATATCATGCTTTAAAATTGTCTGCCAACAACTGTGTGTTGATGGATTATCCGATCATGTGTAAACAAGTCCCTCGGACAAAACTCCAAAGCACAAACACGCATGCTCAGAAGCAATGCTAACCATAACACATTAGCAGAAGTTGCCCAAAGGGTGGCACTAAAGAGCTGAAAAAAACACGTAGTTTCGTGTTTGTTGGCTGGCAATTCTTTTGTAAGCAATACAAGTTTCTGGCCAACGCCCTTTCGGACAAAAGGCCTACGCTTTGTCCGCAGAAAATCAGATCGTGTGTATGAGGCTTTAGAATGACAACTCTCACTCATTGTAATGCATTTGTGGAAGAAATACTGCATGAAGCAATAGTGGATTGACATTTTCAGCATTGCATGCAGTATTTGGGAAACCGCTTAAAGTGTACGCAAACACTCCTATCGGTTTCAGCCAAGGAAGCTGCCATCTTAGCCTCTGTTTAACCACTTCCTGCCGGCCGTACGACTTTATATGGCCGCAGTGTGGATCCCAATTGCCGGGAGGCCGTCTATATACAGCCTTCAGCCACTGGGGGGCGCTCGTGCCTGCCGCATCATTGAGATGCCGATGCACGTGCCTGGCAGTCGCGATGTCCGCCAGGCGCAATCACCGGTTACACAGACAAGGATGTGGATCTGTGTGTGTAAACACACAGATCCACATCCTGTCAGGGAGAGAGGAGACCGATGCTGTGTCCCTTGTACAAAGGGACACAGATTGGTCACCTCCCACAGTCATATTTATGGGATATTATTATTATATTATTATTATATTAGGGATATTTATTATAGCAACAAGTAAAAAATATAGGGCCAGATTCAGGTAGATGGGAGCATCTTTGCTCCAGAGTAACGCTTCTCATTTACGTTACTCTGCCGAAATTTTAGCAGCAAGTGCTGTCATTCACGAAGCACTTGCTCCTAAAGTTGCGGCAGCGTAACGAAAATGAGCCGGCGGAATTCAAATTGGGCGGGTACGGGGCGTGTATTATTTAAACTAAGCGCGATCCCGCCGCGAACGTACTGCGCATGAGTCGAGTGTCAAAGCATCCCCGTGCGCATGCTCCAAATTCTGTGAATGAACGTCAATGACGTCACATTCACATTCATGATCTTTTTACGCAAGCGACGTGATTTTTTTTTTCCCGACGCGATGACGACGCCTATACCTAACATAGGATACTCCAACCCCATGTAGGTATATCTTCGCGCCGCGTATCGCTTCCGGAAACGTCGTACCGTCATTGCGTCGCGCCGGAATTCGCTCGTGAATTGCCGATTTCCGCTCATTAACATATTTTTTGAGCGGAAATCGGCGGGAACGCCCCCGGCGCCATTTTTAAGTTGAAGTAACGATGCGATGGCGAAACTCAGTTACGCTGATCGCATCGGAGCTTCAACCCGGCGTTTCTTGTTTTCTGGTTACAGAAAACAGAAACGCCGGCTCAAAGTGACAGTTAGGCTGGCGGATCACTGGATCCGCCAGCCTAACTGTTCCTGAATCTGGCCCATAGTTTTTTTTTTCAAAATTGTCGCTCTTTTTGTTTATAGCGCAAAAAAAATAAAAATGCAGAGGTGATCAAATACCACCAAAATAAAGCTTTATTTGTGGGGGAAAAGGACGTCAATTTTGTTTGGGAGCCACGTTGCACGACTGCGCAATTGTCAGTTAAAGCGACGCAGTGCCGGAAGCTGAAATTTCACCTGGGCAGGAAGGGGGTATATGTGCCCAGTAAGCAAGTGGTTAATCTACAACTGCCATGATGCTGCACATGTGATCAGTTATGACACCAGCCATTGGATGGTTTAACAAGTTGATTGAGAGCACAACCAATGGGAGTGTTACATTTTCGGCATGTGCGGAAATGAAACTGGTAAATGGATGGGTTTACTTCTGCTTTAAATACCTCATGCAATCTAGTTCTGTGAATGGAGCCCATTGGTCCCAAGTTATTTTAGTATTTTTCCCCAACTTCACAATTTATTCATCCCAAGTATAAAAATCCAAAGATTGAGCATAACAATTTTCATTCATTCGTTTTTGAATTCGGCTGGCTTTTAGCTTTTTCTGTGCATGTTTCTGAAATGTACCATATTTACAAGGGGGAGAAGTCTGAACAATACAAAATGATTCACATGACTTGTACTGCTGTAGAACACTGGCATTCAAGTCTATTTGTAATACAAATCCCTGTACCTTTGTCTGCATTTTGCATTCACTTCTCCCATTTTCTTGTTTACTGGCCTGAGATGGTTGATAATAAACAGAAGGAGAAATAGTCTGTGAAGTCTGTCTGAAAAAACAGACTCAAAACCTCATTCAGGTCACAGCATCTTCATCAACTGGTCTTTAGAAGTTTTCCCCAATTAAAGTGGAGCTCCACCCTAAAGTGGAACTTCCGCTCATCGGATTCCTCCACCCGTCCATTGTCACAATTGGTACCTTTCGGGGGGAGGGGGGACAGGATACCTGTCTTCAACAGCTATCTTTTTCCACTTTCGAGGGTTTCGGCCGCGGCTGTGATGTGGCAGTGAGGTCACCGGCTCCCTCCTCCTCCCCTGGCCACTGGGAGAGAGGAACGGGGCCTCGCACACATGCAGTAGGGTTCCCAAAAGGCTACACTGCCGGGTACGCTTACCCGCAATGGCGACGGGAGCACCCGAGAGCTGATCGAAACATCAGCTGCGGTGCCGACATCAATGCACACCAGGACAGGTAAGTGTCTTTTTATTAAAATCCTGCAGCTGCAGTATGTGTAGCTGCTGCCTTTAAATGATTAAAAATAGATAAAAATCAATCATATAATGTGCCTTTAGTTTCACTTTCGTTTTTAAACTGGTTTCATGTTTCTGTGAAGTAGAGAAGACACACAGGACAAAAACAAACAAATCCAGGGCAGTGTTTTGTTTTTAAAATTAATCTGATTGGTTCTGAGGAGTTTTAGACACACAGCTTAGACCACAGTGAAAAACTGCCATGAGATTTCTCATAAGGAGCCAGACAAGCAGGAAGTGTGGAGATCAGAGCAAAATTACAGCAACTTCAAAGCAAAAACGAGCAATAAGAACATGAAAACAGCACTGCATTAAGGTAAAGGAAGCTATTTAGCTAAAAAAAAAAATTCCTTTAGTGACTCTCTAAGCACTTTTTTTTCACATAACCATGTAGGGTAAGTAAACTTCCATCAGCATCATTCAAGCAACAGAAATGACACACGAACAAACCAGCCACAAAGGAAATGGTATACATCATAATCTTTATTCTGTGTAGGAAAATATCTCAATTAAGAAAATGTAATTGGCATCACCACCAATTCCTTCCACAGGTGAACAGAGAAAATGGCAGTTTATAGTATATTAATTCACATTTACAAACAGTTCATAAAAATATACGAGCTTCTTAATGTACTGCTACAGCTCAGCCCCAGACAACGGCTCCATACATTTTACATCACAATTATTCACAGTGTGCCAGAAGCCCAGTCATGTATTCAACAGCCTAGGAGGGTTCACTATGCTGTAAAAGAAATTCAAATAAAATAGAAATATCAGCGTACATACTGCTGACTTGTTTTTGAGGATGTAGTATGTGGGGATGTCCACCTTACCCTTCCTAAAAAAAACTGTTAAAGCGGAGTTTCCATCAAAATAATAATATTGCATTAATCTTCATATTATAACTGGGGAAAAAAAAAAAAACCATTTGAAAAACATTTTTTAATCACCTAGAAATACCTGTTGCTATGTGGTCCCACGAAATTTGACTTCTGAATCACCTACTGTAGGATTGTGCCGTCATCTCCCTCGGCTCCACAGCTCGCAACTGCTCCTGGGAAATTTGTGGCATTTCCCAGAATGCAGTGCGCTTCCCCTAGGGCTAGAATCGCGGGACTTCAAGACAGGAAGTCACGCAATTCAGTGAAGATTTTGGTGCCAAATATATAAGAGAGAGACAGAGATAAAAAGAATGACACTTTATTAAAGGTTTGTGGCAGATTTTATATATATTTTTTATGCATATTCCAGGATAAAAGACCGTTTATAAAAAAAAAATCGGCAATGCTCTCTTTTCTACGATCAATACTGTAACTTTGACAGCTTCTTACACGGTTTGTTTTCCTCGTTGCCATCACATTGGGGCGGGCACTTTCGCCGTCCCCTCCTGTTGTGATGTCAACCTGAGAGGTTTACGGCGCTGCCTTGCGCTCACAATGCCCATGCGCGAGAATGGGGCGGGATGGGCGGTACATGATGACCGCTCGTCACCGCTGTTGAGCGGGATTCAGGAAGTGCTTGTGGGCTTCACATGCCCACAAGCAAAATGAAAACCTCAGCAACTAATTTTTATAAGTAATTTTAATGAAAAAAAAAAAAAGGCAGGCGATGGGCAGCAGATTTGGACAAAGTAACTAATTTTTGTTGGTATAGAATTGCCTGATGAAATAACTTACTTTTAAAAATTGCAATATGTGATTGGAACCCCGCTTTAAGTCACTTCTCAAAACATTTTTCCATATAAAGAGCCATGGAATTTCTCTGGTGGCATCCTTGTCCTGGGTCAGTGACTCGCAAAGTACTGAAACAAGGATCAGGATGATGATATTCACCTTCAAAATCAAGTCGGCAAAGTTATCTTCCTCATTTCAAACTGATCAATTCCCTTTAAATGAAGTCTGTTGTCTCTCAACACTCACTTCTACACCCTCTCTTCCACACCATGCACATTTAGGTGCAATATTTCTGCAAATCCTGATTATGCCCACCACCGTTTCAAATATGATCTTTTGATAATCTGATGGTTTGGGCATTTCACATATATCTACATTAACCACTTCCCGACCGCCGCACAAACTTATACGCTGACAGAATGGCACGGCTGGGCAAATGGGCGTATATATCAGTCCCCCTTAATTTGGCGCAGTGTGGTCACGTGTGCTCCGTGACCCTGCCCACGGACTCGATGTTCTCCGGTGTCATGCGATTTGGTCACAGAACTGAAGAACTGGGAGATGTCAGTGTAAACACAACATCTCCCCGTTCTTCCTAGTGACGTCACTGATCATCTGTTCCCTGTCATCGGGGACAGCGATCGGTGACGTGTCACTCATAGCCATGCCCCCTAACAGTTAGAATCACTCCCCATGACACACTTAACCCCTTCAGCACCCCCTACAGGTTAAACCCTTCACTGCCAGTGTCCTTTATACAGTAAACAGTGCATTTTTATAGTACTGTTGGCTGTAAAAATGACAATGGTCCCAAAATGGTGTACAAAACGTCCGATGTGTCCACCATAATGTCGCAGTCACGATAAAAAAAAAAGTTGATCGCCACCTTTACTTAAAAAAAAAAATATATATATATATATATTAATAAAAAATGCTATAAAACTATCCCCTATTTTGTAAACACCATAACTTTTGTGCAAAGCAATCAAACGCTTTTACCAAAAATATGTAGAAGAATACGTATCGGCCTAAACGGAGGAAAAAAAAATTTTTTATATATATTTTTTGGGGATATTTATTATAGCAAAAAGGTAAAAAATATTGACTTTTTTCAAAATGTACGCTCTATTTTTGTTTATAGCGCAAAAAATAAAAACCGCAGAGGTGATCAAATTCCACCAAAAGAAAGCTCCATTTGTGGGAAAAAAAAGGACATCAATCTTATTTGGGAGACACGTCGCACCACCGCGCTGCCGTCAGTTAAAGCGACGCAGTGCCAAATCGCAAAAAGTGGCCTGGTCTTTGGCCAGCCAAATGGTCCGGGGCTTAAGTGGTTAAAGGAGTGGTAAAGGCAAAAGGTTTTTTAATCTTAATGCATTATATGCATTCAGATAAAAAAAAAAAAAAAAAAAAAACTTGTGTGCAGCAGCCACCCTCTGCCCCCCTAATACTTACCTGTGCCCCATCTCTCTCCAGATATGTCCACGAGTGCCCTGGCCATCCAAGATGCTGCTCCTGATTGGCTGAGACACAGCAGCTGAACTATTGGCTCCTGCTGTTGTCGAGCTCAGCCAGCCAATCAGGAGAGAGAGGGAACAGGTTCGGGCTCTTTGAATTGACAAAGGGTGCTGCAACTTGGCTCAGGTGCCCCTATAGCAAGCTGATTGCTGTGGGGTCACTTGTCAGGAGGGAGGGGCAAGGCATACAGAAGATGGACCCGAGAAGAGGAGGATCAGGGTTGCTCTGTGCAAATCCACTGCACAGAGGGGGTAAGTATAACATGTTTGTTATATTTAGAGAGAAAAAAAAACTAGACTTTACAATCACTTTAAAGTGTTTGTTAACCCAACAATTCCTATTCCTGATATGTGCCTGCATCAGCATGTACTTTTATAAGAAAGCATCCTGTTTTCTTTGTATTGCTTCCTTTGTGTGAAATCCCTGGTGGTCCTGCTAGTCCCTTTGCTTTCCTTTTAAAAGCTGGCCACACTAAGCAGAAGAACACAACGTAGTCAGTTCTCTAGCTGTGTAGGGAACTCAGCCTGGTCTCCTCCAATGATCAGACGTGTCCTGACACACCTTGCCTGCACAGTCATTCACTGGGAAGTTCAGTGTTCTGTTGCTCCCCCCCCCCCCCCCCAAGCTCATATACAGATGAGAACAGAGAGAACATAAGGAAGGAGATCACTTATTTAAAAAAAAAGCAGGATTTAACATTTTTTTTATATCTATACACCAATGTTTTGCCTTTCATTTCTAATGTAAACTGAATAGATTGTTTTACAAGATGATCGTTTACAATCACTTTAAAGTAAAACCCATGGTTAGACATGCTTTCAATTGCTTACAAACTATTTTTTTAGATATAAACAAGAGTGACTGGATAGGTTGGAAAATTTTCAGTCTTTTTGCAATTGTATTCTAGTAAAAGGAAGCACTTGCCCATAATGGGCCTTGATCTCCTTCCTCAGCAGTTCTGTAGAAACATACACTGGCAAGAAAAAGAGCCGCTGCTCCAGGTGTAAAATGAGAACCTGATGTGGAATGTCTCGTAGAGTTGCCTTTTATTGTTCAAAGTGATAACGCTAAAGACACCAACACGAGGTCACGTAGACGCGTTTCACACATACATATTGTGCTTAATCGATAGGTAATGAATAAGCACAAGATGAATGTGTGAAACGCGTCTATGTGACCTCGTGTTGGTGTCTTTGGTGTTATCACTTTGAACAATAAAAGGCAATCGGAATTCCTGGATGTGCAGCCATTTATTTTCTTACAAGGAACATTCACTTGGCTGTCTCTGTTCCAACTGGATGGTTACACATCGTAATGAATGGAGCTAGTCTCATATGTGTGGCAGGTACTGGGCCTGACTGGGAGAATTAGTAAGAAAAAAAGACTGGGCAATGCCGACTGGGCGACACAGTTCAGCACAGCAGGGATGGGAAAATACACTGTTTCCCCAAAAATAAGCCCTACCCTGAAAATAAGACCTAGCACGTTTTCCAGGGATGGCTGAAATATAAGCTCTACCCTGAAAATAAGCCCTAGTTAAAGTCCTTGTAAAAACATGCAATCCGTTTTGTAAAAAGATCATATAATGTGCAGTGTGTCTCCTTGTGTAACTTTATTGTGGAAAATATCTTATTTACAGTGTCGCTGGGCGCTCACATGACCCGCCGGAGATCTTCTATCCTCCCAACTGACGTCAGCGGTGCTCGGAGAGGGGCGGACGTTAGCAGGCATCTCAGCCCCTCCCTTTGCACTATTTTGAGCGGGGAAGAAGAGCTCTGGCGGATCACGTGAGCGCGCAGTGGCGCTGTAAACAAGATATTTTTCACAATAAAGTTACAAAAGGAGACACACTGCACATTATATAATCTTTTTACAGAACGGATTACATCATTTTACAATGACTTTAGGGTTTTGGGATTACAGAATGTCATAATGCTGACTCCTGAGCTGAGAGGGGGATAGAAGACAGGGAACATTATTTATTATTTTATTTTAGTTTTTTTAGAACATAGAGAGGGGTAAATGACACAGCACAAGCACTGTGCTGTCTATCATGATTTAAAGGATCAGGATTTTTTTTATTTTCCAAAAGAAGATGACTGTATTTAAATAAATCTAGATCATTGTACATACCGTAAATAGATAAGACATCCCCTAAAATAAGCCCTAGTTGAATATGACTTCCCCAGCCTTACTGAACTGAGATTAGTGGACATCCCCCCATTCCTGCTCTGTGATCCAAATTACCTACATTGTTCAATGCAAAGTAGGTAAAGAACAAGCATTTAGTGGAGCTGTCATGAGACACGGCGTCTAACCATCTGATTCAGTAATGATGCAAGAATAAATTCCATTATGATAACTTCAAGGAACATGGGCTTTAAAAGGACAACGTTTTCTGTAACTAAATTACAAAAATACTTCAATGGTTTGTAAAAAAGAAAACAATGGCAAATTGGACAATTTAAATGGAATTTAGATGGAAATTAAAAGCTGTTGAAATCACATTATATGAACAATTAATGATTCTTTCAATACAGTGGGAGAACTGCTGAAATTAAATATCTGGCATGCCAACAAATTACATTGCTTTGCCTGTCTCTGTATTTGAAAAGCATAGAGAAGAAAAGGAGATGTGTCTATTGTACTACAGGCACTGAAGTATTTTTTTAAGATCTGTCCAACTACAACAATATAAAGGAGGAAGGAATGGCAACAAACAGGTCCTGATTTTTGGCTATGACTAGAGGTATGAGCACCCCATAGACACAAGTATTGGTACGCCTACCTTTACACACACATGAACTTTATTAGCATTTCAGTCTTATGCCGCATACACACGACCACTTTTTGTGATGTAAAAAAAACGTTGTTTTATCTCACGAAACAAAACAACGTTTTTCAAACTTAATTTTAAAAAACGACGTTGCCTACACTCCATCGTTTTCTGAAAATGCTCTTGCAAAGCGCGGTTACGTACACAACGTTCGACGGCACTCTGTTCCATTGAAGCTCCAGTCTCATAACTTGCTTCTGAGCATGCGCGGGTTTAAAAACTTTGTTTTAAACGTTGTTTTGCCCACAAACGATCATTTTTTTTGACAAAAAATTACATTCGGAAAAACATCATAAAAAAAAAAATTTTTTTGGTCGTTTTTCAGAAGACATAAAACTAAGTTTTGCCCACACACGATCATTTTAAATGACGTTTTTTAAAACATTGATTTATTGCATCACAAAAAATGACCGTGTGTACGCGGCATTAGTCTGTAGGGTTCAATATTACGTTTTCCCACTATTTGCAGCTATAACAGCTTCAACTCTTCTGGGAAGGCTGTCCATAAAGTTTAGGCGTGCGTCTATGGGAATGTTTGACCATTCTTTCAGAAGCGCATTTGTGAGGTCAAACATTCCCATAGACACAATCCTAAACCTTGTAGACGGCCTTCCCAGAAAAGTTTAAGCTGTTATCGAGGGCTTTCACACTGGAGGCGCTGGAAGGGCGTCAGAAAAAGTCCTGCCAGCAGCTTCTTTGGAGCGCATTAGTAGCGGTCAACTCACCACTGCTAATGAGCTCTGGGTTCATTGAAATCAATGGGCAGCGCTGCCGTACTGCCGGAAAAACACAGCGGTTTTAACCCTTTCTCGGCCGCTAGTGGGGGGTTAAAAGTGCACCACTAGCAGCCGAAATGCGCCACAAATCCGATGGTAAAAATAGCGGCGTTTTACCACTATTTTACCGTCGAAGCTATGTACGGCACAGTGTGAAAGGTCTCTAAAGTTCATGTGTCTGTAAAAGCAAGGGGCCCCAGTACCTTTAACAATATAGTGTACATAAGCATATCTGAACCCTGTAAGAAAAAATTTAAAAATAAAATACTGCAGTTTACCAGTCCTTAGAAGTTTTTTCTTTTTCAGCCCTTTTTCCTTTTATTATTTAACTGGTGATTCTACCAGTAACACACTTCCTGCTCTAGTGTGAAAATACTTTCTGGCATTGCTGTCTCAGGAAGTACAGAAAATGAGGAACACACCATGCTCACTACGAGCCCAGCAGCTGCTCCTGCATTAACCCCAGGCACATCAATATAATAAAAATTAGATAAGGTGCAGCGCTCACCTTGGTTATTATTTTTGCCTAGAACAGGAAATTCTTAGAACTTTAAAACACCTCCGCCTCACCCTTAAAACATTGGAAAAGTGTTTTGTAGTTCATAGTAAAAGCTGGGAACAATGCTACCTATAACTGAGCAGCACAAGCAAATAGTGCATGAAGGTATGAGCTCACTGGATTTCTGGCAGAAGCAACAGGTAGTTTTTTTCTATTTACAGAACAAAACACTTTCAATGGTAAAAAAAAAAAAATGTTTTGCGTTTAGAACCACTTCAAGTCAAATTGTATTCCCACCCAAGATATGACTGATATGGTGGACTTATATTATATAATGATCTGAATTATTATATCTGCCAAAACATTTGTAATTTTAACCAGAAAGTGACATGATAACTCATTACTGATGCTTTCTGTGTCCCCTATCACACTTTGAAAGTGTATTACCATACTGAGTCTTTTCCTTGGTTCGTCATCTCTAAACACTTTGCTTGCCAGTTAGAACAGAAGCATTGTGCAATTCATTTCAGCACGTATCATTTCCTGCTTTCTGCTGATTTCTGCCCTTAAGGGGGTTATGGGAAGATAATCTAAAGAAAAATTTCAGGCCATGATAATAGCAGCATCTTAATGATTGTAAATGAGTACATTAATTGACTAATTTTTTTTTTATATTAGCCTGAGGTTTCACTTTAACCTGAGACATAACAGCGAATAGATATGCAAACACGAACAGCTATGGCAGCTGAGAATAAACAGCATTTTTTCAATGCAACATTGTACAAGTATACAAAATGATAACTATTATCAGTGCAAGCTTGGTGAAAGGGTTTCATAAGACATTAAAAAGCATGCACTGCCATCTAGTGGCTGAGTGATAAAGTTCAACATTCAGAAGTCGACAACAATTGACAACTACAGCCAACACTTGAGCTGTGCCTTGCCAATACGTACATGATAAATGAGCATATGGAGAAAATGATGCCCATATTTGTGGGTCAAAAATAAGAAAGTAGATGACCAACAAACTGCAAAACTAGTAAAGAACCAAGCAAACTGGTAAAGAACTTGCATGCCCAGCTGTCAATATGTATATCATGGAATGAATAATTGACAATACTGCTAATCAAGATTTTAAGGGGATGCAAAATACATTTAAAATATAATACAGACAACATCTGGAACCATCAGGGCCTGGCAATGTAATGAATATACACAGTTCTTTCTGTACATTGGACCACTATGCATTTCTCTTGCTTGTAGTTAAGCTGTTAAAAGAGATATCAAAGAACTTTGCTGGAAAACCATTTCCAGATGCCTGGGACAGATGATGTATGGACAAAATGGACTCTCAGGTCTCTTTTACTGATTTTGGTATTCTTATCCTCATTATTAAGTATTTACATAAACCCTTCCTAAACCCCACATGATTCCAAACCCATTGTGTTGTAACTGCATTCCACTAAATTAACAGAGGAAATCCTGCCTTCTGCCTTTGTTCACATTTAGCATCAATCTACAGTCCACTCAAACAACAGCCGAGACACTCTTGGATAGACTTAATAATTGAATAGCTATGCCACTGTCTCCGATTCACCTCTAGGTGGTGCTGTACGTCATTTCTGGAAAATGCTCCTGGTTTTGTGAAAACTGGAGAGTCTTGAGAGATGCAGTCCGCCCCCCCCCCCCCCCCCCCCCCCAATCCCCCTCTCCCCCAAGCAACCTGAATCGGTTGGAAGTTCCCTTACAATTATCCTGCAATATATACATTATTATTCTCCATAGATAACAGTAAAGATTAAAGGAGAAAAATAGCAGAGATATGGCTCGGAAAGAAAAAAGTCCACTTTTGCATTGTCAGATTCTGTATCCAGTTATTTCAGCTTCATCCCACTGCTAGCTGGCACAGGCAGCATAACTGAAAATAAAACGGGGTAAAAATTAAAGCAAACTATGCAGAGAACAGCCATTAAATATATACAATACACTGTATATATACACACATTGAAAATAAATATCATGGGTGTTTGAGAGGTAGTTTTTCTATTGACGCTTCCCTATGTCAGAATGCACACACAGTTGCAACATTAAGCGCACATATAGCTGGACAGGAACATAAAAACATAAAATGTAAGTACTGGACAGTAAAGATAAAATGAAAAAACAAGAAACAATGGGGAAATCTTGACTTGTCTACTGTCTCTGCTAAAGCCTATAAACCATGTCAGCGTAACATTTTTTTTTGTGTTTATTCTGTATGTATTAATATCAACCTGTTCATATATGAACAAATTCAGGAGGGAAAACATATGATTCACAGAACATTCCAAACCCAGCAGACCTCTGCAGACCATAGGACCCACTATGGGGTTGATTTACTAAAACTGGAGGGTGCAACATCTGGTGCAGCTGTGCATGATATGCCAATCAGCTTCTAACTTCAGCTTGCTCAATAAACTTTGACAGAAAAATAGAGGAATAAAACTGATTGACTGAGCTACACCAGATTTTGCACACTCCAGTTTTAGTAAATCAATTCCCAATTATTAAAACTAATGGGAAAAGCATGTTTCAGTTAGGTTTGATTGCTTTTCCGAGGTGTAAGAAATCTGTTATAGAAAAGGCAACACATATGTTGTGCGTTTGGCCAATAACTCTTCCTTTTGCTAGCCATCTGCGGCTCAAATTTCAGAAGTAGACTGCCAAATAGGCAGAAATTTGTGCCTTGGGTGCCAGCTTAAAAACATCTTTCTCTTCAAAAATCAAAAGGAGCCGGTTGGAGAATTGTCTGTAGGATGTAGGGTCTTTCGTTGGGTATTCAGTCAGCCACGTTTGTCAGCAGTTGCTTGAATACAATAGCCAAGACTGTTTAGTGTGGATGGGGAAATCTATTTTATGAGGAAAATCTATGTTTGTATGGTTAGCCTTACTGAACTTTCCCCTTATAGTTTCAAATTGTATTATAAGCAACAATAAAATGATCTGTTTCAGCCATTTAGAGAAAATTTATGATTTACCTATGAAAATAAATATCATTCAAAAAAACTGCAGGGATTATAAAAAAAATTATAAAGAAGTACTGCTGGGTTATTTATAAAAATATACTGACATGTAAGTGATGACTGGATGCATTGTCCCTACCAACCAATCAGATGGCAGCCGTTAATTTTCTCGTACAAGTCAAAGGCTAACAGCCAATTAGTTGCTACGGAAGACACTTCCACCTTATGTATAATATAAATCTGCTAAGTGCATTCTGTTATGATCATTAGCTGCTGCGCAGTCTAGAAGGTATCTTACCTCTTATCTTTGTTGCTTGCATCAGAATTTATTCTGCCAGTTCTCAGAAGGTCTTGAGCGGTGAGCATCTTTTTCCCCCTTAACAGCAGAAGGAGCACATCAGACTCATGGCCAGCCAGAGATGTATGTCCTATACAGGAAGGCTATGTGCCAATAGAGGAATTCAGTATTGGGCTCTGATCCACTGGTCCTTTATAAAGTTCTCAAAAACAGGGTGGTCCAGCTAGTGGCCAACAAACAGGCTGCATATGTCAGCTTCCAAAATGGCTCTTCTTCCATGTCTTATTGGGGAACCTCACCCAAACTCCCTTTGAGACACAGTGGTCATTCAAAATTTAGACTTAGGAGAAAACTTGGCTGCAGCCACTAATCAATAAATATTTGCCAACAAGGTGTTCAATAAAAGTCAATTGTTAGGTCAACTTTGCTTGAGCAGGAATGGCCACACTTGAATCAAAATTTGTCTGGCCCTGCTGAACCGGAAGAATTTTGATCTTTCTCTAGCCAGACTTTAGCAGTAACAATCCAGCGCACCCATTTAACATGACTACGTTGGGCAGGTGGTGGATTTGGTAGCTCAGAAAATAAATCTGGAAGGTGCTAGTGACATTTCAAAGTTCAATAGACAGTCGAACCTTGATGGAAAATAACCCAATGACTAAATTATTTTCAATCAAAATTACATTTTTTTTTTAATCTTAGGTATACTTCTATGTATTCTAAAGAACCTTTCATGTAGGCAAAAGTTCCATCAATCTGGTATACATTATGAAGTTATTACTCTAAAACAAACTATATACATCTGATAAGTAAATAAATGATTTTGCGCCATTCCATCCTCTGTGCACAACGAAATTTGATTTTTGGTACAAAATAAATTTGGATCTAAATAGAACTTATTTCTATCACAATTATCACATAATAGCGCAGAGGATCATCATACTTTATATACATCTGATGCTGCTTGTTTATTAGCTATAGTATATATAAACCCATAAAGAAACAAACTTCAGCTTACTAGGCTAGGTTTGCACCTTCATGTCTGCATTTTTTTCCATATTTATTACTGAAATGCAGTCACGATGCATACACATAAAAAAAAATGTATATATATTTTTTTTTTTTAAATACATATCCTGTTCTAGAAGAACACCAAGGAGAAGGACTGCTCAACACAGAGTACAGCAGCCCAGGTCTCCAGTAGTTGCTCAGGGAGCATGTGTGCTGCCGATTGGCGTGCTAGGCGGGTGGGCATGTCAAACCAATAAATAACTGGGTGGCTGAGTTCTGCGTTGAGCAGCAGTCCGAATCTCTAGCATACTGCTAACAGAAGCTATTTTAGAACAAAACAAAAAAAAAAAAAAACACACACACACACATATGTTTATTACCCTATACACAGCCTGTCTGCAAATCAATAATACCCAAGCATCAACTGGGCTTCAAGGCGTTCTTTTAAGACAAGTGCTAAACGGCATTCTTGGTGTTTGCATAGTTTTTCTGCTCGATAACTAAACTGCTGAATAAGATAACTAAAAATGTTTTTTTTTTTATATATAACAAGACGCGGGTATAATTTGCGGTTTTATAACAATTTGCACAATAGATACAATTTTATTTACACATAACACTGAGTTTATATCAATAAACTATTTAGAGGATTAGAAATCTGTTTTTATAAAAGCTGAAACAATAATAAAAACAAAGTTGAATATTTTAACGACATTGCTGGCTTAGAGTCTACGTTATTAATACGGATGAGGAGACAGGGATAAAAGTGAGTATACATAAAGAGAGACATATTGTATAACCCAGACATATCCCCACTCACATATGGCAGAAGCCCCAGTGCCTGCTGAGAGGAATGCTCAGTGCCATGTTTATGTATATACAACTTCAATTACAGTACTTAGGACACTTCCCCTAAATCCAAGCCCTGGGAAATCTGCCTGTCTGTCTCCTAGCACTGATGTCTCACTGAACAAGGGCAGACCAATGCCCTTGGCATAAAGACTTAAGTTGTTGGCTTTTACAGATCATGGGCTGCCTGGTTTTATAAAGCGGTGTACTCTACTGCATAAAAAAATTAATTAATCCTATGTTACCCATTAGCACTGATCACAGACAACAGAGATAATCAGTATTGGTAACCCAATGTCTACAATCAGATAAAGGATTTATAAAAGGAATTTAGGAATACAAAAAAAGTAAAAAGATCATACTCACCTAGATGGCTTCAGCACCGATCCCAGGTGCAGATGTCCCCCACAGGCACTACACAGAGAACTGAACGAGCAAAGACTGCTGATCGCTCAGTAATCAGTCTGTAGAGAGCCGGTGACTCTCCGCTCTGCCCCTCCAGCACTTACTGAAGCTCAGATCTACAAAGGGGGTGGGAGCGGCTGGCTCAGTCTCCCAGTGGCTCTCTGAGAAAGCTGCCAGTCCAGGCATCGGGGTGGATCCTGACTGTAAAGTCAGGATCTTTCCAGAGCCTGGATTGGCTGAGTTACATCAGCCTACAGCGGGCTTTAGCACTCCTATGATCCATTAGAGAAGTGAAGCCAAAATAGCTTTGCCCATACTTCTCCTTTAACATTTTAAAAATTATTTGAAATTTCATTAATACTTTGAAATCTGCAGTTTTCATCAAGATAAAACATGGTGATCCGGCCATGAAGATCCTTGTTAAGGCATTTCCTATTTTAGAGGGACAACTCTCTGTCTGTCTCCCCCAATTGTGCTTCTACACTGTAGTCGCATGTGATCGGGTGACAAGTGGTCATGCGAGTATACATTGCACAGTCAAGTTTCACTGTCGTCACCATCAGAAAATGTGGCCTAATAAATTATATACAGCAGTTGCTGGAGTGCATGGAGGAACTGTCTGCAAAGAGGCTGCATGTGATCAGTTGTGCTTATACAGGGGAAAATATTTTATTATATATATTATTTTAGTTACAGTGCCTGCCGCCGAGAATGTGTTTTTAGCGCGACAGCATCGCGCTGACTCTCGGCGACAGGGTGCCGACATCTCGCACTCGCTGGAATAGTAAAAGCACATTCCAGCGAGCGCGTCATAGAAGCGACGGGGATCCAACGTGGATTCCCGCCAATTCTACATGTGGGCGGCGTTTGTTATGAATCCTGAAGGGGAAGTCCCCACCGGATTTAAAAAAAAAAATCTGGCATGGGTCCCCCCCTCAGGAGCATACCGGGCCCTTAGGTCTGTTATGGGTTCTAAGGAGACCCCCCTACGCCGAAAAAACGGCGTGGGGGTCCCCCCACAATCCATACCAGACCCGTATCCAAAGCACGCCAGCCGGCATGTCAGGAGGGGAGTGGGGGCGAGCGAGCGCCTCCACTCTCCTGAGCTGTACCGGGCAGCATGCCCTCAACATGGGGGGTCGGGTGCTCTGGGGCAGGGGGGCGCACTGCATGTTGATGAGGACAGGGCCCCTTCCCGACAACCCTGGCCGTTGGTTATCGGGGTATGCGGGTGGGAGGCTTATCGGAATCTGGGAGCCCCCTTTAATAAGGGGGCCCCCAGATACCGGCCCCCCACCCCAAGTGAATGAGTATGGGGTACATCGTACCCCTACCCATTCACTTGCAAGAAAAGTGTAAACACAAATTAACCACACAGGGTATTGAAATATTTTATTAGTTGCCCGTCGGGGGGGGGTGTATGGTCGCTTTTTATAAAAGCGCCCCCCTCGGCGGGCTTCTTCCGACATCTTCGGTGGGGGGGTAGGTCTTCTCCGATCTCCGGGGGTCTTCTCCGCTCTCCGGGGGTCTTCTCCCCCTCTCCAGGGGGTCTTCTCCCCCTCTCCAGGGCCTTCTTTCTGTTCAGGACTGGCCGCCGCTTCTGTCACGTCGTCGTCGTCTTCTTCTCCAGATTTTGACGCGACGCTTCCTCCCGCTGTTATGCTGGGCGTGCGGCTCCCAGTGACTTATATAGGCCTATCTTGTGACGTCGCAGTCCCATCATGCTCCGGTAGGTACCACGTGGGTAGGTACCACGTGGTACCTACCGGAGCATGATGGAACTGCGACGTAACAAGATAGGCCTATATAAGTCACTGGGAGCCGCGCGCCCGGCATAACAGCGGGAGGAAGCGTCACGTCAACATCTGGAGAAGAGAAAAGAAGACGACGTGACAGAAGCGGCGGCCAGTCCTGAACACAAAGAAGACACCGGAGAGCGCCGAATCAAGAGCGGAGAGCGGGAGAAGACCCCGGAGAGCGGGAGAAGATCCCCCGGAGAGCGGGAGAAGACCCCCGGAGAGCGGGAGAAGACCCCCGGAGAGCGGGAGAAGACCCCCGGAGAGCGGGAGAAGACCCCCGGAGATCGGAGAAGACCCACCCCCCGCCGAAGATGTCGGAAGAAGCCCGCCGAGGGGGGGGCGCTTTTATAAAAGCGACTAACGGCCAACTAATAAAATATTTCAATACCCTGTGTGGTTTATTTGTGTTTACACTTTTCTTGCAAGTGAATGGGTAGGGGGTACGATGTACCCCATACTCATTCACTTAGGGTGGGGGGCCTGTATCTGGGGGCCCCCTTATCAAAGGGGGCTCCCAGATTCCGATAAGCCTCCCACCCACATACCCCGACAACCAACAGCCAGGGTTGTTGGGAAGGGGCCCTGTCCTCATCAACGCCGTTGATGAGGCGTTGACCCCCACGCCGTTTTTTCGGCGTAGGGGGGTCTCCTTACAACCCATAACAGACCTAAGCGCCCGGTATGCTCCTGAGGGGGGACCCATGCCGGATTTTTTTTTTAAATCCGGCGGGGACTTCCCCTTCAGGATTCATAACAAACACCGCCCATGTGTAGAATTGGCGGGAATCCACGTCGGATCCCCGTCGCTTCTATGATGGCTTTGGCTCCATCGCGGCAAGCCAGCTCGGCGCTGGCTCCCGCGATGGGGCTCACAGGTGGTCAATCTCGCCAAGAAAGGGAGCGAGATTGACACAATATCGCGGTCACCCACTGTAGTGAGGTTTATGATGCACAACTCTTGTGCAAACCAAATATCATTCCATTAGGGTTTACATGCACTTTAAAATAAAGCTAAAATAGGTGCAATTTAGACTGGGCCTATTAAACATCGTAATATTTAGTCCTAAATTGGCTAAAAAATTTGAAAATATTAATCTTGCAGATTTATAATATGTAAATGCACAGCTGCATGATTCCAGGCAAAAATACAATCCTCCCATTAGCTATTTTGCAAGGACATTAGCATACTTCATTGCAGAGTCAAGCATTGAAACTCGTTCATTATCTCTGCACACAATCGTTAGTATCAGACTGTAAGGAACACGTGCGGGAACGCAGGGCACCGGAAGTGACATTGGACGAGTTCGCTACTTGTTTTTGATATGCCTGTCTGATACTTCACATTGTGAGTACCTGTTTTTATTATTGCTGCTGACTCCAATAAATGTTTTAAATACTACACTATCGAGCATCCCTCTTTACATCCCCCCATGCCCCAATGTGAGGCTGATACAGATACACCAGGGACACTTAAAGGAGACTTTGATGCCAAAGTAAAGATACATATCAGCAGAAACTGAGACATCAGGAGCCACCAGGCGATTGAAAGACACACTCATATGCTGTTCCCTTACAGCGGTAAGGTAAGGGGACATCTATATCCTAAGTTACACGGAGAACCAGAAACCACCTATCGGTAGCACTCCATACCAGAGATTGACTACTAGCACCAGCACCTTCACCCTGATCACTGTGCACACACAGCCATCCATCCAGCTTGCACCTTATGGACATTATCTGCACTGCGTTTTTTTGACATTCGTTTTTTTTTTTTAGTTTATGGAATTTTAGTGTGAATATATTTATTTATGGTTGCACTTGTCACATGATGATGCCATTTTAAAGATTTTATGAGTTTATTCTCACATCTATTTTGTGGTACACTTTTCACAGTATTTGGACACTTCTTATCAGTCCATTGTTTATACTGTCGCAGCTGATTATTTATATTTTATTGTTGCTATTTTGACCATTCATTTATTGCCTTTCAAGTGTACCTGTTACATGAACACATTTGCACTTTATCACCTATTTCTGCACAGCGCAGCACTACTTCTACATTTATACTTTTTGTAGCTGCTGACTTTTAATGAACATTGAAAGGCTGGAACTCCGCTTTAATACACCATTTATTAAATTATTAAAAACAAGTATTAAACTCACAAACCAATACGTGCACACACTTATTAACATAATCCAGAAACAAGTTCACCAGGACCGCTGCTTCCACAACCGACAATCTCATATGGGAAGAAGACACGCAGGTCTGTAGGGCTGACGTATTTCAAGATGGGGGGGCCCTTCTTTATAGCCAAAGTGTTAGGCTGATGCACCCTCTTCTTTCTTTCTACACTGAGCAGTCTATTGGGACTACCCCAGTCCTAAGAGGGCAGCAAAGCTTGGTGGCCACTCAAAAATCTGAAGTGCTAAAAAAATAAAACAGAGGGACTCTACTGGCTAAGCACCATACTTGAGTGCAGGAGAGAGTTTACTTTTTGGCTTCTGCTTTCTAGTGACCCTGTTGCCCTGTTAAAAACTTTAAACCAAGGCATGCCAGTAAAAAAAAAACAGGACATGCTCACCTTTCCTGTTGCCCCCACTGTCAAACATTTCTCCAATGCCAACAAGTCTTCAGGTGCAAAGGAAGGAGTTCTCAATCTCCTGGTCCTCCCCACTGGTTTCACTGTCAAATCGCATCTCAAATCAGCGGCATTTGCTGGCAATTTTTGGTAATGACACCGTCCTAATCAGTGCGACGCTGCACCGATTTCAAAAAGTAGTTCCTGTCTTCTTAAATAGCGTCCGAAATCGGGACTGCCAGCGGAAGTGAAATCGTGCGAGTTCAGCTGAACTCGCACGGCTTCACTCCCGCAGCCCAGTGTGAACCTGGTCTTAATGTCAGAAGGCGAAACCAGTGAGAGCCAAGGGAGGCCCAGGAGATCCACACTCCTGGAAGCAATTCTCTTCTGCCTGCAACAGAAGATCTTAGCAGTGGAGCAGTGCACATTCAAGCAGGCAAAAATATCAGTATGTACAGTCTTTTTATAGAGCACATAAAGCCCTGTCCTCAGGACCCACCTACAGGCCAGATTTGATGTATTACCTTAGGGATAGGCAGAGTAGGCAGAGTAGAATACTGCAATCACTAAGCAGCAAATGATATCACCTGTGATGTATTTCAGTTATCTTGCAAACCTGGCCTGTTAGTGGGCCCTGAAAACAGCTTTGACGACCACCAATCTAAAGGACCTCCACACGTGTTGTGGTAACAAGAAAGGGCAATATAAGAAAGAGGTATGTTTTTGGACCGGTCTTTTTTGCAAGCATATGAAATGTCAACTGACATTTCAGTTGGGGCAAATAGGGTAACTCCACCTTTAACAAAAAAAAAATTCTGTACTAAGGAATCATTTCAAAGGCTAATGTTTGCATAACGATCAAGCTTTTACAGAGTCAAAAGGCATGAGAGATCTTAGTTGTTACTAACAGTACATAAAGGATAAACAAAAAATGATTCATAAATATGAAGGGTAGAGCTGCAATCAAATTAATCTTGTTAATAGCAGTTAAAAGGCTACCTCAACTAATCCCTTCTATATCATCGGATCTTCTGTCCATAATTGCCAGTTAAAGTCACTCTCTGTCATTTCTGCTGAGAGCAATGTGTAAAAAGCAGAGACCCAACTACACTGCTCAAAAAAATTAAAGGAACACTTTGAAAACATATCAGATCTTAATGGGCAAAAATCTCATGCTGGATATTTATACTGATATGGACTGGGTAATGTGTTAGGAATGAAAGAATGGCACATCTTTTGATGGAAATGAAAATTATCCACCTACAGAGGGCTGAATTTAAAAACCCCCCCGAAAATCGAAGTGAATAAATTATGCAGCAAACTAGTCCATTTTGTTGAAACAACTCAAAATGGTCCTCAGTAGTTTGTATGGCCCCCCAAGTGTTTGCTGACAACATCAGGGCATGCTCCAAATGAGACGATGGATGGTGTTCTGGGGTATTTCCTCCCAGGTCTGGACCAGAGCGTCACTGAGGTGGCGCGCGGCGGGTAAACACTGTCCCGGCGCAACGCTGAAGAGCCGATGCGTGTACCTGGCGGCCGCGATGTCCGCCGGGTACACGCAATCGGCGGGAACAGAGCAGGGTCGTGGAGCTCTGAGTGTAAACACAGAGCTCCACGTCCTGTCAGGGAGAGGAGACAGATGCTGTTTCCCTTGTACATAGGGACACAGCATCGGTCACCTCCCCCAGTCACCCCCCTCCCCCAACACAGTTAGAACACACCCAGGATACACATTTAACCCCTTCCTCATCCCCTAGTGTTAACCCCTTGCCTGTCAGTCACATTTATACAGTAATTGGTGCATTTTTATAGCAGTGATCGCTGTATAAATGTGAATGGTCCCAAATTTGTGTCAAAAGTGTCCGATATGTCCCCCGCAATATCCCAGTTCCAATAAAAATCGCAGATCGCCGCCATTACTAGTAAAAAAAAAAAAAACATAATTCTGTTCCCCATTTTGTAGGCGCTATAACTTTTGCGCAAAGCCAGTCGCTTATTGCGATTTTTTTTTTGTTTTTACAAAAATACGTCAAAAAATACGTAATCGGCTTTAACTGAGAAAAAAAAATGTTTTAAAAAAAAATAAAAAAAAATGGGATATTTATTATAGCAACAAGTAAAACATATATATATATTTTTTTAAATTGTCGCTCTTTTTTTGTTTATAGCGCAAAAAATAAACATTGCAGAGGTGATCAAATACCACCAAAATAAAGCTCTATTTGTGGGGAAAAAAGGACATCAATTTTGTTCGGGAGCCACGTCGTGCGGCAGCGCAAATGTCAGTTAAAGCGACGCAGTGTCAGAAGCTGAAATTTCGCCTGGGAACGAAGGGGGTTTATGTGCCCAGTAAGCAAGTGGTTAAGCCAATTAGAGCCTTAGGCTCTAATTATGTGCTTAAAAAAAAAAAAAAAAGTTGGACGGGCCACCACTGGCGACCAGTCTTGATTACAGGAAAAACTGCACAGAGGTAATGTTTCACACTGAGTTACTGCACAGATCTGGAAAAAAATCTCAAAGCCCATCAAGATTTAAGAACACACACACACAACTGTACACTGTATATGCCATTTACAAAGTAATTATCCCAGAGTTCAGCTTTAATTATATAGTTAGGAAAATTGTATTAAAGGCTTTTAGAAAAAGGGTTTTTAAGTTTAGCCTGAACTTACTACAAATTAAGAATAGCTCATGGCACTGCTGTGGACAATAGACATTTAACAATCACAGTATTTAATTAAAACAACACAAATTACCAAAAAACAAAAAGGTAAAACAGAGTTATTGTACAGAAATTATACTTGGGGAAAGTGTTAACGTTACACTTCACCAGTAAAGCACAAAAGTACAAACAAAACACATATGTAGAAGCAGAAGCACATACACAGACCAGATATGTGGTAATTACTTGCAGTGACTGTTACTTGTAAGTATGCATTGCTTCAGCCAGGAACTGTGCATGTTCTATATAGAAATCAGTGCCTTTCTATCACAAGCTGCCTCAAATAAAATACTGTGCATTGTTTTTACAAAAATCAGTATAGCCTAACATATGCAAACATGATATATCCATTGTATGAATATCGTCAAGAACTCAGAAAATGATAATATTTAAATAGTTAAATGACCAAACTTTCATCTCACAGTGTGTATTCTCCATGTGCAAAAATAATTAACGGATTTCATGGGGAAAAACTAGAAAGGTTTATGGTCAATTTAGTTTTTATATTTTTTGAACAAGTTAATCATTTATTTTGTATATTTTTTTCCTTGACAAGTTTAGTTTTTACAAAACATGTACATGAGCCCTACTTTTTTTGCCAAGTATAGCTGGCTCTTTTTTTAAGGAAAGCCCTACACTGCTCACTTACACAACCCATAGAGGAGTCGAATTTCGTGATGAAAGGAGAGAAAACTGCTAGATTCCTCCATCAACACAGTCAGCTGCCTCCTGCACCACTAGGATGTTCTGTCAGTGGTCAGGCGCAGGGAGCTTCCCTGCCGGTGGAACACAATGATTATGGTTATTGGCTATAGCTGCTGGCAGTAATTGTATGAAAAAAATTGACAGGCTAGTTGTACTCAAGTCAATCAAAGGATCGGCTTGGGAACAATCAGCCTCCCCATACATCGATTAAAACTTGGCCGGTTTTTCCTAAACCAGCGGAATTTCGATCCATGCATGGCTGGCTTTAACCACAGTGTCTATTGAAAGAAAACCCATACAGGCCTGTTAGGAGGTGGTAATTAGCATACTCATTCTATGTTCTGTTTGTGTAATCTGATGTCCTACTAGTAATGTCTATTAACCAATATAGCCCATTCGGACTATTCAGATCAAAGCAATAAATCAGTGTGCTGGAGAGCAGCCTCAAGAGCACCTATGTGATTATTCCAAGAAAATTTTACATTCACTTGGCTACAAAGGCTAAAGAAAAAAAAAATGTTTTTCTTTAACCGCAATAAAAATGTTTAAAGAACCACAATCAGCAATATAACCTTTCTATCATAAGTTTCCTTTGAGACTATACATCTGTGAATTTGGGGATCTAATACAAGAGCCTGCAGATTGATTAGATAGTTTAGGTAGGTCCTCATATTACAATGCTTTGATAAATATAAACTTGATTGTACGGACAAACTAACATGTATGGTGGTCCCAACACCCCCTTTCAATCCCTCGGAGTTGTATAATGGCCCTCCTTTAGAGCTGATCTAAAGCTACCCTTTTCCCGTGCCCAGAGTGTTTTACGTTCCTCCTTCTCCCATCTCAGAACACATCTAATGCCTCTCGCCCCCATCTCAAAACTTCTCCAATGCCTGTCCTTTCCCCATCTCAGAGCTGACGGAATGCCTCTCCTCTGCCAATCCAGGACTGCTTTAATGAATCTCCTCGCTCATCTCAGAGCTGATTGAATGCCTCTCCCTCCCCATGTCAAAACTGATCTAATGCCTCTCCCTCCCCATGTCAAAACTGATCTAATGCCTCTCCCTCCCCATGTCAAAACTGATCTAATGCCTCTCCTCCCCCCTTTCAGGGCTGATCTAATGCCTCTCCTCCCCCCTTTCAGGGCTGATCTAATGCCTCTCCTCCCCCCTTTCAGGGCTGATCTAATGCCTCTCCTCCCCCCTTTCAGGGCTGATCTAATGCCTCTCCTCCCCCCTTTCAGGGCTGATCTAATGCCTCTCCTCCCCCCTTTCAGGGCTGATCTAATGCCTCTCCTCCCCCCTTTCAGGGCTGATCTAATGCCTCTCCTCCCCCCTTTCAGGGCTGATCTAATGCCTCTCCTCCCCCCTTTCAGGGCTGATCTAATGCCTCTCCTCCCCCCTTTCAGGGCTGATCTAATGCCTCTTCTCCCCCCTTTCAGGGCTGATCTAATGCCTCTCCTCCCCCCTTTCAGGGCTGATCTAATGCCATTCCTTCCCCCTCTCAGGGCTGATCTAATGCCTCTCCTCCCCCCTTTCAGGGCTGATCTAATGCCTCTCCTCCCCCCTTTCAGGGCTGATCTAATGCCTCTCCTCCCCCCTTTCAGGGCTGATCTAATGCCTCTCTTCCCCCCTTTCTGGGCTAATCTAATGCCTCTCTTCCCCCCTTTCTGGGCTAATCTAATGCCTCTCCTCCCCCCTTTCAGGGCTGATCTAATGCCTCTCCTCTCCCCTTTCAGGGCTGATCTAATGCCTCTCCTCTCCCCTTTCAGGGCTGATCTAATGCCTCTCCTCTCCCCTTTCAGGGCTGATCTAATGCCTCTCCTCTCCCCTTTCAGGGCTGATCTAATGCCTCTCCTCCCCCCTTTCAGGGCTGATCTAATGCCTCTCCTCCCCCCTTTCAGGGCTGATCTAATGCCTCTCCTCCCCCCTTTCAGGGCTGATCTAATGCCTCTCCTCCCCCTTTCAGGGCTGATCTAATGCCTCTCCTCCCCCCTTTCAGGGCTGATCTAATGCCTCTCCTCCCCCCTTTCAGGGCTGATCTAATGCCTCTCCTCCCCCCTTTCAGGGCTGATCTAATGCCTCTCCTCTCCCCTTTCAGGGCTGATCTAATGCCTCGCCTCTCCTCCCCCTTTCAGGGCTGATCTAATGCCTCTCCTTCCCCATCTCAGAGCTGAACTAATGCCTCTCCTTCCCCATCTCAGAGCTGATCTAATGCCTCTCCTTCCCCATCTCAGAGCTGATCTAATGCCTCTCCTTCCCCATCTCAGAGCTGATCTAATGCCTCTCCTCCCCCCTTTCAGGGCTGATCTAATGCCTCTCCTTCCCCATTTCAGAGCTGATCTAATGACTCTTCTACCCCATTCCAGAACTGCTTAATGCCTTTCCTCGCCCATCTGAGAGCTGATCTAATGCCTCTCCTTCCCCATCTCAGAGATGACCTAATGCCTCTATTCCCCCTCTTCCGAGCTGCTTCAATGTCTCTTCTTGCCCATCTCAGAGTTGCTCCAATGCCTCTCCTTCCCTATCTCAGAGCTGATCAAATGCCTCTATTCCCCTCTTCTAAACTGCTCCAATGCCTCTTCTTGCCCATCTCAGAGTTGCTCTAATGCCTCTATTCTCCCACTTCCGAGCTGATCAAATGCCTCTCCACTCTCCTCGCCCATCTCAGAGCTGATATAATGCCTCTCCTTCCCTCTTCAGAGCTGATCTAATGCCGCACCTTGCCCTTCTCAGAGCCAATGCCCCTAGTGAGTTTGCCCCTAGTAAATTTATTTTTACTCCATTGAAGTTTAGCAGAGATCATTATTCTTGATTTAACATTGACCAAGCAACATACTGGATCAATTACTGTAGCCTGAATAATAAACGCTGTTGTAGCGAGACAAATGTCAGAACACAGAAAGAGAATAAACAAAATCAGTCTGACCTGCTGCCCTTCATGTCTTCTAGTTCTCCATGAAGCTGGGCGTTCCTCTCTTCTTCCTCGTGCAGCCTTCGTTTTACAGCCCGCAATTCCTGCTGAACTTCACATTTAATGTCATTGGCAACCACCACTGCCGTCTGTAAATCTGCTTGAAATCGCTTCCATTCTTCAGCATCCTCCTGTGTGAACAAAGAGTTAGAGGTGGCCCACATATCACTGACACATTCACATCTTAAAAAAGATTTGCTAATTTTATAATTTGTATGGCCCCTTCCTCTCGGTGGCAAATCCTGCTCTCCATATTATCTCAAGTCACAGCAGAAGTGTCCGTCTTTTCTTCAATTGCAGCAAAAACTTGAGCATTATAAATCTATTTTCTTTTTACAGAAAATAATAATTTTTAATCCTTCTCATCAATATTGTGAGGATGATGGTACCGAGAAAGTGAATACTGAAAGTATCAGACCACACGACTTGAAGTGACAGATCTATATGGATAGACTCCAAAGAAATGCAAGAATTCTCAGTCCAATGTATGGGCATTGGGTACACCACCATATGGTTTGCACACGCAAGAGTCACCCAAACAGAATAACTACATTTCCAATAAACTATTGTTGGTGCGCTATCAATTTGGAGCACAGAAAATTGACTTTTGGATTGTGCAAAATAATTGTTCATATTGAAAGATTTGATAAATCTAAAGCGACTAATGCACCAAATATTAAAAGGAAAAGTTAACCTTTAAACAAAAAATCAATGCATATTTTTCTTGCAGGTAAAAAAAAAAAAAATGTGCATTTATAATTTTTTTGTTTCTGGAGCCTCTAAAGCAGTGGTTCTCAACCTGGGGGTCAAATGACAATTTGCCAGGGGTCACCTAATCCTGGGCTGTTCCTGAAGCCCAGACTGCTCTCCCAGCCTTATTGTGTGAAGCAAGAATTAAGTGGGCGGGGGGGTGGAGGAGACCCTATCTCCTGATTTCGGCATAGGTGTCACTGCTGCGGGACACCACAAAGTTGGAGACACAGTGAGTAACACTACCTGTGATTATAGTTGCCATTAAACAAGAAAGATGGCTAAAGAGAGTGATGGGAAAAAGAAACTAGGATAGAGAGATAAAAGGGCAAGAAAGGAGAACAAAGATAAAAAGTGGTACATCCTAAAATGTAGCATAATGGGATTTAATACCATATGAGTGGAAGGGACTCAGGGAGTGCTAAATGTCCAGGGGTTAAGAGCACAAGTTACTTGTCTTGCCTTGGATGCTGACAACCCCCGCTACAAAATAATTTTACCGTTAGGGGTCCCCACAGCTTTTGAAATTTTATCAAGGGGTCACAGCACTAGAGGGTTGAGAACCACTGCTCTAAAGCATTGCACCAGCGACAGGTCTCCTGCAGACTTGTTAGTGATTCTGTGTGACCGTATAATCTGCCAGGAAGCATGAACAAAGTACCACAGCGCTCCACGGTGCTATAGGAGTTCATTGAAAACTACAAGCCAAGAGCCACAAAGGCTGTCGGGACTTGTAGTTTGCCATTCACAGAGGACTGTGAATGAGTGACGTGGACGGAGCCCAGCTCGGGGCTCCAAATATGGGTGCAATATGTAATGAAAGGTGAGCTTATACTTTAACAAATTTAAATTGCAATTTGTCCTATAAAAGTGGCACAATCTACACCAAATAAATAATGGTGCAGGAAATGAGTATATCAATATTTAGCGTATTGGAGGTGTGTCGTCGTGTAACAGTAAGAGTAAAAAATAAGTCTTGATGTCAGAAAACATCCAACCATCACAATGTAGAGAAGAGGCTGTGGGGACTAGTCTAGAAGCATGGAGGAGTCTGCAAAAGCAAGGGATCAGGTAAGTAAAACTGCTTCTCCATGCCTCCTAGACATAAATGAGCATTTAACCCTTGTAGTGTGAAGTGCTCTGCAGAGGCCCATTGCGGGCGGTATTAACCCTTTTTGGGCCGCTAGCGGGGGTTAATACTGCACCACTAGCGGCCGGATCCCGCGGCAATTCCAACAGTATAGCGCCGCTATTTTTACATAACCATTCAGTCCTATCAGCAAGGCTACAACAGCAGCCTTGATTAATATATGTAGGTTACAGTACCCAATAAATAAATTCATATTGATTGTTTAAACCCCATTTATGATACATATAAAAAATAAATCAGACTACAGATGTAATGCAGCTTTGTGTGCTTAACCCAATGGGTACCACACTCTGGTACATGTAATAAAAAAACAAAAAATGTTTACTAGAAAATTACCTTCATCTGCTTATAAAGGCCCTTTAATTGTCTCTCCAGGTCTTGTTTTTGTTCTTCCAGTTTGTCAACTTTGTCTAAACAATAAAACAAATATACATTTTAATGTGCTAGTTTTATTGGTCATTGCTAAATGCAGTTTTAAGCTTTGGCCAGTGGGGGGAGGCATTCCCAAACAAATGGTTTGCAAGGCTCAGCTTCGGTACTATTACATTAAGTATACTATGAAATGTAATATTTACCCATAATACAATCAATGTCATATCACTATACATCAATCGATTTAGTCATCTAGATTTATATTGACCTGTAATCCCAAAGCCAATGGAGAAGCCCTAATGACTTCGGGGACTTTCTTGGACTCTAGAGGTGCAGTAAAGTTCTCAACATGACCACTAATAAGTCATTTCTTTAGTTAAACTTCTGTTTTACCTTTTATTATGGAGCCTGGTTACAGCTGTTACACAACATCAGCTTACATAAAAAGGGGGAGATTTACTAAAACTGGAGCACTCAGAATCTGGTGCAGCTGTGCATGACATCCAGGGTCGCCATCAGGGGGTACAGGCATTACACCTGTAAGGGGCCTGATGGTCCACAGGGGCATGGCTACCCCCCTTTTTTTATTGACCCCCCCCCCCACCTTTAGAAACTCGCGGCAGGGGCCTGCCCCACCCCCGTTTTTTTTCCCTGTCTGACCCCCCACCTGATTGACTAGACTTTGTTTTGTTCGTCGGCACCAAGAGAGAAGAGAAGAGATGACACTTTTGTTACCACAACCCCCCCCCCCCCCACACACTTATCTCGTGGCAGGAGAGAGGAGGGCCCACCCCCCGGTTCTCTGCTCCAGGGGGGCCCTGCTTAAAACTGTGTAATGGGCCCCAAAATTTGTGATGGCTGCCCTGATGACAGCCAATCAGCTTCTAGCTTCAGTTTGTTCAATTAGGCTGCGACAAAAAAACCTGGAAGCCGATTGGTTTACATTCACAGCTGCACCAGATTTTTCACACTCCAGTTTTAGTAAATCTCCCCCAAAGTTTGTGTGTGTGTCTATATAGGAGAACACGTTTGGATAAATGTGTCTACACATACAGACTACACAAATAGGACTGATCCTAGTTGTAAGCAGTCCATTCTCACCTCCTATGTGAGACATACCTAAGGAAATGCATGCATTGATTAGCACTTGCAATCACTTGTTGTGCATTAGACAATATAAAATCATCAGCCTCAAAATCCAATACTTAATAGGTTGTGGGGTGTGCAGTGTTCCAGAAGAGAGCAGATCCGCCAGAAGGAGGCATTGGAGAATGATTAGAACACATTGGATAGATTATATTTCCTAGATTACCTAAAAGACCATAGAATGTACCGTACTTGAAAGAGCTGCGATAGGCAAAGAAAAGTCTAGACTCAGGCAAGCATTGGTCCACGGCTTTCCCTGGTCCACAACAATGTTTTATTTACGGGAACAGAATTACCAAGCAATCACAGAAAAAAACAATTTTCAATTAATCTCAGCTTGGGTGGTGGCTGTATTTGGGGTCCCCCGCCCCCATTTGGTTTCACCTGATTTGGCCAGTAACATGCTTCTTGTGTTAGCGTTCCCCCACTATGAAGGGGCACAGGGGGTACCTTTGGATAGGGCTGCTGTTAGAAATCTATGAGGCTTGGTACAGCCTACCTGAAAGAGGGAGACACCCCCCCCACACACCCCCCCAAAAATATAATATATATATATATATATATATATATATATATATATATATATATATAAAAATGTACAGTGTGAATCCGTTTTTTTTTTTTTTTATGTGGCTGGAGCTGTGTGCAGGCATGTTATGGGGATGTAGCAGACGCACAAACTCAGCTGTAGGTCCTACAGGTACTACTCCTACTATTTGACAGGTGTGGATGCAGATGTATGGCTTCCTCACACTGACCGTGTATATTAGGGTCACATCTGCACACGTATGTGTTCATACAGCCGCTGCAGTCTCATAGTAACACATAGCTCCAGCCACACAAAGCTCTCATTCACACTGTATGGGACAGAAGCCTGTGCAAATGGGCCCTTATTTTTATTATTTTTTAAACGGAAAAAGACAAATTAAATTTTAAGTATTTTTTTTTACAAAACCAACATTTGTTAAAACTTTTAAAAACGATTTCTTATATTTATATTCCAATGCTATTGGGGGGCCTGGGTAAAATATCAGGGGTCCAAATAGACCCCTGACAGCTCACCTTTGAGACAGAGAAAGGATTTGGAGAATTGAGAAATTGCACTGAAGATGAATTAACAGGAGACAGTTTACTATACTTCAGTTACGAATGGACATCGTATGTGATCGGTGGCGATCACTCACTGTGTCCATTGACTAAAGGAAGGGGCTGGTAAATTACATATTTGCCGGCCATTTCCCCTGCTCTCCATTGCGAACATACCCCAATGTACTTGCAGCAGCACGCAGGAGAGGAGGGCCAACACACAGTAGTGAGAATCAGATGTGGGCAGGACAGGGAGGGGGATCGGTGCAGCGAGGAGGCAATTACAGTAACGAGGCCCTCTATGCATCTCCCTACAGTAGCTGAAAGCTGGTGGAAGGGAGGAGGAGGAGAAACTGGCTTCACCTGCTGCAGAGCCACACAGGGCATCATTCCTGTAATTCCCCTCCCGCCACACCGATCCCCCTTCCAGTCCTACCCATGTCGGATTCTTCCTGCTGTCTGGGCCTCCTACAGGAGGATCGGTGGTACCACCTTATCGGTGGCCCTGCCTTTGGACAGCAGCACTGTCCCTTTGGGGGGGGCAAGGGCATGTTTGATGTACTAACAGATTGAAATACACTAAAAAAATAATGAAGCCAAAATCCAGCTAATGCTTTATAAGCAGTTAGAGTAATAGCTTTTACATAAATAAAATTAAAAAGTTGATTATTGTTAGCACCCGTTAGCATTATATTGTTTGTCTTATCTTTGGAACTGATACATTCTGCTGGAGAGCTTGTTCTTTTGACAAAAGACTTGAACTTACTGGCTGGACCACCAGATGAAAATAGAAGAAAGAAGACTAAAACAAGAAAATGAATGCAGCCATCACATCTAAGCATTGGTACTGCAATATAATAAATGTTTGCCTTTGGGTTTAATACCGCTTTAAAGAATCTAGGATAATCAGGTTCCTGTTTAGCAACAAAACAAATTGTTTGTGTCCTCCGGTACAACAGCTCATTGGTTATTAGGACTGGAACGCCCTTTTCTGTTAAAGAAGGAAATAATTATTTTTCTACTTTGAAGATCAAAAGAAAAAAAGTGCTATGGCCAACTACTTCCTGCCTGGAAGCTTATCAGTGGAAGGATTTGGCTTGTAATTGAAGCTTTTAAGGGATGATTTTGTTTCAGTTGTACAGCCTACTAAACTTGCACGGTTCTGGGTAATAATCTGAACTGCCATTACGTGTTCCTGTACTCCTGATAAGTTTATTAAACTGGTTATGATTTACACAATAGAGTCATTCTGGAAGTCATAGGGCACTCTAAAAATAAAGCTGAACAGATCTGCATTTACTTTAACATAGGATGGTCAGGACTATGGGGTCAGGACTATGGGGTCAGGACTATGGGGTCAGGACTATGGGGTTTCTCTAAAGTGCACGTGTAGTACTATCAAGGTAAGATATGAGCTACAAAATAGGTACTATACAGAAAGTGCTTCTGTCATCAGTAAAAACTATCGGCGCTTTGCAGGTTTTGTACGGTGCCTTGAAAAAGTATTCCTACCCCTTGAAATTTTCCACATTTTGTCATGTTACAACCAAAAACGTAAATTTATTATATGAGGATTTTTTGTGATAGACCTAAACAAAGTAGCACATAATTGTGAGGGGGAAGGGAAATGATAAATGCTTTTCAACATGTTTTACAAATAAATATGTGAAAAGTGTGGCATGTATTTGTATTCAGCCCCCCCGAGTCAATACTTTGTAGAACCACCTTTCACTGCAATTACAGCTGCAAGTCTATTTCGGGGATGTCTCTACCAGCTTTGCACATCTAGAGTGACATTTTTGCCCATTCTTCTTTGCGAAATAGCTCAGGCTCTGTCAGATTGGATGGAGAGCATCTGTGAACAGCAATTTACAAGTCTCGTCACAGATTCTCAATTGGATTTAGGTCTGGACTTTGACTGGGCCATTCTAACACATGAATATGCTTTGATCGAAACCAGTATTTCTCAACTCAAGTCCTCAAGACGCCCCAACGGGTCATATTTTCAGGCTTTCCATTATTTTACAGCCTTATTACCACAGCCCTTTCAATTGAGGGAAATCCTGAAAACATGATCTGTTGGGGCGCCTTGAGGACTGGAGTTGAGAAACACTGATCTGAACCATTCCATTATAGCTCTGGCTGTATGTTTAGGGTCGTTGTCCTACTGAAAGGTGAAACTTTGCCCCAGTCTCAAGTATTTTGCAGACTCCAACAGGTTTTCTTCCAAGATTGCCCTGCATTTGGTTCCATCCATCTTTCTGTCAACTCACACCAGCTTCCCTGTCCTTGCTAAAGAAAAGCATCCTAACATGTTGTTCCCACCACCATGGTTCACAGTGGGGATGGTGTGTTTAGGGTGATGTGCAGTGTTAGTTTTCCACCACTCACACCATTTTGCTTTTAGACCAAAAATGTTTGTCTCATCTGACCAGAGCACCTTCTTCCACATGCTGTGTCTCGCAAACTTCAAATGGGACTACAATGGATTTCTTCTTGCCACTCTTCCAAGGCCAGATTTGTGGAGTACACGACCAATAGTTGTGCTATAGACAGATCCTCCCACCTGAGCTGCGGATCGCTGCAGCTCCTCCAAGGTTAACATTGGCCCCTTGGCTGCTTCTCTGATTAATGCTCTCCTTGCATGGCCTGTCAGTTTAGGTGGACGGCCAGGTCTTGGTAGGTTTGCGATTGTGCCATACTCTTTCCATTTTCGGATGAGGGATTGAACAGTGCTCTGTGAGATGTTCAAAGCATGGGATATTTTTTTTTTATAACCTAACCCTGTTTTAACCACTTGACCACTGGGCACTTAAACATCCTTAATAACCAGACCAATTTTCAGCTTTTGGTGCTCTCACATTTTGAATGACAATAACTCAGTCATACAACACTATATCCATATGAATTTTTTGTCCTTTTTTTCCCCACAAATAGAGCTTTCTTTTGGTGGTATTTGATCTTTAACTTTCTCGCTATAAATGAAAGAATAACGTAAATTTTGTAAAAAAATGAATTTTTCTTAATTTCTATTATAAAATTTTGTGAAAAAGAAATTTTTCTTCATAAATTTGGCCTAAAATGTATACTGCTACATATCTTTAGTAAAAAAAAAAAAAAAATTGTGGATAAAATTTAGTCTGGGTGAAAGTTATAGGGTCCTCAAGCTATGGTGCCAATTACTGAAAATGTATCAATTTGATCACATCTGATGTACTGACAGCTTATCTCATTTCTTGAGACCCTAACAAGCCAGTAAAGTACAAATACCCCCCAAATCACCCCTTTTTGGAAAGTAGACATTCCAACGTAGTTAGTAAGAGGCATAGTTAGTTTTTTGAAGTTGTCATTTTTTCCCACAATGCTTTGCAAAATTACGTTTTTTTTTATTTTTATTTTTTTTCACACCAAATTGTCATTATAACAGGGTATTTCTCTCACATGGCATGCACATTCCACAAATGACACCCCAAAATATATTCTGCTGCTCCTCCCGAGTATGGCGATACCACATATGTGAGACTTTTACATAACGCCGCCACATACAGAGGCCCAACACTGAAGTAGCAACTTCAGGCGTTCTAGGAGCATAAATTACACAACTAATCTCCCAATCACCTATTACACTTTTGAAGGCCCTGGAGCACCAGGACAATGGAAACGCCCACAAAGTGACCCCATTTTGGAAAGCTAACACCCCAACGTATAATCTATGAGGCATAATGAGTCTTTTGAACGGTTAATTTTTTTCCAGATGTTTTTGGAATATGTGGAAAAAAAATGAAAACGCATTTTTTTTTTACACAAAGTTGTCCATTTATAGGATATTTCCAACACATAGCATGTACATGGCAAACAATACACCCAAAAATATATTCTGCTGCTCCTCCCGAGTATGGCGATACCACATGTGTGAGACTTTTACATAACCTGGCCACATAGAGGCCCAACATCCAAGAAGCACCATCAGGTGTTCTAGGGACATAAATTACACATACAATTTCCTTACAATTTTTGAAGGCCCTTCATATTTCTAGCACATAGCAAGAATTACACCCTAAAATACATTCTGCTGAGTAATGGGTAAAAAAATAAAAAAGATTACCTGTGGAAGTAGTGCAATTTTCCACAGGAGGAGAGCCCTGATCCAGGCAGCAGGCAGGGACTTGGTCAGCGACAGTTTGTCCAGGCAGCAGGCAGGAATATTGTCCATAGTCAGTGCAGGCAGGGATACTGTCCATTTATAGTCCAGGGCCAGTGCAAGTAGAAACATTGCCAGCAGTGCCAAAATATTGGTCCTGGTAGTAAGCAGGTACATGGTCCAAGTAGCAGGCCAGGAAAGAATGGGGACAGGGGTAGAGGCTTCTCCCACCCAAATCTCTTTGAAGCCTCCGGGCAACCAGACCCTAATCCGGAAATGAGAAAACTAAAAAAATTATTTTTCTTCATCCAGAAAAACAATTCTGGAGCCCCTCACATATGCGAGACCCCTGTGTTCCCACTAGCATAGCAAGATCAATCCAAGGGGCAGGCAAAAAACGTGGTCAAACAGGCCAGGGTCAGTTCCAGAGCAGGCAGAGGTAGGTACAGTTAAGCGTTAGGCAAAAGCGTGGTCGTATAACAAGCCAGGGTCGGTTTCCGGAGAAGGCAGAGATATGTACAGTACAGTGCAGTGGCATAAGGGGTGTGGAGGAAAATGACAAGAAATGAGAACTACCTAATAATTTTGGAGGGTATGGTAACGGCGGAAACATACACCTATACAGAGGCCTGGTTGGGAGGGACAATCGGGACAATAATACACAGTGTCTTTTCTGACTCCTCCTCTGGCGCGCACACACGGCATTTTTTCTGGCGTCTGTAGCCTCTTTCAGGGGAGGGGGTTTTCTCAGGAAAGTGGCGCTCGTGGAGTCTGCTCACGGAATCAGAGCGAATATTTTCTGGTGGGTTTTCAGGGTACACAAGGGCGGTGATGACTTCTTCTTGGTATTGCAGATAGGATGTGGGGTTTTCTGTCGATTTTTTGTAAATAACATAACTGTTATACATGGCCAAAGTGAAAAGATAAATGGAAATTTTTTATACCAGTGACGGGATTTTCTTGTGGGAAGGTAGGGTTCAATCATCTGATCGTTGAAGTCCACTCCCCCCATAAACAAATTGTAATCATATATGCATGTTGGTTTTTGGATTGGGCCTTTTTTTTGGGGAACTTCCACGTAGGTGTCATCGTGGATTGTGGAAAGCATGTGGACATTTCGTTTGTCCCTCCACCCGACAGCCAATAGCTCCTGGTTTCTCAATGATGCCGACTCCCCTCGTTTAAGCTTTTCATTGACCAGTTTTTGAGGAAAGCCCTTTCTATTGGCTCTTACTGTGCCACATGCTGGGGTGTCCCTCAGGTAGAGATTGCGAAACAGGGGCAGGCTGGTGTAAAAATTGTCCACATAAAGGTGGTATCCTTTCCCAAGTAGTGGATAGATCAGATCCCAGACCACTTTTCCACTTGTTCCGATGTATTCGGGGCATTCGGGAGGATGCAGTTGGGAGTTCTTCCCTTCGTATACCAGGAAGGAGTAGAGGTACCCCGTGACTCGGTCACATAATTTATACATTTTCACCCCATATCGGGCCCTTTTGCTGGGGATGAACTGTTTGATGCCCAGCCTGCCAGAGAATTTGACCAGGGACTCCTCTATGGAGATATTCTGTTCGGGGATATATAATTGGGGGAATTTTTCAGAGAAATAATTTAGGAGTGGCCGAATTTTAAATAGTTTGTCGAAAGCTGGGTCATTACGGGGAGGGCACTGGGTGTTGTCATTAAAGTGGAGGAACCGTAAAATCATGAAGTATCGGGATCTGGGCATACGGGATGAGAAGACTGGCATGTGATGGATGGCTTTGGTAGACCAATAGGAGTATGATTGTTTTTTTTTTGAGAGACCCATATTCAGAGTTAGGCCCAAGAAAATTTGGAATTCCTCTACGGTGAGTTCTCTGTTGGTAGGCCTCCTCGGTAGAAAAAAACCTTTTTGCCATACTGGTGGCAGGTGGCACTGATGGGCACAGGTGGCACTGATGGGCACAGATGGCACTGGTGTGGTTCTGCTTGTACAGGTGTGGCACTGGTGGGCACAGGCGGCACTGATGGGCACAGGCGGCACTGATGGGCACAGGCGGCACTGATGGGCACAGGCGGCACTGATGTGGCACTGATGGGGCACAGGCGGCACTGATGGGGCTCTGATTATCACACAGGTGGCACTGGCGGGCACAGACGGCACTGATGTAGCACTGATGGGCACAGGTGGCACTGGTGTGCACAGGCTGTAGTGGCACTGGTGTGGCTCTGGTAGCACTAATTAGCACACAGGCGGCACTGGTGTGCACAGGCTGTAGTGGCACTGGTGTGGCTCTGGTAGCACTAATTAGCGCACAGGCGGCTCTCGTGGGCACAGGCGGCTCTCGTGGGCACTGATTTGGCGCAGATAAGCACTGGTGGGCGCAGGTGGCACTAGTGGGGGCAGGTGGCACTGATGGGCACAGGTGTGGCACTGATGAGCACAGGTGTGGACTGTAGTGGCACTGAGGTGGTACAGCTGGCACATAGGTGGTACAGCTGGCACATAGGTGGTACAGGTGGTACAGCTGGCACATAGGTGGTACAGGTGGCACAGATGGCACAGATGTGGCACTTTGACGCACTTTAGGGAACAGATGTGGCACTTTAGGGAATAGATGTGGCACTTTGGGCACTTTTGGGCAAAGATGTGGCACTTTGGGGGACTTTGGGGCACAGATGTGGCACTGCTGGGCACTGCACAATTGCTAACACTCACTTTTGGGGTCACAAATCACTCTCCTCTCCTCTCACGCTGGATCGGTGTGAGGAGACTCAGGAGAGGAGAGTGATAAACTGTAAATGACCCTGCTTGTTTACATTTCGGATCGCTCCGTCATTGGACGGAGCGATCACGTGGTAAACGGCCGCTGTCATTGGCCGTTTACCGAGATCCGTGTTGCTACGGGTCCCGTGGACCCGGCGCGCACGAAAGTCCCCGCGTGCGCGCGCAGGAACGATTCTCTAGGAGGCCGTTAATTAACGGCTACTTAGAGATGAGCAACCGCCCTATAGCCGTACTTTCGGGATAGGGCGGTTGCAAAGTGGTTAAACTTTTCCACAACTTTATTCCTGAACTGTCGGGTGCGTTTCTTGGCCTATATGATGCCGTTTGCTTACTAAGGTTCTCTAACAAACCTCCGAGGGCTTCACAGAACAGCTGTATTTAAACAGATTAAAATACATACAGGTGAACTCTATTTACTAATTAGGTGACTTCTGAAGACAATTGGTTGCACTAGATTTTAGTTAGGGGCATTAGCGTAAAGGGGGCTGAATACAAATGCACACCACACTTTTCACATATTTATTTGTAAACAAAAAATTAAAACCATTTATCATTTTCCTTTCACTTCACAATTATGTGCCAATTTGTGTTGGTCTATCACATAAAATTCCAATAAAATACATTTACATTTTTGGTTGTAACATGACAAAATGTGGAAAATTGCAAGGGGTATGAATATGTTTTCAAGGTACTGTAAATACTGAATATTTATGTGACACTTTACATTTATTGTATTAGCAATTACCAGGAAGACCTGTCACCGAGAACAGCAGGTAGTATCTGCTCATCAACACAAGCTATTTTCTTAACCACTTGAGCTCTGGAAGATTTTACCTGCTTCATGACCATGCCATGCATTTGGCACTGCGTTACTTTAACCGGTAATTGTTTTAAATTGGTTTTGCTATCATTGTTTTTCACGCAAAAGAGCTTTCTTATGGTAAAATTTGATCACCATGGGTTACTTATTTTTGCGGTAAACCCCCCCCCCCCCAAATAATTGAGAAAATTAAACTGTTTTTTACTTTCGGCTATAAAACATATCCAATAAAAAACAAAACAAAACAATTTCTTCATAAATTTTGGCCAAAATGTATCTGCTACATGTCTTTAACCACTTGCTTACTGGGCACATATACCCCCCTCCTGCCCAGGTGAAATTTCAGCTTCCCGCACTGCGTCGCTTTAACTAACAATTTTGCGGTCGTGCGACGTGGTTCCCAAACAAAATTGACGTCCTTTTTTCCCCACAAGTAGAGCTTTCTTTTGGTGGTATTTGATCGCCTGTGCGGTTTTTATTTTTGCACTATAAACAAAAAAGTGCGACAATTTTGAAAAAAAAATACAATATTTTTTACTTCTTGCTATAATAAATATCCCAATAAAAAAAAAAAAACTTTTTTTCTCAGTTTAGGGCGATGCGTATTCTTCTAAAAAAAAAAAAAAAAAGTCGCAATAAGCGACTGGTTTGCGCAAAAGTTATAGCGCCTACAAAATAGGGGGCAGAATATTTTTTTTTTTTACTAGAAATGGCAGCGATCTGTGATTTTTATTGGGACTGCGACGTTATGGCGGACACATCGGACACTTTTGACACATTTTTGGCACCATTCACATTTATACTGCGATCAGTGCTATAAATATGCACCAATTACTGTACAAATGTGACTGGCATTGAAGGGGTTAACACTAGGGGGTAAGGAAGGGGTTAAATGTATTCCCTGCATTGTGTTCTAACTGTGGGGGGAGGGGGTGACCGATCTGTGTCCCTATGTACAAGGGACACAGATCGGTCTCCTCTCCAGACAGGACGCTGTCTCTGTGTAAAACGGCAATGAGAGATGATCTCATATGTTTACATATGAGATCATCTCTCATTGGCCGCACAGATCGCATCGCAAACGGCCACCCTGATTGGCCGTTCGCAGCAATCTGTGATTGGCTGTGTCTAAGGGAGCACGCGCGGGGAACGTGCTAGTGACAGGCCGTCAATTGACGGCCTGTTGGATATTTAGATCCGCGCTGAAGCCGTCATTCGGCTATAGCACGGATCTCAAGAGGTTAATAAAAAAATAAAAAAACACCCCCAATAAGTGTATATTGATTGGTTTGCGTGAAAGTTATGCCTACAAACTATAGTATATACAGTGTATTCAGAAAGTATGCACAGCGTTTCATTTTTTACAGCCTTATTCCGAAATTCATTATTTTCCTAAAAATTCTACAAAAAATACCACATAAATGGCAACATGAAAGAATTTAGTTTGAAATCTTTGCAAATTTATAAAAAAAAAAAAAAAAATCACACGTACATAAGTATTTACAGCCTGTCACAACATTCAAAATTGAGCTCAGGTGCATCCTGTTTCCACTGATCATTCTAGAGATGTTTCTACAACTTGACTGGAGTCCATCTGTGGTCAATTCAGTTGATTGGAAGTGATTTGGAAGGGCACAGATAAGGTCCCATAGTTATCAGTGCATGTCAGAGCACAAACCAAGCCATGACGTCCAAGGAATTGTCCGTAGACCTCAGAGACAGGATTGTATTGAGGCCCAGATCTGAGGAAGGGTACAGCTAATTTTCTGCAGCATTGAAGGTCCCAATGAGCACAGTAGACTCCATCCTATAAAATGTAAAAAGTTTGGAACCACCAGGGCTCTTCCTAGAGTGGGCCACCTGGCCAAACTAAGCAATCGGGGGAGAAGAGCCTTAGTCTGGGAGGTGGCCAAAAACCCGATGGTCACTCTTACAGAGCTCCATCATTTTTCTGTGGAGAACCTTCCAGAAGAACAACCATCTCTGCAGCATGTCATGCCTGTATGGTAGAGTGGCCAGACGGAAGATACTCCTCAGTACAAGGCACATGACAGCCCACCTGGAGTTTTCCAAAAGGCACCTGAAGGACTATGAGAAAAAACAAATCGTCTGATGAAACAAAGATTGAACTCTTTGGCCTGAATGACAAGCGTTTTTCCTGGTTGAAACCAGGCACCACTCATCCCCTAGCCAATGCCATTCCTACAGTGAAGCATGGTGGTGGGCAGCATCATCATGCTGTGGGCATGTTTTTCAGAGGCAGGAACTGGGAGAATAGTCAGGATCGAGGGAAAGATGAATGCAGCAATGTATAGAGACATTGTTGATGAAAACCTGCTCCAGAGTGGTCAGGACCTCAGACTGGGGCGAAGGATCATCTTCCAACAGGACAACAACCCTAAGCACACGGCCAAGATAATAAAGGAGTGTCCTCAAGAGGCTTAGCCAGAGCCCAGACTTGAACCTGATTGAAAATCTCTGGAGACCTGAAAATGCCTGTGCAACAACGCTTCACATCCAACCTGATGGAGCTTGAGAGGTCCTGCAAAGAATGGGAGAAACTGCCCAAAATAAAAAGTGTCCCAAGCTTGTAGCATCATATTCAAAAAAGACTTGAGGCTGTAATTGGTGCTTCAACAAAGTATTGAGCAAAGGCTGTGAATACTTATGTACATGTTTTTTTCATGTTTTATTTATATTTAATTTTTAAAGATTTAAAACTTCTTTCACGTTACCATTATGGGGTATTGTTTGTAGAAAATAATGAATTTAATCCATTTTGGAATAAGGCAGAAACATAAAATGTGGAAAAAGTGAAGCGCTGTGAATACTTTCTGAATGTGCTGTATACTGGAGGCTTTATTTAATTTTTTTCTATACTACTAATGGCAGTGATCAGCGACTTCTAATGGGACTGCGATAGTGCGGCAGCCAATCTGACACTAACTGACGCTGGGGGTGGGAGGACTAATACAGTGGTCAGTAACACTATACACTACTAATGACACTACCTGGATAGGGGTTAACTTCTAGCACGATCAAGGAGTTAAATGTGTGTCTAGCTATGTATGAAAAGTGTGCTGTTTTTACTACTAATGCTTTGTACACACACACGATCTGACTTTTTTCATCGGAAATTCTGACGTAATTTTTTCATAGAATATTCCGACCATGTGTGGGCCCCATCTGAGTTTTTTCCACCTGAGTTTAGAAATAGAACATGTTCTCGGCTTGTCGTAGTGTTTTACGTCACCGCTTTTTGGACGATCGGAATTTGGTCTGACAGTGTGTATGCAAGACAGCTTGAACGGAATTCCGACTGAAAATTCCATTGGATTTTATACCATCGAAAATGTGTACAGGGCATTAGGCCGCTTTCACACTTACGGACCAATCAGGTCCGCCTGTCAGTTTTTCAGGTGGACCTGAACCGACGCTCCATGTATCTCTACGGACCGAAAGATGTCAGTGGCGAAATGTTCGCTGACATTCGATCCACTAAATGCAGACGGATGGAAACCCTATTTTTCATCCGTCTGGCGGATCAGATCGGATATGAACCGACAGAGCGGGGTTCTGACAGGTCTGTCCCTGTACAGTAAACAGAGATGGACCTGTCATCCACTGGCTCAGCAGGGATCAACAGGGTGATCCCTGCTGAGCAAGCGGAGTCCGTCAAAAAGGCTGTTCAGGTCCATCTAAAAAAAACTGCCCGTGTGAAAGGATCCTTACTGTGATCATCATCACACCATGCTTGCGATGTGAGACACTATGCTGTCTGATAAAGAAGAGGTGCAGACAACAAACATTTAGATCGGGGGTGTCCAACTTTTTGACCTCCCTGGGCCACATTGAAAGAAGAGCAATTGTTTTTGGGTCACACATAAAAAAACACTAAAATCAATGATGATGAGCAGATCACAAGTTAACAATCACTGACAACAATCACTCACCTGAGTGAAAAAAAATTTATTTGTTTGTAACATTTTTTATTATAAAAGTAAAAGGAGGGCAACATAATTTTTTTTTTATCAAAATCTGTATCAAATATTGCATCAATACATGGTGCGATGGATGTATTAGAAATTCTCAAATAATTCTCAAGGTGCTCATTCGATATTTTTGTTCTAAATTTGCCCTCCATGCGTTTCATCCTTGTTGCTTAAAAATATAGGTGCTGCTGAAAACTGATGACATGAATAACATGATTGTGTGATGTCCAAAGTTGAATGACAAGTCGCACAAGCGTGAATGGAGCCCAAGTATAAATGCATCTTTACAGAAAATTTAGATCAAACCCAGAAATTCTCCTCTCTGAACTGATCAGCAGGAAAAGCCTGACTGACGGCAATTTGCCACTATTATAAAGATGTGTCGGGGTGCTAAGGGGATAAGAGTATCTAATGCCATGTACACACAATAGGAATCTCCTATGGGCTAAAATCTGAAGGAATTCCGTTTAAGCTGTCTTCCATCAGTCTTGCATACACACTGTCTGACTAAATTCCGACCGTCCTAAACGCAGTGATGTAAAACACTATGATGAGCCGAGAAAAATTAAGTTCAATGCTTGCATGCGTCAACTTGGTTCTGAGCATGCATGGGTTTGAGTTCCACACAGATCATCGGAATTTCCCATAGGATTTTTTTTTCCCCCATCAGAAAAAAATAAAACATGTTCCATTTCCAAAAAAATCCTATGGGCCCCCCCCACTATAGGAATTTCTGATGAAAAAAATCCATAAGATTTTTTTCATCAGAAATTTCTATCGGGTGTACGGGGCATTAGTCCTTTTTAAAAAATAAAAATAAAAAAAATTTAAGAAGCCCCACTGGGATATTATAACACTAACAGCTTTTGTATTGATACAAGATGTACTGAAACTATATTTAAGAGGTCTTCTCTCTTTTTTACAAATTATGCACATGTGATAATTTGTGATAAAGTTCTGAGCCTCCAGGTTCAAATATTTATTTTATTTATGCATTGTTATTTATTTATAAAAACATATTTTACAATGTATTGTATACCTTTTGAAAATAAAATATTTTGAAAGATGAGATGTGCCTACTCCATGAACATGTACACCAACAGCAGCTGCTTAAGGTTGTACTTACTTTCCAGATCATTGATGAGCTGGTTGTTATGAAGTTTGACAGCACGATGCTGCTCCACTTGATCCTCCAGCTCAAAAATGGTGTCCTTCATGTCCTTGATTTCTGTTTCTCTCTCAGAACTCTTCTCCTGAAGCTTCAGGTTTGCACATTTCAGTTGTTCCTCTCTCTGGTCTCCCAGCTGCTTCAGGTCGTGGCACTCCGTTTCCACCTGTGGAAACAAGTATATTCAATCACTCATACACCTCCCCAAATGGACAGGTATCCTATGTATGGCTGTCAAAACGTTTCAGAGTCATTCATATATTTGCTTTAATTGAAATGCACAGCCCAGTAAATTTTTTACACATAAGACATTAAAAAAATATAGATCAGAATCTCCCAAAATGGCAAAATGGCTTCATCACACCCCTTTCCCAGTTTGGTTGGCCAACTTTTTCAGCATAGGCGCAAAGAAAGGATGCTTTCATTAGAGATCCTCACAGTATCGTTGAATATTTAGTTACCCTAGGTTACCTCAGGTTCATCTGCTCCCTAGCCTATGAACAAGGGTTTTCAGTTTGTAAACCAACATTACAGCTGGCTTCCAGGTACAAATGCCCCGTACACACGATCCGAATATCGTACGACTTTTTCGATTAATAGTGGCAAGTAGAAATTAAATAGGTTATTAAAGTCACGAAAATTTTCGAAGTGATGTCATGTGTTGTAATGTATTTGTATTATATTTTCTAAAGACAACTGTACTGACTAAACGAAAATCATACGATCTGGTACCTCACAAGAAAAATTTACGTGCTTGTGCAATAAAATAATATCGGATGAACTGTCATGATCGGCTCTCGAAAGCTCTGTACTAATGATCCAATTATTGTACGATTCTTCCTCGGACAACATTTTTCGTACGATATTCGGATCGTGTGTACGAGCCATTACTCTGAACTTCAACGTCACTCATGTAGGCTGGGAAGCCCCCAATCCCAGCAGCCCACTGTAACTGCTTTTGGAGCTTGGCAGAGAGAAAGGACAAGTGACAGACAGGCTAGTAGAGCTGCCAAAGTAAACTCTACCAAGATTATAGCATTGTATCCTAGATAGTAGCATTTGCCACTTTAACGGTATGGAAGTGGACCTTATACAGTGCCTTGAAAAAAGTATTCATACACCTGGAAATTTTCCAAATTTTCTCATGTTTCAACCAGAAACGTAAATGTATTTTATTGGGATTTTAGGTAGACCAACACCACAAGTTGGCACAGAATTGTGAAGGGGAAGGAAAATGATAAATGCTTTTTTTTTTTTTTTTTTTACAAATGTGTGAAAAGTGTGGCGTACATTTGTATTCAGCCCTCCTGAGCCAATACTTTGTAGAACCACCTTTCACTGCAATTACAGCTGAACGTCTTTTTGGTTATGTCTCGCATCTAAAAGGGAAATTTTTGCCCACACCAATTCGCAAAATAGCTCAAGCTGTCAGATTGGATGGAGAGCATCTGAAAAACAATTTTCAAGTCTTACCACAGATTCTCAATTGGATTTAGGTCTGGACTGACTGTGCAATTTTAACACATGAATATGCTTTGATCTAAACCATTCCATTGAAGCTCTGGCTGTATGTTTAGAGTCATTGTCCTGCTGTAAGGTGAACCTCTGTCCCAGTCTCAAGTCTTTTGCAGACTCTAAAACATGTTTTCTTCCAAGATTGCTTGTATTTGGCTCCTTCTGTCTACCCATCAACCCTGACCAGCTTTCCCTGTCCCTGTTGAAGAAAAGCATCCCCACAACATGATGCTGCCACCACCATGTTTCACAGAGGGGATGGTGTGTTCAGGGTGATGCTCGTTTCCACCACACAAAGCGTTTTGCTTTTAGGCCACAAAGTAACATTTTAGTCTCATCTCACCTGAGCACCTTCTTTCACATGTTTGCTGTGTCCCCCGCATGGCTTCTCACAAACTGAAAACAAGACATTTTAGGGCTTTTTTCTTGTCACGCTTCCATAAAGGCCAGATTTGTGTAGTGCACGACTAATAGTTGTCCTGTGGAAAGATTCTCCCACCTGAGCTGTGGATCTCTGCAGCTCCTCCAGAGTTACCTCTTGGCTGCTTCTCTGATTAATGTTCTCCTTTCTAGATTGTAAGCTCCAAACGAGCAGGGCCCTCTGATCCCTCCTGTATTGAATTTTACTGTCTTCCCCAATGTTGTAAAGCGCTGTTTGCACTATATAAATCCTGTATAATAATAATAGCCTGGAATGTCAGTTTAGGTGGACAACAGTGCTCCGTGAAATGTTCAAAACTATTCTGGTTTATTTTTTGGCCTTGATGGTGCTGTTTGTTTACGAATGTTCTCCAAAAAAACTCTGAGGGCTTCACAGAACAGCTGTATGTATACCAAGATTAAATTACACACAGGTGGACTCTATTTACTAATTAGGTGACTTCTAAAGGCAATTGGTTCCACACCATTTTAGTTAGGGGTATCCAAACAAAAGGTGGCTGAATACAAATGACTGCCACACTTTTCAGATATTTATCTGTAAAACATTTTAAAAACCATTTATCATTTTCCTTCCTTACACAATTATGGGTCACTTTTTGTTGGTCTAGCACAGGGGTCTCCAAACTGCGGCCCGAGGGCCAGATGCGGCCCTTTGCTAGCCTTCATCCGGCCCTTGGGGCAGTATTGCTCACAACTATATGAGGCACTATTCCTCCCAATGACACCAACAATGGGGCACTATTTATTCCACTAATAGCAATGATGGAGCACTATTCCTCCTCCTACTGCCTACCAGCACTGATCCCAGGTTTATTCTCACTGATGCTCGGCCCTGGGGAATTTTCTAGCCCCACTGGTCAGAATTTGGCCCCCTTAAGTCTGAAAGACAGTAAACTGGCCCTTTGCTTGAAAAGTATGGAGACCCCTGGTCTAGCACATAAACTCCCAATAAAATACATTTACGTTTTCACTTGCAATATGAGAAAATGTGGAAAATGTATACTTTATAAAAAACCTTTTCAAGGCACTGTATCTACATTGAAGAAAGTAAATCAAATCAGAAAAAAAATCTGGGATGGGCGTGACTATATTATATTTCCCTTTACTGAAGCAGAGGATAGAGAAAGCTTTCAATCATTTCACTTGTTACATGTTACACCCGATTTTAGGGTGTAACATGTTCCCAGTGATGCAGCCATCGCCCACTTTTTGTTTTTGTATAGAATGCAGAAGGATTTGAACCTGTCAGTTTTTATTGCAGTCTGTGGCCCCGTTAGAGAGATTCACCCTCTCTATTTGTCCTGTTTACCATTATCATTGAAAGTAAAAGAAAATCCCAAACTTTAGGATGTTCCCAGAAAAGAGGGGAAATATTCCAATGGGGACACTAGGAATTACTTTAATGTGCAGGGGTTTCCTCTCACTTCCTGTTTGGCTATGGAACAGGAAGTGTGGGGAATCTCAGCAATGGGACACACGTGGCGAAAGAAAAATCTGACAGGTTTTGACTTTATGAAAATGTACACATGTAAGCGGGCTATTTTGCAAATCATACTGCACCCCCGGTAATCAAGCAGCATAAATGTATGAGAAGTTATCCTTCCACCTTAAATCCTTGATTTGTTTAGGTCCAGTACAGGTACTTATTAAAGCTCAATGATTGTAGCTTGCTGCAAAACAAACCAATGGAGGGTACATAAAACCATTAAATATTAAAAGTCTCGAGCCTCATACACACGATCGTTTATTTTTTTTTTTTTTGCATGCTAGTCTCATATGGAAAAACGATCGGTTACTAAAGTTACGAAAAATTCCCATGTGTAATCCCATTGTAATGTATTTTTTTTTTTCAAAGCATGCGTAGTTTTGTTCTTCCAATTTTTATTTTTTTGGACGCATACCATACTGATTAGATACCATATCGTACAAGTAAAATTGTCGCGTTTGTCCCTTCAGATAATTTTCGCATGAACTATTGGCACTCAAAAGCTGTGTACTAAACGATTAGATTATATTATTCAAAGACAAAAAGGAAGGCAATGCTGATCCTCAACTATGTGATAACGTAAAACAGTGGAAACTTGGATTATGAGCATAATGCGTTCCAGGAGAATGCTCGTAATCCAAAGCACTCACATATCAAAGTGAGTTTCCTCATAGGAATCAATGGAAGCAAAAATAATTTGTTCCACATTGACTTCTATATTATTCAATACCCCATGTGGCCAGAGGTGGGGTGTGCCGGAGAGACTAGGAAATACACGGAGACCGCTCGGCTGCATTCGGAAACCTTCAGAAAGGCTTGAAAACACTCGGGAATGGAGTACCGTATTTTTCTTGGTATAACGCGCCCCGGCGTATAGCGCGCACCCCCGAACCTAGAAGGAAAATTCCTGAAAAAAAAAAATACAGTTTGGATGCCCCTCGTCGGTGTCTTGCCCACCGTCCATCGGCGGCCTTGTCCGGTCCGGCGTCCTTCTGCGGCCCCGCTTGATCCCCGCTTCCCGTGCTGTGTTCCAACCACTCCGCCGACATATACCGAGCGCAGTACACTCGGGTATAGTCGGGCAGGCTCGGCTCCTCTCGCATAAAGGACGTACAGGATGCACAGGACGTGACCGCGAGTGGAGCCGAGCCTACCTGACTATACCCGAGTGTACTGCGCTCGTTATATGTCGGCGCAGTGGTTCAAACACAGCGCGGGAAGCAGGTATCAGCGTATATCGCGCACCCATGATTTTGCCCTGATTTTCAGGGAAAAAAGGGTGCGGTATACACCGATAAATACAGTATTTCCGAGTGTTTCCGAACTGCTCTCACCAGCGCCCCCGCATCTCTGGCCAAATGCAGTACTGCACACCACAGAGGCGGCTTGTTTTGTTTTGTTTTGCGAGACAACACTCGCAAAATGAGCCAGGATAAAAAATAAAAAAAAGAATTGCTCGTCCTGCGAAACACTTGTTGACCGCATTACTCTCAATCCGTGGTATTACTGTACATACAACTTTGACTATACTAACAAACTGAGAAAATTGTGATAAAAAATAAAATAAATTTTTTTTTGGGATAAGATTTTTATTTTTTCACAATTTTTCTCAAAGTTTGTTAGTATAGTCACATGCAGCTGCGATCCATTGTTCATTCCTCCCCCCCCCCCCCCCATTATCAATCTTTGGTGTTGTGTCACCATCCTTTTTCTATTTAGACTATATTATGATATTATGATCGCTTCAAAATCTGGATTTTTAATTGTATTTTCTCATAGTGCATCACTTTTTCCCCTTAAATTGCACCCCAGCGCTCACACTCCTGCTGACTGAAGAGTAGTAGCTGTGACTGTTCAGAGGGTGTGTAGGCCTGCTGCTGATAGACCCCTGCTCTCACAGACAGCAGCGGACCAGATCTTCAGCCCGCTGTGAGGATTCTGAGCCGAGATGCAATAAAAAAAAAAAAAGAGAAGTACAAAAAGCAAGACATTCAAATAGTTTAAAAAATATATAAAATGTATGCTTGGTTTATTATGTTTTGCAGCAAGCTTCAATAAATCATTAGGCCCTGTGACTACCAGGCTGGACATTCAGTCCTGGCAGAACTGATTATTGAATCATTTCTACATTCATAGACAGAAAAGAATGTACCAGTGCAGAACAGGATGAGGAGGACTCATTCTGACAACATGAAGATAATATCACAGGCTTTGCAGATTCTGCACATTAACATTAAGGTGTGTCCATCAGGACATGTGGAACCGACTCAAATATGTAGAGCCCAGGGGTTAGAGCATTACATCATGCATCAGTATATGTTCATCACAATGTGCTCACCAAGATACAACCAGTGCCAGACAATCTGCATGTCACATGAAGGAAACATTTAACACTTGTGATAAGAGAAGCAGCTGCTTTATACTCACCGAATCAGAATTATTAATAGTATTGTATATAATATTGGTCTTTAAAATGTTGCTACATACTTGCACAAAAAAGTCAAACTAAAAAATTGCAGGGAACAACTTGAAGCAAACTTTGGTAATATCTAAAAGGAGCAGGAAAGAAAACCTGTGCCTTTGCCCAAAAAGGGAAAAAGGCAGTCTTACTTTAACCAAAATGAGAGAGGCGCCACTATCCATGTGTAAACTATTAGCTTAAAGTGAAGGTTTACTCAAATAACATCTATACAAGACCAAATTCTTTATACTTCTACATGTACAGTAGGAACTTTTTTTTTTTCTTTTAGGCTGTACATACCTTATTATCGATATTTTCAATCAAGCTTCCGGGTACTCACTCCCGCGGGAGTAGGCGTTTCTATGCTGAGCCGCAATGTAATCTGGGAGTATGCCGTATAGAGCTGACTCGCAGCTCTACATGTTCGGCTACTTTCAGAAACTCTGACTCTCGTGACGCGCCTATGCAATACGGGGGGGGGGGCCTTATCCGCCGGGGGGAACTTATTCTGAAGGACATCTGGGCGAACTTCCAGATTACATTGTGGCTCAGCATAGAAACGCCTACTCCCGCGGGAGTACCCTGAAGCAAAAAATTGTGATAATAAGCTATGTACAGCCTAATAAAAAAAAAAGTGCATACTGTACATGTTAGAATTATAAAAAATTTGGTCTCATATAGAGGTTATTTGGGTGAACCTCCGCTTTAAAATCAAGATTAGGTAATGCACTTACGGGATAAAGAACGCAATCCACATTGGTGTGAATGAAGTCTTCTAGTATGGGGCAGCAGAGATTGGCAGGTAAGTTGCTGGTGAATGCAAAGTTCAGCTGGGAAGCGGATAAATGAAAGAAGAGGAGCCGCTGTGATGCTTGGAGCTGGTCAGCAAGATGTCCTGCCCTGAGAGCTTGGGTTCCAGCTCCAAGTTTTACAGTGGTTCCTCTTCTCCCTCACTCCCTCCCTCCATCCAGCCATTACCTGGCCAAATTCTGCACCAGCCGCTTGCCTTCCAACCTCTGCTGCCCTATACATGACTTCATTCACATGGATTACATGCCAATCCCATTCATTATCCAGCGAGTTTATTATTAACATAGAATCAAGATTAAGTAAACAGTTTACACTTAAGCCCCGTACACATGATCGGATTTCTGATGGAATAAAATCCGATTAAATTTTTCATCTGAATTCCAAAGAAACTGACTTTCATCAGTCTTGCCTACACACCATCAGGACTAAATTCCGACTGTGCCAAAACGCGGTGACATAAAACACTACGACGAGCCAAAAAAAAATGAAGTTCAATGCTTCCGATAATGCGTCGACTTGATTCTGAGCATTCAAGGACTTTTCTCCGATGGAGTTCCACACAGATGATCGGAATTTCCTATATTTTTTTTCCCCCCATCGGAAATATTTAAAACATGTTCTATTTTTTTTACACCGATGGAAAAAAGACCGATGGGGCCCACACACCGATCGTGTGTACACGGCTTTAGAGATTGTGGTGTCCTCTCTTGTTAGCCTAAAAATGTGCATTAGGTTTACTCAGGACCTGGTCCAAGGAGCAGCAACCATCACCTTCAGTGACTGTTTAACAATTTTCCACCTCCCTCCTTTAGCCTCATCTCTTTTTGGGGGGGGGTGATCCAGCAGCGCCATAGCTTTGAACATTACAGGTTTACTTTAACGTCCTCTAACGTCCCATCCTCTCTGCACCATTATAAGAAGTTTCTCTGTGCCTTTGTTTTGTAAAAAAAAAAAAAAAATGCCCGATTCTACTTGTATGAGCTTCTCTCCGGACGCTCAGTTGATTTCTCTCCTCTGTTCTGTCTCCGGCTCATAGCTTCAGTGGACAGGGCTGAGCCTTTCCGCTAACGTCAGCCAGGGAGGAGATGGAGGGACAGAGCGCTGAGCCGCCGACAATCAGCTGAGCGCCCGGAGCGAAGCTCATACAGGTAGAATTGTGCAGTATTTTTACAGAACACAGGCACAGGGAAACGTCTTATAATGATGCAGAGAGGATGGGATGATATAATAGAAGATCTGAGTGCAGTTAGAGCAGCAGGAATGGAGGGGAGGGAGGGCGGGTACATTGTACGAGCAGAGAGGGGAGGGGGAGGAAGACAGAGGAGACAGACACAGAATAGCAGGCTGCAGATGATGGAGGCACACAAACAGACCACAATGTCAGAGACTCAGCAGCCATGATTATCGTGGTCTATTAGCAGATGGGAGGGCATTGCGAGGCAGGATCAAGCCAGGTATTACAGGTGTTACAGGGTGCTAAATTACACAGCACAAGTACTGTGCTGTATAACATGCTTTAAGGCAGGGATATGCAATTAGCGGACCTCCAGCTGTCGCAGAACTACAAGTCCCATAAGGCATATCAAGACTCTGACAGCTACAAGCATGACACGCAGAGGCATGATGGGACTTGTAGTTTTGCAACAGCTGGAGGTCCGCTAATTGCATATCCCTGCTTTAAGAGTACAGAATCTGTATTTTTTTTGGGGGGGGGGGGGGTTAACAAACGCTTTAATGTATTGGGGCCCTGCAAGGTCTGAAAGCCACCCAATGCATTGGAGTATGCAGCGCTGGTTCCCTTGCAGCAGCAAACCTTGTGTTGTTTGTAGTCCTGCACAAGTGTTTGCAGACATTTTACAGGTCTGGTAACACTTCAGCTTTTCACTAATTAATACTATTTTCTATCATATGTGTTATATTGGCTTAGTAGAACAGTCCACTCAAGGTCTGTGTGTAGTCTTCCACAGGGAGAGGAAAATTGGACTGAGACATTAAAAAAAAAAGTGAAATTGTACAGCAGGTTCCCATTAAATCTCAAAATTAAATAATTCTACCAATTCCCTCAAGGCTCCAGTACATTAGGCAAACCATTCCACTGTATTCGACTCACCTCATAAACTTCCATACACATCTGGAGCTCAGTGACCCGGTAACATCAGGGGGTGCAGTTTTGGCACTGATCTTCTAGTCAACCAAAGCCAGCTGCCCACCACTTCCTGTTTTCTTCCCCTGACTGACCCGCAGCACTTACTGACCAGCCCCTGGGACTGGGATCATTACAGACATGCCCCACACATTGATTTCTGGTCTGGTATAAGCAGAGCAATCTCAGAAATAACACCTGGATTACAAGATGAAATAAACCTTAGCCAAACTCAGCATTCAGCATTATTGTGGTTTCAACTCCCCATGTTACATTTTATGACTTCCTTTCACTTTATACTCAAAGTTACATGAATGTGAGTGAGAATGGACACATGACTCTAAAAATTATTGTACATATGGCTCCATTTACTGCTGCAATCCACAACAGCAACATGCCAGAAATGTTCTTTTTACTTACATACTTTAATGAAATGGAGGCAAACAACAACAATGAGGTACAATAAGTTCCCCATATGCATGGATTACGAATAGAACCAGTGATAGAACCAAGTTAAAGAGGTATTTCAACCCCTCCTATCCTGGGGTTATTTTGCATTTAAACTCAACCCCCTTACCTTTTTTTGCTGGGTTATGCTTTATTAACATACTTGCATGCCCAGAGAATCCAGCATTGTCTTGCTGATGGCTCCATGCTCTGCCACCACACATCAGGTCCTGCGGTGCCATCCTCTTTCCTTATATCATCAGGAGCCAGCTGTCTCTACCAAGTTCTTTCAGCTAGCTCCCTGATAATGTGCCACCTAGTCCTTTCCTAAGCATTATCATTTCCGCTTGACAGTACAAACGTTGAGGGATCGAATCCCAACCACAGCACAACCAACCTGGAGTTTGCATGTTCCACCCTTTTGTTCCTGGTTACTCTGGTTTCCTACTCCAAAGACATGCTGGTTAATTGGCCCCTGTCTATACTGGCACTAGGTGTATGAATGTGAGATATGGACATTCGATTGTGGGCTCCTTGAGGCCAGGGACTGGTGTGACTGTACAATATATATATGTAAAGCACTGCGGAAATTGTTGGCACTATATTTATACCTGTAATAAACAAACTTTTGATGTAGATATCCGAAAAGAGCTACTAGAGCAAAACGGACCGTATTCTCGCCTAGAAGAGAATAGAGGCAGGGTGGAACAAAATTTTCTTTAAAAATAAATAAAAAAAAGTAATAAAAAAAAAAAAAAATCAGCTTGTTAAGCACCAAATGTGTCCCACAGGTTGTCCCAGCAAATATAACCCAAAGCCAGATTTCAGTTCTACCAGACTAGTATAGACACAAGAAAGAAAGAATTTTCACTGATTGCTATGGATACCGCAGTACGATTGCTATCATTTATAATATTAAAGTAGAAAAAAGTTAAACAAGGAGGTCCTCTGTAAAATAAGCAGCAGAATACTTACTTCTCCACCAGGCAGTATATGAAATCTTCCCACTATTATCAGATACTTTTACAAGGGGTTGCTAGTTTAACAGTTTTTCACGCTCCATTTAAAGCATAATAATAGGAAGAGACACAACATAATTGTGTATTTATAATTTAGATCAGTGTTTCTCAACTCCAGTCCTCAGGGCGCACCAACAGGTCATGTTTTCAGGATACCCCTTAGATGAAACAGCTGTGGTAATTACTAAGGCAGTGAAACTGATCAAATCACCTGTGCAAAATAATAGAAAGCCTGAAAACATGACCTGTTGGGGCGCCTTGAGGACTGGAGTTGAGAAAAAGGGATTTTTAAATACAGCTTACCTGTAAAATCCTTTTCTTGGAGTACATCACGGGACACAGAGCGGCATATTCATTACTATATGGGTTATATGGAGTACCTTCAGGTGTGGACACTGGCAATCTCAAACAGGAAGTCCCCTCCCTATATAACCCCCTCCCCTAGAGGGAGTCCCTCAGTTTTGTAGCAAGCAGTATGCCTCCCAAAATGGTCACCCAAAAGAGGGGTGGGAGCTCTGTGTCCCGTGATGTACTCCAAGAAAAGGATTTTACAGGTAAGCTGTATTTAAAAATCCCTTTTTCTTTCTCGTACATCACGGGACACAGAGCGGCATATTCATTACTATATGGGATGTCCGAAAGCAATGCTTTAATGAGGGGAGGGAGACATCTTCCAAAGAAGGATTTAATTTTAGAGGTATACTCAGATACTAGTAAATCCAACTTAAACGAGAAATGTGAATCTCAAATCAAATCAAGGGAGCCCCCTCAGATCCTGAGGAGCTTGAATCGCGGCCTGTAGTACTGACTGCCCAAAGGCTGTATCCGCATTCCTTCTTACGTCCAATTGATAACATTTTGTAAACGTGTGGACTGATGACCACGTTGCTGCCTTGCATATTCGAGCCATAGAGATCTGATGATGTGCTGCCCAGGAGGTGCCCATGGCCCTGGTAGAATGGGCCCTTTTACCGACAAAGGAGGAGGCAACCTCTTCAAACCGCAGGCCCGAACAATTAATTGTTTAATCCATCTTGCGATGGTGGATCAAGCAGCTGCCTGACCCATCTTGGGTCCTTCCGGTAAAACGAACACCACATCTGTTTTCCGAACCTTCTCTGTAGCTTTAAGATAGGCCTTTATGGCCCTGACAATATCCAACGTATGCAGCAACCCCTCCTTTCTAGAGGTGGGTTTTGGAAGGATGGAAGTACCACATCCTGGTTCAGGTGGAAACTGGATATACCCTTTGGTAGAAAGGAAGGATGAGGACGGAACCCCGCCCTATCCTTATGCAAAATGAGATATGGTTCCTTACAAGATAAGGCTGCCAATTCCGATACTCTCCTGGCCGAGACTATGGTGATCAGAAATACCGACTTTCTAGTCAGTAAAATCAAGGTACCTCAGCCAACGGCTCAAGGGGTTGTTTCTGTAGGGATGACAGAACAAGATTTAAGTCCCATGGACAAAGTGGTGACTTGACAGGAGGATTAATACGCAAGACCCCCTGTAAGAAGGTCTTTACCAGCGAGTGGGTGGCCAGCGGCCTCTGAAACCACACTGACAGAGCTGAGATCTGTCCCTTGATTGTGCTTAGTGCCAGGCCTTTATCCACTCCTAGCTGGAGAAAACTTAACACCCTGTCAATAGTATATTTACGGGAATTCCATCTTTTGGATTCACACCAGCCTACGTAGTTCCTCCACACCCTGTAATAAATCACCCTGGAGACCGGCTTTCTAGCCCTAATCAGGGTAGGAATTACCTGCCTAGACAGACCTCTACCCCTGAGAATCAGGGATTCAGCCTCCAGGCCGTCAAATTTAGACGCTGTAATGTAGGGTGGAGGATCGGGCCTTGTGAGAGTAGGTCTGGTTGTAGAGGAAGAGTCCAAGGGTCTCCCACTGCCATCTTCAGGACTAGTGAGTACCAAGTCCTCCGGGGCGAAGCCGGAGCTACTAGAATGACTGGCTTGTGCTCCACTCTGATCTTGCGCAACAGGCGAGGAAGTAACTGTAGCGGAGGGAATGCATATAGAAGTTTGAATTGATGCCAAGAGCAAACCAACGCATCGGTTCCGCAGGCCATAGGATCCTTCGCTCGAGACACGAACCTGTCTAGTTTCTTGTTGAACCTGGATGCCATTATATCTACGTCCGGCATTCCCCACCACTGGCAGATTGTCTGAAAGACCTGGGGATGCCGAGACCACTCCCCTGGCAACCGACTCTGGCGACTTTAAGAAGTATGCCTGCAGGTTGTCTACTCCGGGAATGAATATCGCCGAAATGCAGGGTACATGAACCTCTGCCCACTGAAAAATCAAGCTCTTGAGCGGCCTGACTCCTGGTTCCCCCTTGGTGGTTTATGTATGCCACCGCCGTGGCATTGTCTGACTGGATTCTCACCAGGAACCCCTTTAATCTGGAGGTCCATGCCAGAAGGGCTAGGCGAGCAGCTCTGATCTCCCAGATATTGATGGGGAGCTGCCTCTCTGCTTTCACCCCAGTTCCCTGGCGAGAGGACCCCTCGAAGACCGCCCCCCCCCAGCCTGCCAGGCTGGCGTCTGTGGTAACTACCTTCCAGACAACAGGGCTGAAGGATTTTTCCCTTTAGAAGATTCTGGGGGTTCAACCACCAGGCCAGGCTTTGTCGGACCCTTGATGATAGCGTCAAAGGGGACTCTAAGGCATGTGCCCTCTTGCCCCAGGCTGCTAGAATGGCTGCCTGTAGGACGCGAGTGTGGATCTGAGCGTATGGTACTGCCTTGAACGTGGCCAATAGCTTGCCTAGAAATCGCATACACAGGCGAATAGTTGGTTTTTTCTTGTTTAGAACCAACTGAACCAATCCCTTGATAGCCTCGATCTTTACCAGGGGCAGGACCACTCTTTGCTGTTCTGTGTCTAACCTCATGCTGAGGTATTCCAACTGCTTTGTAGGCTGGAACGCTGACTTTCCCCGGTTTTAGGACCCTGCTGAATTCTTCGAGGTACCGAACCGTGAGGTTTACTGCCTTTTGCAGACCCGGTCGTGAGTGATCTATGATTAAAAGGTCGTCCAAGTATGCTAGGACTGTGACCCCTTGGATCCTTAAATTGGCCAGAACTGGGGCTAGGATCTTCGTGAATACCCGGGGGGCCGTGGCCAGCCCGAAGGGGAGCGCCCTGCTGCCCCACCGCGAAGCGTAAAAGTCTTTGATGCGACTGAAAGATTGGTACATGAAGGTAAGCATCCTTTACGTCTATGGAGGCCAGAAAATCGTCCCTCTGAAGCGCGGCGGCTGCTGACCGGATGGATTCCATCCGGAAGGAACGAACCCTTAGGTAACCGTTTAACCTCTTTAGGTCCAAGATTGGCCTGACATCGCCGTTGGGCTTTGGTATGACAAAGAGATTGGAATAGAAACCTAGCCCTTGCTCTTGGGCTGGCACCTCTATTATTACGTCCTGGCAAAGCAGGTGATCCAAAGCTGCCAGCAATGAGGCCTTCCTTGCTGGATCCTTTGGTAGCCTTGATTCTTGAAAATGAGGCGGAGGACACCTTAGAAACTCCAGTCTGTAGCCTGTGGTTACAGATGCCCGGACCCATTTGTCGGGGATCTTGGCTTCCCAAACTTCTGAGAAGAAACGAAGCCTTCCCCCCACCCGCGAGAGTGGGGGCGCCCCTTCATAAGGCAGACTTAGGGGCTGTCTTTGTCGGCTTGCGATACCATGGCCTCTTACCCCTAGGGGCCTGTCCCTGCGATCTACTGTTAACGTTGGATCGTGCAGGCGGCCGTCGATACTGCCTGGAATTTGAGGGCCCCGAGACAGGAAAGAGCTGCCTTCTAAATGTAGGACCCCGGAATGTCTTTTTGACCGGTAAAAGGGGTACTCTTGCCACTTGAAATAGTCTGAATATATTTATCCAGATCCTCTCCGAAGAGTCGTCCTCCATGGAAGGGAAACCCCTGTCCAGAAGCTTTTTGCATGGGGGCTCCGCCGCCCAGTTCTTCAACCATAAGAGCCTTCTCATGTGCACCAAAAATAGTGATAAACGAGAGGCTTGCTGGATGGAATCCTTTATAGCATCTACCGCAAACCACAGAGCTCTGGGAATGTCAGAAAACTCTTCTGCTTGTTGGGTAGGCATGTCCTTTAACATTTCCTTTGTCTGGTCTTTTAACGCCTGACAAACACCAATCGCAGCCACCGCTGGCTGCACCACTGCTCCTGCCGTAGCAAAGGATGCTTTTAAAAGTGTCTCTAACCTTTTATCAACCGGATCTTTAAACATATGTATGTTTTCCACCGGGCAAGTTAGTGATTTATTCACACATGAGATGGCTGCATCCACTACTGGGAGCCTCCACCTCTTGGAGAATTTTTCCTCCATGGGGTAAATGACCGCAAATCTTTTCGGTGGCAGAAAAATCCTGTCCGGCCGTACCCAATCCCGAAAGATCCATTCCTCCAAAAGAGGATGGACTGGAAAAAACTGCGTTGCTTAACGGAGCTTTCAAAGAGCCCAGAGAGGATACCGGAGGAACCTGAGGCTCTGGCAATGGTAAACTAAATGCCGAGCGGACCATGTCCGTCAAAGACTGTACCCACAGTCTTTCTGTCTGGGAGTCTGAAAATGGTTCCTCCGAGGCAGACCCCTCAATCCCTGAACCCTCTTGGTTCAGGTCTAGTTGATCCTCCTGTGATTCCAATTCCTCCAGAGAGAGAATCTCAGCATCTGAGGATACACCTCTTGGTGATGGGGATCTAACCCGTTTCTTACCAGGAATAGCTCTAGCGATCAATGCTGCTATTCTCTCTTCTAGCCCCCCTAGGGATACGGCTAGCATCTCCTCTGTGATAAACACAGGGCTGGGCTGATCTGGGCCAGCCTCCGCACCAGATCCCCCCTAATGGCTCATCCAAGGCGCTTTGGAGCCGCGCTGCTGGAGATCCAGGAACGCAGAAACAGGTGGCAGATTCAAACCCCCGGCCAGGTAGGACTCTCCAAAGGCCCCTAGGGATCCTTACTAGCCCTAGGAAGAAAACAGCAGGTTTAGCTAGCAACACATTTTTAGACAGGGGAACCTAGTGATGGGGGAGAAAGGGTGTCATCCTGTCTCTCTCAGACATAGTGAACAAGAATGATTGTTCCCCTCCCAAGAATTTAAATAAATTCACCACATATATGGACATACATAAGTATATCAGAAAGCTCAGTGTCCAACGACATATGGCCTCTAACCCCTTTAATCCCTCCAGAACATTTTTGCAAAATTATGTCCACTCAGGGTTATCTAATGCCTCCACCTATAATCCTCCTGGCCATTTGGCACCTTCACTAAAGGTTTTCAGAGATCTTACTTTGAAGGATTTAGAGGACATTAAAGTTAAAAATGTGAGGAATAAACAAAATATTGAATTAGGCATTGAATCATTGTGCGCCAACAAAAATTTGATCATCCGCCCGGCGGATAAAGGGGGGGGTATTGTGGTCCTCAACAAGGAGGATTACATGCAAGAGATGTACCGTATATTGGCTGATACGGACACTTATACCCCCTTATTGTTGGATCCGGTTAACAAATATAAAAAGAGGTTGACTAAACTTGTCACAAAAGGGTTCGCCCTCAATATTCTTAATAAGAAAGAAAAGGCCTTTTTGATCCCTGAGTCTCCTCGGACCCCAATTATCTATTACCTCCCCAAGGTACACAAGAACCCTACTTGCCCCCCGGGACGGCCTATAGTTAGTGGAATTGATTCTATTACCTCTCGGGTGGGCAAGTACATTGATTTTTATTTACAACCTTTAGTGCGCGATATGCCTTCATATGTCAAAGATACGAGACACATTATTAATTTATTGAAGGACCTCACACCTCCTGCCAACTTGCTGATGGTTACAGCAGATGTAACCTCACTATACACTGTGATCCCTCATCAATTGGGCCTAGAAGCAGTTTCATATTTTCTAAAAAGAGATTCAGACCTTCCTAACCGACAGGTCACGTTTATTATGGAATTACTAGAGTACGCTGCCTCTCACAATTATTTTTGGTTTAATGGCCAATTTTATAGGCAGGACAGAGGTGTTGCTATGGGGGCTAAATATGCCCCCAGTTTGGCAAACCTCTTCATGGCTAAGTGGGAGGAGGATGTCGTCTGTGTTGAATCTAGACCCCAGATTTTTCTGTGGGCTAGATACATAGATGACATCCTCCTCCTTTGGGATGGCGCTGAGGAGGATTTGATGCAATTTTTGGATGCTCTGAATGTTAACAACAGAGGTATCCACTTAAGCCGAGAGGTCAGTCGGGACAAGATTAATTTCTTAGACCTGACCATTTCTGTCTGCAATGGTGGTTTTGTTACATCAACATTTTTCAAGGCCACAGACAGAAATGCATTTATCCCAAAAAACAGCTGCCACCATGCATCATGGCTGAGATCGGTGCCAAAAAGCCAATACCTTCGGTTAAAGCGTAACTGCACTAAGGATACTACATTTGTGGAGCAGGCCGACCTTCTCACCAAACGGTTTCTGGAAAAAGGGTACTCAGAAGAATTTCTGACTACCACTCTAGCTGCTGTCCATGAAGTTCACAGAAGTGACTTATTGACTGTGGGGACAAATAATGCTAAAGATATCAAATTTTGTAACCCTTTCATCACTAACTACTCTTGCCAACATGCGAACATTAAGCATATAGTGGGCAAACATTGGCATATCCTGAAAAGTGATAAGATTCTGGGGGGCATTTTGCCAGATAGGCCACAGGTCGTCTTCAGGGGGGCACCTTCTCTAAAGGATAAATTAGCCCCTAACATCCTAAATCCACCCAGTATGGATTCCAAGTTTTTTGCCTGGCCTTACAGGGTACTACAAATGTGGCAAATGTCAGGTTTGTTCCCTTAATGGCCTGAAATGCAAGAGAACTACTATGTTTAGTTCTTCGTGCACTTCAAAAAGCTATACTATTAGACCTTTCATCACATGTTCCACAACAGGGGTGGTCTATATGCTCCAGTGCCCTTGTGGGCTACAATATGTGGGCCGGACTAAACGTCCTTTACAGGTCCGCTTGAACGAGCATATCAATAATATCCGTTTAGGGTACACTGAACATTCTGTATCTAAACACTATTTGACTGTACATCACAAAAATCCTAAAAATACCATTTTTGTAGGAATAGATAAATTTAGTCCCCACTGGAGAGGCAGCCACTTGGTGCGAACCATTTCCAAGTTGGAGATGTCCTGGGTCCACAAATTAAAATGTTATACGCCACATGGTTTGAATATAGAAGTGGACGTTAATTGTTTTTTGGCTAATTCATAATTGCTAAAATTAACGATACCCTTTTTCTATATTTCTCTATGACACTAATTCTGGGAGCCCTTGTTTATACAAATGTCATTTTCTATATAAATGCCAATTTTTATGTAAAATTTCATGTATTAATATTCTTTTGTTATCTTTTTGGCAAGATGTGAGCTCGATGTGGTGTCTAGCCAGCTATTTATATTTTTATATTTTTTTGTCAGATTCATTTAGTACGTGGTTCACTTTTTATTTTTATTTTCCTGTGATATTTTGGTATTTTGGTGCCATATATACGGGTATATCAAATGACTATCGTTTTTCTTTTCAGTTCATATATATACTTACTTTGATCAATCATTTTAGATCACATATAATTGATTGGTCATGTATATTATATATTTTTCAATATATTTTTTAATATTATTAATCATGTGACACTTATTTAAAAGTCAATTTTTAAATATTACCAAGTGAAAGAGTTAAAGGAAGATGTTTACAGAGGGGACTGTTTCTCTTCTTTTTCATCTTTTCCCCCTTTTTCCCTTATTTTTTAAAGTTAATTTTTAAAGTTATTTGCAGCATACATGGTCAGTTCATCCGTGCGCATAGTTTTTCCCTTACTTGGCCTAGGTCATTTACTATAGCTAAATAGGTTTTTCCAACAACAAAGATGTCCGAAATCGGATCGTATGGTTTTACCACATCGAGGCTGCATCCGACGCTTTGCGGTTACGTATTTATGCGGTGATTCAGGACGCCGCCTGTTATCCCGTGACCAAGTCCTCTTGCGACGAAACGTAGGGAGGCGGCGTCCTGACGTCACCGCGTTTTTTTCTCTACCCGGATACGGGCTGCATGTTCCAAGCCGGCCGGCTTTATTTTGAAATGCTCTACACATCGAACCTGATTGTAAGTGATTTTATTTGCTTTACGCTATTAAATGAAGATTTTACACTATGTGAGCTCCTTGTCTCTTACATACCCTCGGATTAATCATTTGGGAGTGCCATTCACATATTAAGGACACTGACCGTCCCGGCTATCTTCGATCCCAGGCTCTTACCACGCTGTATATGATCTCCTTTAACCAGGGATCATTCCGATCTGGTAAGAGTATATATACCATATTGGTGGAGGTTCTCATCTTTCTGGCACTGGTTTAGTGTGAAACGGCTTTTTTCACCTGGTGAAGATTACCCATCATTTTTCCTTTGGTGGACTGTGCTTTTTCTGTGATTAACTTTACCTGAATACATTGTCCACAAACTTTACCCAATCAATGTTCACCTGACTATATTGTTTCAAGGACTTTTTTTCATTTATATTTTTTTAGCGCAACCTTTTTTCCTTTTATATTTACCCTTATACTTTAGCAGGAGCCCTAATTATTCACTTAGGCCGCGTACACACGAGAAAACATGTCCGATGAAAACGGTCCGACGGACCGTTTTCATCGGACATGTCTCCTGGGATATTTTGGTCTGATGTGTGTACACACGATCAAACCAAAATCCCCGCGGACAGACAGCTCGGTGACGTGGCGGTGACGTTGACGCCGCCACGTCAGCAAACCAGAAAGTAAAATGCTTCCACGCATGCGTCGAATCCATTCGACGCATGCGGGAGATTTCGGTCCGCTGGTTAGGCGTAGTAACCAGCGGACATGTCCGACGGACAGGTTTCCAGCGGACAAGTTTTAAAGCATGTTTTAAAACTTTTGTCTGCTGGAAACCTGTCCGCTAGGCCGTACACACACGATCCGATATGTCTGCTAAAACTGGTCAGTTTCAGCGGACATGTTCGATCGTGTGTACGCAGCCTTAGTGTTTGGATACATCACCATAGTGTGGGTTTAGTTAATTTTTTCTTTATAATTTTTTCTTTATATTGCAGCGCTCTGAATACCAATAGGCAGGGCGGAGTACACAGGTAGCTGTGTCCTCCAAACACCTAAATAGGTAGATAAAATAGAAAAATAGCCGGCAACTGCAATCCATAAGAAATATTTATTGGCACATATGGGAAAACACAAAAACAGACAATAAATAGTTCTTATGGATTGGAGTGGCTGGCTATTTTTCTATCTTATTCTGTAAGGTGAACCCAAGGGTCTCTTGCTCTGCATATTTGAATATGTTCAGGTGTTTTTAACTAGCCTTGCAGTATAAATGTCATTTTTGCATGTGTGCGCTATAATCTGTTTTGTCTTGCTCTGCATGAGCGCCTCCGTCATAAATCCTTGAATTTTTCTCAATAAAGGCAAAGGCAGAGGCCCAGATTCACAGAGAGTTGGGTGCACATTACGCCGCCGTAGCGCAAATGTCGTACGCTGCGCCGAAGCAGCACGGAGAGGCAAGAACTGCATTCAGCAAGCTATTGCTCCCAATGCTGCGTCGGTGTGGCGTAAGTTTCGAAGGCGCAGGCCGGCTTAGGTGGAAGTGGGAGTGACCCCATGCAAATGATGGTCTGAGCATGGTCTGCGCATGCGCCGTGACGATGCTGTGACGTGGACGCAATAAAAACACCCTTATGCGCATGCTCACAATGACACCGGCAAAAATGCCTAAGCTACGCCGGATCACCACGTACGCCGTGAATGTAACGTACGCTCAATACGCCGGCCTGTGTTCTCTGGTGCAGACCTTTGCATGTCTGTTGCCGGGTTGCGCCTCATCTATGGGGAATAACTTTACGCCGGACTTACAATTTACACGCACCTTGCAAATCGCCGTATTTCCCTCATTTGCATGTTTAAATGCCTAATCAATGGGAGCAGCAACATGCGTCCAGATGAAAAGTGCACCCACGCTACGCCGGTGTATGTAAGCTACGTCGGCGTAGGCTGGCCAGTTTTTAGGCGTATGTTAGTTTGTGGGTCTGGCACACAGATACGCCGGTGCAAATTTGTACTTACGGCGGCGTAAGTGCTTTGTGAATCTGGGCCAGTGTATTCTCTGGATGGACAAGGTGGAGTTTGTGATGTCACCTCTCCACCTTATCTAATTAGGGAACACCTTGTATTAGCTGAGAAAAATGCAAGATGTTCGGTGAACGGCCCCCCATGCCGAGTGTGTCCCCCCCATGCTCACTATACAGCATCTAGTTGGCACAGGACCTGGAAGACCACAGCGAGCACCGTAAAAGCATTGGGGAACAAAACAGGAAGCGCCAACTAAGTGCAATATGTTAGTCACAATTTATTGGGTTAAAAAAGGAAATGCACTTACAAACATGTATAAAAAAAAAAATTGTGATGAAATAACAGTGCTGTCTGGTCTCAGGTGCATCCAGGGGGTGCTCTCTCTGGTTCCGCTTCGTCATCGTCTTTGTTCCACGTTGGTTCTGGCTGGCTTACTGATTACTACAGGATGAATTTCTACACTCTTCTGCCTACCCGTGAGCCTAGATGCACCTGAGACCGAACCGCACTGTGATTACAGCTAAGAGATGAGCCTGTTTTTTTATACATGTTTGTAAGTGCATTTCCTTTTTAACCCAATAAATTGTGACTAACATATTGCACTTAGGTGGCGCTTCCTGTTTCGTTACCCTGTCTTTCCCTTACAGAGCCGACTTTCTTTGAGGACAGCTGCCGCCTACCATCCTCCTATCCCTCTCCTCTCCTCCTTTAAAGGACTGGTTATTACAACATATTAGAATATGGACTAAAGAACTGTGTTTTTTAGATCTATCCTCTGTCCATATCCATTTACATTTACATTTGTTATGCACTAGTCTTTTGCTCTGACAGTTTATCTTATTGTTTTTATTGACTGTAAAAGCATTGACTACTACTGTGATTGCCAGCTTCCACAGCTGCCCCACGGGTATGGCATATGCATACTTACATCAGGTTGAACTAGGAGACCATAAAATCCATACCTGGAAATCAGCTTCAACAACACTGTCAATTAAAATAAAGGAACAACCTAAGAGATTTTGTTTTACTTTGGGTAAAAAGTGTCAGGTTTTTTGTTTTTGCATTTTCAAATGTCGTGTTGAAGGGTTATTGTCTATGGTCAGGCTCTCTACTATATAATGTTTAATTTGTTTAAATTTTTTTGCCACAGGAAGAGAAGAAATCTCCAAATGGGGACAGCTTTGGAAAGATATTTTTTTTCTTACTGTCAGTTTCGGCAGAACAGGAAGTGAGGGGGGAGTCTCCCCAGGGGGCATGCAGACAGTAATAAAACATAACAGTGGTCTTGACCATTCCCAAATTCTGTTAAAAAAAATTATAATCTGAAATACCACATTAATTAGGCAGAAGTCTTTCCTACCTGAGCCAAAATAACTCCCGGTAAATCAAAAACTTAAGCATCCCTGGACCATTTGTTTTTAGAAAATCTGAGCCCAAATATGATTTGTAAGTGCATGCAAATAATATTTTAGTACATATCTTAAAACAAGAAAATAATATTTAAGACAAATGCATAAAATGATGTCAGACCTTAGCCAGAAGACACTGTAACTGCTTAACTTCACTGCTGGCTCTTAAGAGCTCTTGGCGAAGTTCGGAACATGTCATTTCTAGATGTTCTTTCTCCTTGTAAGTAGAATTCAGCATTTCTTGAACCTCACAGTTCTCAGGGGTGTTTCCCATTGCTGTCATTTCAGCCACTTTCTGGCGCTCACCATCTAGTTGAGCCTTTAAACAGCTGCCTTCAATTTTAAAACCTTCAATGGTGACTTTTAGGTCTTCCACTGTCTTGGCGACTCCACTTTTCTCTTTCCTCTCAGTTTCAAGGAGATTTTGCAATTGTCCAGTTTCTTCTTTCAGTCTTTTCGTCATCAACTGAGCCTCCTGGTGTTCTTTTTCGAGGCTTCTCAAACTACTGGTGAGTTGTTGCTGAATATTGAGCAATTTTTCTCTTTCAAACTGAGACTTTTCCACAAGCTCAGAGTATTTCTTTTCTACCTCTGTAAGTTTGCTTTGAACCTGTGTTTGCTCTGTCTTTGCCCTGTCTTGGAGAAGGGCCATCATCTTCTCATTTTCCTGACTCAGCTGATCTGCCCTTTGTCTTTGCTGCTGTAAGGAGGTTTCCAGAAAAGCTTTTTCTTCCACAAGCTTTTCACTTTCTAATGTTAGCTCCTGTACCATTAGATTTTGATCAGAGAGTTCCTGTAGTGTTGCTTGAAGTTCCTCTGCAGTACTATGTTGGTTTTCTTCCATCTTATGTATTTTTTCAGTCAATGAGGCTACAGAGAGTTCACTAATGTTATTTGGGGAGCTACCACTAGTCGAACATTTTGAGCCTTGGCATGCAATACTTCCAGATGACCCAGGTCTGGAAGGCACATCAGCTAGGTGCTCAAAATCAGAGTCAGGAGAAAGGGAGGCTTTAGTGACATCACTGCTTGATGAACCAGATATAGTAAGGCCATTTCCTCTGCCAAGCAAATGGCTGTTCTCAGGCTCTTCTGTGAAAGAGCTCTTCACCTTGCTCCCAGTGCTTGTCGCCTGGGTGGAAGGCGATAGGATACTGCTATAAGTTCCATTGCTGCTTATAGTATCTGAAAGAGGAGACTGCTCTAAGCTGTGCAGTTTCTGCTTTAGGTCTTCATTTTCCTGACGCAAAAGAGCAAGCTCTTTCTGTAAAAATAAGTTCTTGCCCTGAAGGGCCTTTAACAATACTTCAGGGTCTGTACACTCTATCAGCTGAACCTCCGTGGATGCTTCCAGGGAGGGTGGGATGTCAGGGCTTGGACATTCCTTGTCTTTGCATTTCTGAAGTTCACTCCGAAGTTTACTAATTTCAAAATCTTTTGTTTTTGCTTCGGCCAATAGCTCTTTAACATGCGATTCCAACACAGAAGGGTTGTTAGATTCATTGTCATGTTTAGGTTTGGGGGAAGAACGGATACTCTTTGCAGGTGTAGAAGTACTAGGAGATGTAGGACTTGGTAGTGTTTTTTTAGATGCAGTGGTAGTTGGAGGCCGTAAAGTTGTCCTATCTCTTGCTATTGGTGTTGGCAGATCACGGGGAGTTGGTATACCAGTCCTCCTAGTAGCCGAGATCCCACCTGTAGTGAAACAAGAAAACATGTTATTTATTTAAGACAGGTACTTATATAGTTCTGTCAATTTAAACAGCGCTTTACATATAAATTGAACATTCACATCAATATTCACAACATTCTCCCTCAAGGAGCTTACAACCCAAGTCTGTAATTCACATACTAGTGTCAATTTAGACAGGAGCCAATTAACCATACATCCAGCGTGTTTTTGGAGTGTGGGAGGAAACAGGAGTACCCGGTGGAAACCCCACACAGATATAGGGAGAACATACAAACTCCAGGTAGCATCGTGGTTTGGATTCAAACCGACTACTAGGGCGAACTGTGCTGCCCACAATATATAGACATAAATATCACATTTAAAATAAAATGAAAAACTATTACCTATTGTGTCTCTACTTAATTATCAGCACATTATGCATTTTACAACAATAGACAGACCACATGGTGAACTTTAAGTTTTAAAATTATATATATATATATATATATATATATATATATATATATATATATATATATATATATATACACACAGTGCGGAAAATAAGTATTTGAACACCCTGCTATTTTGCAAGTTCTCCCACTTGGAAATCATGGAGGGGTCTGAAATTGTCATTGTGGGTGCATGTCCACTGTGAGAGACATAATCAAAAAAAAAATTTCCAGAAATCACAATTTATGATTTTTTAACTATTTATTTGTATGATACAGCTGCAAAGAAGTATTTGAACACCTGTCTATCAGCTAGAATTCTGACCCTCAAAGACCTGTTAGTCTGCCTTTAAAATGTCCACCTCCACTCCATTTATTATCCTAAATTAGATGCACCTGTTTGAGGTCATTAGCTGCATAAAGACACCTGTCCACCTCATACAATCAGTAAGAATCCAACTACTAACATGGCCAAGACCAAAGAGCTGTCCAAAGACACTAGAGACAAAATTGTACACCTCCACAAGGCTGGAAAGGGCTACGGGGAAATTGCCAAGCAGCTTGGTGAAAAAAGGTCCACTGTTGGAGCAATCATTAGAAAATGGAAGAAGCTAAACATGACTGTCAATCTCCCTCGGACTGGGGCTCCATGCAAAATCTCACCTCGTGGGGTCTCAATGATCCTAAGAAAGGTGAGAAATCAGCCCAGGACTACACGGGAGGAGCTGGTCAATGACCTGAAAAGAGCTGGGACCACCGTTTCCAAGGTTACTGTTGGTAATACACTAAGACGTCATGGTTTGAAATCATGCATGGCACGGAAGGTTCCCCTGCTTAAACCAGCACATGTCAAGGCCCGTCTTAAGTTTGCCAATGACCATTTGGATGATCCAGAGGAGTCATGGGAGAAAGTCATGTGGTCAGATGAGACCAAAATATAACTTTTTGGTCATAATTCCACTAACAGTGTTTGGAGGAAGAAGAATGATGAGTACCATCCCAAGAACACCATCCCTACTGTGAAGCATGGGGGTGGTAGCATCATGCTTTGGGGGTGTTTTTCTGCACATGGGACAGGGTAACTGCACTGTATTAAGGAGAGGATGACCGGGGCCATGTATTGCGAGATTTTGGGCAACAACCTCCTTCCCTCAGTTAGAGCTTTGAAGATGGGTCGAGGCTGGGTCTTCCAACATGACAATGACCCGAAGCACACAGCCAGGATAACCAAGGAGTGGCTCTGTAAGAAGCATATCAAGGTTCTGGCGTGGCCTAGCCAGTCTCCAGACCTAAACCCAATAGAGAATCTTTGGAGGGAGCTCAAACTCCGTGTTTCTAAGCGACAGCCCAGAAACCTGACTGATCTAGAGAAGATCTGTGTGGAGGAGTGGGCCAAAATCCCTCCTCCAGTGTGTGCAAACCTGGTGAAAAACTACAAGAAACGTTTGACCTCTGTAATTGCAAACAAAAGCTACTGTACCAAATATTAACATTGATTTTCTCAGGTGTTCCAATACTTATTTGCAGCTGTATCATACAAATAAATAGTTTAAAAAAAATCATACATTGTGATTTCTGGAATTTTTTTTTTTGATTATGTCTCTCACAGTGGACATGCACCTACGATAACAATTTCAGACCCCTCCATGATTTCCAAGTGGGAGAACTTGCAAAATAGCAGGGTGTTCAAATACTTATTTTCTGCACTGTGTGTGTGTATATATATATATATATATATATATATATATATATATATATATATATATATACACACACACACATACACACACACACACACACAAATATACAGAGGCTGGTTCAAACCTGATTCACACAAGAACACCCTCTGAGTCCGCGGTACCCGGTTTCCTGTGCTACTCAGTGCGGTTCAATTTTCAGCCCAATTGAAAGCACACTGGATCCCACTAAAGTGGCGCATACACTACTTTTCAAAAATGCACCACAACTGGATCGCATTAGACAGCAGTAAGGGCTGGTTCACACCCGAATTATAAAGAAACTTGATCTGCGTCTGCTGAACCAATGTTCCCATGTGACTCACCCTGTCTCCCATGAGATCTGCTTTTGGGGGGGCCATTAAGATTATATTGACACCTGCAGCAGATCTCCCACTCAATGCATTTAAAACGTGGTGCAGGAAACGCACATGTAACAGGTTTTCCACGCTGCATTCCAGTGTAAAAAAATAATGCAGTAGGATCACTAGCAGTGATTATATTTGTAAATATTTGTATTGCTAATAATAATAATAAAACACCGCCAGGTAGCCATATTGCATTTTACAGAAAAATACAGCACTGCAGATTAAAAAGGAAAGGTCATTTTTAATAACATTCAATTACAATATGACTCGCGTCACAATTGTATACACTAATTTGCCTTCCTCTGGATCAAATGTGGGTATGGAGTTAGGTGTATAGGATTGTACTGTATTTTTTTATTTTGTTTGTTTGTTTATTTATTTTTTTATGGTTGGACTGGATGGACTTGTGTCTTTTTTCAACCTGACTATGTAACTATTATTCTTTTTTTGCCGTTTTTTTTCCACGAAAGTGGAGTCACCCTTTAAAATTAGACCAAATTAAAATTAAACTCATTACACAAAAGCTGGGGGAGGAAGACAACTATCAAATTTTAAAGTGGAGTTCCACCCAAAAATGGAACTTTCAATTTTTGGAACCCTCCCCCTCTTCGGTGTCACATTTGGCACCTTTCAGGGAGGAGCAGATACCTGTCTAATACAGGTATTTGCTCCCACTTCCTGGCATAGATCCCCTCGGTGATCTACGCCACTTCCGGCGCCTATTCTGTGCCCCCACTGTCTTCTGGGAGACAAACGGCTCCCAGAACACAGCGGGGACCAGAGAAGACACGCAGTGCTTAGTTTCCCAATTCCCTCACCAAGGATGGCGACGGGGGCAGCCGAGAGACGAGCGATTGCTCGGCTGCCGACATAGTGGGCACCATGGACAGGCAAGTGTCCTTATATTAAAAGTCAGCAACTGCTGTATTTGTAGCTGCAGGCTTTTAATTTAAAAAAATTAAGTGGGACCTCCACTTTAACTAGAAAAACGACAAACTTCTACATTATTTTGTCCACCCTTGGCTTTTAAATGTCTACAAATTCAACATAGAGCAAAACAAACTTTTTTATAAAAAAATTCTTGGCCACAATACAAACACGCAGCTTTATCAAAACTGTACGTCGCCTCTCACAATATTCTTCTTTGTCACGATCAAGAATTAAATGCATACATGATTGCTGAAAACGACCAAAAAAAAAGGCAAAGACACACCAAACCATATTTTTGGTGTTCTACATAAAAAAAATCTTCATATTTAAATTAGGATATCAAATGGACAATGATAACGTTCAATAAAAGCTTCTATATTAAAAATCACACTTGGGTCCAAAAACCTTACACAGTGAGTACTCTGTGCTGGTGCAGAACCCCGGTAGGCTGGAAAACAAAGCAACTAGTGTTTTTAGAAAGGAAAGATAGCAAAGGACATTCTGACTACACAGCCAACAGCCCACTCATGCAGGTCAGAAAGTTAGACGTCCACAGCTGGAGAATTCCAGGATTAAGGAATAAAACAGAGAACAGCAATTAAACTATTATAAGTCGGTGAACGGAAGCTTCCTCACGCCAGCCAGAGACGGTAAAAGGTAACCTGCAAAGTGCAGCCTTTCCGTAATGGTCCGAAAACTTACTATAGTAAAACGGAATCTGATTGGTTGCCATAAGAAATTGCACATAATTATTGGTTTCTGTGTTGAGAAAATAAAAAACTTAGAAACAGCCATTTGTCCAAGAAATGTAAGCACCAGACGTTGCATACATTAACGTTGAACCCCGGGTATGATCTTAATTGCGTAATTACAATATATTGGTTCAGTGTACGGCCTGATTCACACCTACGCATTTTTTTTTTTTTACGTTTTTTTATAGGTTTTGCAACTAAACACAATAACTCACATTACAGTAAAGTGAATAAAAGAAAGAGGGGGGGGGGGTAACAAGGCACCAATTACGCATTGCTTAAACAAGCATATTTTTGGGGGTCTTGGTGACCCATTAAGAGCATTTTTAGTGATTTTTGCATTTTGCACTACAGAACATGTTCCATAGGAAACCATGTTAAACAGACTGTAATGCAAATCTGCAAAATACACTAAATGCATAGGTGTGAATCAGGCCTAAGAATGCATAATTCACGTGAGAGACTGCTATGAAAGCTGACAAATTGCTATAGTAGTTGGTGCTACTACAGCGATAGCCGCAATCCTAAAGTTCTGTGCCGAGCTGCTGCTCTGCTGTATACTGACCACATTGCTCAGCACAGAGTGTGGTGATCATTGTAGTAGCGCTTATTATACAATGATTGTCAGCTTCCCCAATTCATACTTACATTGACACAAGCTGGACCAATGTAAGTATGCAATTAGAATTATAACTAGAGGTCAGCTTTAAAGCGCAACTCCACTTTTGCAACAAATAAACACTAGCCCTTCTCAAATCCAAGTGCTTATGTGATAAGTGAAACTTAAAGCGGAGTTCCACCGAAATTTTCAACTATATCTGATCGCATTAGTTAAATCGCATAGATATGCCATTGACATTCAATTAATTTATTTGCTATTTAACCCCCTTGGTGGTACTCCCGAGTCTGGCTCAGGGTAAGATTTCAATACCAAAAGCGGTATCCCCTCGCAACAGCCACAGACAAAGTTACTTACCTTGTCCCTGGATCCTGCGATGTATCCCCGCTGTGTGAGTGAGCGGCGTTCTTCGCTCGATTCACACAGTGCCCCTGTGTGCCGCCGATCTTCATTCCCTGCGACGTTACGACGCACGAGGGCGAAGAACGGTGCCAAATTCCAAAAATGTAAATAAACACAATACATACAGTATACTGTAATCTTATAGAATACAGTACTGTATGTAAAAAATACACACCCCCGTTGTCCCTAGTGGTCTGCCCAGTGTTTTGCATGTACTTTTATATAATAAAAACTGTTCTTTCTGCCTGCAAACTCTAGATTGTCCATGGCAACCAAAAGTGTCCCTGTATGTCAAAGTGATTTTAGAGCAGCTAGAAAACAAACAGCGATAATAAATTATAATCACTTGCAGAATTAAGCGATAACGATTTGTGGGGAAATTCGTCATAACAATTAAATAAAAAGCAATGACAGCGACAATTCTGCAACTCAGCAAATGTCAGTGTTTTTGATTTGATAACATTATTGAATATTTTTTATTATAATTACATTATTATTTGTTATTATTTATAGTTATTATATTATAATTTACGATTTTGTGTTTCAAACTTTATCATACCCGGGATGTCTACTAGACTCTTGTTTGGACAGATTTAATGGAGTTATTCCTAAGAATTGTAGGCCTACAGTATAAAACGTCAAATTTCCATGCAAAATAATTGTACCGCTTTTGGTACAAAATTCCAGACATAATCATACCGCCAGGGAGGTTAAATACCTTAATATTTATATATTTAGTAGAACATCCAGTCTCTTTCCCACGGGAGTTGACGTATATCCTGTATTCCCCCAGGCGCCTCACTGTATCATGGGAGCTAAGCATCATCTTTCCCAAGATTCAGTGCGGAACGACACCCAGAGAAATCTCCCGTGATTTAGAAACAGGGCGTGACATGTGACGCTGTCACGTGACGAGTGCAGTGAATGCTGGGAAATAAGCATTCACCGCAAACAGGAAATAGGTGCTTGTGGGCTTCAAGTGCCCACAAGCAAAATGGAAACGTCCTGCAGCAATTTTTATAAATGATCCTTGAGAACGATAATGGACTGCAGAGGTTTTAGATCAAATGAAAAAGTGAGTAATTATTTGTAATGGGGTAATTAATTCAATGGTCAATAAAAAATAAAAAAAACGCCACGGGACCTTTGTTTTAAGGAGCTACATAACACACCTCCCTCTAATTAATCATACAATCTTGTCGAATAAGCCTGAAGCTGCTACCATTCAACCTGCTAAACAGCAGGAAACTCCACTTTTGTTGAGGGGAAAAAAAACATTCAGCTCTGGGTGATGTACATTGCAAGGATTTTAAACAAACTTTGTTGCAGATTCCTACCTTTTGTTATTTTAAAGAAATCCCTGTGTATTTATCCATGTGGGAAAGGAATTCTAATGGGAGTGGTTTCATAATTATCAATCAGCTGTGCACCTGCAGGGTTCCAATGAGGAAAGTTGCTGGGCCTGCATCCCTTTAAAGCGGAGGTTCACCATGAAAATCAACGGTTTACCATTAGATCCAGCATACTGCTGACATCTGCAGTATGCCGTTTTTTTTTTGCTGTACTTACCGTTTTATCGTAGTTCTCATTTGGCTCCGAGCTGATTCCCCGCGGGGAGTAGGCGTTCCTAAGACGAGGCATAGATGATTGACGTGCGGGTACAGCGCGTCACGCCTTCCGAAAATAGCCGACGTGAGACTCGGCTGTTTACGACGCCTGCCGAGTCCCACTTCGGGTATTTCCGGAAGGCGTGGCGCGCTTTACCAGCACGTCAATCATCTACACCTGGTCTTAGGAACGCCTATTCCCCGGGGCAGAGAGAACCCGGAAGCCGGGTGAAAACTATGATAAGACAGTAAGTACAGCAGGGGGGAAAAAAAACCCAGCATACTGCAGATGTCAGCAGTATGCTGCATCTAATGGTATATATTTTTTTTTAAGGTGAACCCCGCTTTAAATGTGATTTTCTATTGGGAGTAGCTCACCAAAAATTACATTTTTGTTGCAGGGGATGCCTGAAATCTGACTTGTATCCTAGTGAAGACTTGAGGAAATTTGTGAGCCAATCACGGAAGCAGGAAATTATGTTTCTGGGGGACATTCTGTGTACAGAACACCTCCAGGTAGCCATATTGCATTGCATTTTCAGAAAATTACAGGAGCTGCAGATTGAAAAGGAAAGGTACATTTTCTTATAACATTTAATTACAATATGACTCGCAATTGTATACACTTTGTTAAATTTTCTTTATTTGACATTTTTTCCCCCCAGTGGAGTTACCCTTTAAAGTTGTTGTAAACCCTCACATATACCAAGTAAAGTGAACAGCCTTAGGTGATACACAGAGATGAAACAAATCCTACTACATAAAGTTTTACTCGGTTATCTGAAGTCTTCCCTTCCCTACACACCTTCACCCAAATGTAGAAAAGTGTTAAAAATCTTTCTTCATGTCAGGAGCACAGAGGAGGGGGTGGAGAGGCTGCAGTTACAGTGTGCGAGAGCAGATTGGAGGAAAGGAACAAACAGCAGAATAACTGTACCCGTATGTCATGTTGCGCATGTGAGACTGCGGGCGTACTCCGTCAGCCCACTCCACCCCCCCTCCTCGGTTAGAAACACCACCATAGGACACACTTAACCCCTTGATCACTCATTAGTGTTAACCTCTTCCCTGCCAGTGTCATTTATGCAGTGGTCAGTGCATATTTTTGGTCTGATCACTGTAATAATTACACTGGTCCCCAAAAAGTGTCAAAACATGTCCAATCTGTCCACCGCAATGTCACAGTCCCACTAAAAATAGCTGATCACCACCATTATTAGTAAAATAAAATTCCATAAACCTATCCCCTATTTTGTAGACGCTATAACTTTTGTACAACCCGATCAATATATGCTTATTGCTATTTTTTTACCAAAAAGAAAAAGAAAACATATTGGTCTAAACTGATGAATAAATTAGCTTTTTTTACATTTAAAAAAGCCAGTTTAAAGGGTTGCCTGCCTCTTCCTACAAGAACAGTGCAGTGTTTTTGTAGGACACATCTGGACCTATTTTTGTATGGTTGGCTCATGTGGTTGCATCACTTGTAATATGTTTGACAAAAACTTTGTGGTAAATAACATTGTATGCTGGAAGTCAGATGGAACCCTCTGAACATATTTACAACTGTTCTAAAAATGCAAAACCTAGAGTGTTACTAAACCCAGAACCTGCATTCACTATATCTGGTCTCCCACAGTACACAGAACATGGAAATGCAATTATTTTAGTAAATATAAACTGCTAAATACCTTTTCTCATCAGCTGTACATAGCAGTCTTGTGACTTATCTGTGTCTGGTTAAAGCTTGTAGGAGGAGTTTTCACACTGCACTGAGCCATCCTATGAGGATGCAGGACCCCTCACCCTCTGTCTGTACAGGGCCAATTAGCCCTGTGCTGATCACATACACACTCCCAAGAAAAAAAAAAAAACGATCTAGCAACACACACCAAACTGAGCATGTGCAGCCTATTTACTTATCTAAGTATAAAAGAGTACTATTCACTGGCCCTCTATTGCTATTACAACCCTGCGCTTTAGGAGTAACGACCACAAAACTCTCAGCAAATTAGAATAAAAATGAACCACAATGTAAACCATGGGTGCTCAACCTGTGGCCCTCCAGCTGTTCCAAAACTACAAGTCCCATGAGGCTTTGCAAGGCTGAACAGTTACAAGCATGACTCCCAAAGGCAAAGGCATGATGGGACCTGTAGTTCTGAAACATCTGGAGGGCCACAGGTTGAGCACCCATGATGTAAACAATAAAAAGCAGCGGCTTAAAATATAAGTCACTTGTTAAAAACAGAAATATAAAAACCAGCTCGCACAGAGCTAATAAATAGTCCTGCAGCAGCGCTGCAAACCTCTGGTTTGACGAGAAAGCTGTGTGTGATGACCAGATCAGAAAGTATCAGTAGTATGTGCTCCAATCACCATAAAAACATTCACCGCGTGGGGGGATATAGGGTCCCCTTCGGGGGAAACACTCACCAGAAGGTTTCTTTAAAACCGCATTTCAGTATATATCGCCTCACTTTTCAGATGGTTGGAATAGCATACCACTCTCCTTTTTGATCACCGTTTGGGTATTCACTCTCCAGGCATTAAATCCACAGATATATGAGGGAAGGAAACAACCATATAGTGCAATATTGTTTTGAACAGTTTATTGTCACCCCAAAACATATACACACCAGTCCCCTCATAAAACATGCGTACCAGATAGAATGAATAATCAGGCAAAATGTATAATATTGCTCTTGGAGGAAGTCTGAATAGACGAAACGTCAGAGCTGTGCTAACCAGCATCCTAACCGGAAGTGACGTTTGCGCTCCACAGGAGATAGGAACCAGGAAGTAAAGCTGCAGGAAAGTCTCCTAGGCGGTCTTCAGGGGTCCATGTCTAACCGTGAGAGTTGCTAAACATCAACAATATTATACATTTTGCCTGGTTATTCATTCTATCTGGTACGCATGTTTTATGAGGGGACTGGTGTGTATATGTTTTGGGGTGACAATAAACTGTTCAAAACAATATTGCACTATATGGTTGTTTCCTTCCTTCATATATCTGTGGATTTAATGCCTGGAGAGTGAATACCCAAACAGTGATCAAAAAGGAGAGTGGTATGCTATTCCAACCATCTGAAAAGTGAGGCGATATATACTGAAATGCGGTTTTAAAGAAACCTTCTGGTGAGTGTTTCCCCCGAAGGGGACCCTATATCCCCCCACGCGGTGAATGTTTTTATGGTGATTGGAGCACATACTACTGATACTTTCTGATCTGGTCATCACACTAGGGTTGCCACCTTTTCCTCAAGCCAAACCCGAACATGCCACTGCATATGGTGGGTGTGGCCATATTGAGGGAGGGGCCTCACGAGGCATGATTAAATTAAACAAAATAATTATTTTACCTATAAAATATGCTTACTTTGCTGTGCCACAAGTAAGAGTCTCACTGACATGAATAAACCTTAGCACAATCATTTAAAAAAAATAAAACTCTTCCATTACTACAGAGGTAAGTGCAGTGGAGATCAGGGGCATTAGTTCACCTTTTCATTTTCATTAAGTACAGAGGGTATTACAGTATGTGCAGGGAGGGAGTGCAGAATTTACAACAGTATATACAAGAGTGTGGCGCGTATGTTGGTATGTGTAGGAAAAGAGTGCAAAGTGTAAGACATTATGTACAGGAAATGAGTGCAGAGGGTAGGTATTACTTGCAGGAAAGGAGTGAAGAGGGTGTAACAGTGACCTGTATATGCAGTAGAGGAGTGTGGAGGGTATGATGGGAGCAGTATGTACAGGAGAGGAGTGTGGAGGGTGTGATGGGGGCAGTATGTACAGGAGAGGAGTGTGGAGGATAGGACAGTGAGCGGTATGTACAGGAGAGGAGTGTGGAGGGTATGACAGTGGGCAGTATGTACAGGAGAGGAGTGTGGGGGGTATGACAGTAGTCAGTATGTACAGGAGAGGAGTGTGGGGGGTATGATGGTGGCAGTACGCACAGGAGAGGAGTGTGGGGGGTATGATGGTGGCAGTACGCACAGGAAAGGAGTGTGGAGGGTGTGATGGGGGCAGTATGTACAGGAGAGGAGTGTGGAGGATATGACAGTGGGCAGTATGTACAGGAGAGGAGTGTGAAGGGTTTGATGGGGGCAGTATGAACAAGAGAGGAGTGTGGAGGGTATGACAGTGGGCAGTATGTACAGGAGAGGAGTGTGGGGGGTATGATGGGGGCAGTATGTACAGGGGAGGAGTGCGAAGGGTAAGGCAGTAGGTGGTATGGCGGGGGTGGAGAACGGTGTATATGGATGGTGTATGGGGGGGGGTGAGAACTATATGAATGGATGGTATATGGGGGAGGGGGGCAGAACTGTATGTATGGCTGTGGATGGTATATGGAGGGGGGGCAGAACTGTATATATGGCTGTGGATGGTATATGGAGGGGGGGGCAGAACTGTATATATGGCTGTGGATGGTATATGGAGGGGGGGCAGGACTGTTTATATGGCTGTGGATGGTATATGGAGGGGGGGCAGAACTGTTTATATGGCTGTGTGATGGTATATGGAGGGGGGGGGGCAGAACTGTATGTATGGCTGTGGATGGTATAATGGAGGAGGGGGGGGCAGAACTGTATACATGGCTGTGGATGGTATATGGAGGGGGGGCAGAACTGTATACATGGCTGTGGATGGTATATGGAGGGGGGGTCAGAACTGTATACATGACTGTGGATGGTATATGGAGGGGGGGGCAGAACTGTATACATGGCTGTGGATGGTATATGGAGGGGGGGCAGAACTGTATACATGGCTGTGGATGGTATATCCACTTCAATACCCAGCCATAGAAAATTGACGGCCTGGGATGGGATTTACCATCCTAAGTGGCCGTCAATTGATGGCCTGGGCATTGCAGGCGAATATCTGGATGATGCCTGCAGCCAGAGGCATCATCCAGATATCCTCTTCTTCAGCCGACGATTCTGCACAATGTAAGAACGATCATAGCGGCGGTTCCGCCGCTTGATCGTTCTTACAGGCCGCGGGAGGGGACATCCCCCCCCTCCCGCCGCCATCCGGTGCTTCTCCGGGCTTACCTGTGCCTTCGGGGGCCCGGAGAACGAATCGGCGGCGGCGGCAGGAAGCATAGAGATGACTGGTGACCAGATGGTCACCAGTCATCTCTATGACCGTCGGAGGACCCGGGCGCGATGTGATGACGTCACGCCCGGGTCCCCGTAAGTAAACAAAGCCGCGATTGCGGCTGTAAGCCCCCATTCATGAGATCGGTGAATTTTTTTTCACCGATCTCATGGTTTCCAGCCTGGAGGAGAGATGTGAGGTCTTATTGACCCCACATCTCTCCATAAAGAGGACCTGTCACACACATTTGCTATTACAAGGGATGTTTACATTCCTTGTAATAGGAATAAAAGTGGAAAAAAAAAAATGAAAAAAAGTGTAAAAATAAAAAATAAGTCAAAAAAATAAATAAAAGAAAAAAAAAATTAAAATGCCCCTGTCCCCGATAGCTCGCGTGCAGAAGTCCCGCCGACATATGTACACGCCGTTTAAACCACATAAGTGAGGTATCGCCGCGTGCGTTAGAGTGCCAGCAACGAATCTAGCACTAGATCTCCTCTGTAAATCTAAACTGTAACCTGTAAAAAATAAATAAAGCGTTGCCTATGGAGATTTTTAAGTACCGAAGTTTGGCGCCATTCCATGAGTGTGTGCATAATTAAAGCGTGACATGTTGGGTATCTATTTACTCGGTGTAACAATCTTTCACATAATACAAAAAAATTGGGCTAACTTTACTGTTTTGTTATTTTTTTAATTCATAAAACAATTTTTTTACAAAAAAAAGGCGTTTGAAAAATAATAATTGCGTAAATACCGTGCAAGATAAAACTTTGGAATGACCGCCATTTTATTAGGTAGGGTGTCTGCTAAAAAAAACATCGTTAAAATAACACTCGCAATCTGAAAATAAAGCTTTGTGAATTGACCCCATAATGTTTGGGGGTACTGTGTAATTTTCTAGCAAAAGAATGATGATTATTACATGTAGGAGAGAAGTGTCAGAATAGGCCCGGTATGGAGGTGGTATAAAAGCCTGGTATTGAAGCGGATATGGAGGGGGGCAGAACTGTATGTATGGCTGTGGATGGTATATGCAGGGGGGGGCAGAACTGTATGTATGGCTGTGGATGGTATATGCAGGGGGGGGGCAGAACTGTATGTATGGCTGTGGATGGTATATGCAGGGGGGCAGAACTGTATGTATGGCTGTGGATGGTATATGCAGGCTGGGGGGCAGAACTGTATGTATGGCTGTGGATGGTATATGGGGGGGGGCAGAACTGTATGTATGGCTGTGGATGGTATATGGAGGGGGGGGGGGAACTGTATGTATGGCTGTGGATGGTATATGCAGGGGGGGGGGTAGAACTGTATGTATGGCTGTGGATGGTATATGGAGGGGGGGGGACTGTATGTATGGCTGTGGATGGTATATGGAGGGGGGGGAGAACTGTATGTATGGCTGTGGATGGTATATGCAGGGGGGGCAGAACTGTATGTATGGCTGTGGATGGTATATGGAGGGGGGGAACTATATGTATGGCTGTGGATGGTATATGGAGGGGGGGGAGAACTGTATGTATGGCTGTGGATGGTATATGGAGGGGGGGGGGAACTGTATGTATGGCTGTGGATGGTATATGGAGGGGGGGGGGGCAGAACTGTATGTATGGCTGTGGATGGTATATGGAGGGGGGGGGGGGGGAGAATTGTATGTATGGCTGTGGATGGTATATGGAGGGGGGGCAGCAGAACTGTATGTATGGCTGTGGATGGTATATGGAGGGGGGGGGGGGGGGGGGGGGGAGAACTGTATGTATGGCTGTGGGTGGTATATGGAGGGGGGGGAGGCAGAACTGTATGTATGGCTGTGGATGGTATATGGAGGGGGGGAGAATTGATGTATGGCTGTGGATGGTATAATGGAGGGGGGGGGGGGGGGGGGGGGGGGGGGGGAGAACTGTATGTATGGCTGTGGATGGTATATGGAGGGGGGGGGGGGGGAGGGGGGGGGAATTGTATGTATGGCTGGGGGGGGATGGATGGTATATGGAGGGGGGGGGGGGGGAGAACTGTACTGTATGTGTGGATGGCTGTGGATGGTATATGGAGAATGGGGGGGGGGGGGAGAACTGTATGTATGGCTGTGGATGGTATATGGAGGGGGGGGGGGGAACTGTATGTTATGTGTATGGGTGTAGGGGGCTGTGGATGGTATATGGAGGGATGGAGGGGGGGGGGGGAACTGTATGTATGGCTGTGGATGGTACATGGAGGGGGGGGAGGGGGGACTGGAGGGATGGAGGGGGGGGGAGATGTGGAGGGGGGGGGGCAGAACTGTATGTATGGCTGTGGATGGTATCGGTGGCTATGGAGGGGGGGGGGTGAGAACTGTATGTATGGCTGTGGATGGTATATGGAGGGGGGGGGGGCAGAACTGTATGTATGGCTGTGGATGGTATATGGAGGGGGGGTATGTTTAGGTAGTGTATGGTGGGTATGGTGGGGGCAATTTGTGAGGACTTGTGTAATGAGGGGGAGGGGTGAGAGAGCTCTTTGATATGCTGACATGCTAAAAACATTGCAAAAACTTACTTTTAAAAGCTGAGCTCTCAGTCTCAAGATCGCCACACACTTTACAGAGCAGCAGGGAATGCCGAGGCTCCGCCTTTAACCCCACCTCCATGTGTATTCTGCAGCCAGTCAGAGAGGAGCTGAGCACTCTGTGTCCCATGTGTCTTCCACTTTGCAGCACACAATGCAGACGGAGGCGCGCCGGAGGGAGGGGGGGGGCTAGCACAGTGAGTGTTGCACACATGTTTACAGGGGAGCCGGGGGGCTAACAGAGAGCACTGCAGCTGCTGCGGGCGGCACACACTACACTCAGACAAGCTGGTGGAGCGGAATATGTGCAGCTCTCTTACGGCCGGGCTAGGACGGACGGCTGAAAAAATAAAAATTTTTTTTTTTTTTTTTTAAATGTGCCCGGGTTTCAGACGGCTTCAAAACCGGGCACATGTGTCCAAACCCAGACTGTCTGGGTCAAAACCGGACAGGTGGCAACCCTACATCACATACAGCTTTCTCGTCAAACCAGAGGTTTGCAGCGCTGCTGCATCACTATTTATTAGCTCTGTGCGAGCTGGTTTTTATATTTCTGTTTTTAACAACTATTTACTTATCTGTCTTATCTGGACATGTTTTGGGGGCAATGCAAGAAGGGGAGGAGCTGTGCGCACAGGATCAAACAGCCTTTTTACACAATGTGCAGGATTAACCAGTTAGGTTCCAGAGCGAGAATAACAAGCATGCTTTACTACATAGATGGACTGATTTTACTGTTGTGGGTTTAGTTACACTTTGATATTTTACTGCATTATGTGTCCCCAAAGGAAGTTCACCCTCACTGCCTGCCCCAAAAGCTTGACATGGGGGTAGAATGTGGGAGTACAGTTGGACCTCGGATTACAAGCATAATCCGTTCCAGGAGTATGCTTGTAATCCAAAGTACTCGCATATCAAAGCGAGTTTTCCCATTAAAGTCAATGGAAACGAAAATAATTCATTCCACATTGACTTCAACGGGATGCATTGCGAATGCGGCCAGAGGTGGGAGCGGCGCCAGAGGGCGCTGAAAACGTCCGAAAATGCCAGAGGACAATTCGGCTTGTTTCATGCACCCCCGTACCTCAGGCCAAATTAGGTACTGCAGGCTTATTTAGCTTGAATTATGCACGTCTTGAGAGTCACTCGCAAACCGATTCAGAATAAAAAAAAAAAAATCAAAATGCTCTCAAACCAAGTTACTCTTAAACCGAGGTTCCACTATAGTTAAAATATTTGACAGCTGTCATTGAAACAGGAATACAGGGAAACTTTCCCAATAGAAATAATTGTTTCTGTGTTTAATGTCATAGATGGGTTTCCCCAATGGGAACACAGGTTCTAACCCTTACCTACTCTACAGAAATTCCCCCTTAAAATGACAACTTTATATTGGGGGTAAGATCTTTGCTAACATTTGTCCTGCTATTCCAGGGTCTGATGGAATGCAGATCCAGAACATACATGTTCTAGAGGTGGATATTGCCCTTAGAATAATTCTGGATGCCATACAACTAAGTTGGGAATGCATGAAGTGGAATGAATGCTGGAGAACTGATGTCACAGGTTCGCTGCTGTTGAATCGGCAACATGATCAGAGATTCTCAGCGGTTACCAACAGCTGTTATTCATAACGCATGTTGGCTGAGGATCATCACTACAATCACGCCTAGCTTATCAGCAATAGGCAGCTGCTCTCCATATGAAGGACACTTATGTACACAGCTGGACTAAGTATATTATCTCTGTAATCTCTGGACCCTGTGCAGCATCTCACAGACGATCTGTGGACAGCAATTCAGATTTACCGTGCTGGCTTCAATGTGTGCATCAGCAGCAAAACAGCTACACTTGTATTCTGTAAAATACAACTAATAAAGCTTTAAAGGAACACTAAAGGTTCATTTTTTATTAGCTCAATTGATTGCTGTAAGTTAGAGCATTTAAATATCACTTACCTCGTTTTTCCTTTTGACCTCCAAAACACAGTAATCCAGGTTTGAAAATGCCATTTCCTGTCTCTCCTCTTCTTGCTTTCCACCAGCATCTGCATGGTGGAAAGCAGTATGTGCTCACCCCCTCCCTATGACTGCAGCCCTGCGTGAAGATGCTCTCTTATGCCTCACAGACATGGAGGCTAAGCCTAGTGGGAACTGTAGTCCCCATTAGGCCATGATGTAGCAAGAATGAATGCGCACTGCAAACCAGGAAGTCAGTGAGAATAACGATTCAGGAGTGACGGAGGTGAATAAAACGGCTCGATTTCAACAGGTATCAAACTAGTTACAATGCAAAACATTACGTTTTACTTTATCAGCTACTGTCAGACTTTAATTTAAGAGGAAAATATTTTTGTCTTTACAACCCCTTTAAGTATACCGGGGCTGTTGGTTATTATTGTAGCGCTAATACTACAGGGAGTGCAATTTCTATCGTTCTGCACGCAGCATGCAAGCTTGACAAGATGATAGCATTTTTTTTTTGAGGATCCACAAAAATAGCATGGCTGGAGGAACCTCCACTGCCTGCAGTCAAAATACAATGGTGCAACAGAACAATGATAGCATCCGATTGGATACAGTCGCAATTTGGCTAATAATTGGTGCTTGCAGGACCACCCACAGCTTGAATTTTGATTAGTCTAAAGCCTGCCTATGAGGTAGAGCTGCACGATTAAGCGTTAAAGAATCAAGATCGTGATTCAACCCCCCTCACGATTTTAAAACAGCATTTCCTCGATTCAGTTCTTTGCTCACTACCGACAGCTGTCAAAAAAATAAAAAACAGGCAGCCTGCCAAGTTTATCACAACATTGCTTAGGCGAAGATAACTATAAACATCACATTTAGTTCTTTTAGATCAAAGGAATGAATTGAAGCTAGTTAGAAGCCAGCTGGTTACTAGGCACAGCTGCACTAGATTCTGTTTGCACCAGTTTTGATAAATCTTCCCCAGATATTAATTATGGCAAACACAACTGCCCAGCCCCCTCATAAATAAAAGACAACTTCCAATGATTTTCTTTACTGAAAGGTCCAGAATAGAGCATCTAAAAAAGGCAAGTTGAAATTAGTTTTTAAGTTTTTTTAGGTTATGCTTTGTGAATGAGGCCCGGTAACAAAATTAAAGTACTGTACGTGTTATCTCAATTTGGCTGCACACTTTATAAAGGGTTAGTTCAACTTTTCAGAACACTTTGTAAATCCCATCCTCGTCGCCACTGTTATATCCTCTGTGTTGTGAGAGACACAAGACTCTGGTCTGGGACAATGGATGTTTATTTCAGGTCATCTGTACACTGCAACATGCATCTCAGGACAGTACATCTTATCTGCTTCCTACATGTGGCTACTATGCCCCTTGACCCTTGTCATCACTCCTGGGTGGAGCCAGCCTTAAAGTGCCAGTACATGTGGAACCCTTCAGGTATAACAAAAATGAAGAAAGGTAAACACCGCACAACCTATCCCCCCCCCCCCACTTCCCGCCCCAACTGTACTTCTGTGTTAGATGAGCTGCCAGTGCAGTGGTCCAGTGGATTAAAATCCCCCCCACTCCTCTTCCCCTTTTTTCTGTAGGGCATTCGGGAAGGATCAGAACGATTCTCTGTGCTGATCAGAATTGCGCTCATCCATTCCAGAAGCCCTGCAGAAATAAGAGGGGATTGCATTTCCCAGGACTGCTCGCTGGCTGCATAGGCAGTCACTGCTCATTACCCATAGAGGCAAGTACCACGGGAATAAGGGGGGGGGGAATCTGTAGGCTTAGGCTGTAGGGTATCAGTTCAGCATTCAGTTTGTCTGAAAAAGGTGAACTTCACTTTAAGCACTTTATGTAACCCCAACACTGACTCTTCCTGTAACCTCAAAACTAACCTTCTCTGTATTCCTTGATCCCCACCCCATAACACTCTAAGGCAGGGGTCCTCAAACTACGGCCATCCAGCTGTTCAGGAACTACAATTCCCATCATGCTTAGTCATGTCTGTGAATGTCAGAGTTTTGCAATGCCTCATGGGATGTGTAGTTCCACAACAGCTGGAGGGCCGTAGTTTGAGGATCCCTGCTCTAAGGGCTAGTTTACACTTGCTTCAAAACATGGCTTTGGACAGGCTTTGTTAAAGAGGTTGTAAAAGGTACCATTTGTTTTCCTAAATAGCTTACTTTACTTTATTGCAGTGCTCCTTTACTTACCTCATCCTTCCATTTTGCTTTTAAAATGTCCTTATTTCTTCTGAGAAATCCTCACTTCCTGTTCTTCTGTGTAACTCCACACAGTAATGCAAGGCTTTCACCCTGGTGGAGTGCTGTGCTCGACCCCTCCCTTGGACTACAGGAGATAGAGAAAGAAGCTGTGTGTTAGTGGGCGTTCTGACTCTCCTGCAGTCCAAGGGAGGAGGCGAGCATGACACTCCACACCAAGGAGAAAGCCTTGCATTACTGTGTGGAGATGGAGTTACAGACAGAAGAACAGAAAGTGAGGATTTCTCAGAAGAAATATAAATTTAAAAGCAAAATCGAAGGATGAGGTAAGTGAAGGACGACTGCACTAAGGTAAAGGAAGCTATTTAGGAAAAAATAAATAAAAATTGTACCTTTAACAAAGCCTGTCCAAAGCCATGTTTTGAAAAACCCCTTTAAAGCTCTCTGAATGCCAGGCAAAGCCCTTGCACTAAATAAAATGGTTAGCTTCGATGAGGCTTTAAGCAAGCTTTGCCACAGACTTCAACGGAGGCTTTGAAGTACCACTAAAGCTACATTGGGTATAAGTTTTAAAGCGAAGCCAAAGCAAAGAAAAAGCAGGTGTAAACAGAACTGTAAGCCAACCATTTTATATAGTGACAGGAGCTTTGACTGGTGTTCAGAGGGCTTTAACCACTTCGGGTCCGCGCTATTGACAGAACTCGTCAACAGCGCGGACCTGAGGCGCCGGGGTCACGTCTTTGGACGTCACTTACTTGTAATTCCCCGCGGCGGAAAAACGGTCCCGACGCATCGCCGAGGATTCGATGCGTGTACCCGGCGGCCGCGATGTCCGTCAGGTACACGCGATCGTCTGTGACAGAGCAGGGACGTGGAGCTCTGTGTGTAAACACAGAGCTCCACGTCCTGTCAGGGAGAGGTGACAGATGCTGTTTCTCTTGTACATAGGGAGACAGCATTGGTCACCTCCCCCAGTCACCCCCCTCCCTCCACACAGTTAGAACACACCCAGGCAATACATTTAACCCCTTCCTCACCCCCTAGTGTTAACCCCTTCAATGCCAGTCACATTTATACAGTAATTAGTGCATATTTATAGCACTGGTCGCTGTATAAATGTGAATGGCGCCAAAAATGTGTCAAAAGTGTCCGCAGTAATATCGCAGTCAAAATAAAAATCGCAGATCGCCGCCATTACTAGTAAAAAAAAGATATTAAAAAAAAAATCATAATTCTGTCCCCTATTTTGTAGGTGCTATAACTTTTGCGCAAAGCAGTCACTTATTGTGATTTTTTTTTTTTTTTTACAAAAATACGTAGAAGAATACATATCGGCCTTAACTGAGAAATTTAAAAAAAAAAAAAAAAAAAATTGGGATATTTATTATAGCAACAAGTAAAAAATATATATTTTTAAATTGTCGCTCTTTTTTTGTTTATAACGCAATAAAAAAAAAAAAACGCACGGGCGATCAAATACCACCAAAACAAAGCTCCATTTGTGGGGAAAAAAGGACGCCAATTTTGTTTGGGTGCCACGTCGCACGACCGCGCAATTGTCAGTTAAAGCGACGCAGTGCCGCAAGCTGAAATTTCGCCTGGGCAAGAAGGGGGTTTATGTGCCCAGTAAGCAAGTGGTTAACAAAGCTTGTCCGAAGCCTTCTTTTAAAGCAAGTGTAAACTAGTCGTTAATGTGTGTTGACGCCGAAGCAAGTGTTAATGAGCCCTAACCATCATATTAACTCCTCTTAAAACCTGACCCCTCACTTAGATCATCACTGTGACCTTTACACAAACCCTCACAGATGTAACCGTCAAGGTAAAACCCTTTTGCTGCTCACTAATCTCCCTACGCTGGAATCCTGTGCTGGAGTTTCTGGGGACCTTCTTGTGCCAAAAATTGCCAGCACATCCATGGTTTCCTGATTGCAATGCATTTAAAGGAGGTTTTAAATGGCAGGAAGGTAGAGCTTTCTACTCTAATAAGACATCTTTACAGCGCACAATGCAAACTACATTTTGAAGATTTTATAAGTCAGCTCAGGAATGTAAACGGCAAGCCATAAAAATGAAAGCCAATTACTACAGCAGAGTCACGGGCAGCATTTCTAATGTAATGCACTTTTATAGGCAGTAACTCTGACATCAAATTCTTTAGGATAAAGAAAATCATGGCACTCCAGGAATTGGTGAGTGAGATGAATGCCAATGAGGAGCACAAGAGAACTGCACAGAGCTTCTGTTCCCGCTCGCTAAACTCCTTATGGTTTCCCACCGCCATTGTACCAGTGTACATTCTGTGACAGGCTTAAAGCAGAACTCCAATCAGAAAATAACCTTTTTTAAAGATAAGCCTCATACACACGATCAAATTATCTGACGGGAATTGTGTGATGGCAGGCTGTTGTTGGAAAATCCGATCGTTTGTAAGCTTCATCAGACAATTGTTGTCAGATTTTTCGCCAACAAATGTGGGATAGCATGCTTTGAAATTGTCTGCCAACAATTTGTGTTCATGAATTATCCGATTGTGTGTACACAAGTCTGTCGGACAAAACTCCAAAGTACAAACATGCATGCTCAGTACTAATGCCAACCATAAACACAACATTAGCATAAGTTGCCTAAAGGGTGGCGCTAAAGAGCTGAAAAACACCCTTCGGACAAAAGTGCTACACTTTGTCAGCAAAAAATCTGATTGGTTTACAAGGCTATATAATAAAACCATGTTTTGCTGAATTTTTTACTTTTAATACAGAGCTTCACCCGCAGTACTTATTTTTAGGGTTGTCCCGATACCACTTTTTTAGGACCGAGTACAAGTACCGATACTTTTTTTCAAGTAGTTGCCGATACCGAATACCGATACTTTTTTTAAACGTGTCCCCAAATGCAGCCATGTCCCCCACATATTGCAGCCATTTCCCCCACATACTGCAGCCATGTCCCTCCCATATTGCAGCCATGTCCCCCCCATATTGCAGCCATGTCCCCCCCATATTGTAGCCATGTCCCCCCCATATTGTAGCCATGTCCCCCCCATATTGTAGCCATGTCCCCCCATATTGTAGCCATGTCCCCCATATAGCATGTCCCCCATATACAGCAATGTCCCCCATATACAGCAATGTCCCCCATATACAGCAATGTCCCCCATATACAGCAATGTCCCCCACATATTGCAGCCATCTCCCCCCCCCCCCATTATTTGCAGCCCATATAATATTGCAGCCATCTCCCCCCCCCCCATATTGCAGCCATCTCCCCCCCCCCATATTGCAGCCATCTCCCCCCCCCCCAATTGCAGCCATCTCCCCCCCCCCATATTGCAGCCATCTCCCCCCCATATTGCAGCCATCTCCCCCCCCATATTGCAGCCATCTCCCCCCCCATATTGCAGCCATCTCCCCCCCATATTGCATCTCCCCCCCCCATTGCAGCCATCTCCCCCCCCATATTGCAGCCATCTCCCCCCCCATATTGCAGCCATCTCCCCCCCCATATTGCAGCCATCTCCCCCCCCATATTGCAGCCATCTCCCCCCCCATATTGCAGCCATCTCCCCCCCCATATTGTCCCCCCCCATATTGCAGCCATGTCCCCCCCCATATTGCCCCCCATATTGCAGCATGTCCCCCCATATTGCAGCCATGTCCCCCACATATTGCAGCCATGTCCCCCACATATTGCAGCCATGTCCCCCACATATTGCAGCCATGTCCCCCCCATATTGCATATTGCATGTCCCCCATTGCAGCCATGTCCCCCATATTGCATGTCCCCCCCATTGCAGCCATGTCCCCCACATATATGCAGCCATGTCCCCCACATATTGCAGCCATGTCCCCCACATATTGCAGCCATGTCCCCCACATATTGCAGCCATGTCCCCCACATATTGCAGCCATGTCCCCCACATATACGATGCCATGTCCCCGCCATATTGCAGTCATGTCCCCCCCATATTGCAGCCATGCCCCCCCTACCTGATGATGATGCCGCCGCCGTATATACAAAGCCGCCACCGCCGCGAACATTATAGGCACCTTTCGTTTCAATAGCTCTTTTCCCTGCCGCGCGCCATGTAAAGGACACTTCCTCTTGCTCGGGATTGGACAGATCCATCAAGGGGGAGTGTCTATACACGCTCAGCGGGAAAACAGCTATTCAAAAGGTGCCTATAATGTTCGCGGCGGCTTTGTATATACGGCAGCGGGGTCGGATTTGCTTATACGGCGGCGGTGGCGGGGGGGGGGCAAGTATTCTATTTGGGTATCGGGGGTATTTGCGGGAGTACAAGTACTCCCGCAAATACTTGGTATCGGTGCCGATACCGATACTGGTATCGGTATCGGGACAACCCTACTTATTTTTCTGCTAGATGTCCTCATTCTGGTGGCTAAAAAAACAAACAAACAAACACACATCCTTTGAGCCCAGTCATTCTGTACTCACCTCAGCCTGACAGCATGACTGGACAGTGAAAGGAGAAGCAGAACAATGATGAGCTCATCTCTCGGTCACTCTTTCTCCTCCTATCAGCATGCTTCTTGTCAGCACATGAACAGATTGGCTCCATACACATTTTAAAACTAAACTACTCTTAAAACTGCCCCCTTCTATGTTTACTAACCTGTTTAGGAAAGACGTACTGTCTACACTTACCTATTTTCAGGCTGCTTTGGTCCGGTCATGTGGTCTCACTACCCTGTGTCACAGCCAGTTCTGCTGCAGGGGAGAGTAAGGAGTGCCAACAATGGATGTACCATTGAGGCCTATGGGTGACGTCACTGCTCCAGGCATAACCAGCTGTTAGTCATAGTGTGCTCTCCTCCCCCCTGCAGTTACAGCTGGCTGACAAAGCGGAGATCCCATGGTTGGACCAGAGCGGCTATAGCTGGCAGCACTGATTGACCAGAAAAAAAAACCTACAGGGCGCTTGTACAGAAGTCAAATCGGTAGACCAACATCTGTACAACCACTGTACCCATACATGGATTGAAATGTGTTCCATGTATGGCTGGCTTAAAAGATGTATGGATTTTTTTTGTTTAAGAATCATACTAACCTAGGTAGATGCAGCAAACTGCATCTGTCCCCCAGCTTCTCCAACACCGAGAACCGAGCGATCAAACACTGCTGATCACTCGGTTCTCACAGCTCCCTGCTCTGACTTACTGGAGCGCTGGGCTGTGAAGGGTGCAGAAGCGACCGGCTCAGGCATGTGGGCGGATCCCCACTATTGTCGCAATCTTGCCGGTTCTGTGACGTCAGCCAACAGCGGGCTTTAGCCTGCTGTCTGCTGAAAATGGCTCACAGGAGTGCAGAATGAACTGCGATCCACAGGAGAAGTGCAGCCAAACAAGCTCAATCTGTACTTCTCCTTTAAGTTGGCTTTGATGTAAATATTACTGTCAGTGGTTATTGATGTTTTACGAGCCTGGTCTGTAATTAAAACAGATGCAGTCATATCTTCTCATTACAAATGCAGTCTTGAATACTACACTGAAGACGCATTATATATGTAAATAAAAAATGAAAGGGTCTTCGCATGGAATCAGCCAACCAACTAACATTTTTTTTTTTTCACAAGAAAACAGAACATACATATTTAATTGTAATTCCAAAAGCCCATTGCATTCCATTTAGGTCATTCTTTAATTACAGTACGTGTCGCTATTTTTGAAATGTTACTATAACTGGTTAGTGAGGTCCCACGTCTATTTATTTCTGTCTGTGTCCCGATAACCCAGCTGGCCAGTGATTTCCCATAAGAGTTAAATCTCTGGGGAGTTTGGCTGTATTTACTCTGAATAAATAGAAGTGTTGCTGAGTCATGACTTTTTGTTTGATTGCCATCTGCCGCAAGATGGTGCAGAGCGAATAGGCCTGTCCTCCACAATACCACCTTCTCTATAGCGACATTCTTGATTGAACAAGAAAAAACGCTGACTAGGGAGAAAGTACCAGTTACTTACCGGTAGCTGGATTTCTACGATGTCTTACAGGACGGCACTGTGAGAGTAGACTGGCTCACCTGACAGGAAACACAATCAAAAATGAAGTTTAAAAGGCCCCACCCCTCCCGTGTGCCTCAGTTTAAGATAAGTAACCGCTCTTTAGAACACGGTATAAACAGAGACCCAGAAAAAGGAGGAAAATAGATAGAAGTAAAAGGGAGGGAAGTAGGCCTGCCGTCCTGTAAGACATCGTAGAAATCCAGCTACCGGTAAGTAACTGGTACTTTCTCCCTCGTCTTCCAGGACGGCACTGTGAGAGAAAAGCAAGTAATCCTCAGGCCTACCTTAGGGCGGGACCACCGTCTGTAAGACCTTCCTACCAAAACTCAGGTCTTGAGGAGACAGTAGTTCGACTCTATAATGCCTGATGAACGTATTCCGGCTGGACCAGGTTGCCGCTCTACAGATCTGCTCTATGGAAGCTCCTGCCCTTTCTGCCCAGGAGGTTGCCAGAGAACGCGTGGAATGAGCCTTAATAACAGGAAGTGGTTTACCTGCCTGTGTGTATGACAAAGAGATAGCCTGCCTAATCCATCTGGAGATGGAAGCCTTAGTTGCCTGTTGGCCCTTCTTCTGCCCTGAAAAATTAACTAAAAGGTGAGGGGAAGATCTGAACTCTCTAACCCTCTCTAGGTAAACTAAAAGGCAGCGTCTTACGTCCAGGCAATGGAAAGTGGTTTACTTTTCATTGCTGGGATTTGCGCAAAAAGAAGGAAGTATAACTTCCTGAGACCTATGGAACCTGGTTGCCACCTTGGGAAGGTACAGAGGATCCTGAGTCAAAATAACCCTATCTTCCAAAACCCATAGAAAGGGTTCTTTGATAGAAAAAGCATGCAAGTCTCCAACTCTCTTGGCAGACGTGATGGCTAACAAAAAAGTAAATTTAATCGTAAGAAATTTTACAGAAATGCTGCCTATAGGCTCAAATGGAGCCTTAGTCAGCTGTTCCAGGACCAGGGGAAGATCCCATGAGGGGACCCTGGAAATCTGCATAGGCGAAAGTCTGTCCCTAGCCGTCAGGAACCTCTTGATGAGGGGTTCCGCTGAGAGGCTCTTCTCCAAAAAATATGATAAAGCTGCCACTTGGACTCTTAGAGTTCTAGTAGCTAAGCTTAATTCCACGCCATCCTGAAGAAACTCCAGGATGTCGGGGGTTTTGGGAGAAGAGATCCACCTTGTGGTGCACCAACGGCAAAAGACTGTCCAGACCTTTGCGTAGATGTGTCTGGTGACTTTCTTGTGGCTAGATAGTAGGGTATCTATGACCCTATCCGAGCAGCCCTTCCGCTGCAAGTTCCGCCTTTCAATAGCCATGCCGTCAGGCTGAAAAACCCTGGGTTCGCATGAAAGATCGGCCCCTGCCGCAGGAGATCCGCTCGGAGAGGAAGGGGAAGCGGGGGAGCTAGAGACCAGAGCTTCAGAATGGGAAACCAGGATCTCCGGGGCCACCAAGGAGCGATTAGGATTAATTTTGTCTCCGCGGAGGCCAGCTTTTGTAAGATCCTTGGGATCAGATTCAGCGGGGGAAAAGCGTAAGCCAGACGGAAATCCCAGTCCTGGGCCAGCGCATCCACCCCCTGGGAACCCGGTCCCTGTACAAGGGAAAAGAATTTGTTCACCTTTCTGTTTTTCCTGCAGGAAAAGAGATCTATCTCCGGAACCCCAAACCGCCGACAGATCCAGTCGAAGGTTTTCTGGCATAATTCCCACTCTCCCTGACAAATGGGTTGACGACTCAGAAAGTCGGCCTCCAGATTGGTGGCTCCCCTTATGTGGATTGCCTGAATAGAGGGTACTCTCTGTTCCGCCCAACCCAGGATCTCCAGGGAGAGTGTCAGAAGGGACTGGGACTTGGTGCCCCCCCTGTCTGTTGAGAAAGGCGACTGTTGTAGCGTTGTCGGAAAGGACCAGGACATCTTTGTCCTGAATTCTTCCTTCGAACGCCCTCAGCGCTTCTCCCACTGCCAATAATTCTCGATAGTTGGAGGAGGTCCGTCTTTGACGATGATCCCAGGATCCCTGAGCCCGTAGTTCCTGTACATGGGCTCCCCAACCCCAAGCACTGGCGTCCGTAGTGACCTTCAGTGGATCGGTCTGACTCCACGGACGGCCCTTCAGGAGGTTTTGGTGGTGGAGCCACCACTCTAGGGAGTCCTTGACTATGATCGGAACCCTGACCCGGGAATCGAGAGTGTCCTCCTTCCCGTTCCAGGCGGAGAGGAGGAACCTCTGAAGTGGTCTTGCGTGTAGTTGAGCCCAGGGGACCGCTGGAATGCAGGCGGTCATCTGACCCAACAGTTTCATGATCTCTCTGAGGGAGGGATTTTCTGTAGCCACTAAAGACCCGATCGTCGTCACAAGCCTCTGGAACTTCTCTTGGGGAAGAAAAAGCTTCTTTTCTCGGGAATCTATGATAACCCCCAGGTATACCTTCCGCTGTTCCGGCAGAAGGGAGGACTTTTGCTTGTTGATTATCCAACCAAGCGTCTCCAGAGTGGTCATGACGACGGTCAGGTCCGAAAGGAGCTGATCCTGACTTGGGCTGAAAAGCAGGAGATCGTCTAAATAGGGGACGAGGGAGATCCCCTTCAGATGTAGATGAGCCATTACCTCCGCCAGGATCTTCGTAAATACCCTTGGGCTGGAGGCCAGACCAAAGGGGAGGGCAGCAAACTGCCAGTGCTGAATTCCCTGTGCGGAGGCGAGGGCAAATCTCAGAAACCTCTGATGTCCCGAAAAAATCGGGACATGCAGGTAGGCGTCCCTCAAATCTATGGTTGCCATAAAGACGCCCTCTAACAAAAGACTCCTGAGGCTGTGAACGCTTTCCATCCGGAATCTTTTGTAGAGGAGATGGGAGTTCAGAGGTCTCAGATTGATTATCAGTCTGAACTTGCCGTCCGGCTTGGGAACCACAAAAATGTGGGAGTATACTCCCTGACCTTGTTGGTCTGGTGGGACTGGGATTATGACCCCCTGTTCCGCCAGACTTGTAATATTCTGGGAGAGGCCTATAGCTTTGCTGGAGTCCCTTGGGAGGTGGGTGAGGAGAAAGGCCGGGGGGGGGGGCTCTCTGAACTCTAAGTGGTAACCCTCCCTGATTATCTGTAGGACATGGGGACTCTGGGTTATGTTCTCCCAGGCTGGAAGAAACCTGGCGAGCCTGCCCCCCACCTTCCCGTCACTTGGTGTCCTTTCCGGATGGTTTGGGATTGGCAAAAAGGATCCCCCCCTTTGGTCTATCCTTACCAAAGGGCCAACGTCGACTGGTGGATTGTCCTTTGTCCGGGCCGGAATCTTTCTCTGGCTGGGACGAAAGGACCGCTTCCTACTCTGCCTAGGTTTTGAAGGGAACTTATTCCCCTTCTCAGAAGACCTGGATAAAGCCTGATCTAAGGCTTCCCCAAACAAGAGGGAACCCTTGAAGGGGAGTGCACATAGGCGGCGTTTTGAGGCAAGATCACCCCTCCAAGTTTTTAGCCAGACGGCCCTCCTAGAGGCATTAATAAGGGCCCCGGTCTTGGCTGAGGCGCGAATGGTTTCTACCGCTGCGTCTGCCAGGTAGGCCACTGCCCCGCTAATAAGTTGGAGAGAATCTCGTATCTCCTTAGTCTTGGAAGAATTGGGGATATGGTCTAGAAGTTTGGAAGTCCAGGCGTCGGCATTTCTTGCCACGCAGGCTGAGGCCAATGCAGGACCAAGGGCGGCTGCATTGGCTTCCCAAGCTCTACGGAGAGAAGTGTCGGTACACCTATCCATGGCATCCTTTAAACTGCCTGAGTCCTCAAAGGAAAGGTCTGACTGTTTTGAGACCTGTGCCAAGGAGGCATCAAGCTTAGGGACCTTAAAAAAGGTGTCTACTACCTCCGTTTTAAAGGGACAGCGGCGTTTCCAAGTTTTGAAACTAGGTAAGCTCTTTTCAGGTTCTGCCCACTCCCTGAGGATAATGTCCTTTAGTGACTGATGGACCGGGATGGTCATGGTTTGAGGTTTTATTAAACCCCTGTACATCCTGTCCTGGGCTGAGACCTGCTCTGCTGGTTCTTGAATGTGCTCTGTAGCATAAACAGCCGCTAAAAGACCCTCCATATCATCAGTAGGAAACATATATTTTCCTGTCCTGGTATCCTCCTCCTCCTCTTCCTCCTCCTCTGCCTGGCTGTCAACCAGGGATTCACTACGTAAGGCTAACTCGGACTCCTCAGAATCCGAGGGGTACACTCTACGAGCCTGTAGTGGTACAAACGGACGAGAGGTTGAAGAGGATTCCTGGGAGGAGGGGCCCGGAACCGGGGAATCAATGTTCTTTCTACTTAGGGAAGATTGAAACTCCTTTAGGGTAGATAGCATCTCGGTCTGAACCGAGAGAAATTGCTTCATAATCTGTGAGGTTTCCTTCCCTGTTAGCTTACAGATGCACTTAGAACAAAATGGCTTGTTATGCTCAACTGGTAATTTGTCATTGCAATTGCCACATCTCCTAACACGTTTAGGAGGCTTAGCCACTCTGCTGGCCTCCCCCTGGGCAACAGGGTCTTCACCTAAACATATCAGGGAGAAACATATGCCCATTAGCCTTCACCTCTCAGGATTAGGGGAGGGGGGGGGGGAACAACAACAAACCCCCTATGAAAAAGGAAAGACTCACCCTTGGTGGTTTCCTCTGCAGCCATAGGAAAACGACGGTCCTCCTCCATAGTCGCGTGTGCCGAGGAGAGGTCTTCCATGAATACGCTCTGAGACCGCCAGGCCCCTCTATCTCCCTGGCTGCTTTATCGTGTGCCCCGATCGCCTGCAGCGTCTGTCCGGTGGGGGCCGCCATCTTGCCGCGCGGGAGCGGAATGACGTCACGGCGCCGTGCGCGTCATCAACAGGCGCCCGGATGCTAATGGCGCCGCTCGGAGCGGCGCCTAACTACCCGCCATGCGGTCCGGCGAACCCCCGGACGGAGCCAGCAGGAAGGGGAGGCCTTCGCCCAACCTCCAAGGTAGGAACCAGGCGGGGGGGAGAGAGGATGTGGCCTCTTCGGAGCACTGGAGAGCCCTGCCCTCCTAGGAGGCTCCGGCGTTCAGGGGAGTCTGTGACTTCAGAGAGGAGAGGACCTGTTGATGAGGAGGAGCCAGAGGAGGGGGTCCCCTGGACTAAGATGAAGGGGAAACCCCCCGGGGGGTAGCAAGCTACACCGGACCCAACGGCACCCAGTACCTGCGGTCCGGGCTCCGGGGGGGGGGACCACCAGCCCCAGGCTTTAGGTCATAAGAAAAAAATAAACGTTTCGCTGAAAGGGAAACACAATCAGAACTGAGGCACACGGGAGGGGTGGGGCCTTTTAAACTTCATTTTTGATTGTGTTTCCTGTCAGGTGAGCCAGTCTACTCTCACAGTGCCGTCCTGGAAGACGAGGGAGAAAAACAGTTTTTAATTCAACCACTTGTAGGATCGGGTGCAAGTCACTGTCAAGTCACCACAACCAAAGCCTGGGTGGCCGGGGGTGCAGAGGGCTGCAAAAAAAAAAAAAAAGTTGCATTTATTTTGCATTGAATATATATATATATATATATATATATATATATATATATATATATATATATATATATATATATATATATATATACACACACACACACATACATATACACACATACATACATACACACACACACACATTTATATTGTGTACCTGTACACACAGAATCACAGAATGTAAAAAAAAAAAATTTAATTTTAAGTATTGAGTATTTTAAATGCCCATTTGTGTTTTTTTTTTTCCATAAATAATTGTGCCTGTGAACATACTAGAAAATTTAATGGATGAATTCCAGGCACAAAAAATAATAAAAATTTTAACATTTTAGCTACAAAAAGATATAGGCATAAAAAGTCTTTGCAAACACAGATATTACATAGTAAAAGTAGATATTAGTAGTGATATTATCACTGTGCTGTACATAGCATGCACAGAAAACATTGCTGTGAGAGGGGCCCAGCAGGTCCCACCCACTATAGGTGGTCTGCAGAAAAACACAGGAGAGGGCAGAGACCAGACCAGTCACTCTGCACAAGGGGAGAAAGCGTCAGACACGGGTCTTTATTACAGGAAGTTCCTGCACAGAGGCACACTGGATAGATCTAGAGGAAATTCACAAAGCACACTCTGAATTTAAGTATGAATACACATGCCTCTTGTATTACCCTGGATTTCAGCTTTATCTGCTCCAAGAAGAGTCGCTTCCCAAGTCTAACCCCCTTCCTCCCCATAGGCTTCTTATCTGGGATTGTCGAATTACTGTCTGTGCTGCTCCAGCTCCTCCATCCCTCCCATTAATTCCCTTCATAACCTTTTAGTTTGTGACAAGCAGAGGAGGAGAAGCAATGGGAAGTACCATAGCGCGTTCCTTGAGTGAGTCTCCTGGGGCTGCCGACATCACATTCAAAATGATGGCACCCAGAACAGGCTTCTTAAATGTCTACAAAAGTTGAACATTTAAAAAAATATGTTAAAGGGTTACTATAGGAAAAAATATGTTTTGCTTTAAAATAAAAAACATGTTATACTTACCTCCACTGTGCAGTTCGTTTTACACAGAGTGGCCCCGATCCACGTCTTCTGGGGTCCCTCGGCGACTGTCTCTGGTCCTCGCCGCAAGAATTTACCACAGTCATGCGAGAGCACTCGCATGGTGGTGAGTCTTTGCGGGCGTGCTCCCGCGATACAGTGATCGGCCTTAGCCGCTCACTGAATCACTCGGCCCCCGCCCCTCGGTGCGCCACGTCACTGGATGTGATTGAGAGCAGCGCCAGCCAATGGCTGCGCTGCTCTCAATCCATCCACTCTAGCCAATCAGCGGCCAGGCTGAGCGGCGAAGAGGATCTCGGGACCGAGCACGGGACTTTCGAGGGGTCAGGTAAGTAAAACGGGGGCCGGGGGGCGTCATCAGATGTTTTTTCACCTTAATGCATAGATTGCATTAAGGTGAAAAAAAAAATTCTTTACAACTTCTTTAAAATGTGTTTATAATCTTAATGGAATATTTTTGTTGAAATAATAATCTGGAAAGGGTTATTTTCAACACTGATGATGCAACAGAGATCCAACTACTTTCTATTGAACAGATACACTGCACTGAACTACCCAAAGACTGCCATCTACAAGGCTTTTCTTCAATTGATGGGAGATGGTTAGGCAATCAAATAATCAGCCCTACAGCTAAAGACCTTCAATGAGATACAGTAGATACAGTGGGTAAAATAAGTATTGAACATTTTTCTGGGTAAATAGATTTCTAAGAGACGGTTCACACAGGGACGACCTGTCAGGCGACTCAGCCTTAGAAAAAGGTTCCTGTACGACTTTGGGGGCGACTCGGGGCAACTTGCATTGACTTCAATACAGGAGTAATTTTGCAAGTTGCCTCTCAAGTCGTCTTAAGATCGCCTTGCCGAGTCGCCCCCAAAGGCGTGCCGCCCATGTGTAAACCAGCTCTAAAAGGTGCTATTGACATGAAACTATCACCCATGCAATCCATACAAAGAAACCAAAACAAATGCGTTCAGAAATTATGTGTAATAAAATGGAAAGAGGGTAAAAGTATTGAACACATGAAGAACGTTAGGTGCAAAACGGCATGGAAAGCAAAGACACCAGTAATTAGAAAGCAATCCTGCCCCTTGTCAGTTCAAATTAATATCAGCTAGTTCAGTCTCAGCTGATGGTCTATAAAAAAAGGTGTCTTATTACCAAAGTGTCACACAAGAAACATCTCATGATGGGTAAAAGCAAATAGCTCTCTCAAGACCTTTGCAACCTTACCGTTACAAAAACACACTGATGGCTTTGGTTACAGAAGGATTTCTAAACTTCTGAATGTTCCAGTGAGAACTGTAGGGGCCATAATCCGGAAGAGGAGAGAACATAATTTCACCATAAACCACCTACGACAAGCTGCTCCTCGCAAGATTTCTGACAGAGAAGTGAAAAGAATTATCAGAAGAGTCGTCCAAGAGCCAAGGACCACTTGCGGAGAGCTTCAGAAAGACCTGAATTTAGCAGGTACAGTTCTTTCAAAGAAAGCAATAAGTAATGCACTTAACCGCCATGGCCTGTATAATATATACTGGGAAAATATAGTCTGGTCAGATGAGACCAAAATTGAACTCCTTGAATGCCATAATACACACCATGTTTGAAAAGTCACTGAACATCACCCCAAAAAACACCCCCATACATCGAGCCTAGGCTCACACTGACAGCGGGAATGAAAGGGTGCGAGTTCAGCTGAACTCACACCCTTTCATTCCCGACTTTGGGAGCGATTTCAGAGACATCTGTGTGGGTTTCTGCAGATGCACAGATGTCTATTGAAATCGCACCCTGAAGTCGCCAAAGGTAGTACAGAAACTACTTGTGGGAATTGGTGTGGCGCCGAAAATGCGGCGCCACACCAATCCAGATGGTACCATTGCCGGCAATAGCCGCCAATTTGGCATGCGATTTGTCAAATCGCTGCAATGTGGACCAAGGCTGAAGGAGGGATGAATGGAAAAATGTACCAAGACATTCTTGATAAAAATCTGCTGTCATCTACCAGAATGAAACAAGGGTGGACATTTCAGCAAGGCAATGATCCCAAACACAAAGCCAAGGAACATCTCAATTGAATTTAAAAAAAGAATGGCCCAGCCAATCACCTGACTTGAATCCAACAGAAAATATTTTACATACAGGACGCTTCTTAAAGCAGTAATTACCAACAAAGGATTTTGTACGAAGTATTAAAGTGTTACTAAAGCCAGATTTTTTTTTTTAGAAAAATAATAAACGTTAAACTTACCTGCTCTGTGCAGTGGTATTGCACAGAGTGGTCCAAGCCTCCTCTTCTGGGGTCCCCGGCAGCGATCTTGGCTCCTCTTCTTTTTAAGACAACTGCTTGCTATGGGGAGAAACAAAGTCTGCGCACTCCCAACCTGTATCTCTATGGAGCCACACTCCATAGACTTACACAACGGGACTTAGGCCCGCCCCCCACTTCCTCTTCACTTCATTTGATTAACAGAGAGAGCTAATGGCTCCGGCTACTTCTTGAATGCTGTGTAAAGAGGAAGTAAGAGAGGAATAGATGCAGCCCTGGTCTATTCTCCCCTCTCTTACTCTTCACACAGGGAAAAGCGGGGGGGGGGGGGGGGGGTGGACACATAGAAATTGAAAACGTTTTTTACCTTAAAGCGGAGTTTCACCCTAAATATAAGATCTCCCATGCGCTTCAGCATACTGGCGTCAGCGCCAGTATGCTGGGTTTTTTTTTTTTTTATAGCACACTTACTGTTTTATCGTAGAAATCCTTTTCTGTCCCCCGCGGTGGACGGCGCCAGTACAGCGCGTCACATCTTCCTAAGATACCCGATATGGACTCGGGTATTTCCGGCGCTATGCGGCGCCTGCGCACAGACAGGACTAGACGCTAGAGCTGACTGCGCAGGCGCCGTATTTCTCCGAGTCCTATTTCGGAGAAATACGGCGCCTGCGCAGTCAGCTCCTAGGTCTGTGCGCAGGCGCCGCATAGCGCCGGAAATACCCGAGTCCATATCGGGTATCTTAGGAAGATGTGACGCGCTGTACTGGCGCCGTCCACCACGGGGGACAGAAAAGGATTTCTACGATAAAACAGTAAGTGTGCTATAAAAAAAAAAAAAACCCAGCATACTGGCGCTGACGCCAGTATGCTGAAGCGCATGGGAGATCTTATATTTAGGGTGAAATACCGCTTTAATGCAAACAATGAATTAAGGGGAAAAACGTTTTTAGGTTTAGTAACACTTAAATACATTTCAGTTTGGCGATTTCAATACTTTTTCCCTGAGTCATTCCATTTTGATACACATAATTTATGAATTTATTTGCTTTGGTTTCTTTGTATGTATGGATTGCATGAATTGTTACCGACATGGTAAAATTTTCATGTCAATAGCACCTTTAGAAATATATTTACCTAGAAAAATTGTGATGCGATCCATCTATCCATCCATCCATCCATCTATATCTCCCGTTTTCTAATGCTGTCTCTTGTGCCTCCACGCTACCTCCTGGAAAAGCTGGGTATTTGAATTCCCTTGAGAATGCCCTCCTACACTGTGTTGCCCAGAGTTGCCATTTAACACAGATTAACTGAAGCTGCTAAAAAATGTATTTTACATTGTATTTAACTACAGTAGTAACCATGTAATGTTTTTTATGCTCTTTGCATGAGATTTGCGGTTAGCATAAAACTTCATATAAACATACTTACATGCTGTAAACTTAGTTTAACAAAAAAAAAACCCACAAGAAAAAAAAAAAAAAAAAAAAAAAACACACACACTCAAACACGTTGATAAAAGAAAACAAACATGTCAAAAGCATTTCCCCTAGAAAAATCCAGCTAAAAGGAAATACCAATATTTCAACACAATCAAGCAGAGACTGAAGTCACTACTATGCAGGGATGTGGTCAATCAATGGCAATACAAAAAGCGGGTAGTCGTGGTTATGACTATGTGACCCTTTACCTTCTGAATCTGTGCAACATAATGGCAACAGCTGTAGTCCAAGGCCAGATTTCAACTATATAACAGTATTTACCATCTAGGGCAGCCTTTCTCAACCTCTTTACCGCTGGGGAACCCTAAAAATAATTTTCAGGTCTCGAGGAACCCCTGATGAAACCCATTCATTGGGGGTCAGTGGGAACAATGCTTTTTTTTTTTACAGTAGTGGTAAGAATGCCCCTCTTACGTTGATGTAATACCACTGGCTCCTCCAAATGGAATTGGCTCAGAACTATGTAGGCACTATCAAACTGGAGGTAAATCAGCCACAGCTCAAGGAACCCCTAGCCACCTCTGGACTGGAGGAACCCTGGTTGAGAATCGCGGGTCAAATACAGCCCTTCAGGCCCTCATATGGCCCTTACACCTCTCCTGTTGTGTAGGGGCAGTACGATGTGTTGTTACAACACAAGGAAAGGTTTACTTGAAGTGTTCCATAATGACAGTCTACAGTGCAGTGTGTGTTGTAGTAATGCAGCATGTCATGTATGTCATGTATGTGTACATTGCCAGAGCGTGGACCTGAGGATAAGAACTACTCACTTTATATGATATAGAGATAAAACCATCTTCTTGTATAGCAGCATTATTCAGTCAGTATTACATCGGTGTAACATTCCTAATGGTCTCAGCCTGATGGGCAATTTCAGTCCAGCCCTGATGATTCACATATGGGTGTCACATTAAAGGAGTGGTTCAATGTGCAATGACCTTACAGCAATGCGCCAGAGGATTCAATAAACATTATAGCACATGCTGAATCTCTAATTCAACACAGAAAACGCCGTCTGTGCAAAAAACACTTATGACTTTTGGTGTGAAGAAAAGATTAAGTGGAGCTAGCATCAAATATGCGACGTGGATCTTTTTCAACAAATGTGTAAAGGCAACACTTATGCCGCGTACACACGGTCGTTTTTTGCGATGAAAAAAAACGACGTTTTCTGTGAAGTAAAAAAACTACGTTTTTGAAACGTCACTTTTCAAAGACAATTTTGCATACACACCATCGTTTTTTCACAAAAAGCGAGGTTACGTTCACCACTCTTTTCCATTGAAGCTCGCTTCATAACTAGCTTCTGGGCATGCGCGGGTTGAAAAACGTCGTTTTGAACAACGTTTTTGCTACACACGGTGACTTTTTGTGAAACAAAAAACGACGTTTTGAAAAACGACACAAAAAATTCAAGCATGTTGGAATTTTTTTTTGGTCGTTTTTTTTAAGACAAAAAACAACGTTTTGCCCACACACGATCAATTTAAATGACGTTTTAAAAAACGTCGTTTTTTTTCATTGCAAAAAACGACCGTGTGTACGCGGCATTACAGGTATTTATCTTTTACAGAAGTTAAACTGAGATGTTAGCTCAGAGAATATACAATTATCGAAATCCTGTTGCCTGTGTAGTTTTGTCACAAAATGTTAGATGAGCACAGATCAAACTCTGATGTAGCCTTTCACTTTGTGACGTGCTAATGTTGCAATCTGATCACCTGGAGAAAATGCTTCCCCTCGTCAGCGGCAGACCGCGTGACATGATGACAACCTAGGCAAAGTCACTGGACTGGAGATTAAAGTAAGATTAAAGGCATTTTTTTTCTTAAAATAAAAAACAGGTTATACTTACCTGCTTTGAGCAGTAATATTGCAGAGAGCGGTCAGTTACCTTCTCTTTGGTGGTCCCCTGCCCTTGCTGTTCGCTACTTCTCCCTCTGAGTGCCTCCCTCAGCATGCCAGGTGCTAAGAAAGCACTTGTGCAAGCATGCTCCCGAGCCAGGCTGTGAGAGTCCAAAGGCACACACAGAGTCGGCAAGCCATGCTCCCTCCTCACAGGAGTTTGACTGATAGCAGCAGAAGAGAGGAGAGTGGGGCTGCAGCCGGGACAGAGCTGGATAAGTGAGAGGAGTCAGGTGAGTATTTAGGGATTGGGGTGGGGACAGGTAGTGGGGCGTTTTTAGAATGTAAACAAAACAAACATGGATTTACATCATTTAAAAAATGTGTGGGGGGGGGAGTCGCCCCTCATCCCTAAAATCCATACCAAACCCTAAAGTTCCCCCTATGTGAATGAGTATGAGGTACATACCTCCCCTGCACAGTAAACTGGTGTAATCTATTTCTGATTGTAAATGCACATGCTTTGCCACTAAGAACCCCACAACTTAATTGCAGGATTTGCTGGTGCGGCAATAAAGACTTCATTTGGCCTAAAACGGTCAGCACTTGACCTGAATTTGCTGGCCAGTCATGGATAAACTAGCCGACACCTAAAATCTATGCCACTTGTAGATTTCTATTTCATAGTGGAATCGTGGATTTCAAATAAACTGGAGATTTCAAAATCCCTCGTCACACCCACAGGCATCCACAACCTTCTTTCTAAGGCCCTTTTAGAGCTCTTTTGATCTTGGCATAAAAACACAACAATCATCAATAGCAAAGAAAACACCAGCCTCCAGATATACAAGTAATAAACCACAAGAAAAAGGAAACAAAGTTGTTTTCCTTCGAGTGTTGCCACCATCCCAGAATCATAGGAATAAACCCTAAAAGGGCATAAGTACCCCCCGGTACGACGGGATTTTATGGGCGAACAGCAAGAATGAAAAAATTATAAAAAATGTATTAGAAAATCTTAATTCTCTTAAAAATAACTGATTATATGCAAATCAAAATGTGTAGAACACATTGATAAATTTGCACAATATACAGAAATTGATACACTCGAGTATAAGCCGAGGCACCTAATTTTACCACAAAAAAAATAGGAAAACGTATTGACTCAAGTATAAGCCTAGGGTGTCCTTCTGAATGCCTCACTGTGTCCATGCTTCACTGTGCCCATGACTAGACTGACGTTTAACATGGGAGTCTATGGAAGGGGTGCCTGGCATTGAAAAAAATCGGTGCTTCCCAGACAACAAACTTTGCACACTTGTAGAGAAGAAATGGGGCTAAATGTGTGCCAAGTTTGGGATCCAGGGAACCTATGACCGGACAGTACCGGGCCCCCAAATTCACCGGAGAAATTACCGTTTAACATGGGAGTCTATGGAAGGGGTGCCCAGCTTTGTAGAGGAAGAGTGGGGCTACATGTGTGCCAAGCTTGGGATCCAGGCGAACTACGGCCGGCCGTTACCAGGACCCAAAGTCCGGGAGATCAGGTGCAAAAAGGTGACACAAATATAAGCCGAGGGGGGCATTTTCAGCACACAAAAAAATGTGCTGAAAAACTCAGCTTATACGCGAGTATATAAGGTAGTCATGAATTTAAAACATTTATACAAATTTCCAAGAAAGAAGAATTTTCTCCTCTAGTCCAACATGTTTCAGGAATACCAATCCTTTCTTCGGAGGCTCTTGGTAGGAGATAGTACAAATATCTTCTAAAAGATATGAGGCTATATATCAGATATATGAGGTTTTCCGCAAGCATACTTGCTTAAAAAAAAAAAAAAAGAAGGTTCTAATCATTGGAACCCATTTAGGAACTCCAGATTCTATTTCATGGATTTGAAGTAGTGCCAAATATAAGGGTGCACCATGTTCCAATTCTGCATGATCATTATGATTGTAAACATAAAAACACCTGTGTGTTAATTCTAAGTGTCATTTGTTCCACTACAACACCTGTATCTGTAAGCACTATTTTAATAAAGATATAATGTTTGCATGTTCAAACATGTTGAAAAAAAACCCAACCAACAATTTTCTATGGGATGTACTTCCTTTGATAACATGACTGTATATTTTCAGCCTGTGTTTGTTGGTGCTCTGCATAGGCTGTTATTGGGCTTCAACTTTCAGAACAGCAGTAACTAATAAAAAAAACTCATGCCTGTGTTGAATCTTACAATATTAAAATTGCATTAAACTGGGAAAAAGATATTGAAGCAACAGGGAATCTTCCTACAGAAAAGTAAAACAGCCAATAACCTAAGCAAGAAAACGCATCATGTCTTTATTAGATTTCAGGTCCTCTAAGACTTTTAAAAATGGGATAATGACCCCCTGTTTCGACAGTAATTTCTTGGTGCAGCAGAAGCAATCGTGCATGTCCTGTAGAGCTGTACTGCATGTGCATTTTTTTTTCTTTTTCCCCAGATATACACTTTAACAGCTTACGCAAATGTGTGATGAGCCCCTTACAGCTTAAAGAGGGGCCATGTTTATGCATCCGAGAGGCACAGTTGTTTCAAAAAGCCCCAGCCAGAAGCCTGTAAAAAATTAGGGACAGGTTGACAGATGCAGGCGACTTGCTTAGGTCTCTACATCCAGAGGATTGACCAAGTCTACCACATATCCTAAACATGGATTACTTTCTATTCTGCTGGGATGGCATCTTGGTACTCTTATGCCTCGTTTACCGTTTGGAAGGGTTAGAATGGTCCGGCCTATTCAGGCGAGTGTTGCCACTGCAAGTCAGACTGTCGGGGGCCATACAGGGTTTAGAAAAAATGCCTAGCGTGTCCGCCAATAAGTGGAGTGTATTGTAACTCCGCCCTAACCGAACCATTTTCTGTGGCCCCACATTATAAGCAGGTGCGGTATGGTTCGGTTGTATGAGCCGCTTTCGTAATGGAAACACAAAATAGCGCACCGTACCGAACCGCTCAGGGGAAACGAGGCATTATTGTGAAACTCTTGGGCATCCGTTTTTTGGGGGTCACAAAAGAAAATCATATGCAGTTTTTTGCAGTGGCAAGATTGAGATTTGGCCACAGTTTTAGACCTCACCTGAAGTACAAATACTTTGCCCATTATTTATCTGTTTAAAAGGATAGCTAAACATTAATTTTACATGTTAAAGTGTTCTAACAATCAATAATTTATGTACATGGCATCTCCGTGTGCCTGCATGGGTTTCCTCCCACAGTCCAAAGACATGCTGGTAAGTCAATTGTCTCCCGTCTAAATTGGCCCTAGTATGTACAAGTCTGAGTTAGGGATTTTGGATTGTAAGCTCCTTGAGGGCAGGGACTGTTGTGAATGTACAATATGTAAAGCGTTGCGTAAATTGACGGTGCTATATAAACTAAATACTGTACAGTACTTTATGGATTATTATAGAATATCTGCTTCTGATGGATCTTTTGCTCCAGTTTCCCAACCGCACTTATACGGGTTATTGCCGTTCTCAAGCCTCTATTTTGCTAAAACATTAGCGAATATAAAAACAATACGCTTCCCAGGAAAACGTTCTATACAGGTTCTGATTCATTTGGCCCTTTCAGATAAATTAACTTATTTTAGGGTCACTGGCCTTTTAAACTGTTAAAACTTGTAATCCATTTGGAATCCATAGGGCTGTGCTTTCTTGGCGTTCATGTAAAAATAAATGGAAAGCCCTGTGAAACCACCATGATCTTAAATTCAAGTGTTCAGCCAATATAACACACCTAAAAATTCAGGGTGGTCCACCATGAGATGGAAATAATTTGTAACACATTTTTTTTTTCCTCAAAGCATCAGTAAATACATCTTTTGGTTAAATAATCATCTTCCAGTCCATGAGCTCCTGTTCTGGTACAATGATCAGACACTTTTTGTGTCTTGTTTTTTAAAAGAAAAGCTGTAGCAGAGTACTAAAGTCAAAGTCCAGTGAACACCTAAACTTATTTTCCAGGCAAGAGGAGAAGGGCTTGGATCCTCACAAGCTTTTATTGATGATTATGTCCCCACTGGGTATATCTCATGCCATTTCTTGTCCCTCAGATGTTACAAGTAAGGGTATGACACTTTACAGTTGTCACCAGGACAGTTGTCCCTACTAGAGGAATTCCACCTACTAGTAACAATAAGATTTAGAATTTCTTCATTATTTTCGGTCGTGGCGACGATGGTCACCATGAAAAAGAGTAAGGCCGCGTACACACGATTGAATTTGTCCGCTGAAAACGGTCCGCTGGACCGTTTCAGCAGACACATCCGATCGTGTGTATGGGCTAGCGGACAGGTTTGTCCATCGGACAAATTTTTTTTGTTTTTTTGTTTTGTTGTTTTTGTCTCAATTCGAAAACAAATAGGTGTACAGAGTACAAATTCCCGCACTTACAGTATGTAATGATTTTTTTCATTTCCAAGCATGCATGGTCTTGGTCACGCAATTTTATGGTCACTCAATACAGACAAATACTGTACTGATTAAATGAAAAATCATTCAATCTGTTATCTTCAGGGTTTTTTTTCTCAAACAATAGGTGCTGGAACTCAACCACGACCACCCACACACACCCTCCAAATCACATCAAATAGTGGGTGTGGACAGTCAAATTTCACGAACAGTAGGAGGGTCTTAACCACTTGACCACTGGGCACTTAAACCCCCTTAATAACCAGACCAATTTTCAGCTTTCGGTGCTCTCGCATTTTTAATGACAATAACTCAGTCATACAACACTTGTAACTTTTTTCCCACAAATAGAGCTTTCTTTTGGTGGTATTTGATCACCTCTGCGGTTTTTATTTTTTTCGCAATTAATGAAAAAAGAACGAAAATTTTGTAAAAATATGAATTTTTCTTAATTTCTATCATAACATTTTGTAAAAGTAATTTTTCCTCATAAATTTGGCCTAAAATGTATACTGCTATATATTTTTGGTAAAAAAAAAAAAAAGAAAATTGAATATTTAGTCTGGGTGAAAGTTATGGGGTCTACAAGCTATGGTACCAATTTCTGAAAATTGATCAATTTGATCACACCTGAAGCACTGACAGCTTTTCTCATTTATTGAGACCCTAACAAGCCAACAGGCGGCACTGCAATGGTGCAGGTGGAACTGGTGTGGCACTGGTGGGCACAGATGGCACTGGTGGGCACAGGCGGCACTGGTGGGCACAGGCGGCACTGGTGGGGTGCAGATGAGCACCGATTGGCACTCGTGGGCACAGGCGGCACTCGTGGGCACAGGCGGCACAGGTGGCACATGCGGCACTGATGGGCACAGGTGGCACTGATGTGGTAGTGTTGTGGCACTGGTGGGGCACAGGTGGCACTGGTGTGGCACAGGCGGCACTGGTGTGGCACAGGCGGCACTGATTGGCACTGATGTGGTAGTGTTGTGGCACTGGTGGGGCACAGGTGGCACTGGTGGAGCACAGTTGGGGCACTGGTGGGGCACAGGTGGCACTGCTGGGGCACTAATCTCTCTCCTCTTCTCTCACGCTGCAATGGTGTGAGGAGAGGAGAGAGATGACCTACACTGCTCTGTTTACATTTGTGATCGCGCCGTCATTGGACGGCGCGATCACGCGGTAAGGAGCCGCTGCCATTGGCTCCTTACCGAGATCACCGACGCTGCGGGTCTCGTGGACCTGCCGAGCGCTGTGACCGCGTGTGCGCGCCCACTCGGGCGCGTGGATCTGACGCACACCATTGTTTACACACGTGATCGCGCCGTCATTGGACGGCGCGATCACGTGGTAAGGAGCCGCCGCCATTGGCTCCTTACCGCGATCACCGATGCTGCGGGTCCCGTGGACCTGGTGAGCACCGGTGATCGCGTGTCCATGGACGTCCTGTTAGAGTACAGGAAACGCCTTGTAGACGTATTTCGTCTATAGGGCGGTGATTAAGTGGTTAAAGGGGCATTAAATACCAGGATTTATTACATACAGAGTGCAAAGCTATCACTTGTAGACACATAAACTGGACTTCTGTGTTTACAAGTGATGGTGGTAAGCAGGAACCCCCCCCCACCCAAGGGTCTGAGTCTCCGTTCCACCAAGTTCCCCCTTAAAAAAAGCCCTTGTCGCTTTGGATAATATTGCATTAATTGTTGTGATCAGCACTTCAAAGCTATGTACTGATTAAATTATTAGGAGATTGCTATGAACTCTTATTTTTTGTCCACTTTTCTCATCGTGTGTACTAAATTAGAAAGACCGGTACGTACAGTATATGTTCGAACATCCAGAGGTCTACCCCAAAGTGGGGCACATAAACACAAGCAAATGAGACCATATGGCATCAAACAATTTAATGCAGTTTCTAAGGAAGTAGGTACGTCTTTTAAACTAGATACACTTGTTAAGATCTGTGATCCAGTCAGATAAGGTAAGGGAGTGTGGCAAGATCCATCGAAGGGGGCTTTGCCTGCAGGCCACAAATAGGGTGCAAGAGACATTAGTCAGCATGTGTGGAGAGTCTATGGAGGTGGAATCAATATAGTCCAAAAGGCAAGTGAAAGGTTCAAGAGGGAGATTGACCTACAATAGCTCATTAAGTGTAACAACCACCCCAGCCCAATGTTTTTGTAGTTTGGTGCATCACCATAAAAGATGGATGGAGGAAATTCTGGTCACTTCATCTAGCACAGGATGGGCCAATCCTTACTCCTATGGAGCAAAGAAATTTGGGGGTTCTATAAACCCTGTAGCGTATAACCATCTGGGTTAATCTGTGTGAAGGCGCAGACGAAAACTAGGAGGGAGGTAATGCAAAACGTCTTCCCAGAGATCCCCTAGAATAAGGGAATTTCAATAAAAATGTATGCAGCATGGAAGCCCACACAATCTTGTCTCAAACAGGCATGGAGGAGAACGAGACAGAGGCTAGATCCGATTGAGCCTGTATGACGTGTCCAGTGGGAAAAATTGGTAGAACCACCTAGGATTGAGGGGGAACTCTGTTGTCAGCTGTGAAACCTTTTGAGAGAGCCAGTCTCGTATACAGTAGTTGAGCTATGGTTCATACACCGGCATGCAGGGCCGGTGCTACCACTAGGCAAACTGGCTGCTGCCTAGGGGCGCCAGGCTGCTGGTTTCCCTCCACATCTGCATGCTCTTAGATAGCTGCTCCATCCGTCGGATAGTGTAATTAGAGCTCAATGCTTTCTGAATAGCTCCTTTTGTCACATGGGCAGGGAAAAGTGGGTGGAGTCAGGGTGGAGCCAATTGGGGTGGCAAAATGAGGTTTCGCCTAGGGTGTCAAAAATTCTTGCACCAGCCCTTCCGGCATGTATATGCATTTTATTTTTACTCTGTGGTAATATGCCGTTATCAGAACGGCATCATTCACAAGGCAACCTAGAAAGGAGTCTAGAGCCAGATGGATATCTGGGGGCCAGCTACAACCATTATTCTTCTGCAGTAAATCACATGGATAGTGCAACTGATCAAATATTACCGTATATACTTGAGTGTAAGCCGACCCGAATATAAGCCGAGGCACCCAATTTTACCACAAAAAAAATGGGAAAACGTGATGAGTCGCCTAGGGTGAGAAATGCGGTCAACAATGCCCATTTGCAGCCTCACTGTGCCCATTTGCAGCCTCACTGTGCCCATCTGCATGCCGCACTGTGCCCATCTGCATGTGCAAGTCTTCCTATCTGATCCGTGCCTTATGTACTGGTGTCCATCTGCAGCCTTATGATCTCCGGCAAAGTGACATACAGTCTCGACGGCCGTCGTGTAGTGTAGCAAAGCCCCGCCGTATCCTCGTCCGTGGTGATGGAACACTGACTCGGTTTCCCAGCAGTCAGTGTTCAGCCCATCATAGACAAAGACGAGGAGAAGGCGCGGCTTTGATGTTACACTGCGGGGCCGCCGACTAGACTGTATGCCACAGCGACGAAGATCGCAGTGCCGGGAGGACTCGAGTATAAGCCGAGGTGGCATTTTCAGCCCCAAAAAAATGTGGTGAAAAACTCTGCTTGTACGCGAGTATATACGGTACACCTTTTTTAAAGAGCGACTTTCTTTAAAGCCAGAATGACAGCCTGCACTGTGCAAATAAAACTAGCAGTGACATATCCCACATTTCAACCCTCATGGGTCCGCTTTAATTGCCAAAATCAGCGCTAAAAGCTCTATCCTGACATCACTTTGAGCCAAATATGTTAATAAATAATAAATGTCACGCTTCAGCTTCATTTATATATCTTATACTCCAGAGGAATACTACATTGAAAGAACCTACTATTGAATATTTAACATTAAAATCATGTACGATAGTGAACTTTGGCAATAGCAAAACAACTGATGGGAAATGATGTACTATAAAAAAGAAGAAACCTTAGATTAGAAATAGTTGGAACCTGTGAAAAACTAGAACAACAATTAATTGGTTGGAGCTAAAATTCAAAGTGGAAAAAAAAACCTGCTAGATCACTTTAGGCTAGCCCCTTTTGCAATTGTGCGTATGCAAAACATTAAGAATAAGTGCTTATACTGTGTGAAATTCAGACAAACGCTGTCTCACCCTCCTCTGCACATGCTCAGTTGCTGTCCATTTTTGGCATTATGCTGAAAATCAGAGCCACTGGCGGCCAATCTGCTAACAGCCTAAAGATTTACTGCTGCTCAAGGGCTCTGGGCTTCATCAAAAAAGCAGCCTCCAGCAAGAAGAAAAAAAACAGGAGCAATGCTGGAGGCAATTTATAGCACAGACTAATTTTGGTAGCATAATGTGAAATGTAAGTTTCTTGTTAACAACTGGGCACTTAAACCCCCTTCCTAACCAGATACATTTTCAGCTTTCGGTGCTCTCACAATTTGAATGACATTACTCAGTCATACAACATTGTACCCATCTGAAATTTTTGTCCTTTTTTTCAAACAAATAGAGCTTTCTTTTGGTGGTATTTGATCACCTCTGGGTTTTTTATTTTTTGCGCTATAAAAGAAAAACGACTGAAAATTCTGTATGAATAAAAAATAAAATCTTGTTTCTGTCATATTAGCAGGTTATTTCTCAAACACAGCATATGCATGCCACAAATTACACCCCAAAACACATTCTTCTATTCCTCCCGAGTATGGCGATACCCCATCTGTGAGACTTTTACACAGAGTGGTCACATACAGAGGCCCAACATGCAGGGAGCACCATCAGGCGTTCTGGAACACCCAGGCCAATTCTGACATTCCTCTCCTACACGTAAAAATCATCATTTATTTGCTAGAAAATTACATAGAACCCCAAAACATTATATATGCTTTTTTAGCAAAGACCCTAGAGAATACAATGGCGGCCCTTACAAAATTTTAACTCGCACAGTATTTTCTGATTTTTTTTTTTATAAAAAGGGTTTTGTGCTTTAAAAAAAAACAAAAAGCAGTAAAGTTAGCCCAATATTTTTGCATAATATGAAAGATGAAGTTGCGCCGAGTAAATAGATACCCAACATTTCACCCTTCAAAATTGCACACGCTCGTGGAATGGCGCCAAACTTCGCTACTTAAAAATCCCCATAGGCGACTCATTATTTTTATTGGTTACATGTTTTTAGTTACAGGGGAGATCTACGGCCAAAATTATTGCTCTCGCTCTAACGTTCTAAGCGATACCTCACATGTGTAGCTTAAACACTGTTTTCATATGTCGGTGGAAATTACATATGCGTTCGCTTCTGCATGCAAGCACACTCGATTTAGATGTTATAGGTAAAGCTGCGCTTTAACATGCAGCAAGTGTAAAAAAACAAAAAAAAAAAAACAAGGAACCTACTGGCATGTCTATGTAAAGAAATTCCCAGGATAAATTGCATCTCTATATCTAACTGCCCTACTTGTGGTCATGAAGGAAAATTTCACCCCCAAATGAAGGTTTGGAATCCGTCACACAGAATATTTTGCTATCCTCGTAACCATCACTGCTACATTGGTTAAACCTAAGGAACTGTGTATGTTCCCCAGCCTTGCTAGTGGTGTGTTTATGTGACTATACAAATGGATGAAGAGATCCAGTCACCTTGCCAAAACTGATCTATAATAAATATATCATGCACCATAGGAAGAAAGCTATAGTATTTGAGCTGGTTGGACATCACATTCTACTTAGTGGATATAACAACCAACACTCTTCTGGGAAGGATTTCTAAAAGATTCTACAGTGTGTTTATGTTAAAGGATCACTAAAGGATTTTTTTTTTTAGCTAAATAGCTTCCTTTACCTTACTGCAGTACTGGTTTCATGTCCTTATTGTTTGTTTTTGCTTTGAAGTTCTTGTAATCCTGCTCTGTTCTCCACACTTCCTGCTCGTCTGGGAGCTTTCTCACGGTGGTCTAGGCTGTCATTACTGTGTGTCTAAAACTTCCCAGAACCAATCAGATTAATTTTAAAAACAAAACACTGCCCTGGATTTGTTTGTTTTTGTTCTGTGTGTCTATTTCTACTTCACAGAAACATGAAGCCAGTTCAAAAGTGAAACTAACCTGCAGGCACATTATATGATTGATTTTTATCTATTTTTAATCATTTTGAAAAGGAATCAGTTAACTTTTATGTCTCTATACCCTGTAAACAGTCATTTCAGCAAATCATTTTTTTTCCTTTAGTGACCCTTTAATGTGTGCCAATTTAGCCAAAAGAGCACTGGTGAGGTCAGGTACTAATATTTGAAGAAAAGACCTGGCTCACAATTGGCATTCCTGTTCATCCCAAAGGTGTTCAGTAAGGTTGAGTTTAGGGCTCTTTGCAGGCAACTCGAGTTCCTCCAAACCAAATTATTCAAACCACGTCTTTATGGAGCTGGCTATATACACAGGGCACAGTCATGCTGAAACAGAAAGGGGTCTTCCCCAAACTCTTCAAAGTGCACACTTTTCTAAAATGTCTTTGTGAGCTGTAGTATTACCTGTACCCTTCACTGGAAGTACTCATCACTAAAAAGATGGAGATGGCCCAAATACGTTTACCCACATCTGGTTATCTGGAACATCCTTTGGAGTTCAAAATCAGCATTTCATTGCCAACACTAATGTCACACACTATATCAAAAACTTGAGTCAATGAACCCCAGTTAGAGCTTTACTGCTCTCAAGCTTGTACACATAAGAATATAAGACAAATGATTGTCCATTTAATTTTTTTTTGCATGCTAGTCTCATATCGAAAACCAATAGGTTACTAAAGTTACAGTAATTCTCATGCAACAGAATACAACTTCGGAAGTGATTTAATGTGTTGTATTATAGTGTAATGTATTCTTTCATTTCCGATCATCCATGGTCTTGGTCTTTATGATTTTTTTATCGAAGGATCCTGTACTGATTATACGAAAATCGTTTGTTCTGTTGCTCTGACGGTGGTATTTTTAGTTTGATTTTCTTATCATGTGTACTAGGCATTAAATGCTACCTAAAGATTAGAGAAAAAAAAAAACCCTTAAAAACCTAACTAAAAAGCTTCAAGCCGGGACGGGGCCCCCTGTAGTCCACTCCTCTAAAATCGCAGCTACCTTTAGAGACTACTACGCTCAGTTGCATCATCTCCCTGCCACACTACCTGGCCTGACCATATTCTAGACTATTTGACTGAGGTCCATGCTCCCCAACTCCCCGCTCAAACCAGCAAGTCCCCTGAAGCCCCCATTACAGGAGCTAAAAAAATGTGGTAAAGGACATTCTGAAAGGGAAAAGCCCAGGCCCTGACTGTTACACGAATGCCGATTACCATGCTTTCCTTCCCTTGCTCTCTGGGCATAGGTGCACTTATTTTAACGCCCTAGCCTCGGGCACAGCTATGCCCAAGGAAAGCCTATTGGCCCATATATCAGTGCTGTCCAAGGAGGGGGGAAGGATCACATGGCCTCTAGTAGTTATAGGCCAAATTTTAGCGAATCGCCTTCAACCCATTCTTCCTTCTCTCATACATCCAGACCAGACAGGGTTTATTGAGGGACAACGCTAATCAGGCTATTCAGTTGATCCACTGGGTACAGACGCAGGCTGACCATCCACCCTATCTCCTGCTTTGCACTGATGCCGAAAAGGCATCCGACAGGGTAGATTGGACATACCTTCGTGTGGTGCTGTCCAGATTGGGGCTTGGCCCTAAAATGCTCTCCTGGGTATTCTCGTTGTACATTACTTAAAGAAATAGATTTTTATGTGTATCCTCACAGGGCGACACTGTGGATACAGCAGTAATAGTGTGCCAACGTCCCAATAATATGCAAAGACTAGCTAAAAACTAAGGAAGATGGACTTTGAACACACACAGGTGAATAATGTAAAAAAAGTGTTAACATAGGTTAACATAACACTTCTAACAATAACAATTTTTGCAAGACCCAAAAAGTACACTAGTAAGTATTAGGGCTGTGGAAATTAAAGATTAATCGTAAAAGTTTTTGATTGATCAAAATTCTTTTGATCGGTACTAGTGGTGCAACAGATCTTAAAATGATCCAAACGGGTCACCATATGTGGATCGGCACACCACGTTATTCGCGGAGCTCCGCTGCTGCCTCGTCCATAGGAAAGGCCACAGCTTTGGCCTAGCTCCCGGAGCGGCAGCCATCTTGGTCCACTCGGCGGCAGGCCTAGGTGAGCCTAGAGCGGCACGCGCCAACATCATCACGCGGCCTCAACTGCTCGTGTTTGGCCGGCTTCTCTGGCAAGACTAAGCAAGCAACAATCTTCCTCTACAAAGGGGGAGAGGGTCTGTGGATATTACAGTGGGGGAGAGGGTCTGTGGATATTACAGTGGGGGAGAGGGTCTGTGGATATTACAGTGGGGACTATATATAGTGGTGGTCCGAAAAATGTATGTGCGTTATGATTAATCGAAATTAGTCGATAAATAGATAAAAAAAATTGATTAATCGAACACGAAAGTTTTAATCAGTAACAGCCCTAGTAAGTATCCAAAAAAAAATGGTAGTTTGGAAATACAAATGTGGAGTGGGTAAACCACGGTGTGGGTTCAGATGCAGAAAGGATTCACTCTACGGCTGCATTTACACCTAAGCGTAGGCGATTTGCGGCGGTTTTTACCGCGACAAATTGCGGCGTTTTTTCCCGCGATTTGCCGCGACAAAACGCAGCGTTTTTTTACCACGGTTTTGTACAGGTCATTGGCACCAATGGAAAACGCCCAAGCCGCCCGATTCGCCAAACAAAAAAGGGTCCGGGACTTGTTTGAGATTCAGGCGTTCGGCGTTCATTCAGCGTTTTGCAGCGGAGATGTGAACCATCTCCATGGAGAATAATGTTATTTTTCCACTCTAGCATCTTCGAGCGCCGCGCTTCAGGTGACAAAACGCTCAGGTGTGAATGCAGCCTACATGTTACGCGTAGGGATACGCTTCTTCAGAAGCTGTGAATTTATTAAAATGATGTACAAGCAAACAAAGTACAATGAATAAACGTATTTTAGTACAAATAAAAAAAGAACATTATATAATATAATAGAAAATACTGCCATGTGGCTACAGAGGCGGCATCATCTAAACCCCAGGGAGCATAAAAGCAAAGCCCCTCAAGTGGGACCCACATATGGTAACTGTGTAGACCACAATATATACATATATGTTAGACACTAGCTAAAAAACATAACTAAACCCTCTTATCGTTGTCAGCCAAGGAATGCGGCCATCTTTGTTTAATCTTCAACTTCCATGGAGGCTAAACCATGGCTTGACAGTTTGGTTGAGAGCACAACCAATGTGGTCGTTACACGTGGCGGGGATGTTAATGGGTTTAGTTTCACTTTAACAGGTAAAAAGATGGCAAAGCAGCCATATTACACAAACTGCATGAGCACTAAGCAATTATGTACAGAACCGAACCCTTGTATAAGTTTCTAAATATCTGCTTTGTAGCTTAATATGCTATGACAGGACTAATCTATAAAAGTGTCACTGCAGAGCACAAAGTTCATGACATTGAAAGCTTCAGTCAAGTACTAGCCTGCAGAATGTTCCCCTATGGCACTTCCAGAGACCTACGTCATGAAGAACATGATAACGGTCATATAGACCTTGGCTAAAGATTTATTTTAGTTCCTCATCATAGCACCGAGATTCCCACCGGAAGATACAATTATTGTGTCTGCGGACTATTAGTCATTCCACCAACAACCTCTTTGTAAGGAGAAGTGGACTCTGAACACACACATCTGAGTAATGGTCTCTAACTTTATGACACCGGGACAGGTTTACTACTCAGTGTAACTATCTTCTGACAGCAATCATCAATAACTACATATCATTTCTCAGTATGGTTTCAATTCTTTTACCAAGTAAAAACAGCAGAAACACAAAAGGAATCATATTTTTTTAATCAGTCAGTCACATAGAAATCTAAAATTTCAATGAACTCACTTTTTACTTTTGTAAGCTTTTATAGGGGGGGGGGGGGGATTTGAAACATATATTCTTACAACAACAAAACATCTTCCCATAAGTAGTATTAATGTATTTCATGCATGTTTTTTTTTGTTAAAGCCACAGCATTATGTAGACATCCAAAAGCCCAAAGACTACTGCTGGGTGCTACCATCTTGAATGAATGAAAACTTATATAGCGCGGCACATGCAAACTAAATCGCCTTTGGGAGCTTGAATGTGACCTCGGCATTCCCAGCAGCGCTATCACTCAAGTGCTAGGGAATTGACTCTCTTTGAGAAGTCCGATTCTCTAGCATATTCAAAAGCATATTGCAAGCAAATAGAATAATTTATGGGCAAGTAAAACAATGCAAGCAAGCATTTAGGGCTGAATCCCACCATAATTTCTATGTTCTGAATGTACATATGCGTATACATGCATTTTTGAGGCATTTTCAATCCATTTATTTTCATCTTTTTTGACACTTTAAACATCTCAGGGCAATGTTCATTCCAGTGCATTTTTGGTATATTTATATGTGGTTTTTCTGCATTTCAGATGCATTCTTTAACAAAAGTAGAACATGCATTTTTTTCTGTGACTGCATGGAACTGACAGCACTGGTGTGAACTAGGGTCATTGGAAGACATGGAAAACACTGTGCATGCGTTTTTTGATGCAGATTAAGAATGCACCAGATTGCATCTGGCGTGAACCAGCCCTTAAAAAACTCAAGGTTTTTAAGGTAAAAAAAAAAAAAAAAAAAGTTTCCTACTTCTCTGCAGTACATTTTAATTCAAACAAACTGCAATAGATCAGTAGATTGCGGGTGCAATGCAGACAGCAGACAATCTTGATAGTTATCTGCCTGTCCTTCCATATGGGCAGACAGTTAGGGTCCTTTCACACGGAGCAGACCGTTTTTCGGTCCGCTCCGTGTGTCCGTCAGCTCAGCGGGGGGGTCTCCGCTCAGCTGTCGGCGGACGGGGCGGTCCCCGCACACTGTGCAGGGACCGCCCTGTCTCTCCTCCGCTCTCCCCTATGGGGAGTTGGATGGAAACGGACCGTCTGCATCCGATCCGTTTGGGCGGACGGAAAAAAAATAGGACATTCTTCCGTCCGCAAAAACGGATGCGGATCTAGCGGACGTTAGCGGATGCATCATCCGCTAACGGATCCGCTCCCATAGGGAAGCATTGAGGTCCGTTACCGGACGTCCAAAAAACGGACGAATGGAACGGACCTGTGAAAGGACCCTTACTCAGCTGCAGGAAGTCAGTGAACTACGAGGGCACAGACGAGTGCCCTGCCTGGTAGTTTGTTGAGAAGTACAAGCTGTCTGCTGCGATGGCAGACGGGATTTGTAGTTCATTGATCTATCCACAGAACTCTGGAAGAATGATGCAGCTGCACCCTACACTTTTTTACATTTTGACAGCGGAGGCAAGAAGAGGATCCCCTGTCAAACAGGGGGGGGGGCATGGGGCTGCAAGGCTGCTACATTAGTAACATGTTCAATGTTACACCCTTAATGCAGATGCAACAGGTTCTTTTTTTCTTAAAAACAGTCAAAGGTTTATTGAGATTTCACAAATTTGTACATCCAGACATTAAAAGTAAATGAAGTTCACATCATATATCAATTTAGCATACCAGTATTGTAGTTCACATTATGGGAATGCTTTAAGTGCTTTTTAGAGCAGTATCTAGGGTCATGAACAACCAGGACACTAGGGCCACCATATCAAAGCAGGTCGACAAGCATTAATCATTTGGAAAGCAAGGGCATGCAAATTCCAGCCATAACATTACCAGCTAAATTAAACATATCCATTTATGTGATACATTTCACAAACAATAACCTGTCCTTTACTAAATCAGCTGGGGCCAAACCAGGAGAAGCCAACCAAATATCCCATACCGTCTCAAATTTGGAAAAGCTGCCCCTATGCCGATATATCAGCTTTTCTAACCTCAATGTTGTGCCCACTGCCCAACTGTGCAAGCAGCCACATTTGAGGTGAAGGGGGAGTACTTGAAGTCCAATGAAGTAAAATGAGCCTGCGAGCCTGAAACAATGCTCTGGATGCGCCTTTTTAAACATACCTACCTGGTACTACAGCATCAAGCAAACCTAGTACACAGTGTTTAGGATTCATGTCTTTGGAGATCTGAAATGCGAAGTTCACCATATTAACCACAGGATTTCAGTAGCGATGAATTTTCGGGCACCTCCATAGCAAGGATTTTAGGGCCCCTAGATTCCAGTCGCATCTAGCGCATATGGGGTCAGGGCCTACGCCTGTGGAATGTAGACTGTATAATTGTGACTGTCTCCGTGAGATGTTGAGAGCACCCCTGTACTGCCTCCAGAGCCTCCTCCCATTGGTCTCCTGGGATATCGTCCCTCTCCCACCTTTCACATGCGGAGCTAGGGAATTTCTCCAAATATACCCCTGGGAGTATAGCAGAACAGTTGAAGATAAAGAATGGGACTGCTGCATAATTTCAAAGATCGGGTCTGTGACATCCCCGCCCGCCCCCCCCCCCCCCCCCCCCCCCCAAAGAAACTGCTGAGCATTCACTGCGTGCTTTAATTGCAAATAATAAAATATTAGATAGAGGGAATGCCATATCTAGACTGCAATGGTGCAAAGGAGAATAAATGACCATTAGCCATGATATGTTTGATCTGCATCACTCCATATCCTCGCCACCTAGCCGCACGCTGTAACATGGCAAAATTAGGTTGGGTTTGATTATCCCAAATTGGACTGTACCCTGTGTAACTCATAACCTTTTGTAGTTGTTTAGCTTTCTCCCACATTTTGTGTATAAGCTTGTAAGACGGATACCGTTTATTTCGTTTGGAAAAAAGCTGCACCTCTAGACCCTCAGCTAAGGTATTGGTCCCACTAAACTGCAACATTACAGACCGCATGGAGTCATGAGTTCCATCCTCAGAGGCTGTTGTCCTACAACATGTTATTAAAAGTTACACTTATGCCTCGTACACACAGCTGGACTTTCCGAGGGAAAAAACGTCCGACGGGTTTTTTTCCCCTCAGAAAGTCCGGCCGTGTGTAGCCTCCATCAGATTTTTTTTTCTCGGAAGTCAAACAGACTCACGGCGGACTTTTGCATGGTTAAAAGTCTGACCGTGTGTACAAGGCGTTATCCTTTAACCACTTTACAACCGCTGAACGACAAAATACATCCTCAAATTTGTGCGGTGATATCTGAATGATGCCTGCAGCTACAGGCATCATTCAGATATCACCGTCTTCAGCTGGTGATTCTGTACACAATAAGAACTAAATCAGCCGGCGCTGGCTGGGGAAGCATAGAGATGACTGGTGACCAGATGGTCACCAGTCATCTCTATGACCGTTGGAGGCCCAGGCATGACATTATGAAGTCACGCCTGGTACCCAGAAGTAAACAAAGCCGCAATCGCGGCTGTCGGTGTGAGATCGGTGAATGTTTTTTCACCAATTTCATGCTTGTAAGCCTGGAGGAGAGGTGTGGGGTCTTATTGACCCCTCATCTCTCCATAAAGAGGACCTGTCACACTGATTCCTATTACAAGGGATGTTTACATTCTATGTAATAGGAATAAAAGTGATCAAAAAAAGTGTAAAAAAAAAAAAAGATTTTTTTTAAAAAACGCCCCTATCCCCGGTAGCTCGCGCACAGAAGTGAACACCATGAAAGTCCCGCCCACATATGTAAACGCTGTTCAAACCCCACATGTGCGGTATTGTCGCGTGCGTTAGAGCGTGTGCAACAATTTTAGCACTAGACCACCTCTGTAACTCGAAAATAGTAACCTTTAAAAAAAATAAAAATTAAAGCATCGCCTATGGAGATTTTTAAGTATCGAAGTTTGGCGCCATGCCATGAGTGTGTGCAATTTTAAAGTGTGATATGTTAGGCATCTATTTACTCGGCGTAACATTATCTTACACATTATAAAAAAAAATTGGGGTAACTTTACTGTTTTGTTATTTTTTAATTCATTAAACAGTTTTTTTTTTTCACAAAAAAGGTGTTTGAAAAATGATTGCGCAAATACCGTGCGAGAAAAAAAAAAAGTTGCAATGACTGCCATTTTATTCCTTAGGATTCCTGCTAAAAAAAAAAAATTACATGAAGGAGAGAAGTGCCAAAATAGGCCCGGTTGTCAAGTGGTTAAAAATGCATTTGACGGCATCTGGTGTATACGAGTTCAAATGAACCAAAAACATTAAATTGCAGAAATGTACTGCATGTGTTTTTTTGTTTAGTTTTTGCCCAGACAAATATGGCTTTGCTTCTCCGTCTGTATAGAGATAATTATTAGATCAGTGATTAGTATAAAATCTTCACAAACATTCAGAAAGCAAAACTCCTAATTTATTTACCTTCTTGTAAGGCCGGATTAGCGCGTATTTGTCACACAGATAAGGTCCATTCACTTAAAAGGTGGAGAAACAACTGCCAAGAAACAAGTTATTCCAAAATCCCCTCCTAATAACTTCATCACCAAAAAGGAATGTCGAGGCCTGAGGCCCAAGTGACTGTTTTTAATTAATCATGTCAATAATCACACTTCATTTGCATACTACGCATTATCTCATTGTGGGTTTCGTCTGCATACAAATGTAAGATAGCAATGACTGACATGTCCTCTGAGGGCAGGCTGGCTGAGAAGGACGTCTTTGTCCGCAGAACAACGATTTGGCTGGTTTTGTTTCAAAATAAAAAAAAAGTACAGATTTCCATATAAATGGGCTTAATGTACAACAAATCTTAACATTACCAGAACTTATTACAGCTGTGTGTTTTTATCCCATTACCAATAAACCAAAAAAGCAGAGCTCTTCTACCCCAACAGACTGCCCATTGTCAGTACTGAGAACTCAGTGCAGGGCTGGTTGTCTTTTAATAATGCATTTGTACGTAAAGTGTGGTCCACTAGACCAGCTTCACACCTCTGCATTACAATAAAAACTTGCATTATGGTGTGCTGCATTGACAAAACAATGACAGGTGCTCTCTAGGGTGCATTTATAAACCATGTATTGAGCAGAGGTCCAGCTCTCCAGCATGCTGTTAGCAGAGGGTGTTTTCACCCTTTGCTACGGTAAGTAAAAAGAAAAAAAAAAAAGCCGCTAGCGATAATTTCAAGAGAATCCGGCAGGCTGGTTGTACCCAAGTTGATCGAGCAATTGATCGAGCAATCAACTTGGTACATTTGATAAATGAAAGCCTTCGCGCTAAGAGGAGCAAATATACACCAAGTGCAAATAAATAAATATCATAAAACCACAATGAATAAATAGGTTGCAGCAAAAATTAAAAGTGTTTACATAACACAAGTGACAATAAAGTGATAAAAAGATGATCTTGCGCTACCAAGAAATAACCAAAATAACCAAAGTGACCAAAACAATAGTACATCAAAACATAAAGATATACATATAAAATAAATATATATATATATATATATATATATATATATATATATATATATATATATATATATATATATATATAGTCCACATGTGGGTGTAAAGTGCAATCAGTGAACTAAAGTGCACATCGTAGACAGTCTGTGCATCATCCAGTGTTCACACTAATCGTGCACATGCCACTCCGTGGAAAAACAGCCTCACAGGCCTCTCACCTCACTGACATAAGATATCCGCATCAAATCACATAGGAGCACCTCGAGTTCCTTCCCGTTAGGTACACTGAGCAAATGTGTGCGGTCTCACCAAGCAAATGGAATCTATGCCAACTCAGGAAATACAAGCAAAAAGGGAAACCTCCAATGGTGTAGTATCACAAACCAGCAATCAATTTATTAAAAGTAATCTCCTTACATCAATGAAAAATCACACAGCTTAAAAACAAACGGCATCTGCCGAATCCTCACGTCACTCCCGGTGTCCGTTAATCCCTACGCGTTACGGCATCTGCCTTCATCTGGGGAACCGGGAGTGACGCGAGGATTCGGCAGATGCCGTTTATGTTTTTAAGCTGTGTGATTTTTCATTGATGTAAGGAGATTACTTTTAATAAATTTATTGCTGGTTTGTGATACTACACCATTGGAGGTTTCCCTTTTTGCTTGTATTTCCTGAGTTGGCATAGATTCCATTTGCTTGGTGAGACCACACACAATTGCTCAGTGTACCTAACGGGAAGGAACTGGAGGTTCTCCTATGTGATTTGATGCGGATATCTTATGTCAGTGAGGTGAGAGGCCGGTGAGGCATCTGCACGATTAGTGTGAACACTGGATGATACACAGACTGTCTTCGATGTGCACTTTAGTTCACTGATTGCACTTTACACCCACATTTGGACTCATATATATATATATTTTTTTTTTATATGTATATCTTTATGTTTTGATGTACTATTGTTTTGGTCATTTTGGTTATTTCTTGGTAGCGCAAGATCATCTTTTTACCACTCTCAATAACTTGGTACATTTAGCCTGCCCAATAACGGTTCAAATCTCGACCGGTTCAGCAGATTCAAACCATGTATGGCCAGCCTAAGCAAAAACTCCTAACTTCTCAAAAATTATGCCTGTGTTCAGAGTCCATGGCTGCCATGGTTCAGACCCTCTGTAAGCACCAGGCCCAAGTGGGTAGGGCACCTCATCATGGGGAGAGGCACCATGCTTAGCCCTATGGAAATACCCACTTTTGCAAAACGTGTCTAAGCAAAGGAGTTCTGGGAGGCCCTGGGCTCCAATGCATGGTGTATGCACTGTACATGGCTGGGTCTGCCAGACGAAAAATTAAAGGACTATATTGCCTTCACTGCGTCACTGAGTCCACACTACTTTCAAATCCAGAGCTCACCAGAAGACCTGTGCCTCTACCTGCCAACCTTGGGAGGGATCTCCTGCTTATACATAACATGTGGATGGAAGGCATATATTATTTCTTGCAGGCAGTAAGATAATAAAAACATATAGACAACGTGGTTTGGGTACTTGAGATTTTAAGTGTAGGTTCACTTTAATAGCCTCCTATGGAAAGCAGTTAATTATCAGCCTGTAAGTAATGAATTAATGCATATATCAGACACTCTGGGAGACCTCAGCAGGGGATATGGTCTTACAGTAGGGATTTAAAATGCATACACATGACACTTATGCAGTCCTCTTTCATAGGCCAACATTCAGACCAACAATGTTTTTTGGCATGCACAATCTAAATCAGAGACACAAATAGCTAGCCCAACAGATAAGATTAACCAACCTAAAAACCAGGTGTTTTTTTTTTTTTTTGGTCTTTAAACTTTCCCACCTTTATCAGCTAAAACCATTTCCAACAAATGCACTAAAGAGTTACAATACAGACATGCAATGACCTGGAAATCTATGGCACATGCGGCGATTGACCAGCAAGATGGTATCATCCGTCCTCTTTAAATAACATTACATGATTCACACAGGCTACATTATAAAGCAGTGGAGAGCACTTTGCCTGAAATATGGTTCCAGCTCACCGAGCATCAGCTAAATTAAATATGAGGAAAGAAGGGCACGCATGGCCGCACACTGCCGCTCATAGTCTTTAATCCTGCAAACAAGAACTCTTCGGAACATACGTTGTACTTTCTCTACATATGGCCACCATCTTCTATGAAAAATAAAAATGACTTAATCCTCTACAATATTTAATTTACTTGCCTTTAGGATACTGATTTTGTGCCAGCTTCACGGTTACACACAGACTTGATTCACACAATCTATAGTAGAGTTGATGTAACAAGGGAGGATTTAATGTATTTTATTGCAAAATCAGAGGAAATTACGGATTTACTAGTAGGCTTCAGCTTGACTTATAAATACCTCTCTGCTGCTCTAAAGTAGCACTTTTACAATATAATATATAGCCCTGACCACTTATTAAAGAGGAACTAAACTTTGAAGGATGTAAAGACAGGCAGAGGGCAAAGGTCTAGTCACCAGTCTCTCAGCAGCTGACCTTTTCCCCATTACTGACCTGCCTTGTTATGTGGAGACGGCCATCTTTCTAGAGGCACGGCTTCGCTTCCTCAGGCTGTTGAAAGCACCATACTAACGATCCGAAAATCGACACACAGCTCGTCCTACAAATTTTTCATCAGATTTTCGTATATTATGTACGGACCTTTGGGTTTAATAGTTGTAACCCAAAACCAAATATTGCCCATGTAACCTGGATACATACAATTTTTGTCCAAAGCATCGCTAAAACTACAGCTACTCAGATGTACACAAACCTACATCTCTCAACCTTTCAAATTTAAAATTAAGCATACAACAAAAAATATAATATACCTACCAGTCGGAATGGCTCAATGTTCACAAGCAAAGTCCTGGCTTTGCATCACATTATGATGACCAAAAAGACTGTAGCCTTGCAATTGGACATTGATAAACTGTAGGAGCCCATGCCAAAACTACAGGTACCGGATACATTTTTTTCAGTGACTTTCCAAAAGCCAAAATTTTACAGCTCTGGACCATACGTAAATTACACTACAATCTCATAAACATGGGCCAAAAAAATGACTGAAAGACCATAAATATCTCAGTTTCCTGCCAAACAACATTCATGTGACCTACATCTGAACTCATAAGATATTGTATTAGCACTGGATGTATAGAAAGAAATATTTCAGTGAACCACAGATGCTAAACTGGGAGTACTTTGGGTTTCTAAATAGACATTTATGTCCATTTAGAAGAGCAGTTTACACAGATGCGTTATCAGCTATTGTCTGCAGAAATTTCCTGTATTCAGGAACTTCAAATCCAACTCATGTTCAGAAGGCTTAACTCTGACCATTCAGGAACCGGGTGTCATCGAGTAAGGCTCCATTACAGCAAAACAGACATCAGGTTTTATTTTTGGCCTTTACTATTTTCACAACTTATTTCTCCCTTGCGAATTGCTTATTTCTTTCATTGAATAATCAATGCTTGGGGGGATTGCAGGACCTTTAAGTAGACGCACCCCAAAAGTTTGTCCCAAATAAATGTATGTTCGTGCAAATAAAAAAGTATCACGGAACGTGCTCAATTGTTACTGAATAATCAAGACATGAAAAGGAGGAGAAAAATACTGAGCCAATCCCCGGATCTAAAAATGCATCTATACACGTACACTGCGCAGCAAATAAACTAGGTATGGGATACACAAGTATGGGGAAGAGGCTGCTCCTATGAGAGACTTCATGCACACAGCTGCGAATTCTGTGTCCGAATTTTAGTAAAGCTCTACTTATGTAAGAAATCAAAATACACATTTCTAAGCATTTGGAGAAAAAAGCTGGAGTATTTTAGCCAAGATTATTACTCTGTATGTGGAACCTGTGTTTCAGGGAGTGTAGACTTGCAAATAGCAAAGATAAAGGGCCGATTCATTAGGGGGGGTCATACCTTTATAGAAAGACCACCGCTTCCACATAGAGAGTGATGGTCCTTTTCTGAAGTATGATGCTGCCACGAAACAGACTTTTATGTTGTAGCTGCTTTATACAGAAACCGGTTTTGTTTTAGTGCATTTGGAATGTATTTAGCGGATCTACACTGAAAAATTGGGATTGATTCTCCCACTTTATACCTACACGCACAGAGCCAGGGTGTGCCTGAATGCCTCTTAAACAGAATGTACCTGTAGGCTTCTGGTAAATATGATGCATGGTATTCTTTGTTAGACTTGGGTTATGTCATGTTTCTGAAGAGCCTGTTCAAATATACCACAGAACAAGAGCAAATTAAAGTGGAGTTCCACCCAAAAAAACAACAACAACTACATCCCGGCACAAGCAGAACACGATCACCAAGTTAAATAAATGGCCACATCAAAAAAAAAAAAAAAAGAATAGTGTAAATACCATAGATTTTAGTTTTTAGCTGCCACTTCCGGGCTTTCCCTCCCGCCGCAGTAGGCGTTCCTACTCCTTTCCCTGGCACCGCAATGTCAGCTGGGAGCTTGCCGCAATGTCTCCTGGGAGCACAGTGTCATGTTTCCCAGTAGACAATGCAGAACACCGTTCTATCAAGCTGGTTCTGCCATCAGGGATCTGGGATGGTCTGCACAGGCGCAATTGAATCCGACGGAATTTCCTGAGTATGAACAGTTCATCAGCTGGAGATGCCGCTCATTGGTTAGACACGCCGCTCATTCTATACAGCCGATGCTTTTCTCATAGGGATGGTGTTCCATCGATATGGTTCCATGATGGATAGTGCTTTATGATGGGCTGATAGAACACCGCCCCTATGAGAAAAGCATTTGCCCTAACAGCCCATCATAAAGCACTATCCATCATGGAACCATATCGATAGAACACCATCCCTATGAGAAAAGCATTTGCCCTATCGATACGGCTACTCGCCGTAAACCCTGCGCAGGTGCGAGATACATCGGTGAATGCTGGGAGATGAGCATTCACCGCTTCCAGGAAATGATTGCTTGTGGGCTTCACAATGCCCACAAGCAAAATAGAAACTGTGAGGAACCGATTTTAAAAGTTCTGATTTGCCATGAAAACGGACAGGGGATATTTGAAGACGCCAAACAAGCGAGTATAACTTTGTATTGTGAAACCCCATTGAATGCACCAAAAAAAAAAAAAAAAATACATGAATCGCCGCAAAACCTCCGCTTTAACAACAAATTCAGTTTTGTCTCTTGGCAGTGGCCAGGGGGTTGTCAGCCCTGCAGAGACACACACATGTATTATATGACATGCAAAGTTCTCCTGAAGGAGGCCAAAGTTTACTACGCCTGCTTTATAACAGAAAACAGACTCTGCACACCACACGGTTTCCACTAGGGAGGAAATGATGATAAGCTGAACTGGGGGTCTTTGAATGTAATTAAAACTTAAAACGTGGATGTTTTACAACACACTGTCAAAACTGGCAGCTTTCATTACAATTGCTAAGTTCCTGAAAGGTGGTTATTTGTTTTGTGTTGGAAACAAGATCCTGACACTTCTCAACAGCCACAGAAAGAATTTCCCCTGTCCAGCCATGAAGGAAAATGTGTTGAATAAAGAGACGGGAAAAGAATAACATTATCGCCAAATATGAAACAAAAGCCAACTTTTAGTGCCGGTTCAGACCCCTGCGACATTGGATCTGACTTGTGTCGCCCCAAAAAGTCGCTTGACATGGGAAATTCAATTGAAGTGAATGAGAGCAGTCTTAATGTACACTACTGAAGTCGCTCTGACTTCAGAAAAGGTTCCTGTACTACTTCAAGGTGACTTCCAGGCAACTTGTACCCATAGATTTCAATGGAAGTTGCCTCCAAGTCAGATCTCTATCTTAACTGAAGCAACTTTACAGGAAGAGAAAATAGTTTACTCAGGCAAACCCCTCCCTCTCACAGAGCCGATTATTCTATGATTGGCCACAGCCAAAGTCATCTTGCTGGCGTATAATGCACCCTCAAAAGAATAAATAGCTGCGATACCCGCTGAGCCACATTCAGAGAGCACAGGGGAACAGCCTGCAGGGCCTCCTCCCACTGCTCCTCTTCGAAAGCTCCCACATCCCATTCCCACCGCTCTACCACCTTCAGAGGGAAGCCCTCATGAAAAAGGCAGAAGAGCATTGTATAACTGTAAGAGATAAAGCCCTTGTATGTGGTACTATCAAACATGTAATTGAAAATAGGGGTGGAGTCCAAGGACCACTGGACCCCCTCATCCTGGGCCCCAACCGCATTCCGAAGCTGCAGGTAGTAAAAATACATTGTGGTAGGAAGTCGGAAGGTCTCCTTAACCCCCGAAAAAGGTCTCAACTTTCCCTCTCGGAATATATGAGTCAGGTGTGATATACCAAACTGTAGCCATTTGGTACCATAGGGTAATTTTTCCAGTTCCGGGTAGCAATTGTTATCCCATATGGGGCTATACTTGGTGAATCTTTGCACCCCCTGCATAGTTCTTACCTTATTCCAAATTTTTTGCATAAGTATATAGGTAGGGAATAACTTATTGGACTTACTAAAACGCAAGGCCTCAAGACCATCCGCCACCCCCGACCCCGTGGTAAATCGAAGGACTGCTGGCGTGGAGTCCAGCAGATTCATAAGTAACTCCGGCTGGGGGTGAACTGCCCTGGCAATGTGTTGTAACTGTGCGGCTAGGTAATAAAGCCAAGGATTGGGCAGCGCCAGTCCACAGCTGAACAGGTTGATGTGAGATCTCTAGGACTCCCAGAGAGGACTTGGAAAATGAAATATCAACAAGGTGCAAGGAAACTCAACAATATCAATGACAAAAATGGGAGCGAGGGAAATGTGAGGGCATTACTTATGTAACCAAGAAGGACCCAAACACAGTTAAGTCCAGGCATCAAGAATTTTAAAGTGTACCTTTAAAGAGAATTAGAACTATACTCTGCTACCAGTATGACGGTAATATTTTAGGTGGAGTCCTGCCTTTCAGAAAACATATGGAGGCCTTCATAAAGTATGGTTCATGTGTAAGGCTGCTTGGAGGGAAACAGTGGTAAATGCTTGTATGCGTTGTAACCTTAAAACAAGCCTTTTAAAAATGGTATTAATATTTCCATAGGAAAAAAAAGAGGTTTGAGGAGTTCAGGGGGCTCCTGAAGAACAGAGTTGCAATGCCTTGAGTATCAGAACGTGCAGGCAATTGATGTGCCTGCTTTCCATCTCTGCACTTTGTGTCTTTTGTTGATTGTAATGACAGGTTTGCTTTAAATCCCTCCTCAAATTTGCTTACATCTGGTGAACATCATACCAATTTTGCCTATGTCAGGCTTTTGAAACCAAAGACTGTTTTATAAGGGATTTATTTTCTTTGTAAGGTGTCAGATCAACTAGAGCAGAGGTGGCAAACACAAGGCCCGCGGGCCGAATGCGGCCCTCCAGGCCATTTAATGCGGCCCTCGCACCTCTCCAGTCATCCTCCAGACCCTTACTTTCTGCTTTCAAGCAATGCATTCAACTTCTTCCCAGCAGCAGCATAAGGTAAGGGGGGTGCACTGTGATGTAAGGGAGAGTGGGGGACTCAACTTCTGATGGTGGGGTGGCTCTTGACATCTAATGTAAGGGGAGGGGATGCGCTGGACATCTAATCTTACAGATACAACCGGCCCTTTTGAGGGCAATCGTAATGCTGATGTGGCCCGCGATGAAATTGAGTTTGACACCCCTGAACTAGAGGCAAAGCAGTCAATTATACAGCCATTACCAATTGTCTGGGATCACTTTAAACTCAATTCAAGCAAATAAATGAATAAAAAAAAAAATAAAAAAAAAAGTAAAATAGTCACAATTTTCTATAACTAGCAAGTTATGAGAGTGTAAATAATTCTAGCTACCAAAGCAAACAACATCACCTCCTCTCCAGAATATGGGGTAGGGTTTTCTAGTCTGCAGAGGTGAACTAAACAGGGCAGGTATCACACAATGTTTGCAATTATTAAACATACAAAATAAAATGCCATCATTGCTAGATTTATAACAGACCAAAAGGAAGAAGAAAAAAAAAAAAAAAAAAGTATTTTAATATCATTATACAAGATTTATATTGTGCCAACAGGGTGCGCATCGCTTTACGTTAGAGCAGACAGTACAGTTACAATACAATTCAATACAGGAGGAATCAGAAGGCTCTGATCATTAGAGATTACAAAGGCAAGAGCCAAGTGATACAACAACAGGTAATAACTGTGTGGGATGAGGTGATGGAGAAAATAAAGGTACAGTTGTTTGGTGGAGGCAGGATAGGCTTCTCTGAAGAGAACTGTTTTCAGGGATCGCCTAAAAGTGAATAGAGTAGGAGATATATTATAGAAAACGGGCTTTAATATTGGTACCTCGTTCGAAATAGATATAGTAAAAACACAGTAGGAGATAGACAGATTGGGGTAGGGAATTTAGGTAGGTAGGAGATGACAAGGGAATTTATACAGAACAGTATAAAATGTGGGAAAGTTATATGGAAGCAAGCTGTTCTGTTACTTTTTTATGCAAAGCAATGCATAGATTTGAATACAATTATATTTTGTGACACTTCAATAAAGTTTGAAAAAAAAGTGAAGGAATTTATATAATGTTATTCTTTGTAATGCCAAACTTCCTTCACACGTGCTCATAGTTTGCATGTGTATTGCATGTCTAACAGTAATGATAATGCAGGAAAAACCTATATCAGAAAATTAACATTAATTAACAATGATTGATAGTGCAACTTTGTGATGAAAGTTGTGCCTAAACAAATGACAGCCTGCAAGGTATTTCCCATCTTAGTGATGTCTCTGCCTGCTACATGGTCATGAATATTGCTACTTAATGAAGTCACTGCTTTCATTGTATACAGGAAGCGGGCAGACTTCAGAACTGGAGACTCCATCCTAGAAATAGAAAGATACGTTCTGCTGTACTGTACAGTGACAGAGCAATTCAAATCTGCACAATGAATGCTGGCCAGTGCCTGAAGCCGGGTAGACACTACAAGTTTTTTTTTTTTTGCGCAACCCAGCGAGATGAAAAAAAAAAAACAAAAAAAACACACTGTCAGATTGGAGGCTCTGTACTAACCATCCGACATTAGTACCGTAATCTCCCCCCCACTGACAGGGCGATGCCCCACCGCGAGAACACTCCGGTCAGAGATCTTGGCTATCGAAGGACGGGCTTCTGTTGGACAGACTGACCGACATACACACAGGCCAAATTTTAGACATTTATTTATTTTAACCACCTGATATCTCCCGACATTCAGTCTGTGTGTACCTGGCTTAAGGCTCCATGCACACCAGACTTAAAGGGGTTGTAAAAAGGTACATTTCTGAAAAATCCTCACTTCCTGTTCTTTTGTCCAACTCCACACAGTAATGTAAAGCTTTCTCCCTGGTGTGGAGTGTCGTGCTCGCCCCTCCCTTGGACTACAGGAAAGTCAGGACGCCCACTAACACGCAGCTCCTTTCTCTATCTGCAACGTAGAGAGCGTCCTGACTCTCCTGAAGTCCAAGGGAGGGGGCGGGCACGACACTCCACACCAGGGAGAAATCCTTGCATTACTGTGTGGAGTTACAGATAGAAGAACAGAAAGTGAGGATTTCTCAGAAGAAATAAGGACATTTAAAAGCAAAATCGTAGCATGAGGTAAGTGAATGAGAATTGCACTAAGGTAAAGGAAGCTATTTAGGAAAATTGTACCTTTACAACCCCTTTAAAAAGGGCAGGAACTGATATGAATCTACAATGTAAGTAAATTGATGGCACTATACAAGTACGTGACTTAAATTGAAAAAAAAATAAAGACAATACAAAATAAAGTTATACTGCTTGGCCCTTTGCACAACAAACACTGGCATTGGTTCTAAAGCAAAAACACAGGAAGAAAGGAGTTAAAAGTTGGAACTGCCCCCTGGCATGTGACAGAAGCTCACCGGAGGCACAGGGTCTAAATGACAGTTGGTCTTCACAAGAACACCCTACAAGCAATGATGATGGGCCAAGACCCTAGTGGTCATCTGTTTTCCGCACCCGGTGTTAAGAGGTTCACCCCTTATCTTTTTTCCAGAATATTCTCATAGGGAGCAAATCCACCATATATGAAAATATGTAGCTTTTCCTTTCTGCCCATGCATCCATAGCTGGTATTATCAACAAAAGGAAATATGGGATGCAACAACTTATCTCCCCACCCAGGTGGATCTCGTATTCCCCAGGTCTGTTTTAACTTGTCCCTATTGGTGCCTCCCTCTATGGTACACCAAATGATCTCCTATTTGGGCTCCTTCCTAACCTCTTGGCCTTACTAACATTCAGATTTTACATCCATCTATTTACATGCAGGCAATTACTGGCTCATACAGTTTATTGTTCATTGTAATGTACCCAGCGTTCTTGGGATTGATTCTTCTTGTGTGAATATGAATTTATCACCTTTTGCAATGATTGTGTATTATATTTTGTTTCATCTTTATTTCCCTATATTTCAGTAATTAGTGCGTGACAAATATAAATCACCTGAAGAAGCTACGTCAGTAGTGAAACATGTTGAGAGTTTTGTCCATTTTGCACATTCTGAAACTGTATAAATAAAATAATTTGATATATTCGTGTTATTTTACACCTTTTTAAAACCCCAGTTTTCTTCTATCATATATACATGCAGGCTAGTTAATATGTAAATATATAGGTATTTATTGCCTTTACCAAAGATTGTAGTACTCCTGCTGACAGTGCCTTCATCCGTTTTTTATCTTTTGTTTTCCTTAGAAGGCAGGAGCGATCTTTGTTCAGGTGTCATTTGTAGTCGGCATCCGGACTAAAATTGCTTTCTAAAATTGAATAACTGCCTTGGGCTTCCAAACTTTGACCCACCATGTCTCCCCGAAAATAAGCCTGGGTCTTATATTAATTTTGGCAATCAAAAACACAGTAGGGCTTATCATTTCATGTGCTGTCTTCTTGTCCCCCCCCCCCTCCCTGCCTGCCTGGCAGGAATCCCCAGTGTGAAGTGAATCAAACACGGTTGTAAACTCCAAGAATCCTTTCTATTACAGTAGAATATCATGAAAAAGGTGTGCGTTTCTGTGTCGCATACCTTCTTACAGCACCACTCGGCGCTTCCATAGTTGGCTGGAGCTCTCTCCTACGATCAAAGCATTGCAGAGGGAGGGGGGCAGACATCCCCCACCGACAGGCAGGAAAAGAAAACAAATGATCTACAGGTATGATAATGCCACTACTATGGAAAAGGAATAATACAGGATGAAGGAAAAACGACCCATTTTAAATGGATTCCCATGAGTACCAGAGTGGAAGTCGAATGGTTCCGGGACAAAGAATGTCCATCCTATATAAGAAATAATGCCCTGGTTACCAGCTTGAAGGCTCAAAAATCCCCCTTGTCGAGTCAATAAGTTACTTAAATGGAGTTCCTTCCCCCTCTGGAGGTGGCAGCTGCTCTAAAAATCTTCACCAGTGTCCGTTTTTGTACCTGCCTCCTCCCATTCCCATTGAACGCCGGATTGGTGCCAAATCAACGGGGGAGGGAGCAGACACTTCAGTTGCGTCTGGAACATGATATAGTTCCCCCGGAAGGGACGACGGTCACCTGACTAGAAAACCAGAAGTGCCGAGGCGTCACAGCGGCGCACAGGAAATGATGCGGAGCCACAGGCGCATGGAGCCTGGATCCCGGATATGGTCATGGGGACATAAGGATATATCCACCATTTTAAACGCGTAACGCTTTTACGCCTGCTGATGTTGGCTGTCAGCGAGACTACTGCGGGTTGGATGTTTTTTATTGTCCTGAATCATGCGAGTAACCGATGGTGTTTTTAACAATAAACGTGTACTCGTAGTATTCACACTATGTGTGGCCTATGTTCCTTTTCCTCTATGACGGCTGTCTGAGTTATATCCGAAGTTGTGGCGTTGGCATTGGCGAATATCATATGTTGAAACCCAGTGGACCATACTGATCCCATTTAGAGACACCTGGAGGGGTCCATTATTTCTCATTATGGGGGAGAGCATGTGTGTGTATGGTGGAATACCTTAACAATTCATATGTGTGTGCACGTGCATTTTCACTTTTGGTATTCAGGCGATATAAAAAAGGTGAAGCTTTTTGTTAACTTACTCATTACATTTCAGTGCAGAAACATACTTTAAAAAAAAAAAAAAACTGATGCTAGCTCCACTTTAACAAATGAGAATGTAATAATCTGATAAAGGGTGATTTATGGTACTAAACAAATCAACACCAGGCTCTGCTTCACTAAAAGTATAGCAGACTTTGCCGCTGTATTCAGTTTTGGCAGAAAACCAGAGCTCAGGAAGTTTTGTTGTTTCTGCTTCACTAAAGGCAGAAGCAATCAAATACCGTGTTTCCCCGAAAATAAGACACCGTCTTATATTTTTTTTTCCTCAAGAAATCACACTATGGCTTATTTTCGGGGGGTGGCTTATTTTTATTACAGAAAATAAAGGTTGCCTACCTGCAAAGCTGATGTGGAGCACAGTGGAGCTGGGGTGATCTCTTTGGGCTCAGTACAGTAGCAGCTTTTCCCCTATCCCCTGGTGTTTGTGTGGGGTGAGAGAATGTTGCTGGTCAGTGCTGGGGAGAAGCTTTACAGCTTTACAGAGCGTCGTCCTCCTCACTTCTGAGCTCCGCACCAGTACAGTACGCCTATCACGTGTTTACTGCTCCGCGCCGCTACGCATATGACACGCTAAGTCTTATTTTCGGAGGGGGTGTCTTATATTTCGATCTTGTGTCGAAATCCCGCTACGGCTTATTTTCGGAGTACGTCTTATTTTCGGGGAAACACGGTAGTACTGCTCTTAAGATATCTGGCATTGTATCTAATCAGCCATTTAAGATGGAACACAAGGACACCCTTTAGCTGCATTCTTTAAAACACCAAAAATGCAAAAATAATAAAAAAAATAAATAATACGTAGCTTTCTACAGGACCTGATCACACCAGTCAAGAGCATTGCGCCACAAGTTGAATTTTTGCTGTTCTCATCTGCATTTTGTCATTCAAGGCAATGTAAATGAAGTGTTAAAGATCCAAAACAGGGAGGTTGATTTACTAAAGGCAAATATACTGTGCACTGCAGTTGCTCTAGTTTTGAAGGGAAGCTCTGCTGATTTCCATCATCTAATCGTGTGCAAGCAATATGCATTTTTTTTATTCTCCTTGTATGCGATTAAGTATTCTTTGCAAAGTGAAACTTTACTTTCATTTACTCTGGAGCAAGTGCACTTGCAGTCCACAGTATATTTGACTTTACAGTGTAGTAAATCAACCCCAATGTGCCTGAACATGTGTACTAATGTGCACCCAGACTAAAGTAGGCTTATCAGTAGCAGCTACAAACACTGACTGGAAAATAATTAATCTCACAATAATACCTTTAGTTCTATGAAACAAATACAGTATTCCATATTTTCTGTAAAATAAGGAATGTGAACCTTAATATGTGTTTGCTGGCCTTTTCATAGCATTGCAAGGTCTTACACTGCTGTCTAATTGCCACCAACAGTGTGTCACAGCTGGTTAGCCAGAACTTTAAATGTCATGTCCAAGCGTACATAAAACCTACAGACTAGCTGTATCTAGGCTTGAATGGTTGCTAAGAAAGGCACAATGATTCCTGGAAAGACACTTCTATTCCTGCGTAAATCTTCCATCAGTCTACTTTCTCCTCTCCCCCTTTTTTTTCGTTTGCCTCTTTTCTTGTTGTCTTCCCTCCCTGCCTTTGTCCCGAGAAAAGTTTCTGTCTATTGTGGTTTGAATCTTTTGTTTGGGTTGTCTCAGGCCTCGTACACACGACATTTTCTTCGGCAAAATCCATCAAGAAAAATGCTGGCAGAGCATTTTTGCCGCGTGTTTGTTTTTCGTCGAGAAAACTGTCGTGGATCTCGACGAGAAAAAAAAAAAGAGAACATGCTCTCTTTTTTCTCGTCGGGAGTCTCAATTTCCTCGTCGTGCTGGTTTATGACGAGAAACACATTTGTGTGCATGGTCAGAATAAAAGTATGAGACGGGGGCGCACCTTCAGTAAAAGTAGCGTTCGTAATGGAGATGGCACATTCGTGACGCTGTAACAGACTGAAAAGCGCGATTCGTCTCTTACCAAACTTTTACTAAACACGCGCTAACACGAGATTAGCAAAAGCAGCCCCAAGGGTGGCGCCAATGGAATCAAACTTCTCCTTTATAGTGCCGTCCAGTGGCGTAACCAGAGTCATGGGCGCCCGGGGCAGATTTTTTTTCCGCCCCCCCTTATATAAACATGATATAAGGGCTGCAGTGTGGAGCTCCCTATTAAGCTATAGACCGGGCTGGGCCAACACTCTACTCCAGCGGAGTCCCAGCCTCAGCCTGTGGCAGAGGCAGGGTGTGCGCTGGGGAAGACTTGGGACAGGCAGCCTGTCCCAGGTCTTCCCCAGCGCACACCCTGCCTCTGCTAAACCATTCCCCCCCTGCATCACATCCCAGCAACGCTTACTTGCTTGGCTGAGCGGGAGTCCCTGCAGGCGCCGCCGAAGTGCAGAGTGCTTCGCCATCTTGGAGCCTCCGCAGCGCGCGCCGGTGTTATGCCAAACAGGGCATCCCCTGCATCCTTCCAGGCTTGCCCGTGACGACCGCTGGGAGGTACCAGCAGGGGGCTGTGCGCTCAGTGGAGGAGCCGCTTACTATACTATCCGCAGAGCAGCCAGTCTCTGGCGCCCCCCTCAGCTCAGCGCCCGGGGCAGACGCACCCCCTGCCCCCCTGGTTGTTACGCCACTGGTGCCGTCGTACGTGTTGTACGTCACCGCGTTTGATAACGACGAGAGATTTTGTCTCGACAGTGTGTATGCAAAGAAAGTTTGACAAGATTCTCGACAAGCCCAACAAGAACCTCGAGGAAAACAACGTTTCTTTTACGACGAGATTCTCGGACGTGTGTACGAGGCCTTAGTGCTTCATTGACATCTACTTAGTCTACTATCTATGCAGAAGATGTCTGCAATACTCAGCGTTATATTTTGTATGTGCCATATTTTAATAAAATTGTATTCTACAAAAACAAATATCCCATCAGATGTCAGATTCTGTTTTCAGAAACCCAACCCGCGTCACATAAGGAACCCACTACAATCCTACCAATGTCAAGGATCACAACCATCAAAGGAGTAAACTCTCCAACATGTGTTTGGGGTTAAACAGTAGTTTGTGACTCCAAAGGCTGATTTAGAGGACAGAGCAGACCTGTAAATAATAAAGTAACCAGAACAAAGTTTATGCTCAGCCATATGTGTAGTTGGCCTTCCCCTAGAGATACAAGAGAATTCTACAAAAATAAATGTTTGAAATGACTGATCGTGTTAAAGGGCCAATTCTAGACATGAAATGAATCAAGACAGAAGGTTTTAAAGCTTTGTACCCAACACTTTTATTCAGCGTGTAGCTTGTAGCCTGTTAAAGTCAATCTACATTGTTTTCAATGTTCTTTTGAAAATACAGCACATACAGGGAAAAGCAATAGGTTCACTAAATAGCAACTCCACCAACAGGAGATCCGGCATACAACTTTTTGCTCCCATGTGATTTGTTGCCCGAGTTGCCAATTGGACAGCAACAACAAAAATCTTATATCCAAGTGGAGAGAGAACATGTGTAAAGCTCCAAGTCCAAGATCCCATTCTCAGTGGGGTGTTTTTCAGGCACTTGAGTGCTAAAAATAGCACCTGAAAAATGCCTCATCTGCAGTCCCAGTGTGAAAGCCTGAGTGCTTTCACACTGGAGCTGTGTGCTTGCAGAATCTTTGGGGCGGTTGGCATGCAGTGTATACACCGCCCCTCACCACCCCTGCCCATTGAAATGCACTGCCGAAGCACCTGCAAAGCTACACAGGCGCTTTAAACCATTCTTAATTCCTTCTAGGGGGTTAAAAGCGCCAATTGCTCCTAAAACTATCAGCGCTTTACCGCTACCGTCCCAGTGTGAAAGGGCTCTTATTAGGGCTGCAACTATTATTTTTATAATCGATTAGTTGGCCGATTATTGTTTCGATTAATAACCTTAGAAAAAAAATTTGCACAGATTTACAGTTTTTAAAAATTGTTGGGGCCAATTTTCTTGTTGGGCAGACTAAAAAACACAAATGGCCGCAAAAATGCAATAAAGGGATTTTTAAATACAGCTTACCTGTAAAATCCTTTTCTTGGAGTACATCACGGGACACAGAGCGGCATATTCATTACTATGTGGGTTATATGGAGTACCTTCAGGTGTGGACACTGGCAATCTTCAAACAGGAAGTCCCCTCCCTATATAACCCCCTCCCCTAGAGGGAGTCCCTCAGTTTTGTAGCAAGCAGTATGCCTCCCAAAATGGTCACCCAAAAGAGGGGTGGGAGCTCTGTGTCCCGTGATGTACTCCAAGAAAAGGATTTTACAGGTAAGCTGTATTTAAAAATCCCTTTTTCTTTCTCGTACATCACGGGACACAGAGCGGCATATTCATTACTATGTGGGATGTCCGAAAGCAATGCTTTAATGAGGGGAGGGAGACATCTTCCAAAGAAGGATTCAATTTAGAGATAAACTCAAATCATAATAATAATTCCAACTTAGTCAAGAAAAAACCTTTTTTTTTTTTTTTTTTTTTTTTTTTTTATAACCAAGGGTGTTTCTGATCCCGAGGATTTCAAACTGCAGCCTGTAGTACTGCCTGTCCAAAGGCAGAATCCGCATTCCTTCTCACGTCTAGTTGATAAAACCTTGTAAACGTGTGGACTGATGACCACGTTGCCGCCTTGCATATCTGAGCCATAGAGATCTGATGGTGTGCTGCCCAAGAGGCGCCCATGGCCCTGGTAGAATGGGCCTTTACCGACAACGGAGGAGGCAACCTCTTCAACCCGTAGGCTTGAATGATTAATTGTCTAATCCATCTTGAGATGGTGGATTTTGCAGCTGCCTGCCCCTTCTTGGGGCCATCTGGTAGAACGAATAACACATCTGTTTTCCGGATCTTTTCTGTAGCTTTAAGATAGGCCTTCATGGCCCGGACAATATCCAAGGTATGCAGCAACCCCTCCTTTCTAGATGTAGGTTTTGGAAAGAAGGATGGAAGTACCAAATCCTGGTTTAAGTGAAATTTGGATATAACCTTTGGTAGAAAGGAAGGATGGGGCCGGAGAACTGCCCTGTCCTTATGCAGAACAAGATATGGTTCCTTACATGATAAGGCTGCTAATTCTGACACTCTCCTGGCCGAAACTATGGCGACCAAGAAAACCAATTTTCTTGTCAGTAAGAGTAAAGGAATCTCAGCCAAAGGCTCAAAAGGCTGTTTCTGTAGAGTGGACAGGACAAGATTTAGGTCCCAAGGACAAACTGGTGACTTGACAGGAGGATTAATACGCAAGACCCCCTGTAAGAAGGTCTTTACCAGCGAGTGGGTGGCCAGCGGCCTCTGAAACCACACTGACAGAGCTGAGATCTGTCCTTTGATTGTGCTTAGTGCCAGGCCTTTATCCACTCCTAGCTGGAGAAAACTTAACACCCTATCAATAGTATATTTGCGGCAATTCCATCTTTTGGATTCACACCAGCCTATATAGTTCCTCCACACCCTGTAATAAATTACCCTGGAGACCGGCTTTCTAGCCTTAATCAGGGTAGGGATTACCTGCCTAGACAGACCCCTACCCCTGAGAATCAGGGATTCAGCCTCCAGGCCGTCAAATTTAGACGCTGTAATGTAGGGTGGAGGATCGGACCTTGTGAGAGTAGGTCTGGTTGTAGAGGAAGAGTCCAAGGGTCTCCCACTGCCATATTCAGGACTAGTGAGTACCAAGCCCTCCGGGGCCAAGCTGGAGCTATTAGAATGACTGGCTTGTGCTCCACTCTGATCTTGCGCAACAGGCGGGGGAGTAACTGTAGTGGAGGGAATGCATATAGAAGTTTGAATTGATGCCAAGGGCAAACCAACGCATCGGTTCCGCAGGCCATAGGATCCCTCGCTCGCGACACGAACCTGTCTAGTTTCTTGTTGAACCTGGATGCCATTATATCTACGTCCGGCATTCCCCACCTCTGGCAGATTGTCTGAAAGACCTGGGGATGCAGAGACCACTCCCCTGGCAACAGACTCTGGCGACTTAAGAAGTCTGCCTGCAGGTTGTCCACTCCGGGAATGAATATCGCTGAAATGCAGGGTACATGAACCTCTGCCCATTGAAAAATCAAGTTCACTTCCCTTTGAGCGGCCTGGCTCCTGGTTCCCCCTTGGTGGTTTATGTATGCCACCGCCGTGGCATTGTCTGACTGGATTCTCACCGGGAACCCCTTTAATCTGGAGGTCCACGCCAACAGGGCTAGGCGAGCAGCTCTGATTTCCAAGATATTGATGGGGAGCTGCCTCTCTGCTTTCACCCAAGTTCCCTGGCGGGAGAACCCCTCGAAGACCGCCCCCCAGCCTGCCAGGCTGGCGTCTGTGGTAACTACCTTCCAGACAACAGGGCTGAAGGATCTTCCCTTTAGAAGGTTCTGAGGGTTCAACCACCAGGCCAGGCTTTGTCGGACCCTTGATGATAGCGTCAAAGGGGACTCTAAGGCATGTGCCCTCTTGCCCCAGGCTGCTAGAATGGCTGCCTGTAGGACGCGAGTGTGGATCTGAGCGTATGGTACTGCCTCGAATGTGGCCACTAGCTTGCCTAGTAAGCGCATACACAGGCGAATAGTTGGTCTTTTCTTGTTTATAACCAACTGAACCAACCCCTTGATCGCCCTGATCTTTACAAGGGGCAGGAACACCTTTTGACGTTCCGTGTCTAACCTCATGCCGAGGTATTCCAACTGCTTTGTAGGCTGGAATGCTGACTTTCCCTGGTTTAGGACCCAGCCGAATTCTTCGAGGTACCGAACCGTGAGGTTTACTGCCTTCTGCAGACCCGTCCGTGAGTGATCTATAATTAAAAGGTCGTCCAAGTATGCTAGGACTGTGACTCCTTGGATTCTTAAATTGGCCAGAACTGGGGCTAGGATCTTCGTGAATACCCGGGGGGCCGTGGCCAGCCCGAAAGGGAGCGCCCTGAATTGGAAGTGTCGCTGCCCGACCGCGAAGCGTAAAAACCTTTGATGCGACTGAAAGATTGGTACATGAAGGTAAGCATCTTTTATGTCTATGGAGGCCAGAAAATCGTCCTTCTGAAGCGCGGCGGCTGCTGACCGGATGGATTCCATCCGGAAGGAACGCACCCTTAGATAACCGTTTAACCTCTTTAGGTCCAAAATTGGCCTGACATCGCCGTTGGGCTTTGGTATGACAAAGAGATTGGAATAGAAACCTAGGCCTTGCTCTTGGGCTGGCACTTCTATAATTACGTCCTGGCAAAGCAGGTGATCCAAAGCTGCCAGCATTGAGGCCTTCCTTGCTGGATCCCTTGGTAGCCTTGATTCTTGAAAATGAGGCGGAGGATACCTTAGAAACTCCAGTCTGTAACCTGTGGTTACAGATGCCCGGACCCAATTGTCGGGGATCTTGGCTTCCCAAACTTCTGAGAAGAGACGAAGCCTTCCCCCCACCCGTGAGAGTGGGGGCGCCCCTTCATAAGGCAGACTTAGGGGCTGTCTTTGACGGCTTGCGATACCACGGCTTCTTACCCCCAGGGGTTTGTCCCTGCCTACTGTTACCGTTGGATCGTGCAGGCGGCCGTCGATACTGCCTGGAATTAGAGGGCCCCGAGACAGGAAAAAGCTGCCTTCTAAATGTAGGAGCCCGGAATGTCTTTTTGACCGGTAAAAGGGTACTCTTGCCATTTGAAATAGTCTGAATATATTTATCTAGATCCTCTCCGAAGAGTCGTCCTCCATGGAAGGGAAATCCTGCCAGAAGCTTTTTGCATGGGGGTTCTGCCGCCCAGTTCTTCAACCATAAGAGCCTTCTCATGTGTACCAAACATAGTGATAACCGAGAAGCCTGCTGGATGGAATCTTTTATAGCATCTACCGCAAAACACAGAGCTCTGGGAATGTCAGCAAACTCTTCTGCTTGTTGGGTAGGCATGTCTTTTAACATCTCTTTTGTCTGGTCTTTTAATGCTTGACAAACTCCAATTGCAGCTACCGCTGGCTGCACCACTGCTCCTGCCGTAGCAAAGGATGCTTTTAAAAGTGTTTCTAATCTTTTATCAACCGGATCTTTAAACATATGTACGTTTTCCACCGGGCAAGTTAGTGATTTATTCACACATGAGATGGCTGCATCCACTACTGGGAGCCTCCATCTCTTGGAGAATTTTTCCTCCATGGGATAAATGACCGCAAATCTTTTCGGTGGCAGAAAAACCCTGTCCGGCCGTACCCAATCCCGAAAGATCAATTCCTCCAAGAGAGGATGGACCGGAAAAACTGCGTTGCTTAACGGGGCTCTCAAAGAGCCCAGAGAGGATACCGGAGGAACCTGAGGTTCTGGCAATGGCAAACTAAATGCCGAGCGGACCATGTCCGTCAAAGACTGTACCCACAGTCTCTCTGTCTGGGAGTCTGAAAATGGTTCCTCAGAGGTAGACCCCTCCATCCCTGAACCCTCTTGGTTCAGGTCCAGTTGATCCTCCTGTGATTCTAATTCCTCCGGAGAGAGAATCTCAGCATCTGAGGATACACCCCCTGGTGATGGGGATCTAACCCGTTTCTTACCAGGAATAGCTCTAGCGATCAATGCTGCTATTCTCTCTTCTAGCCCCCCTAGGGATACGGCTAGCATCTCCTCTGTGATAAACACAGGGCTGGGCTGATCTGGGCCAGCCTCCGCACCAGATCCCCCTAATGGCTCATCCAAGGCGCTTCTTAAATTAATAAGCTGCGGGGAAAGAATCGGCATATCAGAATCAGAAAGGGAACCCTTTTGTTTTTTGGTCTTCTTTGTACCCTTTGACCCCGAACCCTTGGAAGCCATAATACAAAATCGAGGGACTCCGCCCACACAACAGACTGTAGTGGCCAGGAGTACAATTCCAGAGTTTAGGGGAGAGTAGATCACTAGTGTCCCCACAAACTGATGGGCCCGTATGTTGGTCTTTCTTTTTTTTTTTTTTTTTTTTTTTAATTATATATTATTTTCTTTGACCATATACAATGACCCTAATTTAAGTTTGCCAGCCTCCAACCTGCTGTCAAATAAGGGGGATTTCTTGGCTTAACAATAAAGACATTGGGACAAAGTCCATATGTACTACCCCTCTTCCGCCACCGGGAGTCACTGTTCTGCCGCCCTGCGTCCTCTCCTTGAAAAAATCAGCCACAGACTGAGCCCTGACAAGGCCTGCTGTCTATAACAGCAGAAGGGCGCGCCCCTGTATGACGCCGCAGGCCCGCCCCCCCCCCGCCCTCCTGTCTGGCGCGAAAAAAACGTCAATAAGACGCGCGCGTGCACGCGCGCGCGCGCGTACCCGGAGACAGGAAGAACATGGAGGAGCCGCGCTGCTGGAGATCCATGGCGCAGAAACGGCGGCAGATTCAAAACTCCCGGCCAGGTAGGACTCTCTCAAGGCCCCTAAGGATCCTTACTAGCCTCTAGGAAGAAACAGCAGGTTAGCTAGCAACACCTTTAGACAGGGGGGCCTAGTGATGGGGGGAGAAAGGGTGTCATCCTGTCTCTTAGACATAGTGATCACGGTTGCCCATGCAGAGCATACTCAGGCTATCCCCCCTTTTAGGTTACCCCGGGGAGCCTGCTGTCGAACCAAGTCCCGCAGGCTCCCCCTTACCTGCTCCATGCTGCAGGATGTTTGACCAGCAAACTGATCCAGTCTTCTCCCATCTCCGTGGGTAGCGTAGTAGACCTTCAGGCCCTGGGGTCCTATGAAGGTACCCACTGTCCTGGACCTATATAGCACCCTGGCAAAACAGGAACCTTATGGTTTTTTGCAAACTCCAAGTCCTGGGCCCAGGGTCCAGCCCTCCAAAGAGGAGCATTATAGGCAAAACCCCACGGTTTGGGGCCCGGGTACTGTCCACTTTGGCACTGAGGCTCCTTGGACAGATCCGGTTAGCCCGCCCTTAATCCCAAAGGATGTGGAGCAAAGCTATTCCGTGACCAACACCTAAGACACTGGCGAAAAAACTGAGGGACTCCCTCTAGGGGAGGGGGTTATATAGGGAGGGGACTTCCTGTTTGAAGATTGCCAGTGTCCACACCTGAAGGTACTCCATATAACCCACATAGTAATGAATATGCCGCTCTGTGTCCCGTGATGTACGAGAAAGAAACATGCTTTTCTGTAGCTTCTCCGTTGAAGTATATTGAACCAAAAAAACGAAATAGTACTGTTTTGCTTTAAAAAATAAAATAAAATAAAAAAAAGTCCTTGCCCTTTCCAAATACACAGCAGCTGAAAAAAATCATGCATGTGAACGTGTCCCATAGGAAACCATGTAAATGAACTGTAGTGTGTTTCTGCAAAAAAAAAAAAAAAAACAGAGGTGTGACCCAGGCCTGAGATGTTTAGTTACATAATGCGGTAAAAAAAAAAAAAAAAAAAAAAACTAACATTAGTACAAAAAGAGCAAATAATCGCTACTGTAAGTGGTTCATTTTTTACTGTGGGAGAGTGAAAGTAATATTTACAGTAGCGATTTTCTTTTTTGTGCTATAAAGGGCTAATTTTTATTTTTTTAACCCCCATTATGTTACTGCCCGATTAATCAATATTAAAAAAAGTAATCAAAAAGTGTCATAATCGATTAGTTGTCAATTAATTGATTAGTTGTAAAGCTTAGTTGTAAAGCTTAAAGATTAGTTGTAAAGCTATAAAGTTAAATGCAGAGAACTAAAAAATAAATAAAAAATAGGATACAGCAAGCATTTAAAAAAGTAAGCAATTACCTTAAAGGGCATGTAAACACTCACATATACCCAGTGAAGTGAACAGCCTCAGATGATACACATAGATTAAACAAATCTCCCTACATAAGTTTTATTTGTATATCTGCTGTCTTCAGCCTTCTACACAGTTTAGAAAGCGAACATTGTGTTAGAATTTTTTCTCTCTGTTCCACCACTGGGTGTGGCGTCTTGTCATACACTGTGGGACAGCTTATTGTAGGAAAGGCACACCCCTCCCCCCTCCACATAGGCAGAGGAATGAAGAAACATGCTGTGCTGTGAATAGACCAGCTCTCTGCTAATCTCTCTCTATGCACCCACCCCGACACAAGTTTCCAGCTGCTTTTATCTCATGCGTGTTAGAACTTGTCAGAAGTTATCATGCTGATAAAGCAGAGGAATGAAGCAGCAGAAAGACACAGGACTTGGTGCTTAAGAGAGAGAGAGAAGTAAACACTACAGATAAATGTGCCTTGGTCAGATTTCATGAATGTGGTTTACATCCAGTTTAAAAAAGTGATTATTAACATGGTAGGTACTGACGGCACATTATAGTCTCGCCTCTGGTTACCTGAGAATTAGTTCAGGACCAATCATGGGAATGCACATCTGATTAAATGCGAACAGTGACCAGGCGCTGTCAGTTTCTCATTGCTTTGTATTAGATTACCCACCCACATGCTCCTTAACGCATGTTTGAATGAGGCTCTAAAGTCATTGGAGGCTATTTACTAAACCAGCACTGTACAAAATCTGGTACATCGCTGGATAGAAGCCAATCAGCTTCCAGTTTTTTTGGTCAAAGCTTAATTAAACAAGCTGAAGTCAGAAGCCGATTGTCTACCATGTACAGCAGGGATCCTCAAACTACGGCCCTCCAGCTGTTGCGGAACTACAAATTCCATGAGGCATTGTAAAACTCTGACGTTCACAGACATGGACTAGGCATGATGGGAATTGTAGTTCCTGAACACCTGGAGGGCCGTAGTTTGAAGACCCATGATGTACAGCTTCACGAGAAGCTACAGACATCATTCAGATATCACTGTTTTCTGACGGCGATTCTCCGCACGATAAGAACGATCAAAGCATCCAGTGCTTCTCCGGGCTATTCCGTGCCATCGGGGGCTCAGAGAACAAAACGGCCGGCGCCGGCTGACGACGATAGAGATTTCCGGTCACCAGTCACCTCTATGATCGCCGAAGGCCCGGGCACGATGTTGTGAAGTCACGCTCGGGTACCCGGAAGTAAACAAAGACTCAATCGCGGCGGTCAGCATGAGATCGTGACATTTTTTTCTCGATCTCATGCTTTCCAGCCTGGAGGAGAGATGTGGGGTCTTATTGACCCTGCATCTCTCCATAAAGAGGACCTGTCACAATATATTCCTATTACAAGGAATGTTTACATTCTTTGTAACAGGAATAATAAAAGTGATCAAAAAAATACAATAAAAAATATAGTAAAAATTTAAAAACGCCCCTGTCCCAGGTAGCTCACGCTCAGAAGTGAATATGCATGCAAGTCCCGCCCCCTATGGAGATTTTTAAGTACTGAAGTTTGGTGCCATTCCATGAGTGTGTGGAATTTTAAAGCCTGACATGTTAGGTATCCATTTACTCGGCGTAACCTTATCTTTCACATTATACAAAAAAATTGGGCTAACTTTACTGTTTTGTTATTTAATTCATGAAACCGTTTTTTTTCCCCCCCAAAAAAAGGCGTTTGAAAAATTATTGCGCAAACACCATGTGAGATAAAAAGCTTTTTACATGAAGGAGAGAAGTGCCAGAATAGGCCCGGTATTGAAGTGGTCAATATGCTAAATTGATACCAATGCAAACTATAGTTACGAAGAAGTCCATTACAATTTCACATTCTAAAGTGTGGATAAGGTTTTCAGAAAAAATATCAATTGTTTGTAATAAGTTATTGCCTAATAATTCCTTGGTTTTAAAAGGCCATTTACTGACTCTGCTAGAACTATATCATATCACTGTCTAAAAAGGCCACAAAACACAACCACGCTATAACTTACAAGAATTCTCCACCCATTTGTTAAAAAAAATGTAGCGTCAATGACACAAGATTTGTGCCAGGTAGTTTGCCAGAAATTTGAATTTTGATTTCTTTGTAACTCGCCCTCTTCCTCTTTCCATGTTGTAGCAAAGTATATTGGAGGTGGAAACAAAATGGTTAGCTCCTCTGATGCAAGTTCTTTCACACAAGCACACAGAGTTAATCCAGCGCTGAGTAATCCGCTTTTATTTTTCAGTGAGAATTAACAGAATTCCAGAAAAAAACTTGCCAAATTATAAAGTCTGTTTCTCTGTTATTGCTTTCAGTAACAGGTTATTTACAAATCTAGCTTGGACATGTTTATCATAACAAGAGATGATCCAAAGTTCATTGTATATTACTAGGATGTGTTATGATGTTATATCACCTCATATTAAGATAAACAAAACATAACATATGATAAACATGTCCTAGCTAGATATGTAAATAACCTCTCACTCAAAGCAAGAAGAGAGAAAACGGACTTTATCTAGGCAGAGTTTTATTTGGAAGGCTGTTCATTTTCACCGAACATAAGAGGATTGATCAGAGCTGGATTAACTCGTTGTGGCAAGACGGGGCACAGATGATAGGAAATCTTATACTCTACATTGTGACATCAAAAAAAATTTTTTGGGTTTACATCCACTTTAACCCCTTCCCTACCGCCGTATAGGGGAATCACGTCATGGTGATCCCCTTGCCGATGAGACAGGACGTTGCACAACGTCCTGTCTTCACGGCGTTCTAGCGCGCGCCCGCGCGCCGCCGGCGGCGCGCGCGCGCGCGCCCGCGCGCACCACCCGCGATCCCGCGCGCGTGCCCGACGGCCGTGATTGCCGCCGGGCACCCGCGATTTCCGCAAATCACTGCAGGAGTGTGGATCTGTGTGTGTAAACACACAGATCCACCTCCTGTCAGCGGTGAGGAGACTGATGTGTGTTCCCAGTACAGAGGAACACACATCGATCTCCTCCCCCTGTGAGTCCCCCTCCCCCTACAGTTAGAACATACTTTTAGGACACATTTTAACCCCTTCAGCGCCCCCTAGTGTTAACCCCTTCCCTGCCAGTCACATTTACACAGTAATTAGTGCAGTTTTATAGCAATAATCGCTGTGTAAATGTGAACGGTCCCAAAAACGTGTCAAAAGTGTCCGATATGTCCGCCGCAACGTCACGGTCACAAAAAAAAAAACGCAGATCGCCGCCATTACTAGTAAAAAAAATTAAATAAAAATGCCATAAATCTATCACCTATTTTGTAGACGCTATAACTTTTGCGCAAACCAATCAATATACGATTATTGCGTTTTTTTTTTTACCAAAAATACGTAAAATACGTATCGGTCTAAACTGAGGGGAAAAAAAGTTTTTTTTAAAAAAAATATTGTGAGATGTATTAAATAAAAAGGAAAAAATATTGTGTTTTTTTTAAAATTGTCGCTCTTCTTTTGTTTATAGCGCAAAAAATAAAAACCGCAGAGATGATCAAATACCACCAAACGAAAGCTCTATTTGTGTGGGGAAAAAAACATAATGATTTAATTTGGGTACAGTATTGCCTGACCGCGCAATTGTCATTCAAATTGCAACAGCGCTGAAAACTAAAAATTGGTCTGGGCAGGAAGGGGGTGAAAATGCCCTGTATGGAAGGGGTTAAGGAAGGGAGCTCCTGGGGGAAATGTAATACTATCCTGGAGTTAAGTTTTAAACAATTAGATTTTCTGTATGTGAAAGGCAGCAAGGAGGATGTTCCAGCATCACATGAAGGTGTGTTCCAGGAACATGGGATTTCCTACATAAGGATGTGGGAGAGTCTAGTGTAATACAGCAATGTCTGCAGACACACACAAGCTGGTACCTTGCCTACTAACTACTCAATAAAAAGTTTGTATTGTGTTAGATTGCTGCTAAGTGCGTGTGTATTTTTATATAGGGCTGATACCATTGACAACCCAATCTGTAGAACTTTTTGCTGTCAAAAGTCATATTCTTATGATCATCCATGTATAATTTGTATATACAGTGTATATGTTGTAAAAAAAAGTCTGCCTGTTTTCTGTAAAAAAAAAGTTCAAGGTACCCTATAATAGAATGTTTAAAAATAGCCATTATTTTTAAATGAAGTAAAAGTTTAAAGTGATTTTTTTTAATTTTATTTTTTACAAAAACAAGCCTCCCTCTCAGAGAATAGAATGTTTAAAAATAGCCCTCATTTTTAAATGGAGTAAAATATTGAAGTAATTTTTGTTCTACAAAAATAAGCCTCCCTGTGGGCCAGGGGGCCCTACTTTCGTAGCAGCTCCCCATGATTCGAACCCACAGACCTTGGCATGGGAGCTTAGTGTAGTTATGCTCAGAACCACCAAGGCTTTTTCACCTGAATGCTTGAGGCTTTAGAACCACAAAGGATATGTAAACCCAATAATTCATACTCCTGGTATGTGCCAGCTGTACCATGAAACTGTATCCTGATCTGTTTGCATTGCTTCCTTAGTGTGAAATCCCTGGTGTTCCTGGCAGTCTCTCAGCGTTCCTTTTCAAAACTGACTACACCAAGCAGGAGAACACGCCGTGGTCAGTTCTCTAGCTATGCTGGGAACTTGGTGTGCTCTCCTCCAAAGATCAGACCTGACCTGACATCCCTCCCCCTCTGCACAGCCATTCACTGAGAAGTTCAGTGGGTTGCCGTTTCTCCTCTTATGCAGGCGAGAACAGAGGGAATGTGATTATAAAATAAATAAATAAAATGGGGGGGGGGGCGTGCAAAAGGGTATTTATATTTTTTGTTATATCTATACACAAATGTTTTGCCTTTTATTTCTATTTTAAACTGATTGGGTTGTTTTACAAGGTGAGGGTTAAAGCGGAGCTCCACCCTAAAGTGGAACTTCCGCTCATTGGATTCCTCCCCCCCTCCGGTGCCACAATTGTCACTTTTTGGGGGGAGGGGGGACAGGATACCTGTCAAAGACCGATATCCTTTCCCACTTCCGGGAGTCCGGCCGCGGGGCTCCCTCCTCCTTCCCTTGCCGCCGGGCTAATAGGAGAGAGAAGTGGGCCTCAAACATGCACAGTAGGGTTCCCGGTGTGAAGCCGAATGGCTACACTGCCGAGTTCCCTTATCTGCAATGGCGACGGCAGTGTAGCCTTTCGGCTTCACACCAGGAACCTTACTGCCGACATCGCTGGACTCCAGGACAGGCAAGTCTCCATTTATTAAAAACCAGCAGCTGCAGTATATTTAGCTGCTGGCTTTTAATATTTTTTTTCCCCCGGACCTCTTCTTTAAAGTGGAGTTCCCCTCCCCCAAAATATTAAAATAAATAATAAAAAATATATATTTATACTCACCTGAAAGCGCGGTTGCTATGTGGAAGTAGCCCTTCCGTCTCTTCTTCCACCGCAGTGGATCTTCTGCCTCGTCCTTCGTCGCGGTGTCTTCTGGTGAATAAGCCGTGCTGCCTTCTGGGAACTGTGTGTACCCCAGGAAGCAACTGCCCATTCACAAAGCACTGCCGTAAGGCTTCACTGCCCGTTTCCCTTAGCAAGGATGGAGGCGCCAGGACCGAGCGATCGCCGTCGGGGGACCGACATCGCGGGCGACTAGGACAGGCAAGTGTCCCTATTAAAAGTCAGCAGCTACAGTGTTAATAGCTGCTGATTTAAATAAAAAAAAAATTAAATCACGGGTGGAATCCAGCTTTAACAATCACTTAAAACATACATTTTTGTTGGCATAACAGAAAAGCACAACTTTCCCTGATAAATATTATGTTATTTGGACTATTCAAAAACAAGAACAACTTCAAAAACCTGTTTCTGGAATATGGTGACATCATGGAAATGATCGGGAAAAGAAAATACCATATTTTCCAAGATGCTAACAAAACATGAGTCAATGCACTGTAGACACCCTGCTATCTTCACCAAGCTCAGATCCAAATAGGTAAATGAGCTGCATGATGTGTAAATGGAAAGATACGGAGACAAACAAATACCTCCGAGAACCGTACTGCTCTTCAAAGAATAATGTCAGCCAGGGTAATTGTTCCTGAGCCCGTCCATCCTACAAAGTAAACTGTTTACATAATACAACACCATGGAATATCATCCAACAAAACCAAAGAGTCAAACCTGTTACTTAAATATTAATAAACAGCTTAAACTGATTGTTCTGGGCGCACGTCCAGTACAGTATGTAGTGAAAGGGGTAAAGACATTCACACAACAGAGCTAAAAGCTGCTAACCCATAGTGACTACTTAAAAAAAAAAAGGGGGGGGGGGGGACACAAAATAGGCGTAATCTACAGCTGAAGAATTTTTTCTAGTTTTGGATAAGCAGAGAAGCATTAGAACATCTCTTTGGTTAAAAGATTCATTATTTTTTCTTTTTTTGTGACCACCAATCGCCAAAATTGAAAGTGAGGGGAAATCCACAATTGTATGTTGTCACCAGAGGAATAAAAAGGAGAAATTTTCCAATGGAGACGCTATTGTGTTGTCCCAGTGGGGGAAGACCTGCACAGAAGCCACTGGCAACAATCGCATTAAAATTCCGACATGCTGGTTGGACCAAAGTGGATCGATCAATAAATCAGCCTGCCCATACATGGTTCAAATTTTGCCAGTCCCTGCTGAACCGGCAAAGATTCGGACCGTCTATGGCTGGCTTAAGACAGATTTCCTTTATCTGGGATTTCCTCGTACTTTCCTGATGTGTGTAGGACAGGAAGTAAAAGGTAATGGCCCCCAATGGAACACAAACTGCAACATTGTACAGGGGTTAAGAACTAAAAAGCCAAATCGAATCCCCCCCCCCCCCCATTTTGAATAGGAGTAAGGGAGCGTTATAACCCTGTCAGTTTTTTGCCATCTGTGTCCCATTGGGGAGACTTCCCTTCATGTCCCATAGACAAAACAAGTGAGAGAGGAAATCCCTCCAATTTGAGGGAATCCAGGGGTTTTACCAGGACTAGTATCCAGATTAAAACTTTCCCCTCTATTACTGTTCTGGTATGAACATGAACAGGACCAAAAAAAAAATGCCAACTACAATTTGCTTAACCATGATATATATGAAAATATTACTATATTAAAAGAAAAGCCCAAATTGGTACCCAACCATGAATACACAAATATGTTTACAGGTAAACTCAACAAAAAAAACAATTAAGCCCATATTAGATTTCTCGTATTTTGAAGGCTGACCCCATCAGCGGTCAAAATGCTCATGCAATGGCTACATCTTATTGGATGCAGCCACGGTTATGCCAGAAATTTCTCGCCTGGCTCCTTCAATTTTTCAGTGGAAGGATGTTGAGCCGGAGGCGGCCGACAGGGCCACCCACTGATTGAAATTCAAACAACATATTGGCCAGCTTTAGCATGCAATATAATCCCAGAAAAGCAAAAAAAAAGTGAGTTACATACAGTAAACTCTGGCATCCCAGCATCTCCGTTACAAGCTCTTTGTTAATCATATACTTTCTATATACACAAACCACAATGTCTAGTTCCTGAAGGAGAAAAGTACAACCCATTTATGCTGGCAGGGTGGCAAATAAATGAGTATTTAGGCCTACAGCAATATTAGGACGACGTTTTTTCTTTAACTGTACTCTTCACTTACATCTGCTCTTCATATTGTCTTCCTATTCTCAATCCACATTTATTGTTATGGTCACCACTACTTTCTGATCTACACTTTGGAATGCTTTTCAGTGGCCACTGGCCAGACCTCAGTTCCAACGCATACAGGAGGATACTGTACTGCTGCTTTAACTGAAAAGTTCATTATGATCCTGCCACCTTTCTTGCACAATTTGCCTATAGGTGTCCCTTTAGTGCCGGTTCACACTGGGGCAGAGCGACTAGCAGCGCGACTCTGCATGGGGATCTGCACACGACTTCAGAGGCGACTTGCAAAATGACTTCTGTATTGAAGTCAATGCAAGTCGCCCTGATGTCGTCCCCAAGTAGTACAGGGACATTTTTCTAAGTCGGAGCGACTTGAGTCGCTTCTATTAGAATGGTTCTATAGTACAGAACGGAGCACGACTTGTCAGGTGGCTAAGTCGCCCCTGTGTGAACCGCCACTTACTGAGCCAAGCTTGCCACGTCAACATTCATGAAAAAAAAAAGTCACAAGATGTGGGCTGTACAGATAAAGTTTTTTCTACTAAAAGGTAAGTTCCAGTTCCTAAAATCTGCACAATGTACAAGATATGCTTCAAACTCTCTGAAGTTTGACAAGAAATGTAAACTTCGTACTTTTGTAGAAAAGGTTTTGTATAGGCAAGGCTGGATACTGTATGGAACACAGATCACATGCTGCCACCTTTATGTAAAACAAAGAAACGAGGGCATATCAACCTTGTGCATTACCCAAGTGGTATCTTTAATAATGTATAAAAAGAAATCTACTCACAATACACATTCATGATAAAAGTATATGAAAGACCATCGAAGATGCATAGCGACCTGGCCATTGGGACCATTCCCAGCAGGTCGAAGGACCTTCCAGAAGGTTACCGTATTTTTCGAGGAAGATCCCCTCTTCCTCCCATTGGGTAATGCTCAAGGTTGGTGCGCCCTCTTTGTTTTACAGCGTTTACATTGGGTTTCTCTCCTAACTCTCAGAGGGCAGCAAAACCTTAAATCACCAATAACCTGTGATACATCCATTACACCACCAATCGCAGGAGAATACTTGTGTACTGTTTGCCAGCTCTATGTACTATAAGAGTGGACCGATAACTTCAGTGAAGAAAGGAGGAGGTTGAGCAGCAGCTGTCACCACCCTATCAGGTCTTATAACCTGACCATCCAACTGTTCACTTGAGCTGGCCGACTTCCTGCTTTCAATTGTCAAGTGCTGGTGGCCATCATCTCAAGGCTATGAGAACGTGGTGACGTCAGTAGTTGCTGTCCCATTTGGTGATCCTGTCTAGGTGGGATGGGGCAAGTATGCCAATTCCGCCAGTCAGAGTCTGAACTATTTAGATGATGGATGAAAACAGTTCACAGAAATAGCATAGTATTAACAACTAAAGAATTCAGGTACAATACAAACTGGCCATTCTATAGTTACAAATTACCAGTTCCTCAGGCAGAAGGGATTTAGTATTAAGGAGGATTCATTCAATAAGGTCTAGGAGGGAGGAAGTGTACCTGGTGAAAAAAATTTAAATGCATGCGACCAGACGTGACCTAGGTGAAGGGCAGCTGTCCCAGCAGGGTATAATAAGAGACCTGGGTTGCAATACCAGGCTGGAGAGGATAATGACAAATGCCTGGAAGATCTAGCTGGGTGTCTGATAACTGAATCAGACTATTATAAATTTAGTCCTACCTACCGCCATCTTCATTTTTTGAACCAGGGTGCAAATAACTCTAGCTACACCTGTCATTTAGATACTGAGGCTGATTAACTAAAGCTGGGATTCACACCATGTTTATTATGTTTAGTGTCATCATGCTTTTTTTTTTTTAATGATTGCATTGGTATCAATTTTTCACAGTGGAGCCAAAGTACTTCATTTGTATTTTCATTGCAGCATGTTGCAAAGTTGAAATGCGGCATGCTCTATTTTTCCTTGAGTACACCAATAACGCAACACGTTGGGTTGAACTGGGCACGTTGAACACAGTCATATTTCTTGTTTTTGTGTTGGGTTTACATTAAGCAATGACCTGGTATTAGCCTTTTGTACTCCCTGTACAGCACAGCTCAGAGTGGGAAAGGAAGAAGCAGCACAAAAAGCATCCTGATGACTGGGGGTGGGTCCATGACAACCTAGGCGCAGAGGATGGAAGTTGAATGATTCTACCAAGTATACCGTCAAAGAAAAAAGTTAAAAGTATTGCAGGGGACAGAGTGAAGGTGGGTATTGCAGCAAAAAGCTGTTTATTTATCTTTCAAAAGTCAGTTATTTAGCTGAAGTTCATCTTTAAAAAAGTTAAGGAGTAGGAGTGTCAACTTTCATGTCAACTCTTACCTTAAAGGGTCACTAAAGGAAAACATTTTTTGGGCTGAAATGACTGTTTACAGGGTATAGAGACATAAAAGTTAACTGATTCCTTTTAAAAATGATTAAAAAAATCGATCATATAATCAACCTACAGTTCTAGTTTCGTTTTTGCTCTCATCTCTCTGTACAGAGCCAGAGAGCCAATAGAGGGCAGTGATGGTTTGTCTAAAACCCCTCAGCACCAACCCAGTTTCAGTTTACACATAGTAATTACAACCCAGTTTCAGTTTACACATAGTAATTACACCTCCTTGATTAATGACCACAGTGAGAAAGCTCCCAGCACTGTGGTTATAAGGAAACAGACAACCAGGAAGTGTGGAGATCAGAGCAGAATTACAGCAACATCAAAGAAAAACTAACAATGAGGACATGAAAACAGCACTGTAGTAAGGTAAAGGAAGCTATTTATCTAAAAAAAAAAAAAAATTCCTTTAGTGATCCTTTAATTTAGCCTTCCCCCACCTCACAATGTATTTATATAGTGGTGGACAGGTAGCCCGAGCTTAGTACACAACATTTTAATTGAAATTTAAAATATAAAATCTAAAAACCCCCAAAAAAAAAAACTTTTTAGTTTGGGATAAAGAGAAAGAGAAATGTATAGAAAAATGTATAGAAAAAAAATGCAATATGTTATTGTTGTATGTATTTTTATGCATGTTTCATTATGTGATGGATGAAAACTGTTAATAAAAAGACATTGAAGGAAAAAAAAAAAAGGTAATAGCTAAAACCCATCATGTTTATTTTTATTGAGTGTCCCATTCATGAGATCTGCTTTCACATCCTATTCCAGAAACACAACATGAAATCTATCTTAAAGGAGTAGTAAAGGAAAACATTTTTTTTTGCTGAAATGACTGTTTACAGGGTAGAGAGACATAATAGTTAACCGATTCCTTTTAAAAAATGATTAAAAATAGATAAAAAATCAATCATATAATGTGCCTGCAGTTTAGTTTCGTTTTTAGACTAGTTTCAGTTTGTTCTGTGTGTATAGAGACACACAGAGCAGTGTTTGTTTTTAAAATTAATCTGATTGGTGCTGAGGAGTTTTAGACGCATAGTAATCACATCTTCCTGATCATGGACCACAATGAAAAGCTACCATGAGTTTTTTCATAAGAAGCCAGACAAGCAGGAAGTGTGGAGTTCAGCAAGGGATTACAGCAACTTCTAAGCAAAAACAGACATGGAGGACATGAAAGCAGGACTGCTATAAGGTAAAGCAAGCCGTTTAGCATTAAAAAAAATATTCCTTTACTGATCAAGGGAAATGCCCTCTTATGCCTCGTTTCCACTGAGCGGATCGGTTCGGTACGCTATTTTGGGTGTTTCCATTATGAAAGCGTGCCATAAAAGCGTGCCATAAAAACCGTACCGCACCAGCAAGGGTCCTGCTTCTCATGTGGGTCCAGAGAGAGTGGAACGGTTCCATTAGAGCAGACCTACAAATACATCTCACTGATTGGTGGACGCGCTAGGAATTTTTTCTAAACCCTGAATGGTCCCTGGCGGTCCGATTTGCAGTGGAAACGCTCACGCGAATAGACCGGTCCGCTTCCAACCGCTCCAAATTTACTGTCCGCTCAGTGGAAACAACTCTCCCCACTGGAAGAGTTCCCCTCGACTTCTGTTCCAGTGACAATGGTAACATTTTGAATTTCCCATCACTTTCTGCTTTTGGAATAGTTGTCATCAAAAGAAATAGAGGGTGGCTATTCCCAGTGGGAACAAACAAAACTGTGGTTTTAACACTTTATCCAAAACTAGAAAAAATAAAAATAAAGTTTGGACATTGTACTGGAAAACCTTTACGGTGCATTAACATTACTGCAATGCACCTGCTCTAGGTTTGCGCCACTCATTGGGAATGGCACTCCAACGCACTGCACAATAGACAGCAACATATTAGAATGCACATTTTTCTCATTCATTGTGGTATGTTGGCAGCCCAGTTATAATGAATAGGCTGTCTTAATGTAGGGTGACCAGACATCCCCAGTTTCAGGGGACAGTCCCCTGATTGAGGACACTGTCCCTGGTTTTGTCCCCAGATTGGATTTAAAAGGGGGCAGGGGCAACTTCAAAGACAGTCAGTGCAGAATTAAAATAAAAAAATTAAAATTACACCCCCAGCTCCGCCGTGCCTACTAGCATAAGAGGGTTGTATTTTTCCCATTATCTGTGCCCCTTTCTGATGATCATGTGCTGGTCGGAGCTGAGGGAATATTTCTTCAGTTTCGGGCGCATGTCCATTTAGCTTCGCTCACATGTTCTTCTGCCTTGGCACAAATCTTGGCCAGCCACCTGCTTATCTCCTTGCCTTCCCTGGGGGAGTGATCTTCCTCTGCTCCCCACCCAGTAGTAGCCGGGGCACGAAGAGTAAGACTTGAGAGGCGGGCGGCAATGGGCAGAGAGTCGCTGATTGTTGCCATTACTAGTAAACAAAAAATATGTCCCCGGATTTCATTTTCAAAATCTGGTCACCTTATCTTAATGCAAAGTGCGATAAAGAATAGCAACAGAATTCGAATGTGGGAATCCAGTCTCAGAGTTTTAGGCCTCATTCACATCTGCAAATGGGGGTGTTTGCGATTACCCGCGAGAGACTCAATGGGGATCGATGCAAATGGGTGTGGGCAGGAAGCCCCACTGAAAGCAATACGAGCCCGATTTGCATGTACTTGCTCATGTAGCGATTACTTGCTGATGATCAGCCCTGGATGCACACGATCTGCATCCGCAGTAATCACCATACAGTATGCAGGCGCTGTCAGGCTCTTATTGTTTTTAATGGGGCTTCCCTCCCTCACGTTTTTGCATGGATTCCGATTGAGTCTCCCGCAGGTAATCACTAACATCCTCATTTGCAAATGTAAACTAGGCCATAGAACATCTCTAACTGTCAGATGGAGAAAGTCACAAGGCAGTAGCAGAAAAACGAGTTCAACTATCAAGACATCAGATAACAGATATCCTGTTGCAAAGAGAGGAACATGGAAGTCTGCCACTGTTGACCTTCAATAAAGTTTAAACCAGTAGTAGCAAGGTTGTTTTTTGTTTTTTTTAGCGTAGGGAAGGATTATTACCACTGTCAGGTTTTTACTGTTGTCCGTGTCGAGATTCACTCTCTGATCACCACTGTCCTTGGTACAGAAGGCGAGGGGAAAGTTAAAAATAAAAAAAAAAGCTGTCACCAAAAAAAAGAAGGAGTGAAAACTCTTCCAATGGGGTCACTTGTTCCAGTGGAAATCTGAGCTGGATTTCCATTATTTTCAAAAGATTACTTTGGGACAGGAAGTGAAGGTAATTCTTTTCAATGGGAAACAGATGGCACAAAACTAAAAGGGGTCTTAACTATTTCCTAATCTATCCCCAAAAGTTGTCTATAGATATGCTTTTGTAAAGAGTAGTCACAATCCCCTCTGGGTGATAAATGTACAATACACTGCAACTACAGTAAAACCTTGGTTTGAGAGTAACTTGGTTTGAGAGCGTTTTGCAAGACAAGCAAAATGTTTAAATACATTTTAACTTGATATACAAGCGATGTATAAGAGAGAAGAGAGGCGCCTCTAAGTGTAGCAATATGGTTACATTTAATGAAGTTACAACATTTAGAAACTCAGATGGTTGATGATTAAAACATGGAACATCTAATTATGTAGGAATCCAGGGTAAAGCTGTCCACATAGACTATCCTCCGCACCACCATCATCATCCCTTTAACACTGCGCTCCACGAGCAGTTCAAGCCTCGCTTTCAGATCGCTCTACTGCAGGGTAGTCTTTCCGGATACAATTACAGACTAACAGCAGTGTGAGCCGGCGGTGAGGAGGAAGGTCTATGTGGATCGCTTTACCCCGGATCCCTGCATACTTAGTTGTGCCTCTTTTAATCATCAACCATGTAAGTTGATAAATGTTTTACCTTCATTAAATGTAACCATATTGCTACACTTAGAGGCGCCTCTCTTCTCTTTTATACTCTATTGCTTCTGCTGGATTGTGCTTCTAATCCCCTTGTGGAGGCTTCTATTTGTGGATGGACATTTTATGGTTACACAACATTGCTATAATCTTTTTATATGGACTATAAACTGAAAGACTTATGAATAAATGGTTCTGGAACAAATCATTTGAGTTTCCATTATTTTTTATGGGGAAATTTGCTTTCATATACAAGTGCTTGGGATAACAAGCATGCTTCTGGAACTAATTATGCTCGCAATCCAAGGTTTTACTGTATTTTAACAAACTTTGTTGCAGACTCCAACCCAGGGCTGGACTGGGACAACAATTTGGCCCTGGACTTCATCCAGACTGGCCCACTTTGACAGGTCTCTCCCATGGCGGCCGGACGGTGGCCGGACAACTCCCGCACCCCCCTTGGCCACCCAAGCCCCCTCTCCCCCTTCACTAGCCATTAGCCGTTCTACTTTATTAGAGTAGAACGGCTGGTACTGGTACTCTTATAGGCAGTACCAGTGGGGAAGCTAGACATTATTTCACCCGGGGCAAAGAATCAGTTCGGTGCCCCCCCTTATGGGACAAGATTAGGCAGTAGTGAGAAACTCCCAGGACTTCTCCTCTGGTCCTCCCCCTGCTTCTCTGTTTCCCCCCAGGTGAGCGCTGCGGGGAGGGAGAGGAGCACTGTGGGAAGAGAGAGATAGAGGAGTGGAGGGGGGGCGGCGGTCTGCTGTCACTAAAGCCGGCCCACTGAGCCATCGGCCCACCGGGAAACTCCCTGTAGCCCCAATGGCCAGACCATCCCTGCCTGTTTTTGCTCTGAAGAAAATGGGGTTTGTTGTCTTGCAGAGTGACTGAATGGGCATGACTTTTTCATTATCAGCTGATGCACTTTCAGTGTTCTAATGAAGAAAGTTGCAGGGTGGGCAAACCTTTAGAAGTGATCACACTTTGCGAGTATCTAATCAAACATAAATTTTTTGCTGCAGAGGATGACTAAAATCGGACTAATGCCGCGTACACACGACCGTTTTTCGGGTTGCAACATTTTTTTTTTTATGTCATTAAAAACAATCATGTGTGGGCTCCAGAACATTTTTCACAATGTAAAAAATGGGCATTAAAAATTTCAAATATGCTCTAATTTTTCACAATGTTTTTAACGTCATGGGCTTGAACAACGTGAAAAAAACGTGCATGCTCAGAAGCAAGTTATGAGAAGGGAGCGCTTGTTCTGGTAAAACTAGCATTCGTAATAGAGATAGAACATTCATCACGCTGTAACAGACAGAAAAGCGCAAATTGTTTTCTACTATCACAAAATCAGCTAAAGCAGCCCAAAGGGTGGCGCCATCCGAATGGAACTTCCCCCTTATAGAGCGGTCGTACGTGTTGTACGCCACCGCACTTTGCTAGAGCATTTTTTTTTTCACGATCGTGTGTGGGCAAGGCCGTTTTAATGATCGGGTTGAAAAAAAATGTTTTTTCTAAACCATTAAAAACATAATTTTTTACAACCCGAAAAATGGTCGTGTGTATGCGGCACTAGACTTCTGGGAAAATCAATGGGCCAATCACACAAGCAGAAAAATTACATATCTGGGAGGCATAATGTGCACCAAAAGGTGTACTACACGCCTCCAGCTTGCCAAATTGCATTGAATTTTACAGAAAATTACAGCACTACAGATTGAAAAATAAAAAAGTAATTTTAATAACATTCCATTACAATATAGTCGTTTTTTTTTTTTTAGCTTCCTATACTTTTTCCCACAAGTTTAAAGTTAACCTTTAAATCTATTACAACACAGTAGTTCTGGCAGCCAAATACTGTAGTATGAGCTGGATGTATATATACAGTATATTTAGTAGGGTTGTCCCGATACCGATATCGGGACCGATACAGAGTATTTGCGGGAGTACTTGTACTCCCGCAAATACCCCCGATGCCTGAATAGAATACTTGCAGCCGCCGCCGTATATCGCAAAGCCGCCGGGGAACATTACAGTCAGCTTTAGTTTGAATAGCTGGTTTCCCCCGCCGCGCCATGTCACTCCCCCTTGCTCGGGATTGGACGGATCTGTCCAATCCCGAGCAAGGGGGGAGTGTCTCTATACACGGCGCGGCAGGGGGAAACAGCTATTCAAACTAAAGCTGACTTTAATGTTCCTCGCACGGTGATTAACGCAGCGGCATCATTTAGGTACGGGGGACATGGCTGCAATATGTTTGGGGACATGGCTGCGTATATGGGGGGACATGGCTGCAATATATGGGGGGACATGGGGCTGCAATATATGGGGGGGAAAAAGTATCAGTGTTGGCGAATACATGAAAAAAAGTATCGGTACTTGTACTCGGTCCTAAAAAAGTGGTATTGGGACAACCCTAATATACAGTGTGCTCCCAGAAGTCACAAAACTTTATAACCAAGCAGTATATTTCAGACACGGATAACAAGACAAGCAGGGACAGTATGTAGATCTCCAGAGTATTTCATTTTGGTGCATAGGACTGCAGAGTTCTTCACCATAAGTCACATTTTGTTTTGTGAAACATATTTCTGCAGCGTTTAGCACTTTAGCTCGGTAACCTCTTCATCTCATTCAATGAACAAGCGATCAATACCTGGTATCTGTTACATGTCAGGGATTCACATATTCATTTACATTGCAATGAGCAACAACAGACATTTGCTGTCAACTCATCCTGAGACAGACACGACTACTGTACATCATCACAATATCACTGGACTTTCCATTCCACACATACAAACAGTAGCTGCCAGTGAAGCATGCAAGGTGTATCCTTGTTGCGAAAGGAAAAAATACGCTTTTGCCCAGGGCTGCCATTAGAAATCGGAGGGCCCCCATACACAAACCCCATGAGGGATCTCCCATTTAATTCCATACACAAACCCCTTACCCCTGTCCCGTCTGTCTGACAGCAACACAACAAATAAACATGTCAGCCAGCCGTCTAGCACATGGTGTGGCCTGCAACCACCATAAGTACACCACTGCCTGGGTCCTATCAGTTCAGCAGCAGGGGCCCGGGACAGAGAGGGGACCATTTACTTATTTTTGGGGCAGGAAGAGTAATCCTCCATAAACGCGGCTCTCAACAATTAAAGTGGATCTAAAGCCTAAAATGTTACCTTAAAGTGGTTGCAAAGGCACACAGATTCTATGCACAAAGGTAAAAAACTGTCTGTGTGCAGCAGCCCACCCCCCCCCCCCCCTCCCAAATACTTGCTTCAGTCCCCTCTTGATCCATCGGTGTCCACGAGAGCCTTGCCTCCCTGGGGACTCACATTCATGATTGGCTTCTGCATCACAGCCAGTGAGATGGAAGAGGCTGGGCTGAGCCGTGGTACTATGTGTGAATTGACACACAGAGCTGTGGCTCAGGAGCATGCCTGCTTGGGTGCCCCCACAACAAGCTGCTTGCTGTGGGGGCACCTGGCAGGAGAGAGGAGCCACGAGTGCCAGTGGGGGACCTGGGAAGAGGAGGATCTGGGCTGCTCTGTGCAAAACCATTACACAGAATAAGTAAGTATGACATGTTTGTTACTTTTTTTTTCCTTTTTTCAACAAGGCTTTAATATCGCTTTATTGCATTCTCTGCACCAAAGTAAATAACACCCCACTAGTTTTCCTAGCCCTCCACCATCACCCTGTCACCACTTGAGCGCTGTCTCGGCTTGAGCACTGCTCACACCTTCCTGCTTTCACAGGATACACTGAGGCAAAGAAGCCATAGGCTCCTGCTGTTGTCAGTCAAGCACCTGTGAGGAGGGAGCAGGGGGTGTGGCCAAGCCAAGCTGTGCGTGTCTATGGACACACACAGCCAGCTCGGGTGCCTCTTAAGCCCCCAAGAACAGGTGGAAGTTGAGGGTGGGAATGCCAGAAGAGCAGAAGATGAGGCTTTTTGTGCAATACTGTCACAGAGCAGGTAGTATAAGCTTTTTTTTCTAATTATTTTATTATCACTTTAAAATTAAAGTTATGGCCTTCCATGGTGCATTGATATAGAAGAGCACTTTGTGAGCCATGGCACAGAGGATTACTCTGCCTGCTCTGTCCCTGGGCCCTACTTCTGAACTGATGGGGCCTGGGGAAATTTAATTGCTGGGAGTTACTCAGTAGAAATCTCCCAAAGTGCGTTTTGTAGCTTTAATGAGCAGTGGAGATTATGGGCTTTTTTCTGAACGCAAGAAATTTGCATTCAAAGTGCCATTTTTTGGCGGGGAAAAATGCTAAAAAAAATGCTCAATAACGCCGCTCGCCAGCGGATTTTTATCCACTAAGCTAAAAAAGCTTATAAACCCTATTCCAAAAACGCTAAAAAAACGTTGAAAGGCTCTCTGCAAAGCTACTGGCGTTTTTTATAGCTTTTTTTTAGCGTCCAGTGTGCATGGTACTCCCGCAAATACTCGGTATTGGTCCCGATACCGAACCCTAATAGCATCGCTATTTTTAGCGCTGAACCGCCTGAAAAACGTGTCAGTGTGAGAGGGGTCTTAAAGTCTTTAGTTGTACTTTAAGGCAGATATAAGCTCATGTTCTAAATGTTCATGTAATCTTAAAAATGTAACGTAATGTCATTTCAGTGACTTTCAATCTTTGGGTTCACTCACACTGTGTGAGGAGACCTGCGTTGTTCTCATAGGTGTGCGCAGCCTATTGCATTAGGGTGTGCACCCCAAAGCCCAAACACACACTACCGATCGCGCATGGTGTTCATTCAGAAAGTGAAGGGGCCGGTAAATTACATATTTACTGGCCCCTTCCCCACTCCTAAAACATCTCAGCAGCAACAGCCGATGGGAGAGGAGGGAAGCTGGCAGTGATGCAGGGGGAAAGATGGGAGCCAGTAGAGGGAATCTGTGCTGCACAGGGTGATTAGGGTGTGCCTGGGCACAGCCGGCACACCCTGTGCGCACGCCTATGGTGGTTCTGCACCAGATACAGTCACTGCTAAGGCACACAGTAAATAATTGTTTTCCATGTGCCTCTTCACCCCACAATGCTGGTATGATGTTTGGGAAAATGCAACACACTGCAGAGCAAAAACCTGAATAAAGTATCGTTATGTGGCACTTCATAAAAAGTTATAAAAAAACTAAAATGAAGTAGCACAATGCACTGGAACGAGCATCCCACTGCACTTTAATGTGGTGTGTGGGTTGGTGTGAACCAGGTCTTAAGCTGGCCATACAGAGAGGATTTTATCCAGCTCTTGATGAAGTGGCCCTGTGGGCACCCTTCCACCTGACATCCTTTAATCTAAAAACTAAGTTAGGCAAAAAAATTATACCTGAACAACAGCTGCATCCAATCAGATCAAGTCATTGTTTGGGTATTCTGACAGCCATGGGGGCCGAGGTTCTAAAAAAAAAAAAAATATCGAACCATGTCACTTCCGTGACGTGGAATCAGCTGTTGCAGAAAACCACAAGCGGTACGAATGAAGGTCCTGGCACCTTCCTCTTAGGTGACAACCGTCTCCCAATTGTGCTCCTGCACAAACCTGATGGAGACAACAAGTGGCCATGTTAACAGACATTGCATAGGCATGGACTATTATTGTTAACATTAGAAAGTCAGTCAAGAGCAATATTTGTTGATGCCATGCTGGAGTGAGAACACGTAGGCAGGAAATTACTGAAAGGAGACTGGAGGAGATCAACACTAGGATACAGAAAATAACAAATAGCGAAAGCAGTACTATAAAAAAAAAAAATATACTAATAAAACATGGGAATTGTTTGATACACCACGACTTATAGAAATAAGGCCACGGCTCACAGCAGGGGGTCTGGTGCTTCCCTGTTCACCGATTCAAGGGCGAATCAAGTTCGAATTCGCACCTGAATCTAAATCAAAGACGCACAGGACCTTTCCAAATATAGACTCTGACCACCCTGGAGGTGTGTGAACCGACTCCATTGAGAGCTGGGCACGCTCTCCTGTCATGGATCCAATTCGCATGAGAATGCATTGAGGTGAAAAACCGCGAGGGTTTACAACCCCTTTAACCACATGCTAACCACCTTATAGGGAAAGTACGTCCTATTTTTAAAGATGGATATCTCGGTAACGGCAGCAGCTGCTGCCACAACCGAGGTATCCATCTTTGCAGTGGGCGGTCCTGTACACAATAACGGCGGTCTCCATGGCGGATTCGCCGCGAGATCGCCGTTATCAGTGGCGGGAGAGGGCTCCCGCCGCTCTCCCGCGCCCTCCGCCACTTACCGTAGCCGTCGGTAGCGGCGGGGGCGATCGGGTCCGTTCGGCTCCTCAGCTGGTAAACGAGTGAGGGAAAAAAATCGCCCCCACCCGTCCCCATAGCTCTGCTGGGCGGAAGTGACGTCAAAATGTCAGTCCCGCCCAGCGTCTTAAAGAAACATTTTTTTATTTCTATTATTTTTTTATTTTTTTTTTACAAGTCTAAATATGAGATCTGAGGTCTTTTTGACCCCAGATCTCATATTTAAGAGGACCTGTCATGCTTTTTTCTATTACAAGGGATGTTTACATTCCTTGTAATAGGAATAAAAGTGATCATTTTTTTTTATTTTTTATTTCAGTGTAAAAAAATTATAAACTAAATTAAAATAAATAAGAAAACAAAACATTTTTTTTTTTAAACGCCCCTGCCCCGACGAGCTCGCGCACAGATGCGAACGCATACGCGAGTAGCATCCGCATATAAAAACTGTGTTCAAACCACACAAGTGAGGTATCGCCGCGATCGTTAGAGCAATAATTCTAGCCCTAGACCTCCTCTGTATCTAAAAAAATGCAACCTGTAGAATTTCTTAAACGTCGCCTATCGAGATTTTTAAGGGTAAAAGTTTGACGCCATGCCACGAGCAGGCGCAATTTTTAAGCGTGACATGTTGGGTATCATTTTACTCGGCGTAACATTATCTTTCACAATATATAAAAAAATTGGCCCAAATTTATTGTTGTCTTATTTTTTAATTCAAAAAAGTGATTTTTTTCCAAAAAAAGTGCGCTTGTAAGACCGCTGCGCAAATACGGTGTGATAAAAAGTATTGCAATGACTGCCATTTTATTCTCTAGGGTGTTAGAAAAATATATATAATGTTTGGGGGTTTTAAGTAATTTTAGAGGGGCTAAAAGATGGACGCTGCCTACACAGGAGACATCGCTGAATTCTTTTGCAGGTAAGTGACACATAATGGGCTAGTATGCGATGCATACTAGACCATTATGCTTTTCATTTGCTGGCTTTGCAGTGAGCAAAAGAGGAAGTAAAACCCATCAGGGTTACTTCCTCTTTAAATAGTTTTCCTCATCCTTGTAACTGACACATTTGCAAAAGAGCTTGTTCTTTTGAAAAAACAGATTTACTGGAACACCAGATAAAAATAAAAGAAAACGAACACAGCCGTCACATCTAAAGAAATGGTAAACTGCAATATAAGAAACGTTAGCAGAGGAAGATTTAAAAGAGAGATATAATGATAACTGGGGAAAATGGCTCAGATAAAAAAAAAAAATCGGGGAAGTATGTGATACAGGAGAATGAGAATACAAGGGAATATTAATACTAAGTATTCCTCTAGAAGGAAAGGGGGGTGGCCAGTGGTGTTTTTGTTTGTTTTTATTTTTTTAATGGGGGTTCTTTTTAAGAATTGTATTTATCTGCATAAAGTTGATAATGTATGTTATGATGTCTTTCTTTGGAAAATAAATAAATAAATCAATAAAACTAATAGAAATGTTTGCTTTTGGGTTTAATGAAATATATATAAATAATTATTATTATTATTATTATTACTCACACATATATAAAAAAAACAGAAATTTAAAAGATCAGCAACTGTACTGGCGAGCAACAATTGCCAGCGCTGTACACCTGAAACCTTCCCAGTCTGAATATACCGTGACACTGGCTGAACTGGGATGGGACTGAATATCCCATAACAGGTGCTGTGTGTGTGGTATCATCTGTCTAATTACACAGCAGACCCAGGAGGACATTTACCTTTATTATACAAATTGGTGTAGATCCTCGGTGCGCCCACCTTCGTTATCCTAAAATAAGGGGCATGGTGTAGACCCTCAGTGCGCCCACCTTCGTTATCCTAAAATAAGGGGCATGGTGTAGACCCTCAGTGCGCCCACCTTCGTTATCCTAAAATAAGGGGCATGGTGTAGACCCTCAGTGCGCCCACCTTCGTTATCCTAAAATAAGGGGCATGGTGTAGACCCTCAGTGCGCCCACCTTCGTTATCCTGGAATAAGGGGCATGGTGTAGAAACGCAGTGCGCCCACCTTCGTTATTCTAGAATAAGGGGCATGGTGCAGATCCTCGGTGTGCCCACCTTCGCTATCCTAGAATTGGGGGCATGGTGTAGATCCTCGTGCGCCCACCTTCGTTATCCTAAAATAAGGGGCATGATGTAGATCCTCGGTGTGCCCACCTTCGCTATCATAGAATAAGGGGCATGGTGTAGATTAGGTTTGTCCAGATACCGATACTAGTATCGGGACCGATACCGAGTATTTTTGGGAGTACTTGTACTCGCGCAAATGCTCCTGATGCCTAAATAGAATACTTTTTTTGTATTTATCAGCATGTTCTGTGAAAATTCTTTGAGTTTTTTACTCCTGCGTGACAAGCAAATAAAACATTTTTATTCATTTTTACTCATTTTTATTCTTTTATAATGTCTTGAGTTAGAGTTCTTCAAAATTCTAAAGAAAATATCCTTAGTCTGTATTGTGGTTTGAAAACTGTCACATGACATTTAATAAAAGTATCGGTATTCGGTATCGGCGAGTACATGAAAAAAAGTATCGGTTCTTGTACTCGGTCCTAAAAAAGTGGTATCGGGACAACCCTAGTGTAGATCCTCTGTGCGCCCACCTTCGTTATCCTAAAATATGGGGCATCGTGTAGATACGCAGTGTGCCCACCTTCGTTATCCTAGAATAGGGGGCATCGTGTAGATACGCAGTGTGCCCACCTTCGTTATCCTAGAATAGGGGGCATGGTGTAGACCCTTGCTGCGCCCACCTTCGTTATCCTAAAATAAGGGGCATAGTGTAGATGCTCGGTGCGCCCACCTTCGTTATCCTAGAATAAGGGGCACAGTGTAGATCCTCAGTGTGCCCACCTTTGCTATCCTAGAATAAGGGGCATGGTGTAGATCCTCGGTGCGCCCACCTTCGTTATCCTAAAATAAGGGGCATAGTGTAGATACGCAGTGTGCCCACCTTCGTTATCCTAGAATAGGGGGCATGGTGTAGATCCTCGGTGCGCCCACCTTCGTTATCCTAAAATAAGGGGCATCGTGTAGATCCTCTGTGTGCCCACCTTTGCTATCCTAGAATAAGGGGCATGGTGTAGATCCTCGGTGCGCCCACCTTCGTTATCCTAAAATAAGGGGCATAGTGTAGATACGCAGTGCGCCCACCTTCTCTATCCTAGAATAGGGGGCATGGTGTAGATCCTTGCTGCGCTCACCTTCGTTATCCTAAAATAAGGGGCATAGTGTAGATACACAGTGCGCCCACCTTCGCTATCCTAGAAAAGGGGCGCTCTCAGGCTCACATTAGGAGGGCAGGGTTCAAACTTTCCAGCTGCAGAGGGATAATCAGTGACAGGCACCCAGCACACATACCGGCTCCCTGTCAATGGATCCCCTTCATTGTGCGCACACAAATGCTGCTTTTAGGACGGCGGTGAATGGAATGCTCCCTGCATACATTTATCAGGGTTGCACAAAGGATTCACAATGGACACAAGTTGGGATACAATTTAGAAATGCATGCAGAGGGTCACATACCTTGATCTGGTTCCTCTGGTCTGGCAAGCTGGTTCCCCATGGTACAGGAGAGGGGTCACACCTATGACATTGCCCTGGGTAAGCTGGCTGTGATCAGACACATATTCCAAGTGACTTGTGTAGCTGTACCTTTGTAATGTCAGTGCTGTGACACATAGGAAACTCTGCGTCCTTCTAGTACTGGGAGCTGTGTGCCTGTGTCAGGGCAGTGCTGGCCATCCCTCCTACCTAATTACAATACAGTGCACAGAAAGGCTGGGCTATGCACTTAATTAGCCGGCTGGCTGTAGGATTCAGCAAAGAATAGAGGTGACTCAACATGTGATGGAGGCCACATAGAGGCCAATGAGAGGAACTGCAAGCAGCTGGGAGGGGGGAGGACAGCTCTGCATGCTGTACAACTGATGCTGGATGATAAAATCCCTTCCCAGCAACATCCACAGGGCCTGCTTATATCCAACCATTGCAAAATTTCACCGTTATGTCCCAAAATGTATTTTGTTTGTGTAATTAAATAAACTGGAATCAGAAAACTAGTTAATACATTTTAAAAGCAAATAGTCCAAAACTAGACTGGCAGCAAACTCTGAGATCATTTAAAGCTGCTTAAAGTAGATGTGAACCCTAATTCAGTGGTCGTCACCGTAATAATGAGTGTGGCCCCTAACACTCCCAGAGGGGCGTACAACACCAGCATGATTTCATGCGTTTAGGTGCATTGCGCCAACTTAGGCAGACAATTTAAAGTGAACACACCAAAAATGTTGGTCCTGCTGCACTTGCCTGCAATGTACATGTATCGTAATGTATAATTTATTGCAGCCAATGCATGCTGAAAAATAAATCCCCATTAATAGTGACAGTGGTAATAAGGGCTCTATTAGACAGGCGGTAATGTGTATCAACCTCTGAAAAGCAATTTACAGTGGATTGCTTTTCAGAGGGGGGTATAGCAGTGGCTTTCAGGTGTTTAGGAGTCACTACTGACACTTTCTGATACCGGATTTAATTAAATTAAATTTTTTAATTGCTGAACATTAATTTTACTTTACTGGACCATGCTGCAACTGCAAGCCAGGCATTTGGCACAGGATTGCAGTGCAGCCCCAATGGTGCAAGCTGTCAAATTTGCCAGTCCGAGTCATTCAGACATGGAGCTGTGGTTCGGCCCTGCCCCCTCTCCTGATTGGCTAACTGACTTTGAATGACAGCAGCAGGAGCTAATGGCACAGCTGCTGTGTCCCAGCCATTTAGGAGGGAGACTGCTGGACACAGATGGGGCTCAGGTAAGTATTAGGGGGACTGTGGGGAGCTGCTGTACACAGATGGTTTTCTGACCTCCCAACATTTAAAATTTCCCTGCGGGACATTTTTGTTGAGCAGATCGGATCGAAATTGTTGAGCGGGGGCGGGGGGGTGCCGCGGATCGGAGTTGTTGAGTTGGGGGGTGCCGCGGATCGGAGATGTTGAGCAGGGGGAGGGCGATCAGAGTTGTTGAGCGGGGGGATGCCGCGGATCGGAGTTGTTGACCGGGGAGCGTGGATCACGGGACTCCAGCACTGATCGAGGGACCGCGGGGCTTAACGCGAAATGCGGGACGGTTGGTGGTTGGGAGGTATGAATCAGGTTCCATGGATTCCTGGAGTTCCTCCAGAGGTTTTTTGAGCAATGTGCAATTTTTGCCTCTCAGATAAGTTCCCACTGACACCAATAATCTTTTTAGCTATCTGTAAGGGGGAAATTCTTCCTAAAGCGGAGTTCCACCCTAAAGTGGAACTTCCACTCGTCTGATTCCCCCCCCCTCCGGCGCCACAATTGGCACCTTTCGGGGGGACAGGATACCTGTCATTGGCAGGTGTCCATTCCTACTTCCAGGGGTCCAGGCCGAAGCCTGTGACGTCACCACAGGGCTCCCTCCTCCTCCCCCTGGCTGCCGGGCCAATAGGAGAGAGGAGCGGCGCCTCGCGCATGCGCCGTAGGGTTCCCGGCGTGATAACAAAAGGCTACACTGCCGGATCCCCTTACCCGCAATGGCGGCGGCAGCTGCTGTGCCGACATCGAGAGACTCCAGGACAGGTAAGTGTCCATTTATTAAAAGCCTGCAGCTGCTGACCGGCACACCGCTTTAATGACCACCAATGTAAGGAGCATTCTTCCCACTGATCATTACACTAATGTACAGTGAGCTAAAGATATAGTAATTATTGGCGGGTGTTCCCTGAGCCTGGAAAGTTATTCCAAGGGTTCCTTCATGTAAAAAAAGTTGAGAAAGGCTGCCCTAGGCCAGAACAAGCAATTGGCCCTTGTAGTGTAGGCACAAACCCACTGCAAGGGATCATTTTTAGTTGCCCAGTGTAGGGATTCACTGAAAGCTGCAGATTAAAATACTGAAAATGCCTTAACGCCAAAGTTTATATGAGATTTTAGTGATCAGGTTTAATTTATATGAGATTTTAGTGATCAGGTTTCTAATTTAGGGTCACAAGTAACCTCAAACTGAAGTGTGGTGTGGTGAAGCTAACTTCAGTTATAAAAATTGACGCAAACATCTACACCCTTCACACGGCATCTTTCTATAGAAGATGCAGTTCTAGGGTTTTGGATATCTCTATAGTCACTACAGGGGGGGTGCAGAGGTCACCAGTGCTCGCCTCCCCCCACTCCCCACCATCACCTCCTGGAAGAGGTCCAAAGCTCATGGCGGCACCTTCCCCCTATTTTCAAGCCATGAAATCACATTACATGCTTATAATGGGACTCAATGGAACTGCTTACTGATCCTCCACCCCGATCAAACAGAGGCTCTTTTACACATAGCTACTGATAATTTGGGTGCATGTAAAAGATCCTGTAAACTATCCTGATAGGAAGTCCAGTTCTTTTTTATTCTATATTACAGAACTGCATATGACGTGTGTTTTTGTGTTGTGTCAGTGTTTCCTTTTCAGTGGGCTCTCAATATGGGGCACAACAGAAGGATCTCAATGGGGCCAAAAAAATTACCTGCCTTTTTTTTTTCTCTAGTACGCCACACTGCATTTATTTTGGCCATGTATGCACATTGAGGTACAATTAAAAATAAATGACAACACGCCATACACACTGCACGTTAGCAGGCTTGACAACACAATACACATACAAATGTGTGAAGGGGTCCTTGTTCTTTGCACACCTATAACCATAAATGAAATATACGGAATCCATCACTAACCTCAAACAAGCCAACAAATTCATATGTTGCCAATAGTTCAAGACCAGCCTTTTTCAACCAGGGTGCCTTGGCAAAGTGCTAAAAAAATTGCCCGAAAATTGTATATTAGTCAGCAGGTGGATGAAACCTGCCTTTAATGCCTCGTACACACGGTCGGACTTTTGACCGTGCAAAAGTCCACCGCGAGTCCATCGGAAGTCCGACAGAAAGAAAGAGAACAGGTCCTCTATCTTAGGTTCGTCTGACTTCCGACAAAAAAAGTCCAACGAAGGCTACACACGGGCGGGCTTTCCGAGAAATAAAGTGCCCGTCTGACTTTTTTTCTCGGAAAGTCTGACCGTGTGTACGAGGCATTAGTTATACAAGCCACAGGTTTTCATTGTGCACCATTACAAACTTTCAGTTACTGCCATTCTATCAACCATAACATCATCGGTTGATAAGAAGGACTGCACAGCATCCTTGTTTGCTGATTTCCTGCCCCTCTCCATCAGCACTGGGGTCACATTGGCTGGATGAGGGAGAGAAACTTAAAAAGAGGAAGTAAACCCTTCGTTTACCTGCAAGGCTACCTGCATCGCATAGTAGCTTATTATGTGTCACTTACCTGAAACCGAAGGCTGCAATGTTCCTGATTTCCTCACTGTCTGGAAGCGTCCATTTTTCACCCCTCTTCCTTCTGGGGCTGCTAACTCCGGCTTTGTGACTGGCTGGAGTCGTGTGACATCACTCCCGTATATGCCACCAGTCACGGCATGACCCCAGCTTGAAACGGCACAGCGTTCCCTTTCTAGAGTGTGCATGCGCCGAATAAACCGGTGCATGTGCGTTAAACATCGCCGTACGGGGAATTGTAAATATCTCCTAAACCATGTAGGTTTAGGAGATATTTCTAGCACCTACAGGTAAGCCTTAATCTAGGCTTACATGTAGGTGAAAGTGGTCTGTAAGGGTTTACAACCACTTTAAGGAAAAGAGTAATATTGGCGTACTAGTCAGTATCAGTGTGCAAGGATATATTTGCTTTAGAAGAATAAATCATTTGTAACAGCGGGTGTCCAATGTGTGTGGATGTTGCTTCGTTATGTAAAACTATTAAGTTTCATTTTGCACACTTTAGAATGGGGTGCCTCAAGAATGTGCAGAATTTTAAAGGGTACCTTGACTGAAGAAAGCTCTAGACAAACACGCTCCAAGGCCAATACTGGCAGAGGCTGCTTGGCCTTCTGTTATTTTTTTATTTTTATTTTGGTTTATGTTACAAGGTCTATCAGTTGAGCTTAAAGGTACACAGCCTATAAGTCCGATTCACACCAGCTCGGTCCTCTGCAGTGTGATAAACAAATACACGTTATCGCATTGTGCAATGGGCGTTAATGTCTGTTGCTTTAAGGCAGGCCATTAATTTAAGTTGGCCGCCTAACATACCACAATGGACCTAAAATCATACATGCATCATTTTCATCAGTGCTGCCCAATACTACGGGTGCTTAGGTAAGATGGGTTGGGGTGCCATCGAGAAACTATGGCCCCCCACTGCAGTTATTGCATTTCATCCTTTGCATTTATTGTAGCGTTTATCTCAGCATTATCAGGGTGCACTAATGTGAAGGAGTCCTTGAGGCCCCAGGGCATTCCATTGTGTTACCGCTGCAGTACTTTGTGCCATGCGTTACCTTGTGTTGTGGCCTACAAATAGGTATGAAGGGGGGCATTTGTACCCAAAATAACACTGATCTGCTTGGATAACCTCGTCTACATGTATATCAAGTGAGGCGGCGTACACACGACCGAGGTTCTCGCTGGAAACCAGCGAGAACCTCGCTGGAAGCTGCATTCCAGCGAGGACCTCGGCCGTGTGTACGCTCTCGGCGAGCTTCCCGTCGGGAAGCCCGTCGAGCAGAAATAGAGAGCACGCTCTCTATTTGCTCGACGGCCCGCCTGGAAGAATGGCTGGTTGCCATTCCCGACGGGCGGGTCGCCGATTTCGACGGCCGGCAGGGAACCCCGACGGGCGGAACGATGTGTTCTGCCCGTCGAGGTTCTCTGCCGTGTGTACACGGCCTGACTGTTTCTGCCTACATGGGAAAATATGTGGCTTATTACTATACAGGGAAAGGTGACATCTTTGGTTCTGTAAGCTACAGGCATTGGCCTACTGAGCCTAAGAATCCATTTACATTTGTGAGATGTGTTATTAAGTGTTATGTCACGTTACCATGCACTGCTGCCAACCCACCAAAATGTTCCATGTAAAAAAAATGTGCTTACCTTCCAACTTTTGAACTTCCCAATGAGGCCACTTGAGGAAAGGGACAACCTGTGGCCCACGCCACAAAATGTGGGCGTGTAATATACAGAACGCAGGGGTCAGAGGGCTAACTAAGTCCCTCTTCCATATGATCCAGCTACTTATGTGCGTGTACCTATCTACAGCCAAAAAAAAAAAAGTCTCCCGAGTGAGAGAAAAAAAAAAAAAAGATTTTTAAAGCGGGTGGAGAAGGGAGACCTCTAACGTTTCCACCTCCTCAATCCCCCCCCCCCCCATCCCCCTAAACCTCCTCCATCCCTCCCACATCCCTTTGTGTCTCAGCCTGGAGTTACCGTGGAATGACCACAATTCCTCCATCACTTTAATTCTGTCTATCTCACTGATCCACTCCTCTATCGAAGGTGCTTCCTTTTTCTTCCAATTCCTAGGGATAAGTGCCTTAGCTTCATTTAGTAGATGTGGGACCAGTGAACCTCTATATTTTTTTCTTGACATCCCCGTATTATGAAATAGGCATTCCCATGGGTCCTGCTTCACCTCATATCCGCTGATCTTCTTTATCTGGACTAATATATCTTTCCAATATATCTGTATTCGGGGGCATTGCCACCAGATGTGGGCATGGGTTCCTTCCATCCCACATTCTCTCCAACACAGAGGCGAAACCTCCCTATCTATTCTATGCATTTTCATTGGAACATAATACCATTTGATAAGGAGCTTATAGTTGATATAGCCCTCTAAATTTTAATACATTTTATTTTTTTTATCTTTCACTTTTTTTATATATATATATTTTTTTTCACTCGGGGGATTTTTTTGGATAGCTACACGCACCCCCAGTAGCTGGATTGACTTTTTTTTTCTTTTGTTGTTTGTAGATAGGTATACGCACATAAGTAGCTGATCTCCTCTCACTTAGAGGATGAGGACAGGGACAATTGAGTCCCTTTAAATTCCCATTGTCCTAGAATTCTTGCCACTATATAGGGTAGGCAAGAACATATCATTTAAACATACTATACACGTTTGCACTTTAAAGGAACGAGGGAGTCAGATTGACTACATCAAACATAAATAGGGGAGCTTTTTTTTTTTTTTCCTCTTCCCGTGTTTGTATTTATTTATTCTAGAGGAGGGATATGGGACAGTAGGGTCCCCCGAAAATCACTGAGGGAAGGTTAGATCAGAATATGCTTTTTTTCTTTTTCTTTTTTTTTTTCTTTTAGAGGACGGGGTATGGGACAGTATGGTCCCCCTAAATTCACTGAGGGAAGATTAGATCACAATCTTTTTTTTTTTTTTTTTGATCCCCCTCCCCTCCTTCTTCGTCCCTCCCTATCTTGGTCCAACTAGATTTATTTTCTCTCTTCCCCCATCTCTTACTCCCCCGGACCTGGAGCCTATTCTAGAGATCTAATGAAGTTAATCAGGGGAATTGGTTCAATGCGGGGGTACGCTAGGCAGACAGTTGTTGCCATAATAGACTAATTAATCAAGGGAATACAAGGAGACTATGTATATGTAGATGTATGTATGTTAATGTATCAATGTAATAGTGTTGATGTTTTTTTTTTATATATGTATGTTGTTAAAAAAAGCTTAATAAAAACTTTTTGAAAAAAAAGAAAAAAAGAATGCAGGGGTCAGGAGTGCGCAATGCACAGAACGCAGGGGTCGGGAGTGTGTAATGCACAGAACGCAGGGGTCGGGAGTCTGTAATGCACAGAACGCAGGGGCCGGGAGTGTGTAATGCACAGAATGCAGGGGTCGGAGTGTGTAATGCACAGAATTCAGGGGTCGGGAGTGTGTAATGCGCAGAACGCAGGGTCGGGAGTGTGTAATGCGCAGAACGCAGGGTCGGGAGTGTGTAATGCACAGAACGCAGGGGCCAGAAGTGTGTAATTTACAGAATGCAGGGGTCGGAAGTGTGTAATACGCAGGGGTCAGGAGTGTGTGATGAACAGAATATAGGGGTCAGAAGTGCAAAATGCACAGAACGCCTACTGAGCCTAAGAATCCATTTACATTTGTGAGGTGTGTTATTAAGTGTTATGTCACATGTTACCATGCACTGCTGCCAACCCACCAAAACGTTCCATGTAAAAAAATTGTAACACAACATACTATGATACATTGTGCATACCTCCCAACTTTTGAACTTCCCAATGAGTGCCACTTGAGGCAAGGGACAACCGGCGGCGCACGCCGCAAAATCTGGGTGTGTAATACACAGAAGGTTGTGAGTGTGTAATGCACAGAACGCAGGGGTTGGGAGTGTGTATGGCACAGAATACAGGGGTGAGGAGTGTGTGATGCACAGAATACAGGGGTCAGGAGTGTGTGATGCACAGAATACAGGGATCAAGAGTGTGTAATGCACAGAACGCAGGGGTCAGGAGTGTGTAATGCATAGAACGCAGGGGTCAGGAGTGTGTAATGCACAATACGCAGGGGTCAGGAGTGTGTGATGCACAAAATAAGGGAGTCAGGAGTGTGTGATGCACAGAATACAGGGGTCAGGAGCATGTAATGCACAATATGCAGGGGTCAGGAGTGTGTGATGCACAGAATACAGGGGTCAGGAGTGTGTGATGCACAGAATACAGGGGTCAGGAGTGTGTGATGCACAGAATACAGGAGTCAGGAGTGTGTGATGCACAGAATACAGGAGTCAGGAGTGTGTGATGCACAGAATACAGGGGTCAGGAGTGTGTAATGCACAATATGCAGGGGTCAGGAGTGTGTGATGCACAGAATACAGGGGTCAGGAGTGTGTGATGCACAGAATGCAGGGGTCAGGAGTGTGTAATGCACAGAATGCAGGGGTCAGGAGTGAGTATGTGCCTGTGAGTCATCCAGCTCTCCCTGGATTTCTGCCCAACCCAGGACAAAACACACAGACAGGCTTAGCTGCCAGCCAAGCCTGCAAACATTTACCTACACGAAAAAAATATTTCTAGCACTAGAGGGTCTTTATCAAGTCCAATTTTACCAAACCCATTAAAGCTAGATTTCAGGCACAAAATGTTTTTGCTCATTAGCCACAAACAATATACAGGTGTAGCGCTACCCCCTCAGGAGCCGCTGATTAGATGTGGGATCTACTCTCTTTTTGTGACTCACACCTATTTAACTAGCTCGAACCCTCCCTTGACACATCAGAAGCCTAGCAAACGTATTGTGACCTCTGCTTGACCGGGGTCACAATAGCAGGCATGTAACATGAAATGATAAGAGAATAACAATGTTACCTGCTCCTGGGCGTCTCTTCAGATGAGAAAAACACACTTCACACAGGTGATATATTTAAACTAAAATAAATGAGTTTACTTGATATAGACTAGGGAAACAGACATAGATTTAGGTTGCAAATCAACAGCAGTTATGTAATGACACACAATGATTCTGCAAAGGGCCCTTGCGGGAATCAGTAGTTAATGTTAAGAGGAAACAAAAAGGAAATCTAAGCTAAAGAATGGTACCATCCAGTTAAACTAATGTAAAAGTACAGTCTATGCTCGCGAGCTCCCCCTAGCTGGCAGTCCTGCAAACAGCTAAAGAAGTGTCTCGAGACCAAAGTACACGTTGCGGCCATTGGTGCACTTTAGAATTTGTAATCCAAAAGGGACAAACGATAAGATGAAGTTAGTCAAAACAGGGTATTATAAATAGTAACGGTGGAGAACTGACCGCTCGTCAGCGTCGGCCACTGTGTGTAACAACTATCAACTTAGAAGGCCTTGAAGCGTAGTCAGAGGCCAACACGTGTCTCTGGCTTAAGGGGTGGCACTAGATTGTCTCTGCCAAAGGGAAGAGCTGAAAGTTGAGCAGGTGCTCTCTCACCCGAACAGGCCTGGGTTCTTCTCCAAAACGCTCTGGTCAGTCACCGTCCCGTAGCTCAAGGTCTCCGATATCAGGCCGCCCACTGTTTCAGTTGTCAGCTGGGTGGCTTCACCGCTCTCCTGGAACACAAGCTAGGTACAGTGGTCTTGCTTCCCTCCGGCAGGTTGGCCTCCTGGCGACTCCAGGCCCAGGCTTCAGGCCTAACAGCACGGCTGTGCTGCTCTGCACAGCCCAGCAGAGGAAAAGATGCAGGTCCAGAGAGAGAGAGAGCTCCTCCCTCTCCTTAAGTAACCTCCCCCATAAGTCTATGCGGAGGTGTCACATGCTCCGCAGTGCAGGGCATTGTGGGAAGTGTAGTCTGTTTTCACTAAGAGTCAATGGAGTCCATATCTCCCGCCACTCGCAATCCCACAATGCATAACTTCCTAAAGGTATTCCAACACATTTACAAGCGCGGTTCAGGCCTGTCATTAGCTCCTGACAGGATGACCCTGCTACACAGGTATATCCACTTTGTGTGCACCATATGCCTTGGCAAAACTCAGATATTGCCCAGATATTACTTTGCAAAAGTAATGGTGATATCATCACGGTGCTGTACATAGCCTATGCAGAGAGCAGGACTTTGGAAGGAGCCAAGCACCTCCACCCACTATAAGCTGCCTGTAGAAAACTACAAGAGGGGGACGGAGAGAAGTCACCCTGTCATCCAGTCACTCTGCACAAGGAAAGATCAGCAGTGATTGGTCTTGTGGTAGTCTGTAATGCATGCGCATTGCCTTAGTGCGTAGGCGGTCGTTCAAAATGAATAGCACCACAGGCAGCAATGCATGCAATGTTACCCCAACACGGAGATAAGATCTTTTTGGTAAATCTGGTCCTGCCACCAACTGAAAACTGAAGCCAGGACCATAGTAACTTTGTTAGCCACTCATCTATCACGCTGCAATCTATCATGCTGCACTCTTATCTAATTGCTACATGCAGCGGTCTCTCCTAATTGCTATTCTTAACATCTGTGATCCCCGGAAAGAACATTTCCCACCAAATACCATGCTAAGCTGGTGTCACATTAATCAGGTCAGGGATGTGCGTAGGAAAAGCTTGCTGTGATTTGGAGTTTGAAATCTGCAGAACACCATAACACCCATCTGACATCATCCTCAGGAGCAATCATTCAGGACGACCAGTTTTGTTTAGAATTTTTCGCTCTGGTTTTGGCTGGTTCAGGCATTATCTGTGAACATATTTCCTTTTTCCACTCTGTCACTGCCCGGGCTATAGATAGAGCATTCAACTGTTTTATCTATGGACAGCGGCTGAAATGTCAGAGGAAGTCGGCGTTATATATACACAGTTCGATGTCCTGTCTTTCTGATATGAAGTCACTGTTCACCCGCTAAAGAAGGGTCCTTGTACAATGTACTGATGTATGGACATCAGATCTTCGTGGCACATAAAAATTATTTTACCTATAATATAATCTATTACAAGGAAGGTGTGATTTACAGAATGTGTAATTGTGCATGCACAGGTAATCACATGTATTCATGCATAAATAATGCAGATTGTTGTAAAAAAAATGTTTACTGATCTAAATGTGGTGCTAGTTTATTGGTATGTATGCGCCTGTGTGTACAGGCCCATTGAAAGGCATTGAGAGTGGTTTAAAAAAAAAAAAATTAGACTCACTAGTGCGAATTGGTTTCACTGCATGTTCATTTTGCTTTTAAATGTCCTTATTTCTTCTGAGAAATCCTCACTTCCTGTTCTTCTATCTGTAACTCCACACAGTAATGCAAGGCTTTCTCCCTGGTGTGTCGTGTCATGCTCGCCCCCTCCCTTGGACAACAGGAGAGTCAGGACACTCTCTATGTTGCAGATAGAGAAAGGAGCTATGTGTTAGTGGGCATCCTGACTCTCCTGTTGTCCAAGGGAGAGGGCGAGCACAACACTCCACACCAGGGAGAAAGCCTTGCATTACTGTGAGGAGTTACAGACAGAAGAACAGGAAGTGAGGATTTCTCAGAAGAAATAAGGACATTTAAAAGCAAAATGGAAGGATGAGGTAAGTGAAGGAGGACTGCACTAAGGTAAAGGAAGCTATTTAGGATTTTTTTTTTTACCTTTACAACCCTTTTAAGCAAAAATTGGCCCTGATTTGTCCCTGAAACAGAGAACAGGGACGCACCAGACCCCTGCTGTAAGCCACATCTGGCAGCAGTGTGAACACAGCCTTAATGTTTAAAATGTTGCGTTTTTGGCACTCTTATGCAGAAGTTCTAAAAAATGTATGTTTTGGTAAGTAATCACAAGCATTTACAGGTGCATGGTATTTAAAAGTCTGTAAACTAATTTTATTGGCTGTAATACTCATTTATTCTGGCCACTGAAATTTATTTATGTGCATACACACCTGTTCGGAGCATTTTTATTTTCTATGTCTCTGAACTATGAACCTAACCACCCCATGTGCATGGGTAAATTGGCTAATACTAAGCTGTGTTCAGAAGCATTAAAACATTTTTTTTTACCTGTGTGTGTCAACGGCCTTATAGAAGTAAAAAACATAACATATATAGTATAAGTATCCATATATATATATATATAAGTTCATACTATTTTCCTTTTTTAAAACATACTGTATTTGGTATTGTCAATTATCTCTTGTTATACCTACTTCTGAAAGATGGATGCACTCAGGGCCGTCTTAATAGCATCATGGGCCCCTGGGCAAAGTAATGCTCTGGGGCCCCTACAATGGAGACAGTGCAGGTAAACAGAAATCAAGTAGGTAGTAGGTAGGGGATATCTAGGGTGTAGAGGGGTCAGAGTGCTGGGGGGATATCTGGCATGTAGATGGGCAGCCCGACCCAAGGACCAGCTGCTTTGGGGAAAGTGCAGGGGCCCCCGTGCAGCTGGGGCCCCTGGGCAGTGCCCAGGTGTGCCCACTCATTAAGACAGCTCTGGATGCAATTGCCACATAGTATCCCACTTACAATATGCCAAACAGCACATAGACAAGCCTCAATTTAGCTTTTGGCCACAACCATAAACGCTACATTTGGAGAGGAGTCAACAAGGCATATGATGTAAGGTACACCATTCCTACTGTGAAACACGGTGGTGAATCTCTTGATGTTTTGGGGATGTGTGAGATACAAAGACACAGGAAATTTGGTCAAAATTGTTGGCAAGATGAATGCAGTATGTTATCAAAAAATACTTGAGGAACATTTGCATTCATCAGCCAGGAAGCTGCGCATAGGACGTACTTGGGCATTCCAACATGACAATGATCCAAAACACAAGGCCAAGTCGACCTGTCATTGGCTACAGCAGAATAAAGTGAAGGTTCTGGAGTGGCCATCTCAGTCACCTGACCTCAATATCATTGAGCCACTCTGGGGAGATCCTAAATGTGCAGTTTATGCAAGACAGCCCAAGAATTTACAGGAACTGGAGGCTTTTTGCCAAGAGGAATGGGCAGCTTTACCATCTGAGAAGATAAAGAGTCTCATCCACAAATACCACAAAATACTTCAAGCTGTCATTGATGTTAAAGGGGGCAATACACAGTATTAAGAATTGGGGTATGTAAACTTTTGATCAGGGTCATTTGGGTAGTTTCTGTTGTGATTATGATTTAAAAAGAGTAAACACAGTTGATTGATAATAAATGGCTTCAGCCAAACACATACCATGAGTGAAAGAAAAGTTTTTGTGTTATTCATATTCTTCAAAAAATGCCCAAGAAATCATAAATTCTGCCAGGGTATGTAAACTTATGAGGACAACTGTGTGTGTGTGTATATACTTTTTGTAACTTTTATGTTTTTACCGTTACAGCCTCATTTGGTTAATGTAGAGGTTGTAATGTTATGGAAATGGTGTTATAATGTTTGAAAGACAGTAACAAGTATGTAAACTAGAGTCTTCTATTAAAATAGATCATCGGAAAAAAATGCACTAAAAATTGTCTTCTTTTTATTTAAAGGGATTCTTGGGGTTTGTGTGACATCACTTACACATCACAGAGAAACATCAGTATATTTATATATCACTAGTGATGATGTTTTATTCAGCTTCATATTTGCGATTGTTTAAAAATAGCAGCAACATTATATACAAAGATGGAACCCTGTCAGAGAAAATGGAAATTTTAAGAACATTGAGATTTTAAAATAAACGTTTTACAACTCATGAAGAACCAAAAAGAGAGTTTAAACAATACATCATTTTTTTCTTATAATCAGAATATCTTATGACGAGCTGCCGCCTGCGCTTTCCTTTGTTTGTTATATAGTTGCCTGTATGTAAAGACAAAGTGACCTTGACTGCTTGTGGCCTGACCAAGCATAAGAAAACAAATACGGAAAGTACCTAGGAAAGAAAACGTACAAACGGATTTCGGCTGAAAGCAAACTTATATGATGGAAGACAAGCTAAAGTGATACTGGAGTGTATAGCATCACCCTGGAGAGCCATATCCAACCTTCATAGAGACTCTCTGCTTCTGCAGTTTGTCACTGGCGTCCCCAAACTTACAGTGCAGAAAATAAGTATTTGAACACCCTGCTATTTTGCAAGTTCTCCCACTTGGAAATCATGGAGGGGTCTGAAATTGTCATCGTAGGTGCATGTCCACTGTGAGAGACATAATCCAAAAAAAAAATTCCAGAAACCACAATTTATGATTTTTTAACTATTTATTTGTATGATACAGCTGCAAAGAAGTATTTGAACACCTGTCTATCAGCTAGAATTCTGACCCTCAAAGACCTGTTAGTCTGCCTTTAAAATGTCCACCTCCACTCCATTTATTATCCTAAATTAGATGCACCTGTTTGAGGTCATTAGCTGCATAAAGACACCTGTCCACCCCATAAAATCAGTAAGAATCCAACTACTAACATGGCCAAGACCAAAGAGCTGTCTAAAGACACCAGAGACAACATTGTACACCTCCACAAGGCTGGAAAGGGCTACGGGGAAATTGCCAAGCAGCTTGGTGAAAAAAGGTCCACTGTTGGAGCAATCATTAGAAAATGGAAGAAGCTAAACATGACTGTCAATCTCCCTCGGACTGGGGCTCCATGCAAAATCTCACCTCATGGGGTCTCAATGATCCTAAGAAAGGTGAGAAATCAGCCCAGGACTACACGGGAGGAGCTGGTCAATGACCTGAAAAGAGCTGGGACCACCGTTTCCAAGGTTACTGTTGGTAATACACTAAGACGTCATGGTTTGAAATCATGCATGGCACGGAAGGTTCCCCTGCTTAAACCAGCACATGTCAAGGCCCATCTTAAGTTTGCCAATGACCATTTGGATGATCCAGAGGAGTCATGGGAGAAAGTCATGTGGTCAGATGAGACCAAAATAGAACTTTTTGGTCATAATTCCACTAACCGTGTTTGGAGGAAGAAGAATGATGAGTACCATCCCAAGAACACCATCCCTACTGTGAAGCATGGGGGTGGTAGCATCATGCTTTGGGGGTGTTTTTCTGCACATGGGACAGGGCGACTGCACTGTATTAAGGAGAGGATGACCGGGGCCATGTATTGCGAGATTTTGAGCAACAACCTCCTTCCCTCAGTTAGAGCTTTGAAGGTGGGTCGAGGCTGGGTCTTCCAACATGACAATTACCCGAAGCACACAGCCAGGATAACCAAGGAGTGGCTCTGTAAGAAGCATATCAAGGTTCTGGCGTGGCCTAGCCAGTCTCCAGACCTAAACCCAATAGAGAATCTTTGGAGGGAGCTCAAACTCCGTGTTTCTCAGCGACAGCCCAGAAACCTGACTGATCTAGAGAAGATCTGTGTGGAGGAGTGGGCCAAAATCCCTCCTCCAGTGTGTGCAAACCTGGTGAAAAACTACAAGAAACGTTTGACCTCTGTAATTGCAAACAAAGGCTACTGTACCAAATATTAACATTGATTTTCTCAGGTGTTCAAATACTTATTTGCAGCTGTATCATACAAATAAATAGTTAAAAAAATCATACATTGTGATTTCTGGATTTTTTTTTTGATTATGTCTTTCACAGTGGACATGCACCTACGATGACAATTTCAGACCCCTCCATGATTTCCAAGTGGGAGAACTTGCAAAATAGCAGGGTGTTCAAATACTTATTTTCTGCACTGTATATGTAAATGTTTTAATAAAGGTACTGGCTCTCTTTTATCTATGTCATGATGACCTGAGTTAAAAGTGTTCATATACATGTAAACTAAGCATCCTTTGAGGCTCCTGAAGAAGTATTCACAAAAACACATCAAGCCTAACGGTGACATTAACAATATCAAGAAAATAATATTAAAACAGAGTTCCACCCTAAAAATTCACTTTCTAAGAACAGGAGATTGCCCGTAGAAAAGAAAATGTTTTACTCACTTCTATCTGGCTATTACTAGGCAGATTTCGTAATCTGCCTAGTTCCTGGTTCTAGGTTGTTCAACTTCCTGTCCTAAGACCCCATTGCCTCCTGGTAAATGTGGAAAAGAGGAAGGGTGGGGGCAAAAGAATAGTTGCTAAAAGCTAGACTTGGGGGCATGCCCACCCGAATATTTGTGGACTATCTCTGTACTGATAAAGAACAATAGAAATTGTTGAATTAAAAGGTTTATTACAGATAGAAAAATTACAAAACAGTCATACAGATCAAAGATTGGGCGAAGTCTCCACTAGTTTTGCGGGGATACCGCTTCTTCAGGAGAGCCAATCTATAGAATACATAACACAATAAAATCATATAATACAGTTCAGCCAAAATAGTTAATACATAGAAAGAAGTAGTGGTAGCTTACCCGATCAGTAGTAAAACAGGTACAGAGACGGGCTGCCCAAATGACACTCATTTCACAGGAGTCTCTGGGCATTACTGTGCCTAAAAATAGCCCAGCATGCACCTCTCCCTGAAAACCAGGAAGAAAAAGGAACTGGGCTTCAAATGCCCACACATATGATGGATATATGATGGATATGATGGATATGGCCACAACATGAGCTGGAGGATATAGGAAAGTGTTTGCAATGATTTCTGGAGTGATTTGTTTTAGGGACTATTTATTGTGATTAATTTTAGCTTGCAAAAAAATTAAATTATGCCTGGAACCCCGCTTTAAATACTATATATATATAAATATATAAATACTATATCAGCCAGGAGGAGAGGCGGAAAGCCAAAAGCACTGCTGTGGTGGGGGCGCAACACAGGTGAAGCCCGAGCAGTAGGGGGGATCGGCACAAGACAGGGTGATTAGGGTGGGCCCAGGCACACCTGGCACACACATTGTGCATACCTATGCTTTCACCTGAAAATCGAAGGAGTCGGGTAGAAATTTGTCAGGCGAACAGCGGCTGAATCTGCTCACATGAGCTGCTATGGCTATTGTTATACTGTTGTATATACTTTTGAGTTTAATGGTGTACAGTATATCAGAGCTTTTTTTCAAAGAAAATAGGTGCAGGAACTCAACCACGACACCGTTCAGATTTCACATATACTACAAGGGTCTTAAAGGGGCATTAAATACCAAAATTGCATTACATACAGAGTGCAGAGTTTAGGGGGGTTACACACAGAGCGCAGAGCTGTCACTTGTAAACACAGAAACCAGACTTCTGTTCAGACAAGTGATTGTGGTGAGCAGGCACCAAAGGGTCTAAGCCAAAGGTGGTGGAACTGAGTTCCCCCAAGTTCCCCCTGAAAAAAAGCCCTGCAGTATATACATTGCTTAATATCTTGGTGTACAGTATATACATCGCTGCATATCTTTTCTACAGCTACTATCACAATTCCTTCAGTAATGGAAGAGATGATCTCTTTGAGGATTGAAGTAAATATATTCAAAGACGGGTCCGGACAATCACCAAATACTGAATGCTGCTCCAGTAGTTAAATTACCAGCAGAAGAATATAATTACTGTCAAATGTGACCTCTAACTTTCCCATTTACTATGTCAGTAAGTAAATAAGGAAATCTCTTCACTTTGGCTTCCTGTTAGAGAATTCCTTTGGGGGAGATCTCCAAACTTTTTGCCGGTTCAATGACTTTCCAGTAACTGGACACACAAAATATTTTTATGTAGCATATAAACCAAATAGACTTTAAAAAAAAAAAAAAATCTATATAAATATTTGCACACCATGGACCCCCAGTTGGTAATAAAATCAGAGATGCAATTTTCATTACCTTTTTTATTCCTACAAATATAAAGTATTTCAAGAGTTTCGGTAAAACGAAAAAATGAATAAATAAAATTGTACGGATTCTTGTACTTAAAGTGGGATTTTGGATAACGTAGGGCTTTTATTGCTGTTTGTATCCCTTTTGGGAAGTTTCTCTCTCACTTTATTTCCCGGCAGTAAGAACATGTTTTAGTTCATATGGTATGAGTTTAAAAACTAAAATGTGTCCTTCTTTCAGATATTAGAAAGGTGGGAGGTATGGTCTCACCGCGGGAGTCTTGCTCTCCAGCAGACTTTGCAAGGGATCACCATATCCTATAATTAAGGTTCTGATCTTAAATCACCATTAGATTGTCTGCTGTTTTAGAACAAAGCAAACATGAAACATATCCAGATTAGTGTTATGCCGCGCACACACGATCATTTTTCGGCATAAAAAACGTCATTTAAAATGATCGTGTGTGGGCTTCACATTATTTTTCAGGTTCTGAAAAATGAAAAAAAAAAAAAAATTCGAGCATGCTGCATTTTTTAGCGTCATTTTAAACTATGTCGTTTTTCGGGATGTAAAAAATTATCGTGTGGGGGCTAAAACGGTGTTTTAAACCCGCACATGCTCAGAAGCAAGTTATGAGACGGGAGCGCTCGTTCTGGTAAAAACTACCATTCATAATGGAGTAAGCACATTCATCACGCTGTAACAGACAGAAAAGCGCAAATCCTCTTTTACTAACAAGGAATCAGCTAAAGCAGCCCAAAGGCGAATAGAACTTCCCCTTTAGAGTGCCGTTGTACGTGTTGTACGTCACCGTGCTTTGTTCATCATTTTTTTTAAACGATGGTGTGTGGGCAACGTCGTTTTTAATGATGAAGTTGGAAAAACATTGTTTTTTTTTCATGCTGAAAAATGATCGTGTGTACGTGGCATTAGGGTTTAATGCTGTGGGTTGTTAGTTCTGGGGGCTAATGGCATAACTTGTTTTCTTAAAGGGGTGTTCCAGCCGCGATTTTTTTTTAAAGTCAGCAGCTACTAACAGTGTAGCTTCTGACTTTAAATAAGGACACTTACCTTGTCCTACTTGCCCGCGCTGATGGCCCCCCCGATGCCGGTCCCACGATCGCTCCGGGTCCCGCGCTGCCATTCACACTATGGGAAACAGGCAGTGAAGCCGTACGCTTCACTGCCCATTTCCTACTGCGCCTGCGTGAGTCTCACACTGGCTTGTGAATGGGCGCGCTGCTCTCTGAGAACACACACAATTCCCAGAAAGCAGCGCGCCCCATTCACAAGCAGAAGAAGCAGAAGAAAGGACACCACAGTGTGGAAGAGGCAGATTACGGACTTCCGAATAGCAACAGGTATTTCGGGTGAGTATTTTTTTTTTTTTTTTTTCAGGTTTTTTTTATTTAATTTTTTTACGCAATATAGGGAAATGTTGTTTTCCTGGGTGGAACTCCGCTTTAATTATGGATAGAATGAAGAGGGATTTTTATTAATGTCTGCACCCCTGTTAGGGAGATTCCCCCTCTCTATTTGTCCTGTTTACCATAATCATTGAAAATGTGAAAGTAAAAGAAAATCGCACAGTTTGGGTTGACACCGCAACCGGAATAACATGTGGTTACTTTTAGAGATTAATGCCATGATTAGTTTTAGTTTTGGGGGTTAACATTGTGGCTAATATTAGTGATGGGATAGATATTAGATATTAAAGTTATGGTTAGGGGGTAGAGTTAGTGTTTGGGGTTACTTTTAGTGTTAATGTTAAAGGTTAATGTTAGTGTTAGGGGGTAAGAGCTACTGGTTAATTTTAGGGTTACTATTGGGGGTTAATGTTAACATTATCATTTTGGTAATGATAGTAGTTAGAGTTAGTGTTTGGGGTAAATTATGGAGTAAATATTAAAGTTAATGTGGGGGGATAACATTAGGGTTAATGTTAGAGTTAGTGTTAGGGGTTAGTATTAGTGGTTATTGTTAGTGCTGGAAGTAAACATTAGAGTTAATATGAGTGTTGGGATTATTGTTCAGGGGTTGTAAAGGTTTGTTTTTTATTTTCTAAGCTAGTGCATTGCTGGTTCACAGGAAATTCCATCCATGTATGGCCGACTTTTGTCACTTGATCACTTTTCAGCCACCATGGTACATATTAAGAGAAAAGTACAAGTTTACATTAAAACCACTTTGTAAGGTGACCAAAACATTTAAATGAAAGCTCATTGCAATGGAAGAACTAATCTACTAACCTCTTCAGCCACTTGTGTACCCTACAAGGATTGCAAGCTCCATCACACTCTACTGAATTCAACTCTTCCGTTAGTGTCAGATTTCTGTGTCCATCACCATGCTGTGGTTCCATCCCTCCACCTCTACATTACTACTACATCTTGTAGTAATGTGGGGATCAAAGAATGGAACCACGGTGCAAGCGTTGAATGCCAAAGAGAGAGTATTGGAGGCTACAGCACTAAAACAGTGTGAAGGTAGAAGACACGGGTCACCGCAGAGGTGAGTATACTACCTCTTCTATTGCAGAAAGCTTGCATGTGAATTTTTTTTATCATCATTGTCGGTTTAAGTCCAATATTGTTCTTGTAACATTACTGGCAGCAAAGCTAGCTGTTTACCAGTGTGTACCAGGTGGAACATCGGACATTTTCACACACTAAAAAATATCCATGAATTAGGTGTGGACAAGGGAAACATTTACTATCAGACAGGCAAACCTTTCACGTGTTTTTAATGCCTGAAACATTTCCTTTTCTGATGAACCAAGTGTTATTATCATACATTGGGCCATGTGTTAATTCCTCTTGTTATCACTAGCATTAGCCCCAGGGGTCCTGGGGAAAAAAGTGTGGAAACTCCCACCCAAGATCCACTCCCCCACCAAAAAAAAAAAAATTATTACCAAATCGCATTTTTTTTTCCGATCCACTGTACCTTAGTAATCCTTTATGTTACTGGCCAGCAAGTTCTTTCTAAATCCCGCAATAACTCGCGGCAGACCTCCGCAATGTCTCCTGGGAACAATGACAAAAGCTCCCAGGAGACATCACAGCATCGAGGAAGTGACGGAATACCCGCACACTACCTGATTAATTCATATACAGGAAGCAGCCAGTAACATAAAGGATTACTAAGGTTCACCTGCCCCTGACAGTGACTCGAGCTGGGCATCGCCGCTTAGTGAAGGATTGGTTTGGGCGGCTCGGCTGCTCTAGTCCTGCAAAGGGAACTGAGTTCCTGCTGTGAAAAAAGTGCAGGAACTCCGTTCCCACGCGTTCCTGCAGGACTTGAGCCCTAATTAGCCCCCTAAAGCATAATCTGTGGTGTGTCACCCCCTAACCACCTGTACTACCCCTAAATGTCTGCACCACAACTGCAGATTTGCCCATCAAATGTGTCAGGGGGTTTAAGTCTTGCCGTCACCATGAAGCAACGTATCAGAACCCACAGAATGTGTACACCCATATCTGCTGCCTTTGCAGCATATTGGGGAGTGGTTGGGTTGCCTCCCCCAACTGCAGGCGTAACTGAGCCCTTAAACCCTAAACCTACATGCACTCTTTTAATATTTGCTTCCAAACAGCATCAACTTCAACTAGAATTTGAAAATAACTATCTCACACTGCAAGATTTAAATGCATGCTTTTGCCTCGGGCAGGGATATTGAATTTAAAGTCGATCAGTAAAATGTTCTCCCAGCAGAGGTCCATATTGCATGTCTTTGCGATGACTGAGATTCTTCACATCACAGCGTCTCTCCACTCGTATATCACAATCCCATTCTTACACCAGTGTCCTGGGCCATTCCTGCATATAACAGTCCCCCCTTCACATCACAGTTTTTTATCCCTTCACATCAAGATCACACATCAAGATCCTATACTTTCCACCATAGTCCTGCCTTCACAAAAGGGTCCTTGGCCCCATGAACATCACCCCCCCCCCCCAACACACACATTAGTGTCCTCTGTCCTCCATCAAACCCCCCAAAAAGTGTTCTTTGCCCCTCAGCCCCCATTCACATTACCACCCCCCACAGAGTAGTGTTCTCTGCCCCCCTTTACATCACCCCCCTCAGTAGTGTCTTTAGCCCTCCTTCACTCCCCCCCCCCCAAATAATGTACTCTACCCCTCCCACCACCACCACCCACACAGTAGTGTCCTCTAGCCCTCCTTCTTCTCAACCAGCCCCCTTCCCCCCACAGTAGTGTCCTCTGCCCCCTTTCACATCACCCCCTCACAGTAATATACTCTGCCCCCCAATACAGTATTCTCATTTGCCCTTCTGCCCCCCCCCCCCACTCTTTTGAAATCTCTTCTGTGAATGAATAAACTATGTGGCCCATCTGCCACCATGAACGATAGACTTGTAGCTCATAGTCCATTGACAGTTCCTCTAATTGAAAGTCTGTACCTTGCCATGTGCAGGGAGCTGAAGGAGCCTGGTATGTTGCACCACCGATCGTGGTTGCAAATATTTGCAGCCCGATTTTCCATATACAATGTATAATAATAAATTCTGTTCCTGCAAATATATGTGCATTTACAATTTTTTTTGTAAAAGGTGGAATTAAGCTGGCCATAGATGGATCAAATTTCAGCCGGTTTAGCAGGGACTGGCTGACATTCGATCCATCTATGGGCAGGCTGGTTGTACCCAAGTCGATCCATTGATCAGCTTGAGTACAACCAGCTTGTGGGATATATATATATATATATATATATATATATAATGTTTTAAAGGTATGTCGGATATTTTATATGTGATTCCTGCCAGTAGCTTTAGCTGCTAGCAGTAATTATTTATTTCTCCCACTGGGAGGGCTCCTGCTTGCGCTGTGGGAGTGATTCCTCCATCAACAATAGCTGTGTTGATGGGGGAATCAAGCTATTTTTTTTCCTTCAGCCTGTGGTTTTTGTCTAGGGGTTCGGAGAGCCGAGATATATTCACCTAATCCTCAGATCATCCCACCGCAAGACCAGTCCTTTCGGATCCTATCCACTCCTCCCCGCAGTCCTAAGGTCATGTGTGGTGAACTGTTCCTGATGTCATCATGCCCATAAACTGGCTCTGGATGTAAAGACGTCAGGAACAGTCCATTATTGGACGTGGCGGATTGCTGTTTTCCAGAGGATTGGGTGAGTATAGGCTCCGTGTTCACCCCTAGACAAAGAGAGCAGCTAACACATGCAGTGATGACACAGCCCCACTACATGGGGGAAAAAAATAATTGTTTTGAGAACTGGTCATTAAGACTATTATTTATAAGCAAATTATTGACAAATCCCCAGTGTTTGCATGCTTGCTAAGTTTAGCATGCGCAACTGCCTTTAGTTCTATAGCTACCTAATCTGTCCCAATAATCAGCTGTGTATGGGGAGCATACAACCAGCACATTCTCCATACGTGCAGTATCTTCCAAATCTGTGTCTGTGTCTGAATCCACCAGTGTCTGGTATTTGATAAGCAGCATGGCTGCCCAGCAGTGTATATTTAAACCATTCATTAAATCTACAGTGTATTAAGATCAACAGAACTGAGAAAGTCAACCCCAGCAGTTTGCTTTAGGAATGAAGACCATTAAGCACAGCTGTACAAAGCCTGAACTCTCAGCCTTGATAGGATCAAGATATCAAAGCAACAGGCAGACAGACTCTACTCATGCAGATGGAATTGGCAGACATATTAGTACAAACAAAACAAAATATACTAAAAAATGCTCTTTGTTCACGTTGTTACCTTTTTAGGTAATACAGTGTACAATCCAACACACTGCTGATGATATATTTCTCAACATTAGTTAATCTGGGATATTTTTGGCAATTTTGTGAGCCTCGGGTGGAATGCTTAACTACGTGGGAGCGAGGGGCAGAAATAACAAATACTACAGTGGGAACATTTACTGTACATTGTTCCTCGACAAAAGTCCATTAATTCAAGGACCAAAAACTGTGCTGAATTCAGCAAGCCTTGGAAGAGCAAATATTTTATCCTTTCTCGTTACTCAGGTTTTGATGATGTTCTTTTGGCTCACACTTAAGGATTTTCTACTTAAGGGGTCACAAAGCATAATATGCTAAATGTATTGTCTATAAAAACACTGGGTGAATGAATTCTGTTTCATTTCGAGGCATAGTTTAAATTTTTTAGGTCTTAGGTTTCATTTGCAGCTCTGCTGGAAACGTGCTAATACTATGTTGTTTGGTCTGAGTATGAAAAGGAGAATCAGAGCCAGTATAAAAATCAACACTAAAATTATATAATATTGCACCTGCCAAGCTCTAATGCCGCGTACACACGGTCGTTTTTTGCGATGAAAAAAAACAACGTTTTTTAAAACGTCATTTAAATTGATCGTGTGTCTTCAAAAAAACGACCAAAAAAAAATTCCAACATGCTTGAATTTTTTGTGTCGTTTTTCAAAACGTCGTTTTTTGTTTCACAAAAAGTCACCGTGTGTAGCAAAAACGTCGTTCAAAACGACGTTTTTCAACCCGCGCATGCCCAGAAGCTAGTTATGAAGCGAGCTTCAATGGAAAAGAGTGGTGAATGTGACCTCGCTTTTTGTGAAAAAACGATGGTGTGTATGCAAAATTGTCTTTGAAAAGTGACGTTTCAAAAACGTCGTTTTTTACTTCACAGAAAACGTCGTTTTTTTTTATCGCAAAAAACGACCGTGTGTACGCGGCATTATATTACTTGCAGAATTATGGATGAGATTTTCCTGCAGTAATCTCATTCTGTCTCCTATGAGGCCATAATAAAAGAGCAATTCTCACAATTGAAGCTGTTAATTCTACATTACTAACGTGCATCTCAAATCAAAACTGTTTTTTTTTTTTTTGTTTGTTTTAGAGGAAGGGATGGGCCCTTTGTAAAGTTTTTATTGCTGTCTGTGTTATCATTAGGGAGATTCACCCAAATGATTATACTGATCACCACTGTCACCAACGCAGAAACGGATGGGAAATCCAAAATTGTAGAGTCAGCTCTAGAACAAAAGGTAAGGACAAATCAAAAAGGACAGCTGTTCCATGGACAACTGTTTAAAAATAGAATTTCCCTACTTTTAGGGGATTTCCCTTTCACCTCCTGTTGTGCCTTTGGTACAGAAAATTAAGGGAAATTTCCCCAATGGTACACAAACAAAACAAAAAAAAAAACTAGCAAGAACTTTAAACCCTCCCTACATTTTTCAAAGCCAAAGTTTTGGCTGAATATGCACTTAATAGCCTTCTGGGAATTTTTTTTCCCATGTGGCAAAAAAAGCTGCAGGCACCTTTTTTTGCGCTGGGTGCATCACAGGATTAGGTGAGTATATCTCCAATCCCTACACAAAAACGAGCAGTTAACCTATGTAGTGTGGACTCACTGCATGGGGAAATAAAGATTGCCCGGAGTTCAGCATAACAGGAAGCATGATACCACCATTGTAGCAGTGGCCCCAGTAGCCAGGTGTGAATAAGAATTTGGGAGCCAAACCTTGAAACAGGATTCCTAAAGAATATATAAGATGGCATGTGATTCAGTCCCCCAGCAGGAAAAAGAAAATACATTAAATAAATGAACATGCTTTGAACAATGTGACTCAATGTGTGCTCATGTGAGATGGATAGAAATTGGTACTTATTCAATTCAGTTCCAGCTCCAAGTCAAGTAAGTATAGCTCTCCTTGGGCTTAGCTCCCAACTGTCCCTGATTTTCAGGAGCTGTCTCTGATTTGGAACAAAGTCCCTCTGTCATCCTTATTTGTCCCTAATTTTGGTCTGATCTATATAGTTGTATATAAATGCACTATTTATCTTTCAAAAAGTGTTTCCCAGTGCAAAACTTTTCCTCCAATTTCTAAATTGCTGCATAACATCTGAAAGCCAGTATAAATGAATAGTAGTGGTAAAAAAAGCACTTGTGGGTTTAACTAATCTTTTTTTATGTATAATTCTCCTTTTAGGGGGGAGTGGCAGGGGTGTGTCCTATGCCTACATACTTTTGCTAATAGGTGTCCCTCGTTCCCATCTCAAAAAGTTGGGAGGTAGGCCTTGGATTAGTGATAGGTTAAAGTGTATCTAATATCAATAACAAAAATGTAATATTATAGATGTGGTTCCTGCATTTATTTTATTTTTTTCAGAATTTTTGCGTTTTTAACCATGCATTGCAGCAATGCAAAAGAGTGAAGCCAGCCAAATAAGTTAGGCATTTAACCACTTAAAGACCCCCGCACGCACATATACGGCCACAACATGGCTCGTACAGGCATAAGGGCGTAAATTTACGTCCCCGCCTGAGTGCGGTTCGGGGGTCCCATCGGGACCCCCTCCGCGGCGTGCGGGGGTCTCCCTACCTCTGGGAGCGATCCGGGATCTGCGGGCGGATGTCCGTGTTTTCCGCCCCCCCCCCCGCGATCGCTCCCAGCCAATGGGAGTGCGCTCCCAGCCTGTCACTTCCTCCTCCTGTGTTTACACAGGAAGGAGGAAATGATGTATTCTCTCATCGCAGCGCTGTTTCCCAGCGCTGCTGATGAGAGAAGACATGACAAGTAAGTGTGCACCAACACAACACTGACACACACTCACATAGGCATATTAACCCCTTGTGATCGCCCCCCCCACCCCCCCTGTCACAGTGTTACTGAATGCAGTGATTTAATCACTGCATTTAGTGTCAGTGTGACAGGCACTGTAAAAAACAGTTAGTGTTAGGTTCAGGATAGCCCCCCCACCCCCCCTAATAAAGTTTTAACCCCCTGATCACCGCCCTAGTTAACCCTTTCACTCCCTATTGCCAGCGTCACTAAGCGATCATTTTTCTGATCGCTGTATTAGTGTCGCTGTTCCCGCTAGGTAGCTATTTTTTTTTATTGCGATTTTTTTTTTTTACTAAAGACATGTGGCTAAATAAATTTTGGCCTAAATGTTTGACTAAAATTTAGTTTATTTGATTTTTTTTTAACAAAAAGTAAAAAATAGTGTTTTTTTTTCAAAAATGTCGCTCTATTTTTGTATATAGCGCAAAAAATAAAAATCGCAGAGGTGATCAAATACCACCAAAAGAAAGCTCTATTTGTGGGAAGAAAAGGACGCAAATTTTGTTTGGGAGCCACGTCGCACGACCGCGCAATTGTCTGTTAAAGCGACGCAGTGCCGAATCGCAAAAACACCTTGGGTCATTTACCAGCGTATTGGTCCGGGTCTTAAGTGGTTAAAGTGTATGTAAAAACCCCTAGGGGATTCTTTGTCCTGTTGGTCAGGTTTACTGTTCATTCCTGTTCCAGAGACACAACAGGTTGTCTGTGAACTTGTTCTGCATACAGACAGCAGAACATGTTCAGCCAACATACACCAAACAACATGGTTTTTCAGCTCTTTACCGCCACCCTTTGGGTAACTTCTGCTATTGTTGTCTGATGTTTAGCATTGGTTAGGAACATGCGTGTTTGTACTGAATTTTAGTCCGACGGATTTGTGTACACACGATCGGATAGTCCAACGGAACACATTTGTTGTCAGACAATTTGAGAGCATGCACAGCCAAAGTTTGTTGTCGGAAATTCCGACAACAAATGTCCGATGGAGCAAACAGACGGTCAGATTATCCAACAAAACATGTCCATCGGACAACTGTTGTCGGAATATCCAATTGTGTGTACGGGCCTTTAGACAGCTGTCATCATAACAAGCGTCTCCATTTAAAGATTTCCCCTCGTCTCATGCTCCAATGACAATGGTCACCAAGACAAATAGAGAAGGTGACTCTCCCTGTGGGGACAGTAATAAAACATGTATGGGGTATTAGCACTTAAAGGGTAAATCTTTGACTAAAGTTGGATAATGTTCTTGTCATAGATGTTGGCTGAGATAGTCTTAGCGACAAGGCAGAACAGGATGATGCCATCTTTAGGCTTTTTTCAGGCTTTGGGAGGTATAGTAATGGCCTACACCTATAACAAGGTAATTTTATCGTTTTGTCAGCTGCAAAGGTTTCAGAATCTGTAAACACTGGACGAAGCCACCACCACTACCATAGAGAGGTAAGTATGCACTTGGGTTGGGGTAGTGTTCTAGGTTAGACTCGTTTAGGAGGCTCAGGAATAGGTGCAGAGAGATTTCATAAGAAAGTAGCAGTTGTACATTAATTCTTACTCTTCAATGGAGTGTAAAGAAATATTTGAACTGCTATTGCATTGATCTCCCCAGAAAGCATAACAGTAATTGAAACAATATTGGCCGATTTGAACAGAATTTAATGGCAAAAACAAGAAAAAAAAAGAAAACACATTGGGCCAGATTCAGGTAGAATTAGATTCCCGCAGAGTATCAGAGATACTCTACGCCACCGTACTTTACCTGGCTCTACGAGGAATTCAGAGAGATTTTGGGCCATAAGGTACGGCGGCGTAGTGTATTTCTCCCGGCGGAATCAAACTACGCGATTAGGGGGCGTGAGGCATTTAAATTAGGCGCGTTCCCGTGGCGATCGAACTGCGCATGCTCCGTTCAGAAATTTCCCGCCGTGCATTGCGCGAAATCGTCATTTTTTTTTTTGAGTAGCGTCGTTTACGGACATTCCTATTCCCGGAAGACTTACGCAAAAAATAAAAAATAAATTGAAAGTCGACGCGGGAACGACGCCCATACTTAACATGGGCCGCGTAACGTTAGACCAGCTAATAGCTGGTTTAACTTTACGTAGCGAAAAAATTACGTACGCGATTGCGAACGACGCTCGTAACTTCGTGGATCGCCGGAAAAAGCTAATTTGCATACCCCGACGCTGAAAACGACGCGAACTCCACCCAGCGGCCGCAAAAAGATTGCAGCGTAGATCCGAAGGCGTACGAAGACGTAAGCCTGTCAGATCGAAGCCCAACGCCGCCGTATCATGGTTTGAGGATTCAAACTAGTGATACGGCGCGCGTAATTTGAAAGTACTCCAGTCTAACACCAGTTAGACAGGCGTAATGGCTCTCTGAATCTGGCCCATTGTTTTAACCCAAAAAAAGGGAAACAATGAAAACATGTTGTGTTTCATACCTTTTGGGCTTCAACAAATCTAATAAAGTTTTATGGAAAAGTCCTCTTTTTTTTTTTTTTAAGATATTTTTATTGAAAATTTTTATGGAAAAGTCCTCTTAATCATCATCATCGTAAATCAAAGTGTAGCGATCCATCACTGTATGTGAAGCATAAGATTCCCTTAAGCTGTCCCAAGTCAAACTTCATGTTCCAGAACCTCTGATGTGAAATATGTTTCCAGTCGTCATTGTTTAATCATATACCATTTCACAGCCAAGCATTATTCATGTTAACAATTTATAGACTTGTCATTCTACACATTCAGTATCCTCCTCCTAAAAGGAGTCTTGTAAATATTTAGGAAGTACAGGAAGCTTTACAAGTTATATAAATATACAGAAAACCACCATTCCTGGTCTTGGGGGTCTCAGCGAGAAATATGATCTGCATAATGTTACCCCTGTAGTGGGACATCAAAGAATATTATACAAATTTAATTGAGTGGTGGACCTAAAGATAAATCACGGTTGATGGTCCAGTAAGAATTATATGCCCAGGTGGATATTCGGTATTCAAAGGAGAACGGAGTTGGGGGACTTCAAACAATGTTCATAGATTTGCTTACTTCCCTAATGTTTGGTATCCACAGGAGGCAGGAAAGAACAACTGAAGGCTAAGGCAGTACCCCTCTGAGTGGTGCTGGGAAGATCTTTGGGTTAGTCAATGATTGTTCTATATACTGTTTATGAAGTGTTAAAGACATGTGTGCGAAAATTACACAGGTATATAGGGAACTGCTGTATATCCTTGGAATTTTTGGAAAGCTGTCTTTTCAATATTACTTGAGAAAAAACTATTTTGCACAAAGAAATGTATTTATTTCATAAGGCAAGAAAACAGGTGGATCATTAGCTATATTTGGAACAATTAGAACATTTCAGAAGACAAATTTGTAAAATCTGGTACAGTTCTCAGAAATGAAACAGTGCTAACAGCAAGGCTTCTTTTTCAGTATTTATTCTGTCTTTGCATCTACAAACATCTGACCTATACGTGGCGTTTAGCTTATTTTCATGGAAAGCCTGTGTATGACCTAAGTCTGCCCTTTCACAGTCCAACCCTCACCATCCCCCTCTGAACTCCCAAACCCCTGCATTGTGTCCATTGTTCTGCTGAACTTTTTCCACCATTGTCCTGATATTGTTCCTATCCAATTATTTTAGTTCCTGACTATAAAGTATTTCCCGACAGACTCCATGGCAGCCTACTTGTGGGTTAATCCCGCCTCTCATACCTCATAGGACCCTACTCCCATAAAGCTTTGCGTCTCCCCATAGACTGTGTTCCTTTTTTGTCCTCCTCCTAGGACCTATGCTGTTAAAGCAGAAAAAAGAAGAAATACCTTTTATTTTTTTCCTCAGTCCTGATGATCCTGCACATAGAGCTCACCTTCTGGTGTCCAACAAGTCCCAGCTATTAGCAGGGTAGACATGGGCGTCGGTTGCAATATCAACAGGTGCTTACTAACCAGCCATTGGCAGGCAAGCAGCAACAAGGCCAAACGTCCTAGCTATTAGCTGGAGGCCTCTATTCCTTTAAGAATGCCCGAATAGTGCGGAGTGAGCTTCATAGCTCTCAGTTCCAGGACAGGTCGGCAATGGTATCCTTGGTAACGTATTATCCTCTCTTACCTTGTACATGGCAGCCGTACTCTATGTTGTTTTGTTGATTGTTTTGTCTCCGCCGTGGCCATGGCCGCTGGAACGCATCTGCGTTCCAGTTCGTTGTTTTCTGGTCTCTGCGCCTGCGCTGGTTCCAGCCGAGATTGAGGCTTGGATGCGCATGCGCAGTACGATCGGATTGTCGCGATCGCGCATGCGCGCGAGGTCTGTGTGGGGAGGTGCGCCTGTCACGTCGCAATTGCGGCGTGAGCGTGGCGTGCGCGGTGACGTCATCATCAGGGCGGCAGGTTTAAATAGCTGTCAAAACAGCTATCTTTGGGACACACGCAGGCTGTGCTGTTGCTGTTTTCGTTGCCCCAAATTGATAGTCTTCCCTCTTCAAGGTATGTTTCTTGCCTTCTGCCTTTTTAAAGCCCTGTTTGCTTGATTCATCCATGCTGCATCTTACATTGATATGTTTGTCTTAGCAGTTCTTGTGACTCCTTTCCACTATGGATGTCTCACCGCCCCCCAGTGGCCAACCCTTGCGCTGCAGGTAGGATGGAAAAAATTATTTTTTTTTCCCTACCTGGCTGTTTGGGTTTCTGTGTAATCAGAGGTTAACTCTTTCCTCCTCATCAGCCCCTCTAGGTCTGAACATCAATCTTCAGCACGCGAAGTTGTTGACGAATCCAGGTTACAGCATCGTCACTCCAGATCAAGTTCCAGACGCCCCAGGTCATCTTCTAGACACCGCAAAGAAGGCTCCAGATCTTCATCTGGCCGCCATTCCCACCGCCATTCCAGCCACTCCAGTAAGAGAGTCTGCTGGGGATGTAGAGCTCGGGTCTCGGAAGGAAGATCCCTTTGTGAACTATGTTATTCCAAGGCGGTGAGGGAGAGAGGAAATGATGGTCATCAGGTGGAGGCTCTGGTCAGGAGAGTAGTCCAGGAATCCCTGAACAAATCTGGTTCCAGATGTGATGTTACTGTTCCTGATGACCCAGTTCCAGCGCTTACACAGGATAATCCTGAAACGCCTGGTCCCTCTCAACGTGTACGCAGTCCAAGTGCGTCTTCCGTCAGTGAGGCAGAGAGTGTTGTCAATCCTGCAGGATTTGATTTTTCCCTAGTACCAAGTTTAGTGAAAGCGGTAAAGATCGCCTTGAGGTGGGAAGATCCGGTGGAATCTCCTTCCAAACAGAGAAAATATTTCAAACAACTTAAAAAGGAGCGCCCTAGTTTTCCTTTCTTGGGTGAACTGGGAGATATCATTTCTGACGAATGGGCCAGCACGGACAGAAAGAATTCTTTGCTTTCAAAAGTAGCAAAGATGTACCCGTTCAAAAGTGAACATGTTAAACACTTGGAATCAGCTCCCTTGGTTGATGCCGCCGTGATGAGGTTGGTGAAACATGTCACACTCCCTCTGGAAGATACCGTCTCCTTTAAGGACGGTCTAGATAGAAAGATAGACACAGATCTGAAACGTATATATATTACAGCAGGCATGGCTTGTAAACCGGCTCTAGCCCTAGCTGCCTTGTCTAAGGCAATGGAATCCTGGACGGATGAAGTGGATTCTACCTTAGCGAACGTCTCCGAAGATGTGCTCAGCAGCACACCGGTTCATGAGCTGAGAATGGCGTCCGTCTTCCTGGGGGAGGCCTCCCTTGACATTATCCGGTTGGTGGCGCGGATCATGCTCTCCTCTGTCACAGCTAAACGTGCTCTGTGGTTGCGCCCTTGGGCGGCTGATCCCGCTTCAAAACAAGGGTGGTGCAGAATCCCCTTTCAGGGGTCTTCCCTGTTTGGGAACAAGCTGGACAGCGCTATCACCCGTGCCACTGGGGGTAAGTCTGGGTTCCTTCCTCAGGATCGCCGTCCGTTCGGTCAGAGAAGATCCTTCCCTAGGCAAGATCAAGACCGTTCAAGAGATGCGCGCCGGTATAGACCTGGTCGCGAGTTCCGGAAAAAACTGGAGGAGAGTCCAGCCCTCTGGACAGAAGCCCCCTAGGGGACCCTCGTCTGCCGGACGTGATGCCCCTAAGTCCTTTTGATGCGAAGCCAGCCCAGACGGAAAGAGTAGGCGCTCGGCTACTACAGTTCCGACATATCTGGGCAGCCTCAATAAGAGATTTTTGGACTGTCAAAACAGTGTCTACAGGCCATACCTGGACCTTTATCAGTCCACCCGTGCTACAGTTTGTACCCACAACAATACCCGGCTCAGAAGAAAAAAGGAAAATTCTTCTGTTATACACAAGCTCTCTCCTAGCTCTGGGTGCCGCTATTCATGTTCCATCTTCCGAAAGAGGTCAAGGGATGTACTCGCCCCTGTTTATGGTTCTAAAGAAGACAGGTTCTTGGAGACCGGTAATAGATCTGACACATCTAAACACCTTTATCAAAAAGGAAAAATTCAAGATGGAGTCCTTGCTTACTATTCGTCAGACGGTTCAGCCAGGCGATTGGCTGATGTCCATAGACCTAAAAGATGCCTACTTCCATGTCCCAGTCGCAGCGGACTTCCAAAAATATCTTCGATTCTCAGTAGACAATGTCCACCTCCAATTTACGTGTCTCCCGTTCGGGCTCACAACATCGCCCCGGGTGTTCTCAAAACTTCTATTGGCTGTCGTCGCCCTGATCAGAACCAAGGGCATTCGACTTCATCACTACCTCGACGACTTACTGTTACTTTCGCAAGACAAGGAACAGCTGTTGACACACCAGATCCAGGTCATTTCCACCCTGACCGAGTTCGGTTGGCTGATAAACAGGGAAAAGAGTCATCTGCAACCCACACAATCTCTGATTTTTCTGGGAGCTCAATTCAACACAGTTCAATGTTCCATCTCCTTGCCCCTGACAAAGATCCCGGTAGTCCGGGACAGAGTCCGGCTTGCATTGGATTCTCCCTTTCTAAAAGCCTCGCAATGCCTCAAGATAGTGGGCACCATGGTTTCCACAGTCCCCATGGTGAGATGGGCACAATGGAGGATGCGGCCCTTTCAGAAGGGGTTTCTCCAACAGTGGGATCCGAAGTCTCAGGATCAACGCATTCGAATAACTTCGTCGATGCGAGAGAGTCTTCTTTGGTGGCTACTAAGGAAAAATCTCCTCAACTACCATTCGTTAGCCCCGATCTCCTGGATCACAATTACATCAGATGCCAGCAACAGCGGCTGGGGGGCTCTGTGCTTGAAGGAGTTTGCTCAAGGGAAATGGACGTTACCATCCCGGAGTGTGAGTTCCAATGCCCTGGAACTCCGTGCGGCCTATCGTGCCCTTCAATCCTTTCTTCACATAGTAAAGGGATCGTCAGTCCTGTTGAGAATAGACAACACGACAGCTGTGTCATACATAAAGAGACAGGGAGGCACTCGCAGTCTATCCCTGCTGAAGGAAGTGGATCCGATCATGTCGTGGGCACAAGTACATCTCTCAGATTTAACAGCTGTGTATCTCCCCGGATCTCAAAATCTCCAAGCAGACTTCCTTTCGAGGACAACACTCGACCACAACGAATGGTCTCTCCACAGCGAAGTCTTCAGCTGGGTCCTATCCCTGGGAGTTGTGCCGGAAGTGGACCTATTTGCATCTCCATGCAATTACAAACTAGAGAAATTCTATACGAGGGGTCGCTGTCCCCAAGCGTTCGGAGTGGATGCTCTAACAGACCAGTGGAACTTTCACAGTGCCTATGCTTTTCCTCCAGTCCCGGTCATCCTCCGGTTCCTGGCAAGACTCAGGTGGGAAGCGGTCGAGGTGATGGCGATAGTCCCTTATTGGCCCAACAGACCATGGTTCCCGTTGCTGCTTCATCTGAGCTTCCGGGCTCCAGTCCCGCTTCCGAACAGGGCAGATCTCCTGTTACAAGGGGTAACCCCCCATCCATGTCCATCCCGTCTTCATCTGATGGTCTGGTTTTTGAAAGGGAAAGGCTTATTGCGTTAGGCTGCCCAAATCAAGCCATCTCCACTCTGTTAAGTGCGAGGAGATCAAGCACCAACAAGGTCTACCAGAGAATATGGTCAAAATTTGCAGATTTCGTCTCTTCCATGGATGGATCCCCTAGTAATCCTAGGATTCAGGATGTTCTTGGCTTCCTTCAGACAGGTCTGGATCTGTCTTTATCAGTCAGCTCCCTGAGAGTTCAAATTTCGGCCATTTCGGCCTTCACTGGGTTTTCATGGGCCAAACACACCCTTGTCAAACAATTTTTCAAAGGTGCCATGAGGCTTAGGCCACAGAGAAAACCAAGGTTCTCAAAATGGAACCTTCCCTTTGTTTTGGACTTCCTTTCAGAAACTACGCACTCGGATAACTTGTCAATCAAAGATCTATCCTCAAAAGCTGTCTTCCTTGTGGCCATAACATCAGCCAGAAGGGTCTCAGAAATAGGTTCTCTAGGATCCAAAGAACCGTTTCTTACTTTTTTCCCTGATCGGGTCGTACTAATTCCCATGTTGGGATCCAATCCCAAGGTAACATCGGTCTTTCATGAAAATCTAGAAATTGTTCTCCCCACTTTTCGATCTCCTGAGAACTCTAATGTCCATCCTCTAGACGTCGGACATGTATTAAGACAATATCTGGAAGCCACAGCAGCCTTCCGTCAATCTGACCATCTGTTCGTTTCCTTCCATGGAAAAAGCAGGGGAATGCGTGCTTCTCCCAGAACCATCGCTGCATGGATAGTTCAAGTAATCCAAGGGGCATACAAAGCAAAAGGGTTGGCTCCTCCTGAAGCGGTGACAGCGCATTCGACTCGTAGCATCTCCACATCATGGGCAGCCGCCCGGCATGTTTCCCCAGAAGTAATCTGTAGGGCGGCCTCCTGGTCGTCATTAAACACATTCATGACGCATTACTGCGTAGAACCGGCCTGTTTGTCGTCGGTTGATTTTGGTTTACATGTTTTATCTGTTGACAATGTCAATTAAACCTTTTTTTTCTTTAATCAGCAATTTCCCACCCGGGTGTGTCGGCTAGTTATTTCCCACAAGTAGGCTGCCATGGAGTCTGTCAGGAAAAGGGAAAATTTATATCAAATACTTACCGTAATTTTCCTTTCCTGATGGACTCCATGGCAGCCGGAGTTTCCCTCCCATTGCTGGAGTAGGCTAAATTACGGAACACAGTCTATGGGGAGACGCAAAGCTTTATGGGAGTAGGGTCCTATGAGGTATGAGAGGCGGGATTAACCCACAAGTAGGCTGCCATGGAGTCCATCAGGAAAGGAAAATTACGGTAAGTATTTGATATAAATTTTCCCTTTTACCGGCAGACCATATTTCAACTTGTAGTGCGAGCACAGCAAAAGCTTAAAGCGGTATTTCACCCTAAATATAAGATCTCCCATGCGATCCAGCATACTGGCGTCAGCGCCAGTATGCTGGGTTTTTTTTTTTAATCGCACACTTACTGTATTATAGTGGAATTCCTTTTTTGTCCCCCGTGGTGGACGGCGCCAGTATAGCGCGTCACATCTTCCGAAAATACCCGATATGGACTCGGGTAATCTCGGCGAAAATGCGGCGCCTGCGCACAGACCTAGGAGCTGACTGCACAGGCGCCGTATTTCTCCGAGTCCTACGGCTATGGCGCGTCACGCCCTCCGAAATATGACTCGGAGAAATACGAGTCAGCTCCTAGGTCTGTGCGCAGGCGCCGCATTTTCGCCGAGATTACCCGAGTCCATATCGGGTATTTTAGGAAGATGTGACGAGCAATACTACAGCCGTCCACCGTGGGGGACAAAAAAGGAATTACACCATAATACAGTAAGTGTGCAATTAAAAAAAAAAAACCCAGCATACTGGCGCTGACGCCAGTATGCTGGATCACATGGGAGATCTTATATTTAGGGTGAACCTCCGCTTTAACATGTATAAAAATTGGGAGAGAAGTAGAAACAAAAGCAGAATTGTTGCCCATTGTCACCTATCAGAATTGTGACTTCATTTTTTAAAAGAGAAAACTTGAGTGGGCTCCATGCCAGGTCTGGGGTCCCGTGAATTATTTTTCAACAGTCAGACCGCGTACACACGACCGGTCAAAACCGATGAAAACGGACTGAAGGTCCGTTTCATCGGTCCAAAACGATCGTGTGTGGGCCCCATCGGTCAGTTATCCTTCGGTCAAAGAAAAGAGAACTTGCTTTCAAATGTAACCGATGGATGCCTAACCGATAGGTCAAAACCGATCGTTAGTATGCAAAAGCATCGGTTAAAAAGCCGCGCATGCTCAGAATCAAGTCGACGCATGCTTGGAAGAATTGAACTTCTTTTTATTCAGCACGTCGTTGTGTTTTACGTCACCGCGTTCTGATACAAACGTTTTTTTAACCGATGGTGTGTAGGCACATCAGACCGTCAGTCAGCTTCATCGGTTAACCAATGAAAACGGTCCTTCAGACAGTTCTCATCGGATGGACTGATCGTGTGTACGCGGCCTCACATGATCTGCACAAGAATATTGTCATATATGAATAGGAAACACACTATTATGCCGTGTACACATGATCGTTTTTTTCCGATTGTGTTAAATGATTTGTCTAAGCACTCTAAGGCCGCCTACACACGGAGGGACATATCCGATGGAAACGGTCCTCGGACCGTTTTTATCGGATATGTCCGCTGGGCTATTTTGGTCCAATGGCGTGTACACACCATCGGATCAAAATCCCTGCCGGCAGACAGCGCGGTGACGCGGCGGTGACGTTGACGCCGCCACGTCACCGCACCAGGAAGTAAACAACTTCCACGCATGCGTCGCTTCTATACGACGCTTGTGTGGGAGGATATGTCCTCTGGTGAGTGTACTGACCAGCGGACATATCCGATGGACATGTGTCCGGCGGAAAAGTTTCAAAGCATGCTTTGGAAATTTTCCGCTGGAGAAATCCGTCCAAATCCGTCCGCTTGCCCCTACAGACGAGCGGATTTTTCAGGCTGAAATGGTCCTTCGGACCATTTCCAGTGGATAAATTCCATCGTGTGTACGCGGCCTAATTGACACTTTGTCTGGACAGGTTGGTCTGTAAGTTGAAAAATAACAGACTTACTGTAGTTGCTGTATCACCAGGTGAAAAAAAGGAAAAAGAAAAATGCAGTCACAAATCAAATATTTCGTGAGCTGCAGTTTAATACATTTTTGCTTTTGGGTTAAATACAGCATTAAATGTGATGGCTGCTTTAGTTTCCTAATTTTTCGTTATTTTTTTTAGGCTTCTTTTTTCCATTGGTTTTACCTGATGGTCTGGCCAGTAACACATTTCCTGTCATAAGGTGGCTCCACTTTGGATGGAGGAACAATGGAGACACCCTTGTCAATCTGTGGAGATTTTAACATCTTCAGACCCGGGCCATTGTAAAAAGACGGCCACCTGGTGGCTCTACAATGCCGGGATGATGACTTTTTACGGCCTCAGGTCCTCTGGCCACTGGCATCACTGAGATGCCGATGCGTGTGCCTGGGGCCCGCGGTGTCCGCCAGCTGCCCGCGATCGGCAGGGACGTGGATCTCTGTATGTAAACACAGAAATCCATGTCCTGTCAGGGAGAGGAGACCGATGCTGTGTCCCTTGTACATAGGGACACTGATCAGTCACCTCCCCCAGTCAGCCCCCTCCCCCCACAGTAAGAATCACTCCCAGGGTATACATTTAACCCCTGCCTCACCCCCTAGTGTTAACCCCTTCCCTGCCAGTCACATTTATACAGTAATCAGTGCATATTTATAGCACTGATCGCTGTATAAATGTGAATGGTCCAAAAAATGTGTCAAAGTGTGTCCGATGTTTCCCCAATAATATCGCAGTCCTGACAAAAATAAATAATATCACAGTCCTATAAAAATTAATAATATCGCAGTCCTGTCTGATAAACCCCATTACTAGTAAAAAAAAAAAAAACTGAATTCTAGCCCCTATTTTGTAGCCGCTATAACTTTTGTGCAAACCAATCACCATACACTCATTGCGATTTTATGACCAAAAATATGTAGAAGAATACGTTTCGGTCTAAACTGAAAAAAAAAAGTTTTAAAAAAAATAAATAAAATTGGGATATTTATTATAGCAAAAAGTAAAAAATATTGTTTTTTTTTCAAAATTGTCGCTCTTTTTTTGTTTATAGCGCAAAAAATAAAAACCGCAGAGGTGATCAAATACCACCAAAAGAAAGCTCTATTTGTGGGAAAAAAAGGACGTAAATTTTGTTCGGGAGCCATGTCGCACGACCGCACAATTTTCATTTAAAGCGTGACAGTGCCGAAAGCTGAAATTTCGCATGGACAGGAAGGGGGTATAAGTGCCCAGTAAGCAAGTGGTTAAAGTGAAAAAAAAAATTAAGTAGAACTTTATACTCCCAATCAACATTATTTTTGTTTAATCGTCATGCTGCTAGGATTAGAAAATAGATAGAAAAGTATATAATATTTACTTGTTTTAAACTTTTTTCTACTTTTCTTTAGTTACTTCCTGGTTTCTTGCCTATTCAAATGATGTCACACATCCCAGGAGTTTTCAGGAGGGGAGGAGGGCTTTTCTCAACTAGGCATACTGCATGCATGCTTAAGCTAAGGGCAAATAGATTCCAGGAAGTAAATGTTACATGAATCATTTGCCCCTACTTAAGATGGCCACGGCCATAAATGCTATGGGGCTGTTTTTCCAAGTGATTTCAAAACAAAATAAAGCATGGAGACATGGATGGATGGGGAAGTTTGCTTTGAATATAAAAAAATATATATATTGTTTTTGGTTTGTGGATCTCAGATGCAGTGACGATCCATTTTAAATAATAAAACACTACAAGCAAGCAGTTATTTAGAGCAGAAGAAAGATGTTAGGTCTCTTCTGCAATAAAACATTTTTTACAGGCCTGCTCGATATGTTCTACTGAATGAACTCTGATCTGTGCATTCCCAACACACTCTGACTGTGCCACAATAACTGACTCCCGTGCGCCTGCGACGTCATTTCTCAACTAGCCAATTAAGAGGCTGAAGACACAGCCAGAGGTAGCCTGGGAGAAACTGATAACAGCCAGCAAGGAATTTAACTACCCCATTGCTAGAATGAGGGCTTGAGTATTTCTGGAAGTTTAGTTCCACTTTAAGCAGTTACAGCAGCAGTTTTTCCCTTTTGGGTTAGATTACTTTTTTGCTTCTGGGTCTAGATATGCTTTCATTACCAGTATGCTTTTATTGGAGTAACCAGTTAAAATACAAGGGGCATTTTTCCAAAGAAAGTTAGAAATCACACTCCTAATTAGATGCTCAGGGCAACACCTTTGCAGCAAAAAAAAAAAAACTTAACTCGACCACTGGGTAGTGAACATAATAACGCAGGTGACAAATTGAATAAGTTAGGGCAAAATTAGTTTGGGGAGAAAAAATGAAATTAGTTTGAGTAAAGAAAAATCTGGGAGCAAAGCCCACATCCTATGACCAGCCTCTCTTCTATTGCGCTGAGCAGACAGTGGGACACCAAAGACTCTACACCATCACTTATATTTTTGTACCAGAATTTAAATTAAAATAAAAAAATTTAAATTAAAAAAAAATACCAGCCTTGGTATAGATAAACCTTGTGGTATTTAGTGGAGAGTGGATAGTAATATCCGCTCTACTAGAGTGTCTTTGTCACCCATTATTAGGCCCCAGTACTGTAATGTGGAATGTGGTGGGGTGTGACGTAATGTAGACAGAAACTTCAATGAGCTTCAAGGTGTACAGAACACTTTTGTAATAAGAATGGCACAATTTGGCACCTTAAAGTGGAGGTCCCACTTAAAAAGAAAATATTAAAAGCCAGCAGCTACAAATACAGCAGCTGCTGACTTTTAATATATGGACGCTTACCTGTCCATGGTGCCCGTGATGTCGGCAGCCGAGGCAGAACAATCGCTCGGCTCTCGGTTGCCCCCTCCACCATCCTCGGTTAGAGAATCAGGAAATGAAAAGTTGTGGCTTCACTTCCCGGTTCCTTACTGCACATGCGCGAGTAGCGCTGAGCATCTTCACTGGTCCCCGCTGTGTTCTGGAAGCCGTGTGTCTCCCAGAAGCCAGAAGGGGCACAGAGTAGGCACCGGAAGTGGCGTAGATCACCAAGGTGATCTAGGCCAGGAAGTGGGAGCAAATACCTGTATTAGACAGATATCTGCTCCCCCTCTCCCCTGAAAGGTGCCAAATGTGACACAGGGGGAGGGGTTAAAAAAAGTGGAAGTTCTATTTTTGGGTGTAACTCCATGTAACGGGAATCCCTTTTGGGCATAGGATGACTGAGAACTGATATCTCGGATTACATGAGATGGGACATTAATAATAATTCATGTATTGCAGGATATCTTGAAATATTACAGGTGGTTAATTTTGACCCCAACAGGTTAATTAAAAGATGTTAATTGATGTTAATCCCCTCCAACTACCTGGCTGTAGTGATGGGGCTTGCTGTGATTGCATTCTGTTGTCTATTGTGCTAATTAAGTCTGCTCCTAAGATATTTCATTGTGTATGCTAATGACACTGTATTGTGTGAAAGTCTATTGATGATAGATGTGTTGGAGGTTGGCAGTCTGAAAGGTCAGATGTCTGACTTTCAGGTGTAATGGATTAGCATGTCAATTATGTTTACTAAAAGAATGTGTATTATGTAGCAGGTTAGAACAGCTTGTCGCGGAGTCAGGACTTCTGGGGAATGATTAGCTCATCTGAATGTCATTAGCTAAAAGAATCTGTATTGAAGTTCCTTGTGTCATGTTGTGGGTGGAGTTGAGTCATTGTCAATATTTGGTTTTTAAACTGTATATAACAAGCTGAGTTACCATTAAAGGGCCAGATTCAGGTAGAGTTACGCTGGAGTATCAGTGATACGCCAGCATAACTCTCACTTTGAGCTGGCTTATCTGTTTTCTGTAGTCAGAAAACAAGATACGCCGGGATTGAGTTCAGATACGAGCGGCGTAATTGTATTTCGCCGTCGTATCGGAACTGCAATTTTAAAATGGGCGCTCGGGGCGTTCCCGCTGATTTACGCCAAGAATACGTAAATCAGCGAGAGACGGAAATTCACGATCGTACGCGGGCACGACGCAGTGCTTTTCTGGTTTTCCGTAAGCGATACGCGGCTTAAAGAAAAACATGCCCCCTAGGTGGAGTATCCTATGTTAAGTATGGCTGTCGTCATCGCGTCGAATTTAAAAAGTTTAGCGTCGTTTGCGCAAAACGTCCGTGAATGGGGATTGACGTCATTGACGTTCACTGACAGAATTTGGAGCATGCGCACTGACAGTCGACGCATGCGCAGTACGTTCGCCGCGGGATCGTGCCTAGTTTAAATAATACACGCCCCCTACCCGCCCAATTTGAATTCCGCCAGCTCATTTTCGCTACGCCGCCGCAACTTTAGGAGCAAGTGCTATGTGAATAACAGTACTTGCTCATAAAGTTTCGGCGGAGTAACGTAAATGACAAACGTTACTCCAAAATAAAGATTCGCCCATCTACCTGAATCTGGTCCATAGTATTCATTTATTTGAACCAGAGAACAGAGCTTGTGTCTCGTTTATTCTGGGGAATGGAATGGGTCGTATCTGCTGGATTGTTGGAGTGTTGGATAAGCTGTCATTGGTTGGTGGAATGGATAATACGTAAACGGTGTTAACCCCTGACCGTTAAACTCCACTTTAAAGCGGTATTTCACCCTAAACATAAGATCTCCCATGCGATCCAGCATTTTTTTAATAGCACACTTACTGTATTATTGTGGAATTCCTTTTCTGTCCCCCGTGGTGGACGGCGCCAGTATAGCGCGTCACATCTTCCTAAAATACCCGATATGGACTCGGGTAATCTCGGCGAAAATGCGGCGCCTGCGCACAGACCTAGGAGCTGACTGCGCAGGCGCCGTATTTCTCCGAGTCCTACGGCTATGGCGCGTCACGCCCTCCGAAATAGGACTCGGAGAAATACGGCGCCTGCGCAGTCAGCTCCTAGGTCTGTGCGCAGGCGCCGCATTTTCGCCGAGATTACCCGAGTCCATATTGGGTATTTTAGGAAGATGTGACGCGCTATACTACAGCCGTCCACCGCGGGGGACAAAAAAGGAATTCCACAATAATACAGTAAGTGTGCTATTAAAAAAAAAAAAAAAAAACAGCATACTGGCGCTGACGCCAGTATGCTGGATCGCATGGGAGATCTTATATTTAGGGTGAACCTCCGCTTTAAGGTGCCAGTAGTATCTTAAAGTGGGGGTTCACTCTAAAACAAGTATATACTATTCAATCCAGCATACTGCCGACATGTACAGTATGCTGTTTTTTTTTTGGTTTACATACCGTGGTATAGGTATTTCCCCCCGGCTTCTGGGTAGTGAATCCCACGGGACTGGGCGTTCCTATTCGAGACTAAGTGATTCATGTATGACAAAAGCTTCCCCCCGGCGCCAAGGCGCATCACCAGTTTCCGGAAAAAAACGAACGTCGGTGAGCAGGCGCCGTATAGCGCCGACTCGCAGTTCGGCTTCTTTCGGAAACTGGTGATGCGCATTATGTGCCGGGGGGGAAGCTTTTGTCATACGTCAATCACTTAGTCTCGAATAGGAACGCCCAGTCCCGCGGGATTCACTACCCGGAAGCCGCTTTAACTTGGTACTTTTTCCCCACTAAGCAGGTCTACTTTAACACAATGCTAACCACCATATTGCTAAAGGAGAATATAGCCAAACAAAAAAGAAGATGATCAACTGTGGGTATAGTATATTGGATTGTACGATATTTTTTATTTTATTTACTTTATGGTTGAACTAGATGGACTTTCCTTTCAACCTGACTAACTATGTAAAAATGACTATGTAACTATGGTATTTCATGTGTCTTCTGGGTATAAATAATGTTTTTGGCTATTCCAGCAGAATTTCACTATCTCTTTATAGAAACATTTGGTCCCACATGGCATGAAATCTTCATGGAGGGATGCACATCACATTTTCCGAAAGGGGAAAAGCACAATCTGTGCAGTGTGACCTGTTGTATGGATTCCCTGCATGAGTCCAGCAATGAGTTTTTAATATTTTTCACCTTCCTGAACATCAAGCAAACACTCCCCAGGGGCAGCTTAGGGAAAGAATGTGGTCATTAACAATGTGGATCATGGGACATAACACATTGTTAGAGCAACCTCATAATGTCCTTTCCTATTGATTTCTTCCTCTCTGTTCCAGTAGCTGGCAATAGTTCTAATGGGTCTACAATGTCGGACTCACTAAATACACGTCAACCAGACATACTCACACACATTTTCATACACAAATACACATTCAAACACCTGTTAAAGCAAAGCAAAACACTTGTGTGAAACATCTGTTATAGAAGCTATCATTATCAGACTAGGCCACAAGCTACTTCCAGTGAAAATTCAGCTTTACTGCTCCAAAACGACATAAATATGAGCATAGGTGTGCACCCCAAAGCTATAACACACGTGTGTGTGTTTGTGTGTGTATATATCTATCTATATACAGTATAAGCATTTTAAAATGTATAAAAACATGGACGGTGTCAGTAGGGCAGGGGATGTGTCAGTGGAGCAGAGGTTGGTGTCAGTGGAGGGTGTCCGTCAGTAGAGCAGTTGATGGTGTCAGTAGGCCAGTGGACTTTATCAGTAGGGCATTTTTACAGGGTTTTTTTTTATATTATTCCTATACAATAATATTTTAGATATTTTAGATTATTTTTTTACAATGTTTTTAGGGGACTTTGGTGAAATATCAAGGGTCTAAACAGACCCCTGATGTCTAAATTTTGAGAAAAGGGACTGAGGACAGAGATTCCCCAGTCACTTTCTCTGCAGCCTCAGCTGCACTGGACAATGAATGAATGGGAACTGCTCTGTGCTGAGCGCCTTTCTGTTTATTCACAAACTGAAGCAACACAGTTTACTATGCTTCAGCTAACAGTGGGTTTTATTTACTAAAACTGAGTGCAAAATGTGGTGCAGCTCTGCATAGTAAGGGGACCTTACTACTGCATAGTAACCAATCAAAGCTTGTCAAAGCTTAATTGAACAAGTTGAAGTTAGAATCTGATTGACTACCTTGCACATCAACCCCAGTGAGTGATCGTTACTGATCACTCACTGTGCTCCTTCAGAAAAGCAAGGGGCCGATAAATTTAATTTTTACTGGCCCTTCTCCCAGCTCTTCATCCTAAAACGTCCCTCTGTGTGTCCACAGCAGTATCTAATGACAGAGGAGCTGCTGAAAGAATCTGCCCTGCACACGCCCATGAAGCCATATGAATTGCTGAATGGCTGCTTACATCAGAACTTTATGACAAAAATGTTTTGCCTCATAACAGATTCTCTCTAAGAACATTTAAAACCATCCCTTGCAATGTGACAGCACACTCACTGCAAGGCAGGGCCGGACTGACCATTGAGTCACTCGGGCACTGCCCGAGGGCCCCATGCCACTAGGGGGCCCCATCAGGGTTGCCAGGCTCAATAAAACCAGGGACAGTATGTAAAAATCTGTGTTTTTTTTACATCTGTCCCCAGTGGCGGCTGGTGCTCAAAATTTTTGGGGGGGCGCAAAGGAAAAAAAAAATTGCAGTCTCACTGTGCCCAAACACAGCCACTGTGCCATGCCATCAAACGCAGCCACTGTGCCATCAATTTGCACCACTGTGCCATGCCATCAAACGCAGCCACTGTGCCCAAACGCAGCCACTGTGCCATGCCATTAAACGCAGTCACTTTGCCATGCCATCAAATGCAGTCACTGTGCCATGCCATCAAACGCAGCCACTGTGCCATCAATTGTCACCACTTTGCCATGCCATCAAATGCAACCACTGTTCCATCAATTCGCACCACTGTGCCATGCCATTAAACCCAGTCACTGTGCCATGCCATCAAAGGCAGCCACCGTGCCATGCAATTAAACGCAGCCACTGTGCCATCAATTGTCGCCACTGTGCCATGCCATTAAACGCAGCCACTGTGCCATCAATGTCACCACTGTGCCCTTTAATGGTCGCCGCTGTGCCAATGGTCGCCGTTGTGCCAATTGTCCCCACTGTGCCCTGTAAATTGCTCTCCCCCGCCCGGCACTTACCTTTACTGGAGTCAGGCATCCACGTCCCATGATGTCTTCTCCCGCCCTCGATGACTGACAGGCGTCTCAGCCAATCAGGTTACCGGTAGCCAGAACCGGCCAACCTGATTGGCTGAGACGCCTGTCATCTTATCCAAGGAGCGTACAGTCTATGCGCTCCAAGGATAAGCTTCCGGGACCCGAGGGCTGTACTGGGAAAGCCTATCAGAGCTGTTGGCTCTGATAGACATTTCCGTACAGCCAACCAAATGGCGTTATTCATATGGCCGGACATGAGCGCCGACCATCTGAATAACAGCGGCAGCGGCGATAATAACATAGATTCGTGCAATGCATGAATCTATGTTATTCGATTTAGAGGCGGTGAGAGCCAGAGGGGGCGGCACTCCAGCGCCCTCTATGGACGAAAACGCCACTGTCTGTCCCTGATATGTCCGAAACCGACATGCTTTTGATGTGAAAATCCAGAGATTTTAGCTGCCCCGCCTCTGCACTGCCTCCTGGCGTGGTGGCCATCTATGAGCCCGGGGCCCCATAATCTTCTATTGCCCGGGGGCTCCATGAGTTGTCAGTCGGCCCCTGCTGCAAGGGTTAATTTCTTAATAAAAGAAACAGTTTGACTTAAATGATCCTCTGCTTCTCTGGCAGATGACACTCCCCCACGCTCTGGTGGTGGGCTGTGCCTTGGGGTCATTATGTCCAATGTAGGTCTAGACTTTCCTTTAGTCTTTATGACATCAGGACCCTAAACCACCACTGGATCATGGGGGAGAAGAAGCTGTGGGGCCTTATCTAGAAGCTGAGGATCAGGTAAGTACATTTTTTTTATTTTTATTCTCTTGGACCAAAACAAACAATTTAACATTGCAGTGCCGGAACAAGCCCAATGCAAGTGATTATTTTTTAGTTGCCCTAAGTTGTGCTTTAAGGCAAAGTATAAAAATGAATGCGGCCAACAGCTGTCCAAAAAAAACATAATGGGCCAGATTCTTAAAAATTTGCGTATCTGGCAGCGTAGCGTATCGTACCGCATTTAAGCTACGCCAATTACTGGAGCAAGTGCCGTATTCTCAAAGCACTTGCTCCGTAATTTTCGGCGGCGTAGCGTAAATGCGGCATCGTAAGGCCGCGTAATTCAAATAGTGAAGGAGGGGGCGTGCTGTATTTAAATTAAACACGCCCCCGTGTCTTAAACGTAGGCCACTGCGCATGCTCCGTAATACGACGCTAATACATAGGCTGCGACGTGAACGTAATTAACGCACGTCCCTTTTCACAACGCGTTACGTAAAAGACGGAAAAAGCCGACGCTAACCCGACGGCCATACTTAACATGGCATACGGCGGACTGAAGTAAGGTTACCCCTCATATAGCAGGGGTAACCTTACGCGTACGCAACCTACGTAAACTACGTTGCCGCGTCGCAAAAACGTTCGAGAATCGGTGTATCGGCTCATTTGCATATTCGGTGGTGAAATCAACGTAAACGCCACCTAGCGGCCGTCGTAGTATTGCATTTAGGATCCGACGGTGTAAATGACTTACACAAGTCGGATCCAAGCTTAAAACCGGCGTATCATGTTTTCAGAATGAAACAATGATACGCCGGAGGGAAATTCGAATTACGCCGGTGTATGTGTACATACACTGGCGTAATTCCTTTGAGAATCTGGCCCAGTATTTTTTTGCTGCTATATTCCCCTTCCTTCCAGCATAGTCACTGTCGATAGACTATCCACTAACATCCTTCAGTGATGGTCCTCTTACTGGTTGAATGACACTCAGCGCCGTAGAGTTGTAGCAGATGCAGTCAATGCGCAGCAGCTTCAGTAAGAGCATGAATGCATGCAGACCCGTTTTTTTCTCCATATAATTTTAATTAGAGAGTACCTCGACTTTTGTTGAGAAAAAAAACATTGCCCTCTGGACGATTTAATGTACATTGCAGGGATTTTAACAAACTTTGTTGCAGATTCCTACCTTATGTTAGTCTGAAGAAACAGCAGTTTTTTTGTATGTGTCTATATTCAGAGTAATTCTAAGGGTAGTGATTTTAGAAATATCAGCTGCTGCACTTGCAGGGTTCTAATGAGGAAAGTGGCAAGGTCTGTATCCCTTTAGACATGATTTCCCTTTTGGGGAATCTTGCCAAAAATTACATTTTTGTTGCAGGGAATGCCCAAACCCTGACTAACAGGGAGGGAGGCCTTCTGTATGCCATCGGTTGCCATATTGCATTGCATTTTACAGATAATTACAGCGCTGTAGTCTGAAAAGGAAAGGTAATTTTTATTAACATTCAATTACAATATGAATTGTGGCTCAATTTTTTATTTTTTTTATTCTTTATGTAAAGGTCAAGGAATTTTACAAAACCACTTGCATAAACAAAAATCAGATACAAAATGAGACAACAACACCTCATGGTACAGTTAGCACACAATAACTACTAAACAAAAAACATAATCAACGTGGAACCACATTGTATCAGTATTCCCGGATTTTGGCAAAAACACGAAACAGTTTTGTGTTTTTGCGATAACAAGGTAAGACCAAAACGTCCAACCCCAGAAAGAGGAAAGGGCAGACAAAGCGCAAGAGAGAAAAAAAAAAGGGGGGGGGCTTGGGCAGTAAGAAGGGTGAGGGGTAGGCAAGCCTTTGATTACTCCACTGGGTGCTCCATGTGCTGTGTAGCCAACACATGTGTCTCAATTTTATATGCTAATATTTGCAATTTTACCCTTTAACAATATAGGATAAAAAAGTGTTGGTGACATTTGGTGAGCATATTCTGAACTGTGCACATTCTTAGGAATGATTCACTATCTGTGGTATGTTTATTACACACTGAGGAATTTTTATTGTCCTGCATTTGCTGCCATCAATGGCATCATACTTAAAGTGAAAAGAAAATTCTCCAGAAGCCACGACAGCAGTGAATCGGTGACACGGTTGTTTAGTCAGTCCTTGTGTGAACTGTAGCCCAGTGCTGAGCCTGCCTATTCATCAATGATGTCATTTTAACTCTCTTCATCTCAAAATGATGGGCAAAGTACCGTGGGGCGTAACACACGGCAGACTGTAAGCAGGCCATTTATCATACAAATCGATTGGGGACTTCAATTTCCAAATAAAAGATTGCAAAATAATGCAGATCAGTTTAGAAACATTTACTGCATTAACTGTATTTTTCAACAAGTTCTACAAGTATAGCTGATACCAGCAGGGCTGCCATCAGGGGGGTACAGGCAGTACACCTGTAAGGGGCCCGAAGGCCCCCAGGGCCCCAGATGGCAACACCCTTTTTTTATTTATTTTCTATAAAATTTTAATATATTTTTATTTTATTTTTTATTAAAGGGCTAATTTTTTTTTTTTTTAGGGGTCTGGAGGTCCCCAAGGGCCCGGAGATCCCCAGGGCCAAATTTATTTTTATTTTTTTAGAGGTCCAGAGTTCCCCAGAGACCCGGAGGTCCCCAGGGCCCTGGATGGCAACCCCCCCGTTTTTTTAATTTTTTTTATAAAAAAATAAAATATATATTTTTTTAATATATTTTTATTTTATTTATTTTATTAAAGGGCCAGATGACAACCCCCCCCCCCCTTTTTTTTTATATAAAAAAAATATATTTTATATATTTTTTTTTATTTCTTTTATTTTTATTTTATAATATTATTATTATTATTAAAGGACCCAGAGGTCCCCAGGCCCCGGATGGCAACCCCCCCTTTGTTTATAAATGTTTTTAAAAAAATTTATATTATTTTATTTCTTTTGTTTCTTTTTATTTCCCCATATGTCAAACCCCCTTTTTTTATAAAAGTTTTTTTTTATATATATATTTTTTTATTAAAGGGCCCAGAGGTCCCCAGGGCCCTGGAAGGCAACCCCCCCCTTTTTTTTTTTTATAAATGTTTTTTTTTTTATATATATATATATGTTTTTTTTATTAAAGGGCCCAGAGGTTTCTTTTTATTAAAGGGCCCAGAGGTCCTGGGTGGAAACCCCCCTTTTTTTGCAATTTCTTTTTATAAAACAATTTTTTATTCAAGGGCCCAGAGGTCCCCAGATGGCAACCACCCTTTTAAAAAATATATATATTTATATTTTATATGTATATTTTTTCTCTCTCTTTTTTTCTTTTTACTAAAGGGCCCAGAGGTCCCCAGGGCCCGGGTGGCTACCCCTCTTTTTTTATATATATTTTTCTTTATTTCTTATTTTTTTGTAAAGGACCACCCCCCCCCCCCCCGCTTCTCAATTCGCAGCAGCCCCCCCGCTTCTCAACTTGATGCAGTAGCACCCCCCCCCCCCCCCCGGTTCTCTGCTCCAGGGGGGCCATGCTTGAAGCTGTGTAAGGGGCCCCATAATTCCTGATGGATATGCTGGATACCAGAAGACTGCAATGAATCTTTAAACAGTACTCTCGCTGTACCTTTCTCATAGGTCAAAGAAACAGTTTCACTGTAGTAAACAAGGAGGGGCCCGGCAGAAGACACTGGACAGTGGAAGAAGAACCAGAGAGCGTGGAGAGGAGGCCAGAGAGAGCGAAGAAGTTGGAAGAGACCCCCGAAGTCGGAGTAGAGACCCGGAGCTGCCTAATAAATTACTTTAAAAACCTTTGTAGTGTGTTTTTTCCTTGACACTTTTTCCCCCCAGGTGAATGAGTAGGAGTACAAAGTACCCCATACTCACTCACATAGGGTGGGGGACCGGGATATGGGGGCCCCCTTATTAAAGGGGGCCCTGGATTCCAATAAGCCCCCAGCCCACAGATCCCGGCAACCAAAGGCCCGGGTTGTCGTGAAGAGGCCCTTGTCCTCATCAACATGGGGACAAGGTGCTTTGGGGTGGGGGCGCACCCCCCTATGTTGAGGGCATGAGGCCCAGTACGGTTCAGGAGGGGGAGGCGCTCGCTCGTCCCCACCCCCTTTTCTGACCTGCTGGGCTGCGTGCCCAGATAAGGGTCTGGTATGATTATGGGGGGACCCCCCCACGCCGTATTTTTCAGCGTAGGGGGGTTCCCCTTAAAATCCATGGCTCTTGAAGGGGGAACCCATGTCGTTTTTTTTTATTTCAAATTTGGCGTGGAGTTCCCCCTCAAGATCATCAGAGCACAAGTCGCATGCCAAAGTCAGATCATGCAAGACGGTGATCCGACTTCAGTGATATTCAATGGGCTGAAGTAGGATCAAAGTAGAGCATTTTCAAAGTCAGACTGACATGTGTCGGACCAGTTAAGATGGCTCCCATAGGCAAACATTGATTTTAACATGTCATGCGACATGAGCTCCCAATGTCGGAGCGTCTGTCGCACCAGTGTGAACTCGACCTTAAAGCGGAGGTCCGGCAATTTTTTTTTTTTTAAAGTCAGCAGCTACACTTACCTGTCCAACGCGCCCACGATGTCGGCAACCAAAGCCAATCTCTGTCTCGGCTCTCGGACGCTGCCACCTCCATCTTCGGTAAGGGAAGCCTTGCAGCTTCACTTCCTGGTTCCCTATTGCGCATGCACGACTCGCGCTGCGCAATGCCACTGGTCCCTGCTGTCTTCTGGTATCCGTATGTCTCCCAGAAGACAGCAGGGGGGTGATGGACGTGACATAGACCCCCGCAGATAATGCAGGGGTCTATGCCCACAAGTGGGTGCAAATACCTGTCTTAGACCTGCTCCCCCCTGAAAGGTGCCAAATGAGACACCGGAGGGGGGAGGAATCCGGACAGCAGAGGTTCCATTTTTGTGTGGACCTCCGCTTTAATGAGCCAGGAGCAGCTGTTTATCATCAGAGTATACTATAATCTGCCTGGGATTTCCCAACCGGTCAATCAATGAACTCTCCATGCTGTATTTACTTTAGGAGGATCTTTGGAAACTCATAAAAAAACATACGGCCATCATTGCGCAGTGTTCTTATGCTTTTATTAAAAAACAATCTTAAAAAATATTTGAACTAACATGGTAAAATTCCTTAGACCGGCACTGAGTCCTTCCAGAGATTTGTTTAGGGCTTGTGTTTTGCCGTTTCATCAATGGGCTGCAAGGCTCATTTTCGTGCGAGTTAGGGACAGGACGTGGCGTTACCCAGAAGCCTTTACGCATTTCACATCCAATCATGCGTCTTCAGGCAAAGGAGAAGTCCAGCCTGAGCTTTTTAGGCTGGGCTTCGCCTATGTGTCACAGGAGTGAATTTTTTTTGCACTCCTGTGACCAGTTTTCAGCGGAGATCAGTCTGAAGTCCGCTTTTCGCTGATGTCACTGCCATCAGTCGAGGCATCGCATCATCTTGACTTCCAAAGTCTGGATCTGCCAGCTGATGGCAGTCTTAGCCTCTTAGTGAGCTGCTGAGATGGCCGCTTCTCGCCCGTCCACAGCTCAGAGCTGCAATGAGCGTTGAGGAGCAGAGCAGGAGAGATGCTGACTGACAGTCAAGTTCTTCCACCCAAAACTAGCTCATCCATGTCTTTATGGACCTTGCTTTATGCACTGGTGTGCAGTTATGTTGGAACAGGAAGGGGCCATCCCCAAACTTTTTCCACAAAGATGAGAGCATGAAATTGTACAAAATGTTTTGGTATGCTGAAGCCTTAAGAATTCCCTTCACTGGAACTAAGCAGCCAAGCCCAGCCTCTGAAAAGCAACCCCAAACTATAATCCCCCTCCACCAAATGACTTGGACCAGTGCACAACACAAGGTCCATAAAGACTTGGATGAGCGAGTTTGGGGTGGAGGAACTTGACTGGCCTCAACCCGATAGAACACCTTTGGCATGAATTCGAGCAAAGACTGTGAGCCAGGCCTTCTCGTCCACATCAGTGCCTGACCTCACAAATGCTCTTCTGGATGAATGGGCAAACATTTCCACAAACACACTCCTAAACCTTGTGGACAGCCTTCCCAGAAGAGTAGAAGCTGTTATAGCTGCAAAGGGTGGGCCAACTAAATATTGAACCTTACTGACTGACTGGGATGCCATTAAAGCTCATGTGTGTGTAAAGGCAAGGGGCCCCAATACTTTTGGTAATATAGTGTATACATAAAAAAACAGCATTATGAACCCTTTTTTCCCTTGATAACATTCCCTCTGTTCTCAGCTGCATAACAGCTGGGGGGAGAAACAGCAGCACACTAAGCTTCTCAGGGAAAGGCTGGGGTTTGGTGTCAGGACATATCTGATTATTGGAGGAAAGCAGAATGAGTTCCCAGCATAGCTAGCTAGAGAACTGACCACGTTGTGTTCTCCTGCTTAGTGTGGTAATGTTTTAATTGGAAAGAAGAGGAACTGGGAGGAACACAAGAGATTTCACACAATGGAAACAATACAAAGAGGACAGGATACTTATCATACAACAACATGGTACAGCAGAACCTGGGTTTACATACTCTTTAATAAAAATTATTTCCAAATAATGTTAAAATATATTGTAAGGTTGGGGGTTTTTAGCTCTCGTGGTATGTGCGTTTTTCCAGGGATCTCAGACTGTGCCAAAATTGCCCTTTCACAGGTACATAACCTGCAACATGCAATGCCTCTTGCCTGACTGCACTTCTGCACACAGCCAACAGTCTCTGACCTGAACTCACTGTGGAGCAAGGACCTGGATTCCACCGTGTTGTGCCCGCATTCTCCACTACTTGTAATGTTGGAGGTTGCTAGCTCTCGTGGTATGGGCGTTTTTTCAGAGATTCACTCCAGCCAGGAACTATATTTAAGGGCATGGTAGCCCATTTTTATTAAAAAGGCAAAATAAATTCAATGATCTTTATCATTATACCCTTTTTAGACTCCAGTTGGCTATTTTCAGTGGTCCCTTTTTTGGCTACACCTTACACACCAGCACACCGTACCATAGTGCTGCTTTATTTGGGGAGGAATCCTTGCCGCTTCTTTTTGGTGTTCGCTGCATTGCCGCCTCAGCTCCCATGGCGGACATACCTTCTGGCCGTGGCTCCATGCATGTCGCATCCATTTATTTTAGATTCCATGTGAGTACCCTAGGTGGACACTTCCATCTCGTACTGGTTATTATATAATATTCAATAATTTTTACCCATCAATTATATCTTATCTCAATGTTTATACTCTCTTTAGATAAGTCAAGCGTTTGCCCCTGAGGAGTGTGCCACACACACGAAACGCGTCGGGCTAGTATGGATGCTATGTATACCCATGATGATATTCATTGATGAATTATACTTTTGGTTTTTCACCAGTTTTTCATTATTCCGTTAAATACTGTTAATAAGACATCTGTACATATGAATATTCATTTTATGTATTCATCTATCCATGCAGATGACCATGTGGCACCTGGCTAGGCACTGCTGTACCCTTGTTGCTCTTACCACATATGCACATATTTATGTGTCCCAATATGTAGTAATGTCATTTATTTAAAATGTATGTCTTCATTTACATGCTCTCTGTTATGTTGATACATGTTTTGCATTTGTATGATCAATAAATTTGTACTTCCTTCTATTACCCGCACCTTGCTTGCAGCCTCACTCAAAGTCCCAAACTTTCCCCCCAAGTATTTTTTCTTAAAAATGTATTTTCTGTACTTGATGAAAATGTTCTTAGCCAGAAGAATGAAAACCAATGCATCCAAGACTAGTAAGCTGCAATATACAGTATACATTTTTTGTTATTGGGTTTATTTATCCTTTAAAGTATAGCTAAAGTATTTTTTTTTTTTTTAGTTTTGGATAGAGTGGAGAGGGATTAGAACCCCTGTAATTTTTTTTTGCTGACTGTGCCCTTGTTAACTGGTTCTCGACCGGCTCACGCAGATATACTGTGGCAGAATGTCTCTCCTGGGCGAAAACCCGTATATATACAGGTTTGGTGCGAGCCCGCTGCACATCGGGGGACCCGGTGCACGTGGCCGGGTACAGTATTGTATGACCGCGCAATTGTCAGTTAAAGTGACGCAGTGCCAAATTGTAAAAAGTGCTCTGGTCAGGAAGGGCTAAAATCTTCCGGGGCTGAAGTGGTTAAGGAGAATCACCCTCTCTATTTGTCCTGTTTGCCATTATCTTTAAAAGTGAAAGTAATTACCCTTCTGGGTTTATCCCCAGAAGGGTAATAGAGGGGAACTCTTCCAATTGGATAAGCGCTGGAAGAGCTTTGTTTTAAAGCGTTACTATAGGAAAATACATTTTTATTTAAAATAACAAACATGTGATACTTTCCTCCACTATGCAGTTCGTTTTGCAAAGAGTGGCCCCGATCCACGTCTTCTGGGGTCCCTCGGCAGCTGTCTCTGGTCTTCCCGCCAAAAACTCACCACAGTCATGCGAGAGCTCGCATGGTGACGAGTCCTTGCGGGCGCTCTCCCGTGATACAGCGAACGGCCATAGCCCCTCACTGTATCACTCAGCCCCGCCCCTCGGCGCGCGGCATCACTGCATGTGATTGACAGGCTAGAGCCGTTGGCTGGCGCTGCTCTCAATCCGTCCGCTCTAGCCAATTAGCGGCCAGGCTGAGCGGCGAAGAGGATCTCGGGACCGAGCGCGGGACTTTCGAGGGGTCAGGTAAGTTAAACGGGGGCTCGGGGGGGGGGGGGGGCGGCATCATCAGAATTTTTTTTTCACCTTAATGCAATGTATCCTTTAAGGTAAGTTTAACATAATGTGGTAGTATGCAATGCACGCTAGCACATTATGACATTACCTTGCAGGTACAAAAAATATAAAAAATGTCCAGCGGTTTACAACTGCTTTGAGAGCAAGGTCAAATGTATTGTGTTCTTCCTTGTGTTATCAGTTCCATTTTGCAAAGGGAGTTTACTAGTACAACAAAATATTAATATCCCTTCATTAGACAGGCACAGATCATTGACATGAAATTTGCGTAAAATAAAAAACAGCGTAAGGAAATTAACTTATGCAAGAGATGAAGTCACTGGGACTACACAGCATCAACATATCACTATGTAACTCTGATTACACACATATATATATATAGCCTGCAGAAATGAATGATATAATGTTTTCCTTGCATATCAAAAGATTAGGATTTACTATTTTCCTTTTTAAACTCTGGGTGTAATTCACTGATGTAATTCTAATTATTATGTGTTTGATATGCCAATGATAATCATGCCATGGCAGACTTATGACTTCAATCAGCAACCGGGTGTAAGCCAAGCATGGGGCTCTAAGAGACGGGTTTGGATGGTTGCCTATGGCATTTATGTTCTCATAGGCAGCTAAGTGATCTGACACACATTGCTAGTCAGGATTAGCAGCATGTGAATGTCAGTTATGGAAGAATACTACACTCCAATCCCCACTGACGGGGACATCACTGGTAAACTGACCAATGACCTGTTCACATTATAGATTCCATTTTCAGGAGGAATTGGCAAAATAATTATTTACCAAATAGGAACCAAGTATTTTACATGCTCAGGTCTCATTTTTATATCATCCACTAGATATAGGACAATGGTGGATGGTTTAAACCACCTCCTTCTACCTAAATCTCAGGCCGCGTACACACGATCGGTCCAAACCGATGAAATGGACTGAAGTCCAGTTTCATCGGTCCAAACCGATCATGTGTACGGCCCGTCGATCCGTCGTCCTTCGGACCAAAGTTTTAAAACTTGCTTTAAAATCAGACTAATGGACGCCTGACCATCGGTCCAAACCGATGGTTAGTACGCAAAAGCATCGGTTCAAAAACCAGCGTATGCTCAGAATCAAGTTGACGCATGCTTGGAAGCATTGAACTTAATTTTTTTCAGCACGTCGTTGTGTTTTACATCACCGCGTTCTGACACGATCGGTTTTTGAACTGAAGGTGTGTACGCACATCAGACCATCAGTCTGTGAACCGATGAAAACGGTCCGTCGGACCATTCTCATCGGGTTGGACCGATCATGTGTACGCGACCTTAGAGGTCAGCTTTGGGTGGGTATGCCAGTAGTTAGGGTTATGGGTTATCCAAGTTCAAGGATTTATATAATGCATAAACAGTTTACAGAACGCTTTACAATGCAAAAGGGGAGACAATACAGTTACAATACAATAAAATACAAGAGGGATCTGCTCAGAAGAGCTTACAATCTGCAACCAACACAATAAGAAAATATGAGAGGAAGGGGAAACCATGTACCTTTTCATAAAAACAAAACAAAAAAAAATATCAAAGAAAGGGTACAATTTACCAGGCATCTAGCTGAAGGTTGCAAATATCATAAAATTATTTTTATCTATTGTAACTACTGGGCACTTAAACCCCCTTCCTAACCAGATCAATTTTCAGCTTTCGGTGCTCACACATTTTGAATGACAATTACTCGGTCATACAACACTGTACCCATATGAATTTTTTTGTCCTTTTTTTCACACAAATAGAGCTTTCTTTTGGTGATATTTAATCACCATTGGGTTTTTTATTTTTTGCGCTATAAAAGAAAAAATTCTGTAAAAAAAAAAAGAATTTTTCTCGTTTCTGTTAATTTTTTTTTAGAAAATTTGTAATTTTTCTTCATAAATTTTGGCCAAAATGTATACTGCTACATATCTTTGGTAAACATAAGTACAAATTGTTGCATATTATTTGGTCTTTGTGAAAGTTATATGGCTAGATTCACGTAGAGCAGAGTAATTTTGTGCGGGCGTAGCTAATTTACATATTCTAGGCGTAAATCAGCGTACACGCCCCTAGCGGCCAGCGTAAATAGGCAGCTAAGATACGACGGCGTAGGAGACTTACACCGGTTGTACCTAATGCATAATTTAAGCGTATCTGACTTTGAGAATATGCTTAAAGATACGACGGCGCAGATTCTGAGTTACGACGACGTATCTACTGATACGTCGACGTAAGTCTACCTGAATCTGGCCAATAGAGTCCACAAGCTGTGGTGCCAATATCTGAAAATTGATCACACCTGAAGTACTGACCCTAACAAGCCTGAAAGGTACAAATACCCCCCAAATGACCCCTTTTTGGAAAGAAGACATTCCAATGTATTTAGTAAGTGGCATGGTGAGTTTTTTGAAGTTGTCATTTTTTTCCCACAATTCTTTGCAAAATCAAGATTTTTTTTTCTTTTTTTTTACAAAATTGTCATATTAGCAGGTTATTTCTCACACACAGCATATGTATACCACAAATTACACCCCAAAACACATTCTGCTATTCCTCCCGAGGGATACCCCATGTGTGAGACTTTTACACAGCATGGCCACATACAGAGGCCCAACATGCAGGGAGCACCATCAGGCGTTCTGGAGCACCCAGGCCAATTCTGACATTTCTCTCCTACATGGAAAAATTATAATTTATTTGCTAGAAAATTACATAGAACCCCAAAACATTATATATGCTTTTTTAGCAAAGACCCTAGAGAATATAATGGTGGTCATTACATTACTTTTTATCTCACACAGTATTTTTTCTCGTATATTTTTCGAACGTGTTTTTAAAAAACAAACTGTTTTGTGCTTATAAAAAAAAACAGTAAATTTAGCCCAATGTTTTTGCATAATATGAGAGATGAAGTTACGCCGAGTAAATAGATACCTAACACCCTTCAAAATTGCACACACTCGTGGAATGGCGCCAAACTTTGCTACTAAAAAATCCCCATAGGCGACACTTTAATTTTTTTTTATTGGTTACATGTTTTGAGTTACAGAGGAAGTCTAGGGCCAAAATTATTGCTCTCGCTCTAACGTTCGCAGCGATACCTCACATGTGTAGCTTGAACACCATTTCATATGTCGGCGGGAATTACGTATGCGTTCGCTTCTGCATACGAGCACACGGGGACATGGGCACTTTAAAGGAAAAAAAAAATGTATTGTTCATTTTACCTTTTTTCTTTTAGTTTGACACTTTTTTCCCCAAAAATACATTTTTTGATCACTTTTATTCCTATTATAAGGAATGTAAACATCCCATGTAATAGGAATATGGCATGACAGGTCCTCTTTACAGTGAGATGTGGGCTCAATAAGACCCCACATCTCACCTCTAGGCTGGGAAGCCTGTAATAAAAAATACAAAAATTATCCTGGCTTTGATCGTAGCCGTGAGTCCATAGAAGCACCGGAGGGTGGTGGGGGGGGGGACATATTGCGGGGTATTGCAGGGTATTGGAGTATAGCGGAGTATTGGCAGGGTATTGTAGAGTAATGCAAAAGGTATTGCAGAGTATTGGCAGGGTATTGCGGAGTATTGCACAAGGTATTGCGGAGTATTGAACAGGGTATTGCGGAGTATTGCACAGGGTATTGCGGAGTATTGCACAGGGTATTGCAGAGTATTGCACAGGGTATTGCAGAGTATTGCACAGGGTATTGCAGAGTATTGCACAGGGTATTGCAGAGTATTGCACAGAGTAGTGCACAGGGTATTGCAGAGTATTGCACAGGGTATTGCAGAGTATTGCACAGGGTATTGTAGAGTATTGGCAGGGATGGCTGAACATGGAGGGATGGATGGCTGGATCTGTGACTGCAATTGTCACAGATCCAGCCCACAGCACTGCTGCTGTCATCCGATCCCTCCCCCTCTCCTCTCACACTGTACCGATCGGTACAGAGAGGGGATAGAGGAACCGGCTCCATGTTTACAAGTGATCGCTCTGTCATTTGACGGAGCGATCACATGGTAAACGGCCGCTATCAGCGACAGTTTACCACAATTCGTGGTGCGCCGGGTCTTCTACACCCGACGGTCATGGATGATTCTGGGAGCGCGCCCCAGGGGGCGCGTGGGAGCAAGATTCTGGAAGGACATCCCAGGGACGTCCTCCCAGAATAACTCGACCGCGCTGTAGACGTATTTTGTCTATAGCGCGGTCGGCATCTGGTTAAAGTGTATCTAAACCCAAGAACAGAAATTGCGTATATTGCAGCTTACTAGTTTAAAGATGTGCTGGCTCAATGCCTTATTTCACGAACACACTTCCTTTCCTTGGGTGACAATGCTCACTCACTACACTGCATTGTATATATGGAACATAGGTGTGCGCACAGGGTATGCCTAATCACCCCATGCAGAGCAGATTCCCCCTACTGCCCTAGCTCCATTCACTCAACCCCCCCCCCCCCTCCTACAGCACTGCCAGTGCTTAACAAAATGAAGGCAGCCATTACAGTTACATTACAATTTGGTACAAGAGGAATCAGAGGGCCCTGCTCGTTAGAGCTTACAATCTAAAAGGGATACAAAAGGTAATAGCTGTGGGGGATGAGCTGATGGAGAAAGTAAAACAGTGTATTAGTTAGAAGCAGGATAGGCTTCTTTAAATAGAAGGGTTTTCAGGGATCGTCTAAAGATGGATAGCTTAGGGAACAGTCGGACAGATTGGGGTAGGGAGTTCCAAAGGATGGGAGAAGCTCTGGAGAAATCCTTATCTACACAACATAAAGCTGCAGGTGTTCTGTAGTTACAAGTAAATGAATTATTCAGCACTAGAAGGTAAACATAACACACAATAGAAACGAATGCAAGCCAGCACTGAAGGTTAATTCAAATAAAACACCCCAACAGACATAATGAAAAGATAGTGCAGCGCAAAACAAATTAATATAAAATATAATCAAAAATAAACATAAGAGAAAACAAAATGTCCATAGGTGCACTGATAATCCAAAGTGAATACGAGGAGCCAAATCCAAAATATGAATGGTGAAATCAGAAGAAAACCTCCACCAAGAAAGGTAAGAATGGCCTCTCACCTTATTGCATAGACCAATAGTGACGTCACCCGCGACTGCACACTGCACACCGTGTGTCCTAACAACCTGTTGATGGATCCCGGCTTTCTGGCTATTTACCTAGCACTCAGGAACGAGTGCTTTTTATGTGAGTGTTTTTATTTGTATGCAATAAATTTAAGTACGCTTCAGAGAGCACTAGATTTCTTTCAATTCTTTTTGCATAATCACAACTGGCGTTTGAGTCCACTGATGCCGCAATGAGTGATCCGCTGTTGGATTGATCAGACCAAATTAGGAGGTCCTTGTTATCACATGCTGTTTGACCTTTTTGGTCTATGCAATAAGGTGAGAGGCCATTCTTACCTTTCTTGGTGGAGGTTTTCTTCTGATTTCACCATTCACATTTTGGATTTGGCTCCTCGTATTCACTTTGGATTATCAGTGCACCTATGGACATTTTGTTTTCTCTTTTGTTTATTTTTGATTATATTTTATATTAATTTGGTGTTCTGTAGTTCCCAGAGATGAATAGGGCTGGGCTGTTAACACTGTTTGAGTTTTTTGTGCAGTAACCTTAATGCTCATTGGATTTATGGCAGGATCATCATGATTTTTTCACACTTAAACAGACATAACAAAACACTTTCAATAGACCAAAAATGAGAAAATAGGAGAATTTAAAAGTTACCACCTAATGATGAAATGAAAACATTTTATTATTCTGCTTAGTTGAAAGTGAATATTAGAGAAGTTTGTGAATAAAAAAACATCTATACACACCTAGATGGACGTAGCATCGGTCCGCTTCTAAGACCAAGAACTGAGCGATCAAAGACCACTGATCTTCACTGAGCAGAAAGCTGGTGACTCTCAGTCACTGGCATTCGGCTCTTCCCCTCCAGTGCTCACTGGAGTGCCGGGCTGTGTAGGAGGTGGAAGCAGCCGGCTCTGGCTCTTAGCGGCTTGCATTATAGTCAGGATCGCTCCGGATCCTAGACTGGCTGTGTGACGTCAGCCGACAGCGCCTCTAGCCCACCGTCGGCTGAAAATGGGTCACAAGAGTGCAAAACAAAGTGCACCCCTGTGATCCCCAGGTGAAGTAGGGTCACAAGAGGTTGGCTATACTTCTCAATTAAAGATGATATCTGATTTTACCCCATCTAGTTAAAGGGGAGTTCCAGCCAAAATTTATGTTTATTAAAAGTCAGCAGCTACAAAAAGTGTAGCTGCTGGCCTTTAATAAACATTCACTTACCTGCTCCACGTTCCAGCGACGCGCCGGCCGGGGTTCCGCTCCTCTCCCCCCCTCCCCGGCCGGCGTCTTCATTCTAACTGTGGGCACCCGGCCGTGACAGCCTTCGGCTTCACGGCCGGGCACCCACTGCGTATGTGTGAGCGGAACTGCGCATGCGTGCGCGGCCCGCCGCTGATTGGACAGGCGATCGTCTAGGACCTGTCAGTGTCCTAGGCGATCGCCTAGGGGAGGGGCTGTAATAAGGCGATTAAGCTTAATCGCCTTACCAGCCCCTCGGCAGAAGAAGGAAGTGGGACAGGAAGTCCCACTACTCCTGAAGCCTCCACTCCCCCCCCAAAAAAATGACATGCCAAATGTGGCATGTAAGGGGGTGTGGAGTGGATAAAGCGGAAGTTCCATTTTTGGGTGGAACTCCGCTTTAATATTAGATCAGTGGTCTTACTTACCATAAGATTTTTGTTAAAGTGGAGTTCCACCCTGATTTTTTTTCCCCAAAAATCTAAAAAATATATATATATTTTTTTTTATACTCACCAGAAAGGGCGATTACAATGCGGAAATAGCTCCTCTGCCTCTTCCTCCTCTGCGGTGGATCTTCTTCCTCGTCCTCCGTCGCGGTGTCTTCTGGTGAATGGAGCGCGCTGCCTTTTAAAAAACTGTGTGTATCCCAGGAGGCAGCCGCCCATTCACAAAGCGCCGCGCGAATTGCACATGTGCCGTAAGAAACGGGCAGTGAAGCCGTAAGTTTCCCTTAGTGAAAATGGAGGCTCCACGACCAAGCGATCGCCGCCAGGGGGCCGACATCGCAGGCGCCTAGGACAGGTAATTCTCCTTATTAAAAGTCAGCAGCTACAGTGTTAGTGGCTGCTGACTTTAAAAAAAAAAAAATTGCGGGTGGAATCCCGCTTTAACCTTCTTAAATCTGTAAGTGTGTGCAAGGGATTAGATGTAGTAAAACCTTCGCTCCACAAACTGCCTTATAAGGATCCTTTATCAGCATTCAATTAAAAAAAGACTCTATAGGAATGAAGCACAATGATATTATAGCATCATTGTATCCTTTTAGAGTGGTGACTGGATTATTCTGAGTTCAAGTACCAGCAGGACAAAAGTCAAGTCCAAGTAGAATTTAGTAAAGCCTTTGCATTTAATAACTGCATTCCACAGTCCTGTCATCTCTTTACTGTTTAATTGGTTTGGCATTACAAGGCCCACAATGGCATCCTTGTGATCTTACAGTTCTGTGAAACATAAGGAACACTTCTTTCTGTGGGGAGACACTTGGAAGAAATTGCCTAGTGGCCTTCTCTGCGTCTCACATAATGAAGTGTCTATACAAAGTTTAGGGTGTATTGTTTACCACTTCAGCCCGGATTCACATAGCACTTACGCCGACGTATCTCCAGATACGCTGCGTAAGTACAAATATGCGCCGTTGTATCTATGCGCCGTACCCATAGAACCAAGATAGCCAAAAAACTGACCTTATCCGACCGACGTAACTTGCCTACGCAGGCGTATAGTGGGCGCATAGTTACGCTGGACGCATTTGGTACTCCCATTGATTTGCATATATGCAAATGAGGGAGATACGCCGATTCACGAACGTAGATGCGCCCGGCGCCTTTTTTTAAGCGATTTGCATAAGTGTTACATCCGGCCTAAAGTTATTACTCATATAGGAGGCGCAACACATGCAAAGGTATGGACCAGGGAACAGCGTCTACAAACTATGGAATATACTTATGATTTTTTATTTTATTTTTTACTAGTAAGCGATTTTTAACAGGATTGCAACATTGCAGCAGACAAATCTTACACTAATGCCGCGTACACACGATCGGATTTCCGATGGAATAAAATCAGGTGGAATTTTCAGCCGGAAATTCCGATGATGCTGACTTTCATCAGTCTTGCCTACACACTGTCAGACTAAATTCCAATCGTCCAAAACGCGGCCGAGAAAAATGAAGTTCAATGCTCCCGAGCATGCGTCGACTTGACTCTGAGTATGCGTGGATTTTTCTCCGAAAAATATAAAACATCTTCTATTTTTTTACACCGATGGAAAAAAGTACGATGGGGACCACACACAATCGTTTTTTTTTTATGTACACGACATAAGTGACACTTTTTTAGGGACCAGTGACACCAATACAATGATCAGTGCTAACAAAAAATGTACTGTCACTGTACTAACGACACTGGCAGGGACCGGGGTTAACATCAGGGGCGATTAAAGGGTTAAATGTACTCCTAGGGAGTGCTTTCTAACTGTGTGGGGGATGCTTTGACTTTGAGAAGGCAGAGATCTGTGTTCCTAACCCCCAGCCAGAACGTGGGGGCAAGCTTACTGAGGGGAAACAGGAAGTGAGAAATTCAGACAAAGAAAAAAAACATTTCGAAGGGAAATCAAAGGAAAAGGTATGTGAACCAACAATGCACTAGCTTAAAGTGCATGTAAACCTGATTCATGAAATTTGAGCTGGGCACATATATATGCAGTATTTTGTTATCTCTTTTCAATGAGCTAAGTCTTATAGCTCTCTTCTGAATGGTTCCTCTGTTATCAGCCTGAGAACTCCTGACTAATTCTCAGACTTTTTAGACAAAAGCAGCCTGAATCTTTTGTCAAAGGAGGTTGCTAAAATAGAGTAGCAGAGAGCAGCTCCGATTACAAAACAGCTCTGAGAGTCTCTGCCTATGATGAGAGGGGGGTGTGCCTTTCCTCCAATTAGCAATTTTAGCTAACTTGACTGTATGCCCAGACATCACAGTCTGTGTAAACCAGGAAGAGAAAATTTCCTAACAAAATCTGAACTTTCGAAACAGTATATAAATGTGAAGACAGCAGATATGGATGTAAAACCTATGTAGGGAGATTTGGTTAATCTCTGTGTATCATCGGAGGCTGTTCACTTCACTGTGTATATGGAGGGTTTGCATCCACTTTAAAGGAACCTATTTAGAAAATAAAAAACGAACCTTTACAACCCCCTGTAAAGTGCTTGTTACCCCAACACTTCATACTCCTGATATGTGCCTGCTGTACCATGTACTTGTACAAGAAAGTCTCCTGTTCCTTTTTATTGCTTCCTTTATGTGAAATCAATGTTGTTCCTGCCAGTCCCTCTACTTTCCTATTAAAAACTGACCACACTAAGCAGGAGAGCACATCATGGTCAGTTCTCTAGCTATGTTGGGAGCTCAGCCAAGTGCCAGGACACAATACCCAATCAGGAGCGCATTCTGGGGGCTAATGCATGCATCCGCACCAGCCCCAATTTGGATTGTACAGACCTATTCTTATCATTGCAGCAAGTGTAGCGCTGACTGCTGGGTTATAGTACTTGGAATGAACATGCCATCAACTGTCATATGATTTCATACTACCTTAACCTAGCTGGTCGAGGAAAGGAAAATCTTTCTGAAGCTGAACCGAATACTGTATTTTCGTAACTGGCTGAATTGCATTCCATAATATGTTATCAGGTAAAACTGCATAGTTGCCATGTCCTAAGAGGAAACACATAAACTACCAGTAATTCTGTATTTTCCTAAACATATGTTCACTAACACGAGCTGAAGGTCATTTCTGAAAAATGCTCTACCATTAACCACTTCAATACCGGGCATTTTCACCCCCTTCCTGCCCAGACCAAATTTTAGTTTTCAGCGCTGTTGCACTTGCGCGGTCATGCAACACTGTATCCAAATGAACTCTTTATGGGGTTTTTTCCCGCAAATAGAGCTTTCTTTTGGTGGTATTTGATCATCTCTGCGGTTTTTATTTTTTGCGTTATAAACCAAAAAAGAGCGGCAAAATGAAGGAAAAACGTTCTGGACAGCCGCACTCCAAAAATAAATTGCTTTTATTGTAAAATAAAAAAAAAACACACAAAAAGCATGCCACAGCAGACGGGGTAAAAAGTTGACGCGTTCCACACCAGCTAAAGCTATGAATAAGCACTAAAGTTTGGTGGGAAACGCGTCAGTTTTTACCCCCTCTGCTGTGGCATGCTTTTTGTGTGTTTTTTTGATTTTACAATAAAAGCAATTTATTTTTGGAGTGCGGCTGTCCAGAATGTTTTTCTTTCATTTTGCATCATTCCATGCATTGCCAGCACCTTTGGCTTTGGATCAGGTGAGGAGTCTTTCTGATTAGTATCTTAGAGCGGTGATTCCTCTTTTTCAAAGGAAGAGCGGCAATTTTGAAAAAAAAAACACAATATTTTTTACTTTTTGATTTAATAAATATCAATTTTTTATTTAAAAAAACATATTTTTTTCCTCAGTTTAGACCGATATGTATTCTTCTACATATTTTTGGTAAAAAAAAAAACAACACGTTTTTGGGACCATACACATTTATTCAGCGATTATTGCTATAAAACTGCACTGATTACTGTGTAAATGTGACTGGCAGGGAAGGGGTTAACACTAGGGGGCGCTAAAGGGGTTAATATGTTCCCTATTGAGTGATTCTAACTGTAGAGGAAGGGGACTCAGAAGGGGAGGAGACAGATCTGTTTTCCTCTGTACTGGGAACACACACAGATCCACACTCCTGCCGTGATTGCGGGCAATCGCGGGTGCCCGGCGGACATCGCAGCCGTCGGGCACGTGCACTGGGTCATGAGCGATGCACGCCACCTAGGTGGCCGGGAAAAAAGGACGTCATATGACATCCACCCAGAGGGAGGGAGGGTTCCTGCCGGCGTCATATTACTATGGCCTGGTAAGGAAGTGGTTAAACAGACATTACTCTTTCTATTCAAAGCAGTATAAATCCTGAAAGGTGCTAACTGTGACCATAACAGTACATTAGACTGCTAAAAAAGCATGGGGTCTCATTGCTATATGGCTGCGGAATGATTAATACTGTATAGTCAGCATATAGAGAAATAATAGTGTAAAATTAAGATGTGTACTATTAGGTGTGTACTATACTAGCTATTGTTCTAGAATGGCACAGATTTCAGTAGTGGAATGGAGGTCATGGGATGCGTATCCCATTATGAGTCCTTTGCGGGCCCACCCTAAAATATTACAATTTTTTCTTTTCTTAGATATTATCACTTTAGGTTGAAATATGCTGGGCCACACTGTCCATAAATAGTAAGATTTGGGTTTAAAACATACTGGAAATGTTTGTATGATCATAAAACCAATAATCCCTCCTCTGTAAAGGAAAGGCAACAAAGCTTTAGCCCCAATTTACACCTGGGCATTTTTTCGTTTGAAGCTCAAAGCTCCAAAACACTCAACAAGGCAAATCCAATGCTTTTATATGGTCCCTGTTCACATTATGCCTGTAGACTTGAGGGGGAGCATGCAAAAAATATGCAAATCGCACTTATCGCATGGTTTTTAGGCACTGCCAGAATACAAGTCTAATGCCGCGTACACGCGATCAGTATTTCCAACAAGAAATGTTCGATGTGAGTCTAAAAAATTCGACCACGTGTAAGCCCCATCGGGCATTTTCTGTCGGGATTTCCAACAACAAAAAATTGAGAGCTGGTTCTCAAATTTTCAGACGGAAAAGTTCTTGTCGGAAAATTCCGATCGTCTGTATGCAATTCCAATGGCATGCTCGGAATCATTGAACTTCATTTTTCTCGGCTCGTCGTAGTGTTGTACGTCACTGCGTTCTTGACGTTCGAAATTTCCGACAACATTTGTGTGACCGTGTGTATGCAACACAAGTTTGAGGCAAAATTCCGTCTAAAAAAAGTTTTGTTGTGGGAAATTCCGATCGTGTGTACGTGGCATAAGGAGCCAAAAATGCACCAAAAAACTTCCTACTAACATTGTGTAAAAAAAAAAAAAATTATATTAATTGCCTTAAGACAATGTGCTCAAACTTTAACCTCATCTTAGGCCTCTTTCACACGGGGTGGATCAACAATGAACCGCCCTGTAAACCTCTACTTGAGTGATCCCCGCTGAGCCGGCAGATGACAGGGCAGTCCCTGCACAATGTGCAGGGACCGCCCTGTTTTTTCTCCGCTCTCCCCTATGGGGGGGATTGGATGAACACGGACCGTCTGTCTGTGTTCATCCGATCCGCAGACGGAAGGAAAAATAGTGTTTTCGTCTGCAGAATCGGATCATTGCGGAGGCGGGAGAAATCGGGTGTCAGCGGATGTTCATCCGCTGACATCCGCGATCTCATAAGGACCAATTTATGTCCCTTTTACATCCGCAAACGGATGGATGAAAAAGTGGATATAGGGACCACAGGTGTGAAAGGGGCCTTAAAGATAAAAACAAAAGAACCTTTACTAAAAACAATCTACAAATGGATACTTATAGATAATGGCAGGCTTTGTATTCTTTGTATACCTCATTATTCCTTTTCCTCCCCATTCTTTTCACAGAGATAATTTTCTTTAAGGACAGTTAAATCCATCTCCCTTAACCTCCTAGAACTCCAAGGGTCTGCCTCCTGGAACATGGGACAGTGTGAATAATCAGAGAGGGAATGTACTAGTGATAAAGCCTTTCCAGGATGCATACACTGTATGTGACATCACTAGTGCTTTACTCAACCAGGAAGTGGGAAAACTGTAGTTGTAACTAAAAGCAAAAAAGGTTTCTTTAAAGTGGAGTTCCACCCATTTTTTTATGTTTGTCTGTGCTGCATGCCCTAATCTCATAGTGTTCAGAATGAACAATTTTTATTTATTTTGTTGCTTGTAAATACCTTAATTTTGTAGTCCTTCATTACTTCCTCCTCCTTATTAGCCTAGGCTATTAAGTCACAAGGCTATTTGCAAGGGTTTCTGGGATAGGCATCATTTTTCCCAGTAGTCCTTGCAAACCTGACTGAAACCTATTACATTGCTTGTGCAGCACTGAGCATGTGCGAGAAATGCAAAGCTGAAATCCAGGAAGTCATACAGTCTGGCTTCATGATGCCCACACTTAAGATGGCCACGGTCTATTTCTAGATTATAAACGATCTAAATGCTGTAACAACCTAACAAAATGGAACTTAGTTTACAGACTAACTTTACTAGAATACATTAAGCTTGTGTATTACAGGGGTATTTATATTTAAAAACTGAAATTGTGGGTGGAACTCCCCTTTAACTAATGAGCGCAAGATGATTTCAGAGCTGCATGCCGATGTGATTTTTAGTGGAAGGGAGGAAAAGTCCACGTTAATGATGAGTTAACTGCATTAACACATTAGCCAAAGTGAGAAGAAGCTGGGAGTGGTCCCAATGCTTCTGTATTGTGAATGGGGATAAACAAATATGTTATCACTGGTCACTTAGATACGGTCGAACGTAAGGTCCTCTTGTCACTTGCACACTTCTGGGGGGAAAAGCTCAGAAAACAGTTCTTTGATTTGGTGTTTTATGTACCTATCTGCACCCCAAATATGCAGAGGACATAAAAAAAGTCTTAAGCCACGTACATCCGATGAGAACGGTCTGACATTCAGCTTGTGTGTACCCAGCTTTAGACCTTCATAATTACCCCACCCTCCTTTCTTTATAACAAGGAAATAGAAGGGAACAGTGCTAACTAATAAAAATTCAGAGGCAAGGGGTACTGGGGTCGATTTACTAAAACTGTAGAGTGCAAAATCTGGTAAAGTTATGAAACCAATGAGCATCCAGTTTTTTTGTCAAAGCCTAATTCAACACATTTGAAGCTGATTCGCTGCCATGCACAGCTGCATGCGATTTTCCACTCTCCATTTTTACTAAATAAACCCCACAGAATGATATGAGCTCACAAAATTTCTGGCTGGATAAACAGCAATTTCTTTGCACTTGTCCTGTAGGCACGTAGTTAACATTGGGAGGAAATGTGACGATTGGAAGTTTCTGATACCAGTCAGATCACTAGTACTGCAAGACAGTAAAGATTTAACTTGCCACCTGTAGGAAAGGTAAGTATTCAGATTCTTCTACAATGGAGGGTGAATTTATTATTTTTTAAATAGGTCCATTTGAGCAGGTCAGTCTAGCTTTCTGCAGGGCCCTTACATGAGCTGGTTTACGTAAATAATTGCTGTATGATAATACTGTAATTAGACAGCTAAGGGAGTGCCTGTTTGGAATACGCAGTTATAGGATCAGTAGTAATCATGAAACAATGAATAAAAAAGATAAAACAAATCTATAATTTCCACAATGACCAAATAACCAGAATGCACTAGTCAGACACATAATCTGTGTATTGTAAACTTTGGAAGATTAACATTGTATTGGGATAACTAGTTTTTCTTTCTCTCAATTTATTTCCTTTACGATGAATAACAGAGTGAAGGTAAATTTAGAACATAGTATTGGCTTTGGTGGTGAAATGTTTATTTGTCACATTTCTCTTGTGGATGCGTGTTTAATTTTGCACCTTTTACCAGTTATAGAAGTCATATAGAATCCAGCAGCACCAATATTCTGGTCTGTTCTTAAAGTGTTAGGCCGCGTACACACGTCCGAGAACCTCGTCGGGCTAAACTCATCGTTCCGCATGACGAGGTTCCTGATGAGCGGTCGGAAAGTTGGTCGAGCCAAATTTCCTCATTGAACAACGAGGAAAAATAGAGCTTGCTCTCTATTTTGGCTCGACAAGTTTCCCGACGGGACGTATGCCGAAAGTGTACACACGACCGAGAACCTCGGCAGAATATGTCTCCCAGCGAGCTTCTCGCTGGATTCTGCCGAGAAGCTTGGGCGTGTGTACGGGGCCTGACTCAACCCACAACAGTAAAATCTGTCTGTATATGCAAAATAGCATGCTTGTTATACTCACTGTGTTACTTAAGGGGTTAATTCTCTGCATTGTAAAAAACCGCTGTTTGATCCTGTATGCACAGATCCTCCCCCTCCTAAAGGGTCACTCTTGCAAGGCCAGATAAGACACAGTGAGTGTAGTACTGTGGCACATGCTCAGTTTGGTCTCTATTGCTGGAGAGAACATTTCCTCGTTGATCAGAGCTAGCCAGGTCACATTATATTGACATCACACATGTGGGCATGTATATGCATGCCCAGTAACTAAAAAAGAACCCAGTGAGTGGGATGACACATCTTGATTGATGAATGATCCGCCTTCCATGGCGGGCACAGGCTGTAATGGAAATCTTCTACCTGAACACTCAGCACACAGGCAAACAATGCAGTTTATCACGTGACCATGGTATACAGATCAGCCAAAAAGGAATGTATTGGCAGTATTTTAATGTAAAAAGAAAATGAATAAGCTGTGGCCACTGTGGGGGGCAGATGAACTATTTTCATATTACTGGGTTTAGCAACACTTTAACTACTTTCCGACCAGTCACCGCAGTTATACTACAACAGGTTGGCACGGCTGCCCGAATTGCCATCGGGCGCTTTAAGAGGCTATAGGGGGCTCACAACCACCCGTGATCACTCCGCAGAGAGAGACGGATCAGGGATCCCCATTCAAATAGATCCCCATTCTGACAGGGGAGTAGAGAGAGATCTGCTGTTCCTAGTGATCATGGACAGCGATCTCTCTCTACTCCCTGTCAGTCCGCTCCCCCCCAGTTAGAAACACCACCCTAGGACACACTTAACCCCTTGATCACCCCCTAGTGTTAACCCCTTTCATGCCAGTGACATTTATACAGTAATCAGTGGCTATTTTTTAGCTCTCATCCCTGTATAAATGTTACTGCTCCCAAAAAATTTACAAAAGTGTCCGATTTGTCTGCCGCAATGTGACAGTCCCACTAAAAATCACAGATCACTACCATTACTAGTAAAAATAAATAATAATGCTAAAAATGTCATAAATATATTCCCTCTTTTGTAGACACTATAACCTTTGTGCAAACCAATCAATATATGCTTATTGCGATTATTATTTTTTTACCAAAAATATTTAGCAGAATACATATTGGCCTAAACTGATGAAGAATTTTTTTTTTTTAAATTGGGATATTTATGATAGCAAAAAGTAAACAATATTGGGCCAGATTCAGGTAGATGGGCGAATCTTTATTTTGGAGTAACGTTTGTCATTTACATTACTCCGCCGAAACTTTATGAGCAAGTACTGTTATTCACATAGCACTTGCTCCTAAAGTTGCGGCGGGGTAGCGAAACTGAGCCAGCGGAATTCAAAATGGGCGGGTAGGGAGCGTGTATTATTTAAACTAGGCGCGATCCCGCGGCGAACGTACTGCGCATGCGTCGACTGTCAGTGCGCATTGCTCCAAATTCTGTAAGTGAACGTCAATGACGTCAATCCCCATTCACGGACGTTTTACGCAAACGACGCTAAACTTTTTAAATTCGACGCGATGACGACGGCCATACTTAACATAGAATATTCCACCTAGGGGGCATGTTTTTCTTTACGCCGCGTATCGCTTACGGAAACGTCGGAAAGTCACTGCGTCGGGCCCGCGTACGATCATGAATTTCCGTCTCTCGCTGATTTACATATTATTGGCGTAAATCAGCGGGAACGCCCCGAGCGCCTATTTTAAAATTGCAGTTCCGATACGACGGCGAAATACAATTACGCCGCTCGTATATGAACTCAATCCCGGCGTATCTTGTTTTCTGACTACAGAAAACAGATAAGCCTGCTCAAAGTGTGAGTTATGCTGGCGAATCACTGATACTCCAGCGTAACTCTACCTGAATCTGGCCCATTGTATTTATTTTCAAAACTGTTGGTCTTTTTTTGTTTATAGCGCAAAAAAGAAAAACATTTCTGGGAAAAAAAGGACATACATTTTGTTTGTGTACAACATCGCATGACCGCGCAGTTGTCAGCAAAATCGACGCAGTGTCGTATCGCAAAAAATATGGCCTAGTCAGGAAGTGGGTAAATCCTTTTCGGTCTGTAACTGGTTAACCTTCTTCCCACCTGTAACACTTGAGTCTGTGGCAAATAGCCTCTAAAATTCACCTGGCAAATAATATATGGTTGATTTACTAAAGACAAATAGACTGTGTACTTTGCAAGTGCAGTTGCACTCATTTTTTCAAAAGCTTAGTTAATGTGGTAAAGCTCTGCTGACTTCCATTATCCAATCATGTGTAAGCAAAAAAACGTTTTTTTAATTTTCTTTGAACCTTACCGGGCACGGTGCAAGTTTTTACTGGCATATCCAAAAGTTACAAAATTACAGTTTTAAGTGCAAGTTTCAGTATTTAGGCTACAAACAAATACAATATGCAATTAGCAAAGTTTTTTAAAGCGGAGCTCCGCCCTAAAGTGGAACTCCCACTGATCGGAACCCTCACCCCCTACATTGTCACATTTGACACCTTTCAGGGGGGAGGGGGGTGCAGATACCTGTCTAAAGACAGGTATTTGCACCCACTTCCGGCCACACAGTTTCGGGTAAACTGCGGGCATGACGTCACCTCCCGTCCCGCCCCCCGTTGTGTTCTGGGAACACTCGGCTCCCAGAACACAGCGGGAGTCAATCGGCAGGCGTAGCGCCGTAGGGAACCGGGCAGTGAAGCCGGAGCGCTCCTGTCCTGCACATGAGGCTCCTGCTGCTCCATTCCATTGCACATGACTTCACGTGATACACTGCCGGTACCGTCCGAACACACTGTAGCAGGCACTCGAATGGTCTCTGCTATGCGTCACAGCCATATTTTTTTACTGGCAACCTTTTTCTTTTACTAGCATTTACTGGCAGGAGAAAAGTGCCCATTTTTTACTGGCTGGCAGTAAAAATAATGGCAGTTGGCAACACTGGCAGGCAAAACTCACAACATGAAGGATTTTTCAAGAAAAGCTTATATTGGGTTGTCAAATATTACTATTGTTTGTATTGTTATTACAATGCTGATGTTATAAAATAAAAGTGTATGCTGTGATCATAGAACTCCTTTAACAAACCGAAATTAAGCAACCAGGAGAAGTTAATTGTTATGTTTTATATGAGCTTTGTATTGAGCTATAATTAAACACATGTATATAATTATATAGAAAATTGTGGCGCATATTTTATTGCTTCAGTAAAACTGTAAAAAATGTAATGAAAACAATATACATTTCTAATAAGTGCTTTGTACTAGAATGGTTTCACAGTTATTATCTATAATTTCACGTTCCTTCCTATTTTCCCACAAAAATTAAAGAAACCCTCTTGTCAATTATAGCAAAAACACCAGTGCCACATGACCCAAATTACAAGGAACGCCAGCTGTATACATCCAGTAATAGCAGAATGAGCGAAACAACCTTGACATGCCAAGCAGGAGTAATAATATAATAATAGTATTAATCTTTTCCAAATACAGAGTGAAAACCCAATCCCATTACATATTGTCCTAATCTAACTCCAGCAGGTATCTTGCATGGAATGGTGCATGGTTGGATCTTTGCCAGGTCTTCAATGTTGTTAAGGGCAGATTGAAAGGTTTTGATTTGGACACTTTTCTTATTCCATCAATTGAAAGAATGTTTGGTGATGATGACATCATTTTTCAGGATGTAATCTGATGCAGATGTTTGTTTTAGAACTACAAAGTACATGGTGATTCCATAATATTTTCTTCAGAATTGAGTGATTCCATATTTTTTTCCTCTGCTTCATCTGCAAAAACAGTTGCAACTGACTACAGTTTTCTTTCTTTCTTTTTTTTAAGTGTTTCTTAAAACCAAAAGGTTAGAATTTTAAAGTGATTGTAAAGATACAATACTGGCGTATTGTAAAATGACGACTGCAAGGTGGCTCTGCCATTCTGCCGTCATATGACGTCCTCGGGCCTCCCAACCATAAAAGAAATAAAAGCCGCAGAGGTGATCAAATGCCACCAAAGGAAAGCTCTATGTGTGGGGGGAAAAAACATGAAAATTAATTTGGGTACAGTTTTGTATGACCGCGCAATTGTCATTCAAAGTGCAATAGCGCTGAAAATTAAAAATTGGTCTGGGCAGGAAGGGGGTGAAATTGCCCAGTATTGAAGTAGTTAAATAACAAACATGTCATAGTTACCTGCTCTGTGCAAGTATTTTACACAGAGCGGCCCTGATCCTCTTTTCTGGGGTCTCCCAGTGGCACTCCTGGCTCCTCATCTTCATCAGGTGCCCCCTCGGAGAGCTGCTTCCCATGGGGCACTAGTGCAGCCTCCTCCTCCTGAGTCTTACTGCTGCTTGACACAGACAGCGTCTCCCCACAGGGATGTAGTCCCAAGGGAGTGGGCGAGCACGCTGACTAACCCCCAGCCAGAACTGCTCGGATGACAAGCTTACAGGAAGTGACAAAGAAAAACATTTAGAAGGGAAATCGAAGGAAAAGGTAAGTGAACCAACAATGCACTAGCTTAAAGGAACTTATTTAGAAATTAAAAAACAAACCTTTACAACCCCTTTAATTGGAGGGACAGTCCCTCTGTTCTTCTTTCCTCCGTAGTTGTCTCTTTTTTAGCCTGATGTATAGAACTAACTGTAATATTACTGTAAGTAAATAGACCTTTTTCCCAGCCTCAAATATTGCATTTGTTATTATGAAAATCCGATATAAAAGGAAAGTGTAGTAAAATATGTCTAACCACTTAAGCCCCCGACCATTTGGCTGGCCAAAGACCAGGCCACTTTTTGCGATTTGGCACTGCGTCGCTTTAACTGACAATTGCGCGGAGTCAGTAGGCGGAGAGGGCGAGTGGACTCAGGGGCGGTGTCAGTAGGTGGAGTGGGCGAAGTCAGCGGCCCAGAGAGCGGTGAGTCCTCACCTGCAGTAGAACTAGCTAGGTAAGCTGGCAGGGTGCAGCCGCATCAGGATCGATGACCGGACCGACACATTCGGTTGCCGTCAGCTTGGACATCCCGACGCCCATCTTGGCACACCCTGCACTTGGCAACAGTAAGCCAGCAGCTGACATCTTGTTACACAAAGCCCATATAGTTGGGGCTGGGTGTAACAATATGTCTGCTGATACTTACTGATGCCGAGTGCAGGGTGTACCAAGATGGGCGCTGCAGCATAGCATTTCAAAATAAATGTCATTTATTGCTGCATTTCAGTGCCTGCCCATAAGTGCCAGCCATCAGTGCCAGCCGCCTGTCAGCTCCAGCCACCTGTCAGTGCCCATAAGTGCCGCCTATCAGTGCCAGCCACCTGTCAGTGCCATCTAACAGTGCCATCCATCAGTGCCCATAACTGCCGCCTATCAGTGCCAGTCACCTGTCAGTGCCATCAGTGCCCATAAGTGCCGCCTATCAGTGCCATCAGTGTCACCTGTCAGTGCCACCCATCAGTGCCAGTGCCCATAGGTGCCACATATCAGTGCACATCAGTCAGTGCCACCTATCAGTGCCCATCAGTCAAACTGTCACATGGCATTAAAAAAAAGTATCGGTAATCGGTATCGGCGAGTACATGAAAAAAGTATCGGTACTTGTACTCGGTCCTAAAAAAGTGGTTTCGGGATAACCCTAGACTTCTAACCCATGTCCAATACTGAAAAAAAGTTTTGCCTTTAGTTATATTATCATACCACTGTAAACAAAATAATCTGCATTATAGATTAGATTTAAAATGACTGCTAACTAGCTAATATTTTGATGATAAAGAAATCTCCAAGTACCCCAAAATGTAATCTTGGGGTTTGCAGGTAAGGCTAGAAATACAATGGTAGCTTCCTTAGTTTCTCCATCCACTAAACAGCATGGATATAGGAACCGCCCCTACGGTACTGTATTCTGACACCGGCTGCTCCAGTGACAATGTCTGAAAAGTTACTGCATCTGATTGGCTGCAGCCATTGTTCTGACAAAAACTCTCCACCCAGCAGTAAGAGAAGGAAGCAGCTTTTCATAATTTTATAGCTATCAGTCCATTAGCAGTAGAAACACAATCATCACGTATAAACTCATTATAACTTTGTTACAATTATTTAAATCAGGTTAGCACTAGAACTATTTTTTTTTTTTGTGTAAAGTCGCTGCACACAAGGGTGTTGCTGCCATCAAAGAGTTTGTGCCCACAGGCTTCAGGGATGCCCTGATCTAGCCCCGAGCAAAACGCATAAAAACAAAACACAATTCTCCAAAAAATGCCAGCCCTTCTCTCTGTGAGAAACAAGATAAGAAAATCCAAATGATGCATAATGGCTTAGTAGGGAGATTTATACTGGAAGGAGACCATTTTTTTAGCTACACAGTACATGCAAACTGCGGTAAAGCACCCAGAATACTGTTCTCTACTGCCCTCTAGTGACTGCTCTCTGCTTATGCTACCTACAAAATGCTATTTCTTTTGAGCCAATGACAGTTTGGACAACATCACATACTACTAGTGCTGTAAATAGGCCCAACTCAGCAGTAGGATAAATATGATGTTCTAATATGGAAGGAATATTAACTTTATATTTGATCCAAAATACGTTTATATACACAAGTCTGACCCTTGAACAGTTTGAAAAGTTATAAACTTACTGACCGGGATTCAGAAAGCTTTTACGGCTGCGTATCTCCAGATACGCCGCCGTAATTTCAAATCTGCGCCGTCGCATCTTTACGGCAATTCAGAAAGGCAGTTACGCCTGAATTTTTCCAAGATACCTCCGACGTAAGTCTCTTACGCCGTCGTATCTTGTGTGTGTGTATATTTACGCTGGCCGCTAGTGGCGCTTCCATAGTTTTTCGCGTTGAATATGCAAATGACCTAGATACACCGATTCAGGAACGTACTTGTGCCCGGCGTATTACTATACGCCATTTACGCAGCCAATGTTAAGTATGGACGTCGGAGCAGCCGCCAAATTTTACGTCGTTTACGTAAGTCGTACGTGAATGGGGCTGGGCGTAACTTACGTTCACGTCAAATGCAGTGTTCGACGTATCTTAGGCATTCTATCCGGCGTGAATTTTTTGAGCATGCGCACTGGGACGGACGGTGCATGCGCCGTTCGTTCGGCCGCTCATTTGCATGGGGTCACGGCTCATTTCAATACAACAAGCCCACTGCCTTGATAATTTGAATTACGCAGGCTTACGCTGGCCCATATACGCTACGCCGCCGTAACTTAGGGCGCAAGTTGTTTCTGAATACGGTACTCGCCTCTCTAAGTTACGGCGGCGTAGCGCATATGAGATGCGTTACGCCCGCCTGAAAAAAACCGCCAGTCTTTCTGAATCCAGGCCACTGCTTTGATTTGACGTGATTTTAGCTACACAGATTTTCATCAAAATGTCATGTTCACCTAGTAATATCCTTACATGTAATATGCTTATCTCAATAGGATGGTATACAAATGATTTCTTTGTATATTACATGTAATGTTTTCTGATGATATTTCAATAAAATACTTGAACGAGAAAATGACAGACTCAGTTGTAATACAGCACATATCAAAAAGGAATCGTTTTAAAGCTGAACTCTGAGGAAAGCAAAAGCCCTCCCTAAGGCCTGGTTCGCATCTATGCATTTTTTTGGGGCTTTTTGCATTTTGCAGATTTGCACTACAGAAACGTGTTCCATAGGAAACCATGTTAAATGGACTGTAGTGCAAATCGGCAAAATGCAAAAAGCACAAAAAATGCATAGGCGGGAAAGTTCCACCTCCTAACACATCTCCCCACTGCACTCTAAACGGCCAGCCAGAGGTGCAGGGTGAGATGCCGGGTCTTGGGGGGGGTTGCTGCGATGCCGCTCCTGCATCCACTGCCAGTGCCTTGTCGGCACCCGATCCCCACGGCGGAACGGCTCCTCACACTGGCAGGCGTTGGGTGGGCCCCTCACACGGGCGGCCCCGACTTGGCTAAACCACAGGGCCCAGTCGCAAGCGCGACTGCTGCGACTATGAAAATTCCGCCACTGCTTTCAATACTTTATTTTCCATTTTGATTGGAGTGTATCACAGAAACACACACACACTGACAAATGTTTGAACCTATAGCCTGTGTTACCAGGCGTTTGGTAGGAATATGTAGGAGGACGTAGATCCAGCCCAATCTCACTGTTTTCTCAGGATATGGTTTCTGCTGGCACCCCTGCAAACCCAATTAAGGGCCCTGTATTCACTCTAAAATTTGTATTCTTATCATCTTAGTACTGAGCAGTTTTTGTTTCTCAGAATGCCATTTATTGTAAAGCAGGCTTAGGCTGGGGGGCCATGCTGGGACCCAGTGCCCCAGCTTCAACACCGCAGGCCTCCTATAATCTAATGTAAAAAATAAAGTGGAAACAATGTTACACAGGGTGTAATTGTATAACATGACAAAGCTTTCTGTTGTCCTCATTATGACAGCACTCCAATTCCACTTTGGTATTTTATATGGAATAAAGGCAGCTGTGTTTCCTCCAATAGCTGCTTACACAAACACACTTTCCATAGACTCAGTACTCAGCAATGTGATGTGACCAGAAGCTCCAGTAACCGGTCAAAGGTCTCCAAGGTGGCAGCGATGATAACTACTAATCGGAGAAGATTTATAAGCTGAATCTTCATCCTGAAGAATACAATTTTATGAGCAAAATAAGACAAGTGCAAAGACCAATGTGCACAATGCAGCTAACCCCGATCAATGAATAAGCTTTTTCTTTCCTGACTAATGTAACTGGAAATATAATGTATTGTTCCACATTGTTATATAACATTATCAGTATTAGTAAAGCACATGCTGAGAGCCGGTTCACACTGGGGTTGCACGACATCGGGGACGACTCGGCAAGGCGCCCTGAAGACGACTTCAGAGGCGACTTGCAAAATTACTTCTGTATAGAAGTCAATGCAAGTCGCCCCGAGTTGCCCCCCAAAGCCGTACAAGAACCTTTTTCTAAGTCGGAGCGACTTGCGTCGCTCCTATTAGAACAGTTCTATTGACTAGAATGGGACACGACTTATCAGGCAGCTGAGTCGCCTGACGAGTCGCCCCAGTATGAACCTGCTCTAATCTTACTGTATACTTATAGGACTGTACTGTATAGTCTATTCAATTATTTTTATGCATACTTGGAAGAGATCAGCTTAAAGTGGTTCTTTGCTTTGTGAAAGGACACTTACTTGTCTAGGTCGTCCTCACCCGAACCGGTTCCTCACCGGTCTTCTGGCGCCGGCATGTTTACTGTGGGCAGCTGGCTGTAATACTTTGCGGCTTCACAGCTGGCTGCCCATTGTGCTTTGTGAATGGTTTTGCAATTTTCTAGGACCTGTGATTTGTCCCTGAAGGTTGCGGTAGGGGAAAGGTAGAGTAGCGTTCCGAACGGAAGTAGAAAAGGGTACCCGTCAAAACCAGATACATGCTTCCCCCACCCCCAAAAGAGTGCCAAAAATAGAAGAGAAGGGAAGAGGAGGACATAAGGGGTGAAATGTTGCTTTAATGTAAAAAGATCCCTCCTTTAAATTATATACATTAAGCAATATTGAACCCAAAACCAAAAATGGGCATTTTCTACTCCAAATTGCCACAGTCTGGCCCCCCAAATGTCTGAAGGACAGTAAACTTTGCTTAGAAAGTTTGGAGATCCAATACAACATAACATAGTTAGATCCATACCCTATGTTCTGAAACAACAAAATCTCTTATCTAAAAACACAGATATTTCCTTGGAACTCCTTACCACAATCTGTCCATCAGGGGCGGACTGACAACTCATGGGGCCCCCGGGCAATAGAAGATTATGGGGCCCCTGGGCTTACAGATGGTTACCATGCCAGGAGGCAGTATGGAGGCGGGGCAGCTAAAATCTTGGGATTTTCACATCAAAGGCATGTCAGTTTCAGACATATCAGGGACAGATGTAAAAAAAACACAGGTTTTTACTTACTGTCCCTAGTTTTACTAAGCCTGGCAACCCTGATGGGGCCCACTAGTGGCATGGGGCCCTCGGGCAGTGCCTGGGTGCCTCAATGGTCAGTCCGCCCCTGCTGTCCATCTATCTCCTACTTTGTCTGCCTTTAAGCAATCTGTGAAAACTCATCTATTCAAGGATGTCTATCCCACCTCCGCCTTAGCTGTATTTCTTCTTTCTCCATCAGCAAATTTCTCACAGTCATACCTTGTGTATCACTTTCACCTTTTAGATTGTAAGCTCCCACAAACAGGGCCTTCCTAACCCTCTTGTATTAAATGGTATCATAATTGTACTGCCTCTCTTTAGTTTTTAAACTGCTGCATAAAATTATATGTAAATCCTGTACAATAATAATGATGATCTTTACTACCAAACTATTTAAATATATTTTATTAAACTCTTAGAAAACTATGGTTCACTACTAGACCATGACATTCTCTTAACCCTACTACAAATATAATATGAAACCTTCTCTTTATATCAAATCTTTTTAAGTATCCAATGCCCCGTACACACACTATAAACTCCGACGGGTTTTTCCAATGGATTTCCGCTAAAGCTGTCTTGCATACACACGGACACACCAAATTCCGACCGCCGAAAACGCAGTGACGTACAACACTACGACGAGCCTAGAATAATTAAGTTCAATGCTTCCGAGCATGCGTTGAATTGTTTCCGACCATGCGTGTTTTTTTCCTCTATCGAAATTCCATACAGACGAACGGAAATTCCCTTTCTAAGTCCGACAGAATTTCTGTCTGAAAAAGTCCAATGGGGCATACACACGGTCGGAATATCCGATGAAAAAATTCTGTCTGACTTTTTCCATCGGAAATTCCAACCATGTGTACGCGGCATAAGAAAGAAAAAAAATGCATGCATTCCACACCTTAGCATTATGAGATTTTGAGAAACTCGTGTGCTCCCAATCATATTCCCAATTGTTCCTGATCTGAAGGAAAACCTGACTTTTCATACTAAGTAAATGGAAAAAGATTTAAACTATACCTGAATAAAAGACTCAATCTGTAAGGAATCATCAAAGCTATTATCTGACTCACATTCCCATGAATTATCCTGCAAAATCATCTTCCGATGGATTAGAATCCCTGCTGTTTGAAGCTCCTCATTGTGTTGGAAATGTCAAACAACAATGGGAAATATATTCATGTATGATATCACTGCCCATCAGTAAACAGTTTTTGGTGCAAAGTACATTTTTATATTAAAATCATTATATAACAAGATGTTAACCTCACTCCCGAACTTGTTCTGCTAAATCTAGATTCAGATAAAATCAAAGTATCTGATGCAAACATAATAACTGTTCTTATAGCTGTTGCTAAAAAAATGAAGCTCCATATTTATTAAACAGGCATCGTTCAGGCGCAGTGAGCACAGAAGTGTGCATTGGTACAGTGACAGTGAATGCAGAGGCATACATCAGAGCACTGGAGGCAGAGTACACGTCAGTGCAATGGTTGTGAGTGCAGGGTCTGTTCTGTAGTGGTGAGTACAGAGTAAGTGTTGGTGCAGTGGCCGCAGGTGCAAAGTTAGCGATGGTGAAGTGGCAGTAATTAAAGACTTCTATCCCAATCACCCACCTCTGTACTCTCCTATACACATCACTTATGCCGAGTACACACGACCGTTTTTCATGACAAGAAAAATGCAATTTTTTAAATTGGTCGTGAAAAAAAATTAGAACCTGCTCTATTTTTTCTTGTTGTTTTTCATGCCGAGAAAAACTTTTTTTTTTCATGACATGAATAACGGCCGTGTGTACGCGGCATAAGGTTGCTGAACAATCACCAGCCTCCTTCTTCTTTTCTGGACAACAGTATCCAATGCAGAGAAGTTTAAATAATTGGTGTCCTGCACAAGGAATACCCTAAAGCCCCATACACACTATCAGTTTTCCTGACGGTTTTCTCTTCAGGTTTACCAAAACCATCTAATATGAGGTCAAACCTCAAGAGTTTCAATTTGTATGCAATCAGGCAGGCCCTTGTACTACATGGTTTTGGTAAACCTGATGAGAAAACCGTCAGGAAAACTGATAGTGTGTATGGGGCTTCAGAGTGACGAAAGTGGCATTGGAATTCATGCAGGATTTGGTATTATCTTGGCATGCATTTTTGCATACACATTGGGGTCAATTCACAAAGAGAAACGTTATTGGTTTTCTTCAGGTGTTAAATTAGCACTCCTTATTTAACGCTAGCAAACATGGTATTCACGAAAGCTATAATCGTTATTTAACACAGTCGTTATGGTTTTCAACTGACTCTTTATCCAAACGTTATTCTAACTACTCAGACGTTATTATTAACATTTGGGACGTTAAAATAACTCTTAAGATCGTTAAATAATGCTGGAGAGATGCATTCTGGGAGCAGAAGGGGAGGAGAACAGCTGCATGTGGAAAAGAGCAGATACAGAGAGAGAGAGAGAGAGAGAGAGAGACACACAAGCAATACACATGGAGATTGAGCATGTGATGTGCAAAACTTCTAGTGTGTGCTTTTCTAAAGCCATGTGTATTTCCTCATACAGAGAATAAATCATGGGAGGTGATAATCAGAATTTAGCTATCACCTGGGTTTCAGAAAAGTCATCCAAAATAGTATGTGAACGGAATACACGTTTATAAATCTGAACAACATTCTAACGTGTTCTTCTTCGCCTCTGGATAATTTTAAGTTCAAATAGAGCATGGTTCTATCTTGCCCAACACTATTAAAAACTTCACTACACTACAAAAATCGCCAAAAGCTTCCTCTAACAACAAAATATCGCCTGGGAAATGTCATAACGCCACCCTGAGGGAGGTGTTAATTTAACGATTGCTTAACGATTGATAACTGTCAAAAAAATCTTTGTGAATTGCACTTCTGTACATATTTAACGATTTGACTCTTTAAAATAACGATTTGAATCTTTAAAATAACGATTTGACTCTTTAATAAGGATCCACACCTTAAAATATCGGTTCTGTGTAGGGAAACGTTATTTGATGATTTTTCAAAGTGTTAAATCGTTTAGTGAATTGAACTAGCTTCAATAACGTGCAAAATCGTTAAAATAACACTCGCAATCTGAAAATAAAGCTTTGTGAATTGACCCCATTGTGATCACACTAAAACATTAAAGCGATTAAGGTACTTGACTTTAACACACTACTGCACATGCTCAGATCACCATGTTGCCATTTTTGTTTTGCTACACATGCACAGATTTGTATTTTTTTGACACAAAATATGGCAACAATGACCCACACATGCGCAGTAGTCCTCTCTCTACTGTGCTTGCATGGATCATTCTGCCATATTGCCAATTTTATTTTAACAATGCACATGCAAGGCTGGCAGGGACAAAAAAGATGGCAGGATTTTCCTGTTGACGCCCACATAGCCATTGCAACAGAACCCACAGGGCCATCGTGTTGAAATCCAGGTACAAAAATAAACCTTTCTTTATTACCATGGCATTAATCAGATTTTACATTCAAATGCATATTCACTGTTTAGCAATCCTCTATTCTACTGCTTCTCATTTTCTTGTATTATTTTGATCGACACATCTCTATTTTACGCTAGAGGTAAGGGGGAACTAAAGTGCCATGCTACTTCCTATATTCCTTTCTCAGTAAGTGAAAGAAGAAGCAACATCACCTCCAGCAAATTCAGGTGAAATCGTACAACCGGTTACAGACAATGATTTAATTGAAGTCATTTAACAAGTAATATAATCCTTGGACTACAATGAAATCTGCATTAAGTGGAATTAAACAGAACAAGGAGTTCTGATGGTTTTCCACTTAACTATCCTTTAGAGCCCATTCACACTGCCAGCGGCCGAAAAACAGCTGGTAAAGCGCCGCTAAAACAAGCAGCGCTTTACAAGCATTTTTCAGGCGCTTTTAACCCCCGCTAGTGGCCGAATAAAGGGTTAAAAGCGCCCACAAAGTGCCTCTGCCGCAGAGCTTTGCAGGTGCTTTGGCGGCGCTGCCCATTGATTACAATCTTTAAGAGCGGTGTATACAACGCTCCTAAAGCGCCTAAAAGAAGCTGCTTGCAGGACGTTTTTTGATGTCCTGCAAGCGCAGCGTTTCAGTGTGAAAGCACTCGGGCTTTCACATTGGGATTGCAGTTGAGGCTTTTTTCATTAACTTTATAGGGGCTATTTTTAGCGCTTGAGCACCTGAAAAACGCCTCCAGTGTGAAAGGAGTCGTACAAACAAAGGCAAACCCTATACATTAATTTGTCTAGTGAATAAAATACACGTGTCAATAGCTGCTATGGACAACATCTTAATTTTTCCTTTCCTGTATTACAACATAAAAAGTCCCAAATCCCAACTTCAAATCATTAATTTTTGAGGCTGACATTTCAACAGGAGAGGCTTCAACGCAACCAGGGCCGCTGATAGGGGGGGACCACCAGCCCTCCTGTTGGGGGCCCGGGCAAACAGGGGGGCCCGGACAGCAGAGGGAATCATTGCGGTCGGATGGAGGGGCAATTACAGAATTACCTTCCCCCACACCGATCCCTCTCCCTGTTCTGCCTGCTTCTAATCTCCCCTCTGTGCCCTCTGTCCAGAGGCGTATCTAGTGTAAGTGGCGCCTATGGCAAGCACTGAAACTGCGCCCCTGTCGAAACATTTGAAACCCATCTTTCAGATAACCTTAACAAGAAAAAACAGCTAAAAAAAATAGTGATATTTATCATCCCTTGTGATACCTTTGGTAGTGACATATCCTCTTTATGGAGAAATCTGGAGTTTATTAGACCCCTGATGCCTCCTCTGCCCTCCAAGGCCAGGTAAATGCAGAACCAATACTGGAAGTGATGAAATCTCCATCACTTAAGGCCTCGGTTTTCACAGAGGAGAGGGAGAATCTGATGTTCCTTCTTCTTTGTGTGCTGCCAATCTGACCAGTTAAAATGGGAGAGCCTGGGAGAACCGGGGAGGACTGTGGCTAAACGCAACACGCGATATCGCTGCCATTGTCCATTAGCAAAGGTGCTGAAAAGGAGATCCTGCCTATGCTTGGAAGGAGGGAGGAAGAGACCCTGGTAAATGCCTTGCTGCCCAGCCACTCAACAGCGCCCCTTTCAAATGGCGCCCATGGCACTTTCCATGGCTGCCATACCCTAGATACGCCACTGCCTCTGTCACTGTGCTGCCCCCCCCCCCCCCCACGGCACTGCTTGCTTACCTGTCTTGTAAACAAATTGTAAAAAAAAATACATTTTATTACATTTTAACACTCTCTAAAAAATTGTATAAAAAGTTTAAAGATTTAAAAAAACTATTTAAAAAGGGCGAATTCACACAGGTTCTCTGTTATGTTTGTGTCTGCTAATAATGATTTTAGTGTATTTGTGAAAATATTGTTTTGATATATTTCGAGGGGGCTAGGGGGCCCTGTCAGGTACTGTAGGCATGATTTCTAACAGCAGCCCTGAACGCAACGCCAATTCCTTATATTTTGCTAATTTCTGCATTTCCAATACAAAGGTCATGTTTTATATTCCCACTAGATGGCAGTGCTGTAGCTGGCTTTCAAGCTACTTCAAGACTCATGCCTAGTACTGTACACACAATTCGAAAAATGAACGAAAAACACAGCTTTGGGGGCAATCGTCCAATAATCTGATCATTAGCTTTCAAAAGCCAATCACAACAGAACACAAGAAATTATCCGAAAGGCACAAATTTTTTTCTCGTACACTAACAGAACATTTTTGTGTAATTAGTATAGTATATGTACAGACACAATTGTGTGACCAAGACACAAAAGAAACAAAAGAATACATTACAATACAATATAATACATTTCATCACTTCCGAAGTTGTATTCTGTCGTAAGAGAATTTTCACAACTTTAGTATATGGTTTTCGATATGAGACTAGCATGCAAAAAAATGTAAGATCATTCGTCCAATATTATCATCATGTGTACCAGGTATTCCTAATACAAATATGAATGCTGACCAATCACTAGCAGATTTTCAAATGAACGTTCGTATGGACATTTGTATGGATATAAAAATTCTTCCTACATTTAACAACTTGGCAAATGTAATTTCAAAGTACAGTAAAACCTTGGTTTGAGAGTAACTTGGTTTGAGAGCGTTTTGCAAGACAAGCAAAATGTTTTAATATATTTTGCCTTGATATACAAGCAATGTCTTGATGTACGAGTAGCGTCATGTCACAACTGAGTATAAAAAAGAAGAGAGGAGCCTCTAAGTGTAGCAATATGGTTACATTTAACCACTTAAGACCCGGACCATTAGGCAGGTAAAGGACCTGGCCAGATTTTGCGATTCGGCACTGCGACGCTTTAACTGACAATTGCGTGGTCGTGCCACGTGGGTCCCAAACAAAATTGGCATCCTTTTTTTTCCCCACAAACAGAGCTTTCTTTTGGTGGTATTTGATCACCTCTGCGGTTTTTACTTTTTGCACTGTAAACAAAAATAGAGAGACAATTTTGGAAAAATTAAATATTTTTTACTTTTTGCTATAATAAATATCCCCCAAAAACATATAAAAAAAATATTTTTTTTCCTCAGTTTAGGCCGATACGTATTCTTCTACCTATTTTTGGTAAAAAAAAATCGCAATAAGCGCTTATCGATTGGTTTGTGCAAAATGTATAGCGGTTACAAAATAGGGGATAGTTTTATTGCATTTTTATTAATTCTTTTTTTTTTTTTACTACTAATGGCGGCGACTGTGACTGTGACATTATGGCGGACACTTCGGACAATTTTGAAACATTTTTGGGACCATTGTCATTTTCACAGCAAAAAAATGCATTAAAAATGCATTGTTTACTGTGAAAATAACAATTGCAGTTTGGGAGTTAACCACAAGGGGGCGCTAAAGGGGTTAAGTGTAACCTCATCTGTGTTTCTAACTGTAGGGGGGTGTGGCTGTAGGTGTGACGTCATTGATTGTGGTTCCCTGTATCAGGGAACACACGATCAATGACAGCGCCACAGTGAAGAACGGGGAAGCTGTGTTTACGTTCTTCAGCTCCGGGGACCGATCGCCGGACTCCAGCGGCGATCGGGTCCGCAGCCGCGGTCACGGAGCTTCGGACCGGGGGCACGCCCCGTGACCCACGACTGGGCACTTAAAGAGGACGTACCTGTACGTGCTTGTGCCCAGCCGTGCCATTCTGCCGACGTATATGTGCAGGAGGCGGTCCTTAAGTGGTTAATGAAGGTACAACATTTAGTAAATTATTGATACACTTAGCGGTGCCTCTCTTCTCTTTTATACCCTGTAAAAAAAAATCTTTGATATACAAGTGCTTTGGATTACAGGCATGTTTCTGGAATGAATTATGCTCGCAAACCAAGGTTTTACTGTAGGAAAGAAAGATGGCCGCTCCAGGTGGAGACCTCGGCAGAGATCCCAGGTGAAGGCAATGCAATCAGCAAGGCAGGAATAACAAGGATGTATTTCTGGACAGCCGCACTCTTTATGACTAAACACCTAGATATAGTGTGAAACGCGTCAGTATCTGAGGTTCGATTGCTGTGACTTGCAGTGCTGTTCCTATTTTAAATAAAGGCAACTATTGTTCAAGAGTGCGGCTGTCCAGAAATACATCCTTGTTATTCCTGCCAAGGTTTTACTGTACTTCAAAACGGTGTTGGCTTTAAACATTTAATTTTGAAATGAATAGAATTTCCTGAATGAAAATCAAATTCACTGCTGTTTGTTTGAGAAAACTTTTTTCATCCTGCTACTTCAAATTTTCTCATCACTGCGGTTGGGAATGAACATTGATTTGACCCCACTTAATGATGGGAAAATCTAACAAACATTCCTAAAATTTAAAATGTCAACTATAATTCTAGTGTATGGGCAGCTTTTTGCTGGATTCGGACCACTTTTGTTGCACTAGGCACATACTGATGCATACCAAATGTACTGTGTTGATGTTTATTTTTGTTTCAATGCATTGCATCGATGTGTTTCATAGATCTGAGTGTCCAAATACATAATTTTTCTTTCCTTCCCGTGCGTTGCAGCATGCTGTGTCATGCATTGCACTAAGTATGAATGCAGGATGTTCTATTTTCACTCAGACAACACCAATGCAATTTTTTACTACCACTGATCTATGACATCAATCCATTTTTACTCCTACTGGCCATAGGCTGGTCTCCAGCAGTCGGACGGACTGTTTCAGGACCCCAGTCTCCCAATATACCTCTACCAATCATAATCACAGTTGACTCTTAAATAATATGACACCAGGCACAGTTTTTTATTATGCCAACACTTACCAGGGCAATGCTCACTGGTAGGGCCACCATCAGGGGGGTACAGGCAGTACACCTGTAAGGGGCCCGGATGGCAACCCCCCTTTTTTTATAATACATTTTTTATATATATTTTCTTTTTGTTTTTATTTTATGTTTTTATTAAAGGGCCCAGAGGTCCCCAGGGCCCGGAGGTCCCCAAGGCACCGGATGGCAATCCCCTTTTTTTTTTAATACCATTTTTTATATATTTTTTTATATATATTTTTTATTTTTATTTTTTTTATTAAAGGACCCAGAGGTCCCCAGGGCAAACCCCCCCCCCTTTTCTTTTAATACAATTTTTTTTATATATATAATTTGTTTTCCTTTATTTTATTAAAGAGCCCAGATGCCCCCAAGGCCCTGGATGGCAACCCCCCTTTTTAAAAAAAAAAAAACATTTATATACATATTTTATTAAAGGGCTCAGAGTTCCCCAGGGCCCCGGATGGCAACCCCCCCTTTTTATATATATATATATATTTTTGTAAGGGGCCTAGAGGTCAACCCTCCCAATTCGTGCCCCCCCGCTTCTCAATTAGCGGCAGCCCCCCGCTTCTCAATTTGAGTGCGTAAGCTGTGTAAGGGGCCCCATAATTCCTGATGGCGGCCCTGCTCACTGGTAGCACACCTACGAGAGTATTAAAAGTAAGTAAGAAAGGAATCTTCTCTAAGCCAACAATCTACAGAACAATCTATGAGCCAAAATAAGATCATGTCCTCTTTAAACCTATCAGAAATAGACCTCAAGAACTAACCAGAAATGCCTCAAATACAGTTCCCTAAAGTCTTATGTCAGCAGATGTATTATCTCTCAATCATTACAACAGCAGATATATTGTGAAAAAAAACGTTGAAACAGAGAAATAGTACTTTGATGGAAGGGAGTAGCTGTGTCACCATCAAATTCTTGTTGACCTTGAGCAAGACAGCCATTGCCCATACGTAATTACCTGTCACATGGCAATATACTCTGTGATGGGCTGAAAGAAATGTACTGGTAATTTGATCAGTCGCTGGGGCTTAACTGCTATTCAAGATTGTGGTGAGGAGATCTTCTCCCAATCCATGACATGGTTGTGATGAGGTGGGAACTCTCAATTTCCTTATAGATTCTTCAATACAAGTGCCTCAGCTAAAGGCCCATACACACTACCACTACCAGCCGGTTGAATAAAAAAAAAATGACAGTTACCATCTGAGTTGTTGTACTAACAGTCCGATGTTAGTACCGTGACCTCCCCTGCTGTTTTATTGTGTTCAACCCCCTCGCCAGAACACTCCAGTCCAAGTGCTGATCGTGAGCCGGTTGTCAGACCTTTTTCGGTCATGACCCTTCGAATGGCTGACTTCTGTCGGACCACCTGCCATACACAAAGGTTGAATGTCGCCTGGTTTCTATTGAACCGGCTGATGTTACCGGACATTCGTCCTATGTGTGCTAGGCTTAAGGCCTCGTACACACGAGGGGATATGTCCGCTGAAAACGGTCCGATGGACCGTTTCAGCAGACATCTCCGATCGTGTGTATGGGCTAGCGGACAGATTTGTCCATCGGACAAATTTCAAAGCATGCCGTCGGATATGTCCGCTGGTTAGTACGGGAAACCAGCGGACATATCCTCCCACACATGCGTCGTATCCTGTGAATGGATCCGACGCATGCGCGCGGAAGTGTTTACTTCCTGGTGCGTGACGTAGCGGTGACGTGGCGGCGGGGAAGTTGATCCGATGGTGTGTACACGCCATCGGATCAAACTCCAGATCGGACATATCCGATGGAAATGGTCCGCGGACCGTTTTCATCGGATATGTCCGATCGTGTGTACGAGGCCTAAGTCACTAGGAGGCAGGATGGGTCACATAGTGTACCTGTTATTTGGAAACAGCTGCACTGATTCCACATCACAAGTCCCTGTACTGCACTAAGGCGCTGATGTCAGCACAATCTTCAGTAGAAGTGAATGCTTACGTCGGTGCCCATAATGCAGCCCTGCTGTGGCGGTATGTGACCTGGAATGTCTGGAACTGAAAGACCAAGGGAGCTTCTGTTTCCAATATAGTCCTTATGGACACTGGGCGTTAAGGGCCAGTGTATTTTTAAATTAAAATGAATGGTGTGATTATACCTATAACTTCTGTACAAAAAATTACTTGAAGAGGTCACATGACAAGTGACGCAACACGTCGGGTAGAGCTGGTGACGTCATTTCCGGGGTCTCGTACACCAGGAAGGACAGTGAGGAGGAAAGTAGCCGTCACTGGTTTTTATGCAATACATCTTTTATTAAAAACTGTAACAATTTTGAAAGCAATATTGCGCAATTAAATATTTGCATATTTGGGGAGACGCAAAAAATTGTTTGCTGATCAGAACAGGGACTGGGTGAGATCCGGATTATTTTAATTGGATGCCTGCAGACACTAAAGATTTGTCTGACCATATCTGGTCATTCCCTGAAGGTGAGTGGCCAATTCACTTGGGGTGGTGAAGGTACCTTTTTCACGGATAAAGCATTATTAGCACTATTAGCATTATTAGCAAGCAAGAAATGTATGTTATCTTCCTGTATTGTTGCTTCAGTTAAGACAGTGATCCGACATCTGAGGCAACTTCCATTGAAATCATTGGGTACAAGTTGCCTACAAGTCGGATTGAAGTAGTACAGGAACCTTTTCTGAAGTCGGAGCGACTTCAGTAGTGTACATTTAGACGGCTCTCATTCACTTCTATTCAACTTGGGGAGACTTGAAGTCGGATCCCAGGTCACCCCAGTGTGAACCGGCTCTAAGGCTGATTGAATCACCTAAATACATCCTGGATACATCAAAACAAAGGTGTGCAGTGTCTCACAGTTCATTTTCCATAGAAAGCAGCACCAGCCTGAGTAGAAGCCCAGCCCTGGCAGCAGGCTTCGGAGTAGAGCCAGTTCACACTACATGCAGTTTTTCTGCATAAAAAACGCATGGAAAGTAGGTTATATGGTTTTCATTGGCATATTTCACACAAGTGCGTTCCAGTTCCAGAAAAAAAAATAGAACATGCTGCATTTTTACTGCACTGGGCTGTACTGAAATGTTGTAAAACACATCAAAAATGCACAAGAACACACCTAAACTCACCAAAAATGCACTGTAAAACACATGTCCTTATTTAAGATTGAGAAAAAAAGAGGGGGGAAAATGCACTGGGCTGCATCAAAAACACACCAAAAACGCACTGGAACGCATCAAAAATGCACATGCGGAAACACATCTGGAACACATCCAGACTGCGTTTCTATAGTGTGAACTGGCCCAAAGACCTTTGCTGTCTGTATGAAAGCAGTCATCTCTTTGCAGAGTTCTGTGAAGCACCACAGAGTCAGACAGATCGGCAATCAACAAAGCTCAAAGTGTAAAATAAATGGTAGTCATAAATAATGCGCCCTGATGACTTCCACCGCTGCGCTAAGATGAAAATATATATATATAAATATACAAGAGTTCACAGCTGCTGTTTTGAAAAAGTAATAGTGACAAAGCATATATAGTGTATTCAAACAATGTGGTTTAAATGGCAAATATATATAAACAGCGCTTATATGTGGATGATCCACATAAGTGGAAAAAGTGATAACAACAAATGATATGAACCCGTGGGTGAAATAAAGTGATTCAAACAAAAAAGTTCATATGAAGTGAAATCAAACAGAACTCAAATCAGGAATCTTCACAGTATTCTTCCACCACACCCAATGTGCTAAGTGAATCCTCCACCAATCCAATTGGCAACTCACCAGAACAAGTTGCCTGACACTCTCGTGTGTAGGCAAAAACGCATGAAGTGTAATCCTCAACCAATCAGGTCGAATTCCAATTCCAGTGTTGTGGCAAATAAAAAGCAAAATGAAAAAGGATATGATAGTGTGATAACCTAAAACCAGTTTAATGACACACCACATAAAATCTACAAAGGTTGCACTCACAAAAGTGAAATAAATCAAAGCCGTGAATCAAAACAAAGCAGAACTTCCTCCATATTCAAAAAGCTGATGAACCATGGTCACTTTGCGGACCTATGTAAACAACCAGGTGTCTCTCACCGTTCCACCTGCGCTGTACTGGTTCCCCTGGTTGGTGAAAACACTCACGATTGCTGGTAAGCAGCATAAACTAACATGCAGAGCAGTGTCCCCACGTTGGTTCAAAAGTTTCAGATGCTCAAAATGTAGCTATGCCCCGGGTCCGCCGCGACCATGGTTCATCAGCTTTTTGAATATTGAGGAAGTTCTGCTTTGTTTTGATTCACGGCTTTGATTTATTTCACTTTTGTGAGTGCAACCTTTGTAGATTTTATGTGGTGTGTCATTAAACTGGTTTTAGGTTATCACACTATCATATCCTTTTTCATTTTGCTTTTTATTTGCCACAACACTGGAATTGGAATTCGACCTGATTGGTTGAGGATTACACTTCATGCGTTTTTGCCTACACACGAGAGTGTCAGGCAACTTGTTCTGGTGAGTTGCCAATTGGATTGGTGGAGGATTCACTTAGCACATTGGGTGTGGTGGAAGAATACTGTGAAGATTCCTGATTTGAGTTCTGTTTGATTTCACTTCATATGAACTTTTTTGTTTGAATCACTTTATTTCACCCACGGGTTCATATCATTTGTTGTTATCACTTTTTCCACTTATGTGGATCATCCACATATGAGCACTGTTTATATATATTTGCCATTTAACCACTTGCTTACTGGGCACATATACCCCCTTCCTGCCCAGGCGAAATTTCAGCTTTCAGCACTGCGTCGCTTTAAAATAAAATTGCGCGGTCGTGCGACGTGCCTTACAAACAAAATTGACGTCCTTTTTTCCCCCACAAATAGAGCTTTCTTTTGGTGGTATTTGATCACCTCTGCGTTTTTTTTTTTTTTCGCTATAAACAAAAAAGAGCGACAATTATGAAAAAAACACACAATATTTTTTACTTTTTGCTATAATAAAAATCCAATTTTTTAAAAAAAATATTTTTTTTTTCTCAGTTTAGGCCGATATGTATTCTACATATTTCTGGTAAAAAAAACAATCGCAATAAGCGTATAGTAATTGGTTTGCGCAAAGGTTATAGTGGCTAGGAAATAAGGGATAGAATTCTGACAATTTTTTTTTTTTTTTACTAGTAATACGGCGATCTGCGAATTTTGTCAGGACTGCGATATTGCGACGGACACATCGGACACTTTTAAAATACATTTTTGGGACCATTCACATTTATACAGCGATCAGTGCTATAAAAACGCACTAATTACTGTATAAATGTGACTGGCAGTGAAGGGGTTAACACTAGGGGGTGAGGAAGGGGTTCAATGTGAGTCCTGGGTGTGTTCTAACTGTGTGGGGGGAGGGGGGTGACTGGGGGAGGTGACCGATGCTGTCTCCCTATGTACAAGACAAACAGCATCTGTCTCCTCTCACTGACAGGATGTGGAGCTCTGTGTTTACACACAGAGCTTCACGTCCCTGCTCTAAAACTGCCGATCAGCGGGTACCTGGCGGACATCGCGACCGCCAGGTGCGCGCATCGGCATCTCGGGGACGCGCCGGGTACGCGCGCGCCGCCCAGTGGCCGGAGAACATGATGCCGTCAATTGACGGCAGCTTGGATATTCAGATCCCCTAAGCTGCCGTCAATTGACGATAAGCGGGGACTGAAGTGGTTAAACCACATTGTTTGAATACACTATATATGCTTTGTCTCAATCAACAAAGCTCATTCTTCCTGCCAATTGGAAAGCAGGAGTCCTTCTGTGCAGCATCTTGGCAGGGACAGGCTTTTCTACTCAGGGTGTGGCTACTTTTGTAAAGATAACACATTTTAAGGCTTGCAACATATAATATATATCTGAGCTTAGGCCCAATTTAACAAAAATTTCAAGGTTTTCATTTTATATGAGAGGAACTTGACAGGAAACATTGGAGAACTTTGCAAATCGAGCATTATTTTACCTGTGGTGCTTCTGTACTTGCTCTCTGACAGCTCTGAGATGGCACCTGTAGTAATAGTCTTCTTCAGTCTGGAGGTGGTTGCAGCTGTACTGCCCCCTGGCTTTGTGAGCATGTCATCACTGCTTGCTCTTTTCAGCTGCAACAGACAAGAGAATGGCTATTGTCCCTGTAGATATTTATATATTCTATATACGGCGTACTTCTTAGTGCTGCATAGAAAACAGCTGCATACTGTCGCTATCACTATCCATAATAACACATTTGTCATATTTGAAGAATGATCACATTGCAGGGCAAATAAACAATGAAGAACACATTTTTATTTCAATCCATATTCCCATTGATGAAAGATTGTCTATGGAAAATCAGCAGTTATTAACCTATTATGAAGCAGGACACACGGAAAACCTTTGATGGAGGCTGCCATCAACAGCTGCTCTTCAAACCAGGTAATCCAACCACGTTCTTGTCTGCTAATTAGCTATAAAGAAGATGTTATTATTGATTTTTTGATAAGGTGTGGATTTTGGGTAATGTAGGATGTAAAACTCCCTCTATCTTTAAAGCGGAATTCCACCCACTTTTTAGAGGTGATCTTAAACCAAATATGACCTCTCTACCCTTCGTTTTTGGCTAGTTAAAAAAAAAAATTCTTCTAACTTACCTTTTTATGATGTAGATCTGATCCGGTCCACGGCGCAGGACGTCATATCCTCTTCTTCCATGAGCCCCCCCCCGGGCTGTCTTCTGGGACCTGTGTGTATCCCAGAAGACAGCCAGCCATTCACAAAGCACCGCGTGACTCACGTATGCTTAGCAGGAAATGGGCAGTAAAGATGTAAGTCTCCACTGCTGGTTTCCCTTAATTAGAATGGCGGCGCCTGCCCCCGATCCGATGGATGGATTGGCCTCGGGGGGCCGACATCGCTGGCTCCCTGGACAGGTAAGTGTCTTTATTAAAAGTCAGCAGCTACGCTTTTCTATATGCTTAAAGTATATGTGAACTCTCACATTGTAAAAAAAAATGTGGGTAGGTATCGGAGCATAATGGGACTGTGACATCATAAGAGAGGCCTATATAAACCGATAGGAGCCGCGCACCCGGCATAACAGCGGGAAGAAGCGTTGTGTCAACATCTGAAGAAGAGAAGAAGGCTGAAGACGTCACAGAAGAGCGGACTGGCCGCCGTTAGTAATTGAGCTAACACGAAGATAACGGCGGCCAGTCCTGAAGAAGAAGGCACCGGAGAGAGCCGAGACAACAGCGGAGAAGATGGAAGAAGACCCCCGCAGAGTAGAGAAGACCCCCGGAGAGCGGAGAAGATGGAAGAAGACCCCCGCAGAGTGGAGAAGACCCCCGGAGAGCAGAGAAGATGGAAGAAGACCCCCGCAGAGTGGAGAAGACCCCCGCAGAGTGGAGAAGACCCCCGCAGAGCGGAGAAGACCCCCTCTGGTAATAGAGCTAAAGAAGAGGGGGAGCGACCCCCCCAGAGCTGACTAATAAATTACTTTAAAAACCCTGTGTTGTGTTTATTTACTTTTACACTTTGCCTCCAGGTGAATGGGTACCCTATATTAATTCACCTAGGGTGGGGGGCCGGTATCTGGGGGCCCCCTTATTAAGGGGGGCTCCCAGATTCCGATAAGGGGAGGCCCTGTCCTTATCAACAGGGGGACAGGGTGCTCTGGGGTGGGGGGGCCGCAGTGCACCCCCCTGCCCCAGAAAACCCACCCCCCCCCCTTGTTGAGGGCATGTGGCCTGGTACGGCTCAGGAGGGGGGGGCGCTCGCTCGTCCCCACTCCTTTCCTGACCGGCCGGGCAGCCTGCTTTGGATACGGGTCTGGTATGGATTGTGGGGGGACCCCCACGCCATTTTTTCGGTGTAGGGGGGTTCTCCTTACAACTCATACCAGACCTAAGGGCCTGGTATGCCCCTGGGGGGGAACCCATGCTGTTTTAATTTTTAAAATTTGGCGTGGAGTTCCCCCTCAGGATTCATACCAAACGTGGCAGCTAGATTTGGCGGGATTCCAAGTCGGATCCCCGTCGCTTCTATGACGCGCTCACTGGAATGTGCTTTGTCTATTTCAGCGAGTGCGAGATGACGGCACCCTGTCGCCGAGAATCAGCGCGATGCTGTCGTGCTGGAAACACATTCTCGGCGGCAGGTACAGTATGTAAACGTATGAGCACAACTGTATATACACACACATTCCAAATACCTTTTTTTCCCCCTTTTTTTATACGTGGTCATATACTCTCTGTTCTCAGCTGCATTCAGAGCTCAGAGAGCTGGAGGAGGATCACCGGCACTTTTTTTGCCGCCCCCGCACGAAAAAAGCCCCCCAACCTGTCCTCCTGCATTTCACCTCGCACAGCTGCCCCCCGCACATATAAAATCCAGGAAAGAGAAAAAGGACTGTGCTGGCGGAAGCCAGAGTGAGCGCCTCGCTGCCCAGCACCCCTAGAGAGAGCCACGCTGCCCAGCACCACCAGAGAGAGCCACGCTGCCCAGCACCACCAGAGAGAGCGCTATACAACACAGCAGCCGGAGGGATCACTGCTGCTGGGTCTGGTGAGAAGGCCTGTCGGCCATTATGTATGACTCATCCTAGAGACTGAGGGGGGGTGACACCATGTTTTACTGCAGCAGGTGACATTCGATCTCCCCATAGAGGAGAGCGGGGGGCTCTGACAGGTCCATTTCAGCACAGCGAGCGGAGACGGACCTGTCACCTGCCTGCTCAGCGGATATCAACGGAGCGATCGCCGCTGAGCTAGCGGTGTCTGTCAAAACTGATCGACCCCATGTGAATGGGGCCTTACAATTTACGAGAGCGTTAAAACCGTTCTGTGTGTTTTCACAGTTTTACATTTGAGCTGCTGTAATTCAATAAACATTATTATTGAAATGAACAATCACTGCTTAAATATGTGTAACAGTTGCCTAGGTGCAACAATCTTCACTGTAAATTGTTTACATTTATGTCTTAGGATCGTTCATGCCATCTTGTGACTAATGCTGTAATTTTCTTGAAATGCCTTAAAATACCTCAGAAAGAATACAACAGTTAGTTACTATCCTAAGAAATAAGCTTATTAACCACTTCAGCCCCCTAAAGGATTTTCCCCCTTAATGACCAGGCCATTTTTTGGGACACGGCTATGCGTCACTTTACTGACAATTGCGTGGTTGTGTGAAGTTGTACCCAAACAAAATTGAAGACAATATTTAGCCACAATTAGAGCTTTCTTTTGGTGGTATTTGATCACCTCTGCGGTTTTTACGTATATTTTGGGCTATAAACAAAAAAAATGTAAATTTTGACAAACATTTCTTCATCAGTTTAGGCCAATGTGTATTCTTCTACATATTTTTGTTAAAAAAAAAAACGCAATAAGCATATATTGATTGTTTTTTACAAAAGTTATAGCATCTACAAAATAGGTGAAATATTTATGGCATTTTTATTATAAATGTTTTTTTTTTTTTTTTATTAGTAATGGTGGTGATCATCAATTTTTAGCGGGACTGCAACGCTGTGGCACACTTATCGGATACTTTTGAATTTTTGTTTGGACCAGTGACATCTATACAGTAAACAGTGCTATAAAAATGCACTGATTACTGTGTAAATGTCACTGACAGGGAAAAAGGTTAACACTGGGGGGCGATCAAGGGGTTAAATGTGTTCCCTGGGAGGTGTTTTTTTAACTGTGGGAGGGGAGTGGACTGACTGGAGGAGGAGAGAGATCGCTGTTCCTGATCACTAGGAACAGACAATCTCTCTCTACTCCCCTGACAGAACGGGATCTGTTTGTTTACATTAACAGATCGCAGTTGTGGCCCTCTGTGGAGCGATCACGGGTGGTCGGCAGGCATGCATGGCCTGCTATTAAAGGGACCACAGTGCTGGTACGGCTATTCACGCAGCCGAGCCAACCTGCCGCAGTATAACTGCGGCTGGTCGACAAGAGGCTAAAGTGTTACTAAACCCACAACAGTAAAATCAGTCTGTATATGCAGTAAAGCATGTTTGTTCTACTCACTGTGGAGCCTAGGCGGTTAATCTTCCACATTGCGTAAAAAGGCTGTTAGATCCTGTCTTCTCTGATCCTCTGCTTCTTCCACAGCCCCCAATCTATCTGCTGCTAGTACGTGCCCTATGAGGCACTATGCACATGCTCAGTGTGGTGTTTATTGCTAGGATTTTTTTTTTTTTTTGAGGGAGGGTGCATGTGATCAGCACAGGGCCAATCAGCACTGTCCATACAGAGGGGCAGGGGTTGTGCAGCCTCATAGGACAGTCGGAGGAGAATGTGAACTCCTCCTACAAGCTTTAACCAGTGCTTGGCCGGACACTGATAGATGTCACAAGACTGCTGTATACTGCTAATAAGAAAGGGTATTTAGCAGTTTATTTTTACTAAAATAATTGCATTCCCATTATCAGTGTACTGTGGGAGACCAGATATAGTGAATGCAGAGTCCTGGGTTTAGTAACACTAAGCAAATTCCAGTGAATATTAGTTGTGCTTGTGTGAATGATTGACATATTTGCACAGTTTTTATACATAAACCCCCAAGGGTACTGCAGTCAATAGGCTTTCCCGTTTCTCTCCTTTATGCATTCACCATATATTCCTTGAGGGAATTCACTGACTAGAAGATGGTGACACTGGTCCTCTATCGAGTGGATACTTCATTAAAGCGGAGTGTCACCCATTTAAAAGTCAGCAGCTACAAAAAGTGTAGCTGCTGACTCAATAATCAGACACTCACCTGTCCCATGGTCCAGCGATGTGGAAGCCCGCTCCTCTCCCCCTCCTCTCTGAGGCGCCGGCATTGTAACTGTGGGCGCCCGGCTGTGGCTTCACAGACGAGCACGCACTGCGTATGCTGTGAATGGCCAAGCAATCTTTTGGGACCTATGACGTGTCCCAGAAGATTGCACAAAGAAAGGAGGGAGATGGGTGCCTGTAAAAACAGGGTACCTGCTCCTCCCCCAAAAAAATTACATGCCAAATGTGGCATTTCAGGTGGTCATCTGCACGTTTTTGGGTGGAACTCCGCATTAAGGTATTTAGAGTATTCAATCAAAATATAAGAATTAGGACTTCAACTTACATCAATGCTCTGTGTGTCACCAGAGACAACAGATGCACACAAGGCAAAGAAAACCGACAGAGGATCTAAGCCTACCCGTACCACAGTTATATGGAAATTCTTCTTTAAAGCAGAGTTCCGCTTTTTTTTTTTAAGTCAGCAGCTACAAATACAGCAGCTGCTGACTTTTAAAATAAGGACATTTACCTGTCCAGGGCACTTGCGATGTCGGCACCCGAAGCCGATCTGTCTATCGGCTCTCGCGTGGAGGCGCCGCCATCTTCGGTAAAGCGGAAGTTCCATTTTTGGGGGGAACTCCGCTTTAAGGGCTAATTTGCACTTGCTTCAAAACATGGCTTTGGACAGGCTTTGTTAAGCTCTCTGAACGCCAGTCAAAGCTCCTGTCACTAAATAAAATGGTTAGCTTACAGTCCTGTTTACACCTTGCTTTTGCTTGGGGCTTTGTGGGGCTTCAAGCGAGCTTTGCCATAGACTTTTATAGAGGCTTTGAAGATGCTTTGAAGCACACCACTGAAGCTACATGGGGTATCATTTTTGAAGCAAAGCAAAAGCAGGTGTAAACAGGACTGTAAGCTAATGATTTTATTTATTGACAGGAGCTTTGGCTAGCTTTCAGAGAGCTTTAACAAAGCCTGTCCAAGCCTAGTTGGAGCCGAAGCAAGTGTAAATGAGCCCTAAAGGATCATATGGATCGTATAGTTGATTTGCTAGTAGGAGTACTGATTTAACCATGTTGCTGCAAATTTATTTATACAGTATATGTACAGTTTTTGTTGCCGTAAAATTTTACATGCATTAGTTCTTCCTGTAAGCTATTTCAAAGTACAGATGATCACCCTGGTAGCTGTAACAAAGCATAATATTCACAATATTTTCCAGATACTGTATTGTGATGGCACTTACACCACATAGGCCTCAACTACTATGCCACAAATGATATGGGAAGATGATCAGTTTGCGATCACGCCTCGCTCTTACCCTGCTCAGCCGGGACTCAAACGCTAGAGAATTGGTTGACCTAGAGGTCTTCATCCCAAAGGCAATTGTTGGAATGGATTTGGCCCGATCTGTCCCATGGCTGCTCTGTCCCTTATTGCTCTGTGCATTCATATTACGAGCAGAAGTCTTCATCCCCTAGAGAAAACAGAATAGAAACATAAATCATACAATATTAAGATCAATTCACATGTTATTAAATATATCATATGTTAACCATATGAAAAAAAGTGGCCGACGACCAGGCCACTTTTTTGCGATTCGTCACTGCGTTGCTTTAACTAACAATTGCGCGGTCGTGCAACGTGACTCCCAAACAAAATCCTTTTTTTTCCTCACAAATAGAGCTTTCTTTTGGTGGTATTTGATTACCTCTGCGGTTGTTATTTTTTGCGCCATAAACAAAAATAAAGTTACAATTTTGAAAAAAAAACTATATTTTTTACTTTTTGCTATAATAAATATCCCCCATAAAAATATTTAAAAAAAAATGTCCTCAGTTTAGGCCGATACGTATTCTTCTACATATTTTTGGTAAAAAAAATCGCAATATGCGTTTATTGATTGGTTTGCACAAATGTATAGTGTCTACAAAATAGGGGATAGTTTTATGGCATTTTTATTAATATTTTTTTTTCTTAGTAGTAATGGCGGCGATCAGCGATTTTTATCATCACTGCGACATTATGGAGGACACTTTTCACACCATTTTGGGACCATTGTCATTTTTACAGCGATCAGTGCTATAAAAATGCATTGATTACTGTAAAAATTACACTGGCAGTGGAATGCTTAACCTGTAGGGGGCGATGAAGGGGTTAAGTGTGTCCTAGGAAGTGCTTCTAACTGTTAGGGGGCGTGGCTACAAGTGACACGTCACTGGTCACTGTTCACAATGAGAAGGAACAGGCGATCAGTGACATGGGGGGAAATCAAATGGGACATATATACAGTATATGCCCATTTGCCCAGCTTGTGCCATTCTGTCGACGTATAAGTTTGTGCGGCGGTCGGCAAGCGGTTAAGTTTAATTTTACAGCAGAGATATCATTAGAATGCAGTAGGAACTTGCTGCACAGCCTCTCTCACACCTCTTGCAATTTGTGTAGTGCACCAAGCTAAACACACATTTTAAATACACACATATATATATTATATGTATACTATTTAGGCTGCAAAAATATTTGTAATTCTGCTTAGCAAATCTGTCAGTGACTCATACCGTACATATCTACCAGACTGATTATAACAGCGTTATTTAGATGGTCAGCTCTGCAGGTTCCTGGGTCACCTGCCTGCCCCACCTATACCAGAGCATCATCCCACTTTTTACATTCTCCCTTTGGTTTCCTTCTTCTGTAAGGTACATCAAGTAAGACAACATGCAGACCACATACAGGGAAACATGGTAAAATGAACATGGTAAAATGCACAAAAATGCATTAAAAAATGTACATATACAGTAATGGCCAAAAATATTGGCACCCCTGCATTTATTCAGATAATGCACCACTTCCCCAGAAAATTGTTGCAATTACAAATGTTTAGGCATTCTCATGTTTATTGTAATGTTTTGTATTGGCATGACACAAAAGTGGAGAAACAAAAAGCCAAATCTGAGACATTCCACGCAAAACTCTAAAATGGACTGGACAAAATTTATGGCACCCTCAATTTCTAAAATTTGGTAGCACACCCCTTAGAAAAAAAACTGAAATCAATAGCTTCCTGTAAACCACCAATGAGTTTCTTACTGGAATTTTGGACCACTCTTTTTTCGCCGACTGCTCCAGGTCTCCCAGATTGGAAGGGTTTTCCCAACTGCTGTTTTGAGATCTCTTCACAGGTGTTCTATGGGATTTAGATCTGGACTCATTGCTGGCCAGTTCAGTACCCTCCAGCGCTTTGTTTTAAACCATTTCTGGGTGCTTTTTGATATGTGCTTTGGGTTATTGTCCTGCTGACGGAGACCCAACTTTTTGACACTGGGCCCTACATTGCACCCCAGATTTTTTTGGTGGGCCTCAGATTTCATTATGCCATGCACACAGCCAAAATATCCGGTGTCTGAAGCAGCAAAGCAACCCCAAAACATCAGTGAACCTCCACCATATTTGAATGTAGGTACAGTATTCTTTTCTTTAAAGGCCTTGTTTCTTTTTCTGAAAATAGTAGAATGATAGGCTTTACCAAAAAGCTGTACTTTTCTTTCGCCTGTCCGTAGCACATTATCCCAAAAGGATTTTGGCTTCCTCTGGGAAGTTTTGGCAAACTTTAATCTGCCATTTTTAGGTACCAAGCCACGAACTTAGCCAGTGGGGTGACACTTGAGGAGTATCTGGAGTGCCAGGCCAGCTACCCAGCAGGAAAGCGGGGGTAACGCTTGAGGAAGATACTGAGTACGAAGATAGGAAGAGCTTACGGGGATTCAGTGGCAGTGAATAATCAGCAAGTCTAGTGAGAGAGACTGGGGGCTCAGTGGCCTCTACAAGAATCTACAAGAGGCGATTATAGGAGGAGTAAAAAAGTTTGTTACAACTTGTGTTAGGAACTGTTATAAAACTGATGCCATAGAAGACAGCGCTCCTATACATGCAGATGTAGTGTCTTGCTGGATGCCTTTCCTTGCATGGCTGTCTACCTTTAGAAGTCTCTGAGTCTGCCAATTAACATTGCAACTACCCAAGGGTGTCCTGGCCCTCTCTCCCACAGTACTGTTTAACAGAAAATAAATCTCTTTGCATTCAAGAAGTGTCTGGCGCCCCTAAATCTATCTTGCACTACACCCACCATGCCTGGTAACTCACTCTACATAGAATGATGTCAGCTGTCCCTGGCTTTGGAGGTTCTCATTAGACGAAGGGAGGCCTGGGACCTTGCTACACATATATAAAAATTGATTCAAGCTTACATTTAGGTGAAAATATTTGAAAAAATCAGCACAAGGATCATTACTTACAGTAAATTTAATGTGAAGTGTTTCTTGTGCTAGTTTTGTCATTGTGAAATGTCCAAGTCATCTGCCCCCCTCCATAATCTGCCATAATCTTCCAGTGCTGTGGGGGTTAAAAAAGCAGTGAACCTTGTCAACTATCATGCATTTCCAAATATGTCTGCCCTTTCTTGCCCTTTTTTTGTTTAAAGAAGCTGTAGAAGTTTTTGATAAACGCATCAAGATCTAGTTTGATGGAAGTGGTAGCAATTCTCAAAGAATTCTCAAGGTATTCATCAGATACTTTGGTTCTAATTTTGCCATTTGTGTGCTTTATCCTTGAAAATAGTTGCCTACAAATACAGGTGCTGTCGAAAACTGATGACATGAATAAGGTGTGATTGTGAAGAGATGGCTATTTTTCTAAAAGTCCAGTAAAGGCTGTCAAATTTTTCTTCGGCCACATGTGCTAGCTAAGTGTAAATACGTTTTTTTACAAAAAAAAAAAAAAAAAAACTTTTAAGAAAGTTTTAAGCACTCGTAAGCCATCTTGGGCCACGGGTTGGATACCCCTGATCTATAAGCACTGTGAAGAAATTAATTTTTTTAAATTTGACAACAAAGGCAGTGGGCCAGATTCACAAAGAAGTTACGTTGGCGTATCTCGAGATACGCCGCGTAACTTCTAGGATGCGCCGGCGTATCTTTTTTCTGTATTCAGAAAGCAAGATACGCCGGAATTTTGCTAAGATCAGACCGGCGTAAATCTCTTACGCCGTCGTATCTTAGTTGCATATTTACGCTGGCTGCTAGGTGGCGCTTCCGTCAATTTACGCTTCGAATATGCAAATTAGCTATATACGCCGATTCACAAATGTACTTGCGCCCGGTCGCATTTTTTACGTCGTTTGCGAAAGGCATACGAAATGTTAAGTATGGACGTCGGGACAGCGGCGAATTTTCCGCCGTTTACGGCATTTGCGTAAAACGATCGCGAATAGGGCTTTGCGTAAGTTACGTTCACGTCAAAACCAATGAGTATTTGCGTCGTAATTTTGAGCATGCGCACTGGGATAAGTCCACGGACGGCGCATGCGCCGTTCGTTAGAAACGTCATTTACGCGGGGTCATGGTTGATTACCATACAACACGCCCACTCCAAGCCTACTTTGAATTACCCGGGCTTACGCCGGCCCATTTACGCTACGCCGCCGTAACTTTGGGCGCAAGTTATTTGTGAATATGGCACCTGCCTCTCAAAGTTACGGCGGCGTGGTGTAAATGAGATACGCTATGCCCGCACAAAGATACGCAGCTGTACGTGAATCTGGCCCAGTGTGTTTTGCTATGAGAACGTAATCTTGGCAAGCTCTCAGCCATTTAATGTAAACAACCAGTAGGTGTTTTCAAGATGTTACAAAGGACTGAAGCTGACTCTAGGATCTTTGATGTGACCTTTATAGATCGTGAGGTCAGGGAGAGCTTGTTTAAAGGGGTTGTAAAGGTACAAGTTTTTTTACCTTCATGCATCCTATGCATGAAGGTAAAAAAACATCTAGCAGCACCGCCCCCCCCCCGAGCCCCCGTTGTACTTACCTGACCGTTCGAATCTCCCGGGCGCGTCCACGTCGTCCTCTTCGGTTCCCAGCCTGGCCGTTGATTGGCTAGGCTAGGCGGATTGATAGCAGTGCAGCCATTGGCTAGCGCTGCTGTCAATCAGGGCGGATGACGCGGCACGCTGGGGGGCGGAGCCGAGTGATACAGTCGGCGGCTATGGCCGCCGCTGTATCACGGGAGCGCGCTCGCAAGAGCTTTCCTCCATGCGAGCGCCCTCGACAGGTTTCCGGGCCACTCTGTGCAAAACGAACTGCACAGTGGTGGTAAGTATCACATGTTTGTTTTTTTTTGTTTTTTTAAATCCCTGACTTTAGTGTACCTTTAAGCTCTTTCTTTAAGAATTTGCAAATACAGTAAAACCAAAGCACTTGTATATCAAAGCATTTTTTTTTACAGTGTATAAAAGAGAAGTGACACACTCCAGAAGAATTTCAAATGAAAAAGTTGTCTTTAATGTAAAAACAGGAACATGTACAGTCACCGCAACCACAGACGCGTTTCGCACTCAACTAGTGCTTAGTCGTGCTTGAGCCTTGACTAAGTACTAGTTGAGTGCGAAACGCGTCGGCTGTCCTGTTTCTGTGGTTGCGGTGACTGTACATGTTCCTGTTTTTACATTAAAGACAACTTTTTCATTTGAAATTCTTCTGGAGTGCGGCAGTCCATTTTCTTCCTCTTCATTGCCATTGCTACTTGCATCGCCAGCACCTTGGTAATCCAACCATCCTTAATTATCTACAGGGCTCACCTGGAGCGGTGACTCTCCTTTTCTTATAAAAGAGAAGAGAGGCACCTCTAATGCCACGTACACACGATCGGAGTATCCGATGGTCTAAAATGCGATGGATTTTTTTCATCGGAATTCCGTTCAAGCTGTCTTGCATACACACTGTCAGACAAAATTCCGACCGTCCAAAATGCGGTGACGTAAAACACTACGATGAGCTGAGAAAAATTAAGTTCAATGTTTCCGAGCATGTGTTGACTTGATTCTGAGCATGCATGGATTTTTCTCCGACGGAATTCCACACATGATCGGAATTTCTGATGAAACAAGTCCACCTGACTTTTTTCATCGGAAAATCCGATCGGGTGTACGCGGCATAAGTGTAGCAATAAGTTGCTAAATGTTGTACCTTCATTAACCACTTAGCAACCACCTGCCGAAAAATAACGGCGGCAAGGTGGTTGCTTAACTCTGGGATCACGTTATATAACGTGATTCCAGAGTCGCGCTCCCGCGCGCCCCCTGGGGCGCGCACATGGGAATGTCCGTGGCTCCGTGGCTCACGGATCACGGTAAATCGCCGCTGATATCGGCGGTTTACCACGTGATCGCGCCGTCCAATGACGGCGCGATCACATGTAAACAGACCGGCGTCATTTGATGACGCCAGTTCCTCCCTCCTCTCTCTGTACCGATCGGTACAGTGTGAGAGGGGGAGCGCGGATGGCGGCAGCGCTGTGGATGGATCTGTGACTATTGCAGTCACAGATCCATCCATCCCTGCTCATCCATCCCTGCAACCCCCCCAGCAATACTGTGCATACCCCCCCCAGCAAAACTGTGCATACCCCCCAGCAATACTGTGCATACCCCCCCCAGCAATACTGTGCATACCCCCCCCAGCAATACTGTGCATACCCCCCCAGCAATACTGTGCATACCCCCCCAGCAATACTGTGCATACCCCCCCAGCAATACTCAGCATACCCCCCCAGCAATACTCAGCATACCCCCCCAGCAATACTCAGCAGTACCCCGGCGCAATACTCTGCAGTACCCAGGCGCAATACTCTGCAGTACCCCGGCGCAATACTCTGCAGTACCCCGGCGCAATACTCTGCAATACTCTGAACAATACTCTGCAGTACCCCGGCGCAATACTCTGAATAATACTCTGCAGTACCCCGGCGCAATACTCTGCAATACTCTGAACAATACTCTGCAGTACCCCGGCGCAATACTCTGCAATACTCTGAACAATACTCTGCAGTACCCCGGCGCAATACTCTGCAATACTCTGAACAATACTCTGCAGTACCCCGGCGCAATACTCTGAACAATACTCTGCAGTACCCCGGCGCAATACTCTGCAATACTCTGAACAATACTCTGTAGTACCCCCTGCGAAATACTCTGCAGTACCCCCTGCGAAATACTCTGCAGTACCCCCTGCGCAATACTCTGAACAATACTCTGCAGTACCCCCTGCGCAATACTCTGCAATACTCTGAACAATACTCTGCAGTACCCCCTGCGCAATACTCTGCAATACTCTGAACAATACTCTGCAGTACCCCCTGCGCAATACTCTGCAATACTCTGAACAATACTCTGCAATAACCCCCTGCGCAATACTCTGCAATACTCTGAACAATACTCTGCAGTACCCCCTGCGCAATACTCTGCAATACTCTGAACAATACTCTGCAGTACCCCTGCGCAATACTCCCTGCGCAATACTCCCTGCGGTCATTTTTTTTCTTATTGACCCCATATCTCACTGAAGAGGACCTGTCACGCTATATTCCTATTACAAGGGATGTTTACATTCCTTGTAATAGGAATAAAAGTAATCAAAACATTTATTTTTGGGGAAAAAGGTGTCAAACTAAAATAAATAAAGTAAAATGAACAATAAAAAAAAAAAAAAAACTTAAAGCGCCCCTGTTCCCGCGTGCTCGTATACAGAAGCGAACGTGCACGTAAGTCCCGCCCACATATGAAAACGGTGTTCAAACCACACATGTGAGGTATCGCTGCGAACGTTAGAGCGAGAGCAATCATTTTGGGCCTAGACCTCTTCTCCAACTAAAATGATGTAACCAGTAAAAATATTTAAAGCGTCAACTATGGGGATTTTTAAGTCGCGAAGTTTGGCGCCATTCCACGAGCGTGTGCAATATTGAAGGGTGACATGTTGGGTATCTATTTACTCGGCGTAACTTCATCTTTCATATTATGCAAAAACATTGGGCTAAATTTAATGCTTTTTTTTTTTTAAAAGCACAAAACTGTTTTATTTCCAAAAAAAATGTGTTCGAAAAATTGCTGTGCAAATACCATGCGCGATAAAAAGTTGCAACAACTGCCATTGTATTCTCTAGGGTCTTTTCTAAAAAAGCATATATAATGTTTTGGGGTTCTATATAATTTTCTAGCAAATAAATGATGATTTTTCCATGTAGGAAAGGAATGTCAGAATTGGTCTGGGTGCTCCAGAACGCCTGATGCATGTTGGGCCTCTGTATGTGGCCACGCTGTGTAAAAGTCTCACACATGTGGTATCGCCATACTCGGGAGGAATAGCAGAATGTGTTTTGGGGTGTAATTTGTGGTATACATATGCTGTGTGTGAGAAATAACCTGCTAATATGAAAATTTTGTGGAAAGGAAATAAAAATGAAAAAAATCTTGATTTTGCAAAGAATTGTGGGAAAAAATGACAACTTCAAAAAACTCACAATGCCTCTTTCTAAATACCTTGGAATGTCTTCTTTCCAAAAAGGGGTCATTTGGGGTGTATCTGTACTTTTCTGGCATGTTAAGGTCTCAAGAAATGAGAGAGGCCGTCAGTACATCAGATGTGATCAAATTGATCAATTTTCAGTAATTGGTACCATAGCTTTTAGACCCTATAACTTTCACCCAGACTAAATAATATCTAAAAAAAAATTGTTTTGTTACCAAAGATATGTAGCAGTATACATTTTAGGCCAAGTTTATGAAGAAAAATTACTTTTTTGCAAAATGTTATAATAGAAATGAAGAAAAATTAATTTTTTTACAAAATTTTCGTTCTTTTTTCATTTATAGCGAAAAAAATAAAAACCGCAGAGGTGATAAATTACCACCAAAAGAAAGCTCTATTTGTGGGGAAAAAAGGACAAAAATGTCATTTGGTTACAGTGTTGTATGACTGAGTTATTGTCATTCAAAATGTAAGAGCACCGAAAGCTGAAAATTGGTCTGGTTATTAAGTGGGTTTAAGTGCCCAGTGGTCAAGTGGTTAAATGTAACCATATTGCTACACTTAGAGGCTCCTCTCTCCTTTTTTATACTCAGTTGTGACATGACGCTACTCTTATATCAAGACATCGCTTGTATACCAAGGCAAAATTTATTCGTGGGAATGCTTAATAGCATTCCCAGTATTGATATTTGTTTTTTATTATTCTTATTCCGTATGTTTTTTGGCTCTGCGTAACTTCTGCATACTTTCAGCGATTGAGACCATTCAACTTTTAAAATGTTCATCTCGTTCAGCTAATGATGAGACTTTTTCAAGTTTTTTTGTACTGTTTATACTTTTTAAAATATTAAGCTGTTAGACACTTTTTTTAACATTGAAGTCAATGAGAACATGCCTTTTACCGCTTAAAATCTCATGTGCTACCAAAAGTTTAAGCTTCTTCATACTTTCACTTTCAGACACCAAACAAACTTTAAAACGGTCACAGAATGTTCAGCTATCCGGCTATGACTTTTCAGATTGATATCTTTTACAGTTTTTGTGAAAAAGCAATTTACGTTTAATGATTTTTTCAGAAATTTTTATCGATTACACAGTATTTCTATGGAGCTGGGTTAGAGTGGATCATGTGATCATTAGTGCACAGATCATTGAAAAAAAGATTATCCATAATAAAAGGGGGAACAAATTGCTCTCACGCCCACAAGATCTACTTGTCATACACAATTTATATATCAAAACAAATGTATTTTTGTCTGGTTTCAGGCAATGTGGTAAGTTTTGTGATACGCATTTTACTTTTAGTTGCTGGAGCTTCTAAAGGACAAGAGTTCCAAATTTTCTCCCATTGACTGTCATGTTAAAAAGTCTGTGCGTTTTGCTGGAAAATTTTATAAAAAAGCTCTTTTCTAAATCGCTGACATGGCCACATTTTTAAGTTTATCAACATAAACATATTGATGCTTTCACAAGGGCCGTGTCTTTCAAACGGTGAAGTCGCTGTATCGATCGCATGTACGGTTGTGGATTTATTAAGGTTTGATTGAAGGGTTCGGTAACTCATTAGGTGTGTGGATTAAAAGGGGTTTGTAATGGTATTTCTTTCCCTAAATAGCTTCCTTTACCTCAGTGCAATATTCCTCCTCACTGACCTAGGGGGGGGGGAGAAAACCTCTTGAGGGGGGGGGGCGACCAGGAAGTCAGGACACTCTCTACTTTGCAGATAGAGAAAGGAGCTGTGTGTTAGTGGGTGTCCTGCTCACCCCCTCCCCCCTCAAGAGGCTTTCTTCACACCAGGGAAAAAGCCTTGCATTACTGTGTGGAGTTACAGAGAGAAGAACAGGAAGTGAGGGTTTCTCAGAAGAAATAAAGAGGGGGTTCACCCTTAAAACCACTTTCCCCCATCCCATCCAGCATACTGGCGTCAGCGCCAGTATGCTGTCTTTTTTTTTTTTTTTATCCGTGTACTTACTTCTAAATAGAGAATTACATTTTCCTTCTACCGCAGTATATGGCGCCGCTATATCGCGTCACGCCTTCCGAAAACAGCCGACTAGCACTCGGCTGTTCTCGGCGCCTGCGCACAGACCTAGGAGCTGACTGCGCAGGCGCCGTATATAGTTGCGTCACGCCCTCCGAAAAAAGCCGAAATAGGACGGCGCCTGCGCAGTCAGCTCCTGGGTCTGTGCGCAGGCGCCGAGAACAGCCGAGTGCTAGTCGGCTGGTTTTGGAAGGCGTGACGCGATATAGCGGCGCCATATACCGCGGTAGAAGGAAAATTAAATTCTCTATTTAGAAGTAAGTTCACGGATAAAAAAAAAAAAAAGACAGGATACTGGCGCTGACGCCAGTATGCTGGATGGGATGGGGGAAAGTGGTTTTAAGGGTGAACCCCCTCTTAAGGACATTTAAAAGCAAAATCAAAGGATGAGGTAAGTGAAGGAGGACTGCACAAAGGTAAAGGAAGCTATTTAGGGAAAATTATTTTACCTTTACAACACCTTTAATGATCAAAGAGAGGCTTTATAAGTACTGAAGAAACACTGCTTGTATGTCCTAAAGATAGTGTAGTGGTTATGGTGAATGGCATAGGTGTGGGCTTAGCAATTCAGCATTCCCACACATTTTCCTCAGGAAATGCATTTTCTAGTTTAAACATTTTGTTTGTCTTGCAAAACGCTCTCAAACCAAGTTAACCGCAAACCAAGGTTTTACTGTAGTTTAATGTTCATTCCATAGCCTTGGAACAGATGCATTTTTAGCTGCTAGTTAGGTCACTAACTCTGGTAGACTGGTTGGGCGTTCTGGTTTCACTGGCGGCATCCTGGCACTAATAATGAAGCAGTGAGAATCACCTTAACTAGTATTCTCAGTAGAGGGGCTAAAATGAGCAGCACAGGTTTTTCCCTTATGACAAGATCTACAGCCAAAATCCTCTAAGACCTGGGGATCCTAGATACATGTTTTACAAACTATAAACTAGGGTTGTCTCGATGCCACTTTTTTAGGACCGAGTACAAGTACAGATACTTTTTTTCATGTACTCGCCGATACCGAATACCGATACTTTTTTTAAATGATGTGACAGTTTTCACCCTAAGACTAAGGATATTTTCTTTAAATTATGAATAACTCTAACTCAAGACATCAAAAGAATAAAAATGAAAAAATGAATAAAAATGTTTTATTTGCTTGTCACGCAGTAGTAAAAAACTCAAAGAATTTCACAGAACATTTTAAATACAAAAAAAGTATTCTATTTAGGCATCGGCAGCATTTGTGCGAGTACAAGTACTCCTGCAAATACTCGGTATCGGTCCCGATACCGATACTAGTATCGCTATCTGGACAACCCTACTGTAAACTGTCATATGAAAGCCTCTTTTCATTTTTGTTATCTGCATACATAAATTACTTTTTACAATTACTTCTCAGAACCCGCACTGCTATCAGCAGAGAACAGTCTAAGACAAAATGTCCCTGATGAATAATTCATAACCATCAGCTGTAAATGTATAATCCTACAACTTGCACGAGGTACAAATTAGATAACTGTATAGTTTTCATCTCTCATCAACTATCACAAAATGAAACCCATATAGACACGGTTTTCTGTGCTAAAACTTGATCATTAAACGGGTATAAAACAAACAACTAGAATACATAAATATGTACAACATTTTTCAATCTGCGTTCATCTGGCTCTTGCCTTTATTATATTTTGGCCTCATAAAAGAAGAAAAATCTTGACTAGCAGATCTGGCGCCCAATGTAATCAGGCACAATTCAGGACATCTCCTGCCCATAAACCTACTTCTACCTCTCACATTGCCTTCCAGCACTCCTTTCTAACCTCCCAAATGCAGGAATCTTCCTCAGTCTGCAATTGGGAAATGTCATTCGAAAACTTCTCTACCAAAGTGCTCACAAATATAGGTGAAATCTCAAAAGCAAGCTATCCAAAATGGCCACCAGAGACAATGGGTTCCTGAGTCCCAACAAGGCCTTGGAATTGAAATCTGCTTGTAATAAAATACAATAGGCTTGCAGATGGGTTTTCTGCAACTGCAAACTGGTATTCTAGTCACTTTTGTTCAACAGTTACAGGAGCTCAGAGACAAGAGTTGTTGTCATGACTACCAACTTATGCATTTAAACCTGACAAACAAACTTTTGAACCAACTGCAAGCAACAATCTGCAATAATTGAAAGAGTGCTCCCTACAAAAACCCAAGGCCTTGGGCCCTAATGAAGACAAAGAAAAATGGATAGCCGCACTCCAAAACCTGATGGGTGGTCTTTTATTCAATAGACAGCATGTACAAAAATAGGGTCACAGCAGTAGAAACAAGGAACAGCCGACGCGTTTCGCACTGGATCAGTGCTTATTCATGGCTTAGCCATGAATAAGCACTGATCCAGTGCGAAACGCGTCGGCTGTTCCTTGTTTCTACTGCTGTGACCCTATTTTTGTACATGCTGTCTATTGAATAAAAGACCACCCATCAGGTTTTGGAGTGCGGCTATCCATTTTTTTTTGTCTTCATTTTGCTTAGTGCACCGCCAGCACCCTCGGTATACTGCACCATCTGTAACCATTTAGTGATCCCACCTGGAGCGGTGACTCCTTTCTCTCTATCGTTTCTGGCCTTGGGCCCTAAGGCTTCGTTCACACCTAGGCCTTCCGGATCACAGACGGAATCTCAGCAAATCTGCCTGCGATTCCCGAATCGCCACAAAACATGGGTGCTCTTGCAATCCTGTTCCTTTTAAATGGCACCCCATGCAATGTTGCAGCGATTGTCTCCCTCAACCAGATCGCGGAAAACAAAATTGAAGGGACACCTGTTGCCCAAATAAAGTTCCAGAACTTCTTTTGGGCGACAGGAATCCTGCGATTTTGTTTGCGCAGCGATTGGGTGCCATTGAAAAGTAATGGGATTGCAAGCGCATCACGGGTTTTGCGGCAATTCGGGAATCGTCTGCGATCCGAAGTGCCTAGGTGTGAACGGAGCCATTTTGAAATAAGGCTGTAACATAACAAAATATAGAAAAAGTGAAGTGCTCTGAATACTTTCTGGATGTACTGTATATCCCAAGAAATAAAGGGGTTGTAAAGACAGAGGGTTTTTTTTTTTATCTTAAAGTGGTTGTAAAGGAATTTTTTTTTTCCTAAATAGCTTCCTTTACCCCAGTGCATTGCTCCTTCACTTACCTCATCCTTCCATGTTGCTTTTAAATGTCCTTATTTCTTCTGAGAAATCCTCACTTCCTGCTCTTCTGTCTCTAACTCAACACCGTAATGCAAGGCTTTCTCCCCGGTGTTGAGAAAGCCTCTTGAGGGGGGAGGGGGCGAGCAGGCAAGTCAAGACACTCTCTATTTTGCAGATAGAGAAAGAAACTGTGTGTTAGTGGGCGTCCTGACACTCCTGCTCGCCCCCTCCCCCCTCAAGAGGCTTTCTCCACACCAGGAAGAAAGCCTTGCATTACGGTGTTGAGTTACAGACAGAAGAACAGGAAGTGACATTTAAAAACAAAATGGAAGGATGAGGTAAGTGAAAGAGGACTGCACTAAGGTAAAGGAAGCTATTTAGGGAAAAAAATGTTTCCTTTACAATCCCTTTAATGCATTCTATGCAATAAGATAAAAAGCTTTCTGTGTGCAGCAGCCCCCCTAACACTTACCTGAGGTCCCTCTCTGTCCATGACTGTCTCAGCTACCTGAGATTCTCCTTCCTGATTGGCTCACAGCAGTAGCGCCATTGCCTTCCACTGCTGTCAATAAAAGTCAGCTAGCCAATCAGGGGAGAGAGGGGGTGGGGTCGGTGTCGGGGCTCTGTGTCTGAATGGACACAAGGAGCTGTCACTCGAGTGCCTTGCTATGGGGCTCGAGTGCTGTGTGGGCACTAAACAAGAGGGAGGGCCAGGATCACAGAAGAGGGACCCGGAAAGAGGAGGATCAGGGCTGCTCTGTGCAAATCCACTGCAACAGAGCAGGTAAGTATAACATGTTTTTTATTTTTATAGCAAAAAAACAAGACTTAACAATCACTTTAAGTTTGACAAAATTGTTCTTATGTTTTATGATAATGATTATATTCTATTTCTGCTACTGGAGACTGATAAAATGCGGCTTTAAGCTGGCCATACACAGATCTAAATGTTGCCAGTTCAGCATAAACCGTACAATTTTGGATCCATGTATGACTGCTCCTGTTAATGAGAAGTCAATCTGCCAATAGACTTATCATGAACCAGCTTGTTGGAAAATTTTGCTTTGAGTCCCGCTGTCAGAATACAATGACAGAGTGGAGAGGATTCCTGCATCCACCTCAAATGTGTAAATGGGGAAATCGGTACACTTTTTGCTGAATGAAAAAACTGAACCTTATATTACCAGCTGTAGAAGCTCCTCCTAATACTACTCATATATTACCTAATCTTTTGTTAGAATACTATACTCCTAAACTCACAAACCAAGGGATTACAGTCTCCTGATAAATGTACCAAAGTTCTTCATCATCTCAAAAAAAATGAAAGTAGATGTGGCACTACTACAAAAGGCCTGCACCAAGGAGAAAACTCAAGTTTCTGATTCTAGTCAACCAACATCTGAACTGGCAGAACCTCTTGTGGGCCAGCGATCCCAAGGATGAAAAATGGGCATCAATTACCATACAGCTTCCCTATATTGCTGTAACCCTCTACAGCAGGGGTGCCAAACTCCATTACATTGCGGACTGCATCAGCAGTACGTTTGCCCTCAAAGGGCCAGTTGTATCTGGAGCAGGCTAGCCAGCCTTTGTTTACAGAACTTACAAATGGGTTCCTGAGGCAAAACAATTCTGCGGACATAATATTTTGGGTGACCTCAATGAAGTCGAACACCAAATGAAAGAATGAACAATCACAGTACACACTACCTCATATGCAGACCTGACCTTTTAGGGGTTTGTATCAGCTACCAACTTCACAGGCTCATGATCTCATATCATAAGGTGACCAGATTTTTTTAATGAAATCCAGGGACATATTTTTTATTTTATTTTTTACTAGTAATGGTGACAATCAGCGACTCTCTGCCCATCGTCGCCGCGGCCCGCCTCACAGCCTGTCAAGTCTTACTTTCCGGGCAACGGCTACTACTGGGTGGGGAGCGGAGGAATATCACTCTGCCAGGGAAGGCAAGGAGGTAGGTGGCTGCCCCGGACTTGAGCCAAGGCAGAAGAAAATGCGAGTGAAGCTGAATGCACCCGAAACTGCAGAAATATTCCCTCCGCTTCGACCAGCACATGATCATCAGAAAGGGGCACAGATAATGGAAAAAATACACCTCCCTAAAGCTAGTAGGAGCGGCAGAGGGGGGGGGGTGTAATTTTTTTGCACTGATTGTCTTTGAAATTGCCCCAGCCCCTGCTTAAATCCAATCCGGGGACAAAACTGGGGACAGACTTGGTCCGGGGACAGTGTTCTCAATCCGGGGACTGTCCCCGGAAACTGGGGATGTCTGGTCACCCTATCATATCATGCTCCGGTGATCGTCTATCACAAAAGAGAGATTTTATATTGAGATTGTCCTCTTATATTACTGGGGATGAGTTATTTCAGCAACATTTAATAATCTAGATGGACTATTACAACAATCAAGGCCTCTTGAGCCCCTTAGGAAAAGAGAGCCTTGACTGATGGGGGCATGGCCAGGTACTGGACAAGGTGGTGGTCACCAAAGGATTGGCTAATTTGGGGGATGGGATGGGCCTGAGCTCGGGTAAAAGGGATTGCCCCAGGGAATTCTGGGTCTTTTGGGAAACGTGTTTGGAAGAGCTGTGGTATGTCACAGCTTGCTGCGGTTTTCTAGACCTTGCCAGCATAAAATGGCTATAATGGGCCATGCCCTTGATGGAAACCAGAAGTAGGCAGCCTGTCCAGCAATTATGGTAAGGACAGGCCCCTCCCCCCTTTTGGAGTTGTGTGTTCACAGTACAACTGTGACTGGCACTGGTTGAAATGTTCAATGTTATAGATGTTTGCTTTTAATAAAGCTGTGGCCTTGCCCTTTCCAACTTAATGGTTGTAAGCATGTTTTTTTATTAGGGTGAAGGGGCAAAGGTTTTTTATATACAGGCATACCCCACTTTTAAGTACACAATGGGACCAGAGCATGTATGTAAAACGAAAATGTACTTAAAGTGAAACAATATATTTTTTCACTTCTAGGGTGTAGTAGGGTGTCAGGAGCTGTAGTTGAGGTCTCAGGGTCTGTATTGGGGGTGTCAGGGGCACACTGGAACAGGACAGGCTATGCTCTCTGAGCTTTAGCTCCTTCTACTGTGGCTGCAAAATGTCTGTACAGTACTTGTAGGGCACTTTACATACACTCGTGGGTATGTCCTTACTCGCGAGTGTATGTAAAGTGAGTGTACTTAAAGCGGGGTATGCCTGTATACATATATATATTGAAGTTAAGGGGTACCTGGGCTCATTGCGCCTCAGCAGTCAAGAACACTAATCCAATACAAAATAGTCTTGGGAAATGATAAAGGTGAAAGATTGGAGGGGAAAAAAGGGAAAAGATTTTGGCGTAAAAGAAAGCTTTGATAGAATATACACAAGCTTGTAAAACTGCAAGAAACTTACATAAATCTATTATATCAGACTATAACCGAGACAACTGGATACAAACAAAATGTGTGTGTGATAAATTTGGTTGATAAATCTTACAGTTTCATTTGATCATATAAAGAGGTTGAATACTTTAAATAAAAAAAAAAAATCTTGTTGATTAATGGCAAATCTGGTCAAGGGATACTTCCATATACTGTACATCATATTACTTTTATAAGAGACAAGCCTGGGACTAATAAACATAATCCCAAAGATGTGTCTGGCATTTTCTCCCAATACTATAAAAACATATGCCTCATGAATTCCTCAAACGCAAATACTGCTTCGCTTGGATGCGGAGAATCTTCAGATCCTGAACTCCAAAATTACTACTGAAGAAGTTACTAAAGTTGTCAAGCACTCTGTCAATGCAATGGTTCTAGGCCTTGGTGGCATGGGCAATAAAATGTACAAAATTCTCATAGACGATATCACTGTACTGCTCACTTCCTTACTGTATATAACCACATCTATCAAAGCAAAACTCTGGGATGCAGGCTTGAGGACCTGGAATGAAGGATTGCAATGAAGGCCCTTAAACCGGAGGTGGACCATCCCATTTCTTTAATTAGCCAGGATGTACTTTGCAGAGTAACAAATTATAACATCAATAAATTGTTTTGTTTTTGACACCACAGACTTTCAAAGTCTTCTTTGAAGTCTAATGGCACGTACACACGATCGGACATTCTGAAAACAAAACCGTGGATTTTTTTCTGATGGAATGTTGGCTCAAACTTGTCTTGCATACACACGGTCACACAAATGTTGTCGGAAATTCCGAACGTCAAGAACGCGGTCACATACAACACTACGACGAGCCGAGAAAAATTAAGTTCAATGATTCCGAGAATGCATAGGATTTTTGTAAGTCGAAATTGTATACAGACGCTCAGAATTTCCGCCAAGAACTTTTGTTGTCGGAAAAATTGAGAACCAGCTCTCAAACATTTGTTGTCGGAAATTTCAACAGCAAATGTCCGTTCGATGGAGCATACACACGGTCGGAATATCCGAAACCAAAAGCTTACATCGAACATTTGTTGTCGGAAATTCCGATCGTGTGTACATTTGCATAAGACAGGCATCCTCAAACTACGGCCCTCCAGCTGTTGCGGAACTACAAATCCCATGAGGCATTGTGAAACTCTGACATTCACAGACATGACTGAGCATGATGGGAAATGTAAATCCTGAACAACTGGAGGGCCATAGTTTGAGGACCCATGGCATAAGACAATGCCTTCAGCCAAAGCAGAGAAGGCCTTTGAAAGCATAGAGGGGCAATAGTTGGTTACATCTGCTTCTAGAGCGCATTATACTCCTTCCCTACTCCAAAATTACATATTGCAAGATTGTTACTGTTTGCGTCTACTCTACATGGGGGATCTGCCAAGGCTGCCTCCCCACTTTTTAATTTAGCCCTTAAGCTATTGGCCCACTCCTTTCTTTCTCCTGACCTTTAGAAGGGGATTCATCTATACCATAATGGAGCTCAAAGGGTAACTTCATCTTCATAGGAAAAAAAAATTAAAAAAAATAAATAAATAAATATTATGGCATATACAATTGCTACATATTGCCATATTGCAATTAAGCCCTGGTTCACACCAGGGTGGCTTTACCACTTCAGCCCTGGAAGGTTTTACCCCATAATGACCAAATTAAATTGATGTAATTTGTTATAGTGACGTTGTACGCGTTGTACGTCACTGCGCTTTGACAAGCATTTTTTTTTTCACGATCGTGTGTATGCAAGGCAGGCTTGACAAGGATCACGTAGAGAAAGACTTGATTTTTTCCATGACATTAAAAACGGTCGGGTGTACGCGGCTTTAGGGTTTTCTGTAAGCAGTGAAAGAACTTAATTGCAGCCTCTTTTTAGCGTTACAGAGTCTGGCATTCAGGAGCAGGGAAACGGGCACATGCACAGTTAATCTCAACAGGGTTCGGCCTATGAGATGTGAGAAAGCAGACCCAGCCGCTGTGATGCGGAGCAGGTGGTGAGAGACGATGATGTCATCTCTCTGGTCAGCCGCCGCAGCTCTTTCAGTGTAGCCTATGTGGTCTGGCTGTAAACAGGGCATGTCCCGGGGGTTTGGGACTCCTGTTATACTATATTTAGTGTGTATAATTTAAGAAAAGGGCAGTTAAAGACAAAACAAGGGGCCACATCCAATATGCAGGCCATAGTATGGAGATCACTGTCCTAAGCCAAGACTCTTTTGGCCATGCTCACTATTTATTATTATTTTGTTTATTATTATGATGGGATTTATATAGGTCCAACGGTTTTATTAGTCTTTCTCTTTTGGTTCCCAAGATGTTTTAATAAGCGAACAATGCCCCTTGCCACAGATGTACTAACAACTTCACTTTCACATTTGCACAAAAGGCGTTCACACAGAGCGCTTAGCTGGCAGAATATAGTTGTGCAATGTAGAGAGTTTATGTGAAGTGGTTATTTAATGATATGGGGAAGTTTGTCACAAAAAAAATGCTATATTTAGACACCACAAAATGCATAACAGTTTGTTTTTTGATCTCTGGATCCGAGTGTTTATACCATCCCCCCAATACATCCTACTTAAGAAAAGAGTACAGGTCTGGAGTAATGGCTAAAAACCAAAGACCAGGAGCTTCTGAAGGCCAAATATAGTACGTGGTTTTTGTCCATTACTATTGCTGCGTCAGGACTATTGGTTTTCATACTATTTCATTTTGACAGGAAAGGCCTAGTAAGGTTCACTGGAGAACATAATTAGAAAAGAAATCACAGTCTTTTTCAGGAATCACAGATATCAATATTTAAACAAGCCACAGTGTTGTGAAACTACAGATGAAGATCTGCATTAAAGCGGGTTTCGGGCATCATTTTATTTTTTGGCACAGTAATGCCCAGAGACTCCTGTGAAATGAGTGACATCATTTCCCAGGAGGCAATGGGGTCTTAGCACAGGAAGTTGAACCACCTAGGACCCGGAACTAGGCAGATTACGAAATTTGCCTAGTAACAGCCAGATAGAAGTGTGCATTTGTATTCAGCCCCCTTTACTCTAATATGAAAACAAAAAAGTGTAGCGCTAATTAAGTTGGGTTGGCATAAAACTTCAAATTACAAATCTGACTATAAAAGTGAAGTGAAAATGTCCACATAAATACATAAATATATAAATAAATGTCCATATCCAAAGCCTTGTGATAACTTCAAAGAGGTGCTAGAGTTGAAGGAGAGTTTAAATGAATTAACGTGAAGAGAAACCACCACCGATAGGTAAGGGGCTTACCAGAGAGTTTGAACCCAGGAGAACCTACGTTCAGATGGGTCAAACAGAGCTTTGTGTGGCAAATCCACGATGGAACCTCTGCAATCCTGTATGTGTCTCCAATGGCTGTAGCAAGAACACTTACATTTAGATGGATGTACAAGCACTGTGTGCAAAGTAGTAACAGTGAGGTCCTCCCAACGTGTTTCATCCCAAGGACCCCAGATAATGTCCTTGGGACGAAACGCATCGGGGGGACCCCACTGTTGCTACTACTGTGCACAAAGCGCTTGTACATCCATCTAAATGTAAGTGTTCTTGCTACATTACATTTTCAACATTCAACACAGAGTTATGCTATGTGGATGGTTTTTTTTTCTTCCTAATCTATGGTACACGCCCTTCCATCCACACACAGGATTTTTTTGGACCATCATGTCCTGTGAGACCATCGGGTAACCAGCTATCTTCGTCTGTGGTATACTCCATTCCTCTGCCGTTTGGTCACTTTTGCTACAGCCATTGGAGACACATACAGGATTTCCCAGGTTTCTTCGTGGTTTTACCACACAAAGCTCTGTTTGACCCATCTGAACGTAGGTTCTCCTGGGTTTAAACTCTCTGGTAAGCCCCTTACCTATCGGTGGTGGTTTCTCTTCACGTTAATTCATTTTAACGCTCCTTCAACTCTAGCACCTCTTTGAAGTTATCACCAGGCTTGGGAATTCACAAATATGATTGCTGGACTATTCTATAGTCAGATTTGAATTTTTACACTATTCGTGTTTTTCACATATGGACATTTATTTATATATTTATGTATTTTTATTTATTTTTTAACAGAAGGATATATTTATGTATTTATGTGGACATTTTAACTTCACTTTTATAGTCAGATTTGTAATTTGAAGTTTTATGCCAACCTAACTTAATTAGCATTACACTTTTTTGTGTACCTATAGGGCAGCGCGGTATTTTTCTGTATATTACCCTTTACTCTAACACCCCTAACTAAAATCCAGTGGAACCAATTGCCTTCAGAAGTCACCTAATTAGGAAATATAGTCCACCTGTGTATAATTTAATCACTGTATAAATACAGCTGTTCTGTGAAGCCCTCATAGATTATTTAGAGAACCTTAGTGAACAAATAGCATTGTGAAGGCCAAGGAACAAACCAGACAGGTCAGGGATAAAGTTGTGGAGAATTTTAAAGCAGGTTAGATTATAAAAAAAATATCCCAAGCTTTGAACATCTTATGTAGCGCAATTTAATCCATCATCCGAAAATAGAAAGAGTATGGCACAACTGCAAACCTACCAAGACATAGCTGTCCACCTAAACTGACACACCGGGCAAGCATTAATCAGAGAAGCAGCCAGGAGACCCATGGTAACTCTGGAGGAGCTGCAGAGATCCACAGCTCAGGTGGGAAAATCTATTATTTGTGCACTCAATATTGCCTTTATGGAAGAGTGGCAAGAAGAAAGCCATTGTTTAAAGAAATAAGAATTCCCTTTTGCAGTTTGCGAGAAGCCATGTAGGGGACGTCCCACAGCAAACATGTGGAAGACGGTTCTTTGGTCAGATGAGACCAAAACTTTTTGCCTAAAAGCAAAACATTTTGTGTGGCGAAAAAAAAACACTGCACATCACCCTGAACACACTTTCCCCCACCGTGAAACATGGTGGTGGCAGCATCATGTTATGGGGGTGTGTTTCTTCAGCAGGAACAGGGAAGCTGGTCAGAGTTGATGGGAAGATGGATGGAGCCAAAATATAAAAGATACAGTATTATCTAGGCTTAACATCTACTTCCTCGACTCAGAGATGGTCCTGTAGATACTGGTGATAGTGTAGTTGTCATTCACAGATGTCTGCCACAAATAAGACACCCGGTGAACTGCTATAGCGGGGGTGTCAAACTCAATTTAATAGCGTGCTGCATCAGCATTATGATTGCCCTAAAAGGGCTAGTTGTATCTGCAAGACTATTTAAAGCGGAAGTAAACCCATCCATTAAACAGTTTCATTTCTGGCACGTGCAGGAAATGTAACGCTCCCATTGGTTGTGCACTCAACCAAACTGTCAAACCATCCAATGGCTGGTGTCATACCTGATCACATGTGCAGAATCATGGCAGTTGTAGATTAAACAGAGGCAACAATGGCAGCTTCCTTTACTGACAATGATTGGGGGTTTTACTTACACATTAAATGTATCTACTCTTTATCATATTAAGTAATTGCCTCTGCATTTGATTATTACTGGTTTTAGCAAATTAATAACTAGTTAAGGAGGGTCGCACACTGCTGGTGACATCCACAAAAATCTTTATTGGAGATGCTCAGACTAAACATGCTTCTGCCATGATGTTCTGTTTAAGAAGTCTCCAAAAAAGGTTTTTGTGAATGATACCAGCAGTGTGCGACCCTCCTTTTTAACCGGCATAGAATTATATTATTCTCAATATACATACAACTTTTTGAGATGGGAGCGAGGGACACCTATTGGTGAAAGTATGCAGGCATAGGACACCCCCCCCCCCACACACACACACACATACCACACACCCTTAAAGGAGAATTATGAAAAAAAATATTAGTTAAACCAACAAGTTTTTTTTTTACCATTACTATTCCTTTATATTGGCGTTTGAAATGTACAAATATAACAATTTAGGATTTGGATGAAAGGTTTAGCACTGGGACACACTTTTTGATAGCAAAAAAGTGCATTTTTTTTTTATACAACTATATAGATCAGACCAAAATGAGGGACAAATGAGGAGACAAGAGGGACAGAAGGACATTGTTCCAAATCCGAGACACTCCCTCAAAATCAAGGGACAGTTGGAAGCTATGAATATAAGTCATTCTAAGCAGATGTACAGAGCACTCCCACCCCCCTTACATTAGATGTTAGGAGCCCCTCCACCATCAGAAGTTAAGAGTCTCGCACCCTCTCTTACATCATAGTGCACCCACCCCCCTTACCTTGTGCTGCTGCCAGGAAGAAGCTGAGGGTGGAGCTGGGAAGCAGAAAGTGCAGGGTCTGGAGGAGGACCAAAGGAGGACTGGAGTCTGCTAAATATTGAGATCAAGAAAGGTGGAGATGAGGGGCTGTTGTGGCTGCACAGAGAGGTGCAGGATTTGTAGGAGGAGTTCTGTCCGCCTCACTTTTGCCAACTTCTGTGATAGGGGGGGGGGGCAATGACAAGGGGGGTGCCCAGATGCAGGAAAGGTGTTAAGGCCATATGAAATGGATTCAACTGCAAGCGTAGAGTCAGGGAAAGTATAGCTTTAGGGCTGGTTTGCACCATAAACCATTCCTGTGTGATTCACATACGATCCAAGTGCAGAGTGATTTCAGCTTATTTATTTGAATGGGCTTAAATCGTGCCAAACTGCATCAAAAAGTAGTGCATGCATAAAATCCACAGGAACTATTGTACCATGTGATCTGGTGCAGGTAAACAGACTGCGTACGTGTAGCATCACCCCCCAAGGGGCCGCTGGATTAATTTGGGATCGGCAGATTAAGTTACCCTTGCTTGGTCTAGGGGTGCACCAGAAACCACTAAGTAATAATTCGATAGAGTCAATAAAGTTTTTCTCAATGCTTTAATTCCAGGCCAACAAAGCCAAACATCAACTCGGTGAAAGGAGAATAGGTTGATGAGGAGATAGAGATTCTCGATGTCAGGATATCTGGATATATGTACAGCTAAATCAGCCCCTTGAAAGATACAATTTTGCACGCATCGCCACTTTAAATGCTGACTGGGAGGAACAGGTCTCTCTCACTGACCTGGCTCTAGGCCTCTGCCACAGGCCAATGTAGTATAGATAATTTGTCAACGTCCGTCCGAACAGAGCAAATCCTCCCAGTAGTTATCTCAGCATAGATCACCGGGTGACAGCAGAGCGTACCTGTCTATGGCCCGGGCGCCGGATACTCTCTACGGCATCGGGAACCCAGTAAGTCACTGGGGTCCCTTTGGTTTCGTCCCAGACCGAGACTCAGCAAGGCCTGGAAGGCTGGAAGCCTGGTCAGGTGGGCCATGCCGGCAGGGTCCATGGATGCGCACACCCTGAAGGTGGGTGCTGTACCCCCACTCCGGGACCACGCGCAGGAGAAGGAAAAAAGAACCCCGAACACATGACCTCCATCACAGATATACCCCTCCCCAGCATGCCCAGCGGGGAAAAACCCCTCCAATTGGCTGCTGGGGAAGACTCCATCCTCCAGAAACCCCTCTGGCTCCCACTGCCGGCCAAAGATGATACTCACATCCCCAGAATGCAGTCCGAGCCAGTGGACCTCTCCAGAATGACACAGGTCATTAACCTAAACAAATCACGACCGGGAGCAAAGTAACTCTCCCAATCAACTAGTTTTTAGCGTAGTGCCCATTCTACGAGCAAGGGGGCGCTACATATGTAAAACAGAAACCACACCTCTCAGGCTACATATAAAGCAGGATGACAGCAGGATCATGCAACCTGATTTTTATAAGAAAATGTATATAAAATTCAGAATGAAACTTTATAATTGTACATAAATGTTGATTCATATAGTGGGAGTTTCTCTACTGAGCTATCTGGTGCTCCGATTTCTGCTTTCAAGTGTAACAGGTAGATAAACATGTTCGAATATGCTGCCATGTTGTCAGTGAGTGTGCCAGTGGATTACATGCCAAGAACAATGTCACATCAAGTGTTTTCACAAACCATCTTTCTCCGAGTCCTAAAAAAACTGTATGTATTTTAGTTATAATCACCAACCACAGAAGCAGGAAGAGTGGATTCATTCTATCATAAGACTTCACAAAGGGACAATGACTATGAAATCATGTCCTTGTCATCTCACATTTTACAGAGCTGAATGCACCTGTCTGACATCAGCCAAAAACGTACGCCCACCTGGCTGGCACACGAGCCAACATCCTCATTGTGCAGATGGTCATAAATTGTTTGTATGAATAATTGTAACTTCAACAGATGTGATCTTAGAAGGATAACAACAACCGTTTACACCTACGTTACTCTGATCAGTGCCAGGACCTCCCTACATGGAGCAATTATTAACAGCTACAGGCCTAACCTGGGCCAATCAGCCACAACAATACATTTTATGGCACCTTATGTTTCAGTGGCAACAAGAAGCAGTTGTGCAGAAATGATGTTTGGGACTTGTTCACACCATGTGCTTTGGACTGCACTGAACAGCCTTGCCCAGCGGAGTGCCAACACAAAGACTAGGGCATTTGTTATGTTTCTATAAAGTCAGATCTGCATGCAGTACAGTGGAACCTTGGATAACAAGCATAATCCGTTCCAGGAGAATGTTTGTAATCCAAAGGCTTGAATCCTGCTCGTTTTGCGAGACAACACTTGCAAACCAAGTCAGGATTTAAAAAAATAAAAGTTGATCGTCTTTCAAAACTCTCGGAAACCGTGTTACACGTAAACCAAAAATCCACTGTACTTTTTTCAACGCAGTGTGTTGCAACTTAAGCCACCACATCACAACACCACTTCAGGAAAATAAACTGAATTAAATGTTACTTGTGATATTTCAATAAAGTTCTAAGAAAAAAAAGTAATCAGTGTGATACACTGGGACTGGGGCTTCAGCACTGTTCCTACCAGCGCACACCAGAGACTCTGTGTTCAGCATACCTTGCCGGTGTGTACAAGCCCTTAAAGCAGTAGTTAATTGCCATAAAAATAAGTAGTAATGGGCCCCCTTGCAGGTTTAAAGTGGTTGTAAAGGTACAATTATTTTTAACATCATGCATTCTATGCATGAAGGTAAAAAAAAAAAAACTTCTGTGTGCAACAGCTCCTCCAGCCCCCTTTAATATTTACCTGAGCCCCCTCTCAATCCAGTGATGTCCACAAGAGCTTTGCTTCTCTGGGGAATAGCACTTCTGATTGGCAGCAGTGGGAGCCATTGGCTTTCTCTGCAGTCAATCACAGCTAGTGAGCCAATCAGGAGGAGGCCTGTGAATAGACACAAAGAGCTGCGTTTCGGGAACGCCCCTGCTTGGGTGCCCCCAAAGCAAGCTGCTTGTTGTGGAGGCACCTGGTAGAAGATAGGGGCCAGGAGCACCAGCGTAGGGCCTGAGAAGAAAAGGAGGATCCGGGCTGCTCTGTGCAAAAACACTACACAGAGCAGGTACTGTAAGTATAACATGTTTGTTATTAAAAAAAAAAAAGAAGAAAACCGAGGGTTTAATATCACTTTAAGTCATACTGTGTTAGTATACACAGCATACCAGCATACTATGACAGACTTACCTGTATACAGAGCCCTCCAGCACAAAGCTGTCATGGCTCCCCATCATTGTCTTCTCCCAGGAGGGCCACCAGTTTGAGACCCCTGGTTATTCTATACATGCCCTATAAGGAGACTTATGGGCCATCACTGGTTCCTGCTCTCTGCTGGGAACAGTGTTTCCCAGAAGACAGCGGGGGAGGGGGGTGACGTAGGGGGGCCGGACTCCCGCAGGAGTCAGAACCAGGAAGTGCTGCAAATACCCGTCTTCGACGGGTATCTGCACCATCCTCCCCCCTGAAAGGTGCCAAATGTGTCACCGAAGGGGGGGGGATTACAAATAGCGGAGGTTCACTTTTTGTGTGAACCTCTGCTTTAACCAAAAACTGCTCCTTTGTTTATCCCTCAATTAATTGCACATTAAGACCAGCCATACATGGTTCAAATCTCGGCCGGTTCAGCAGGAACCAGCTGAGATTCGAACCATTAGTGAGCATTGGAACCATTAGTGAGCAGGCTGAATGTCAATCAATCAACTAGGGTACAACCAGCCTGCCGGGTTTGCTTATGATTATCGCAAGCATCTGCTATAGCCGCTAGCAATAATCATTGTCTTCTGCCAGCAAGGATGGCTTCCCCGCCCCCCTCCACCACCGGGAGAAGATAATTGCTTGGCAGGAGGGATTCCCTTGTCGGTACTGTCAGTGTTGATGGGGAATTGTGCACATTTTATTCCTGCCACTCGTGGTTGCAGGAAAGAAATTTGCACTGTCTATGGCCTGTCTCAGTTTTCTAAACTACAATAGAATCTGCCTAGGGAGTCCTGTGTATAATCCTTCTCCAAATAAACAACTACAAAGGTAACAAATATGTGTTAATTGATTTCAGGTATATATGCAATTAATTTTAGGTATGTATGTTTAGATTTAGATAACATGCAGTAGACATTGGTCAGAATTTGACTGCAAAAGTGCTAATACTCTTTAAATAGGAACTGCAGTCTGCTTACATAATTTGTAATAAAAACATTTTTGCCGTTCCGAAGCTTCCCTCCAACGACTTTTTTTCGTATTATTTTATATGTACTGGGATTCTATACTTGCCAAATACGCTGCAGAAATATCCCTCTACTGAGTCTGGCTGCAACCATTTTAACTGTGGGCAGCTGAAGATGCTGCCTGTTTACTTCCTGGATTTACACAGACACACAAAGGCAAAACTCCAGCCTTGCAGCTCTCATTTGTCCATTTATGACTCATCCCCCTCCCTTCCTGGCATAGTGATAGAGAGAGAGCTGTGCATGATGTCATAAGTCTAGGGTTTTTACCCGGACAAGAAACAGGAAGTTGGCTGTATAAGGTATTTACTGGCAGAAAAAAAAAATGTTTTACTATCCAAAGTTAAAACAACAAGGGCAGGAGATATAATAGATGGAAAGATGAAAAAATTACCAAAGCTCCGCTTTAAATACACTTTTTTAGGTCCTAGTGGTAAACAGTATTCCGCACTGAAAATAGATGTGCATGTTGTGAGAGGGCTGATCTTCCAATGGTCACTGCGCCATATTCTCACCCCAGGAATCACATGCTGAGGGACCTTCAGGATGCAGACCCATCCCCCCATTCAAAATGACCCGATTGATACATTTTGTTTTGAGTCCAATGGCCATAGCAGCCTTTTATTATAAATCATCAAATACAACATTCACAAGAATACAAGTTTAATGCATATATTACATAACAACGAAACCAACCTCAGCTTATGACCGGTCTAAGGGCCCTTTCACACGTGCGGACGAACGGTCCGCTTTTTCTAAGTCCGTAAACGGACTTAGAATGGGGCATCCGCTAACGTCCGCCTACGATCCGCGTCTGTCTGGATCCGTTTTGCGGACGGAAGAAAACCCTATTTTTCTTCCGTCCGGTGGATCGGATCGGATGCAAACGGACAGACGTCCGTTTCCATCCGATTCCCCATAGGGCATGGGTCTTCAAACTACGGCCCTCCAGTTGTTCAGGAACTACAATTCCCATCATGCCTAGTCATGTCTGTGAATGTCAGTGTGTTACAATGCCTCATGGGATGTGTAGTTCTACAACATCTGGAGGGCCGTAGTTTGAGGATCCCTGCCATAGGGGATAGCGGAGGAGAGACAGGGCGGTCCCTGCATGGTGTGCGGGGACCGCCCTGTCCGCCGACAGCTGAGCGGGACCCCCCGCAATGATACAAATATTAATATAATATTATGATAATATTAAAAATAATAATAATGTATTAATATAATATTCAATAATACAGCTATTGTGCATAACAACCAACCAAAACTCAGTTCTCACTTTTCTAGTATACAGTAGTTTAAATCAAAGCGAAACTCTGATTTGCTGTATTCCTTTTTTTTTGTCTATATCTCTCACAATGCATTTGCTAAAGCATGAAATTATAGAAATGCCAAGCGATGAGATCCCACGTTTCGTTGGGAAACTATGAGAATGGATGCAGAAATACACAAAATAGTTGTAAATGTGTAAAAAAAAAAAAAAAAAACAGAAACAATAAACAGAATGAATCCATCATTGTATGACACTAAAAAACCAAATGACAACCAAATCAAATCTCCTCTGAATATTTTGCCCAATATAGTTCTTGAATTGGATCCCTAAACCAAAGCGAAATCTGTCATCTGTCCTACCAGGAAGACAAATCTGACGCGACACATGGACTGGTAGATGACTTATTAATTACCATTTAAATATGAGGTTATTTTTAGGCACTCGGGGCATGAAGGAAGAGTTTGTCCTCCGCCACATCTGCCGAATAAAAACCTTGCATCCATCTACTTCCAAAAGATGTCGATTTAGCAATCCCTGGCCAGAGAACATAGCTATAGGAAGGGTTCAGCATAGGGGAAAAGACGTTTAAATACTTACAGATCCGACTTGAGGGATATTCGCTTTTCTCATAATGGAAGCGCTCTTTTCTTTTTGGTGTCAGCATGTGTGTATAGCAGACTGAGTAATTCAGTGTTTTCTGTTCTTCCTTCAGAGGAAAACCACAGTTCACGAAGAAGCAGGCTGCTTGAGCAATGATTCACATACGGAAGCAAGCTGGCTTCTCTAGTTCTGGCACCGAAAGGCGTACACAGGCTATACAGGAAAAATAGATGTATTTTCTCTACTCTGGGTTTACTCAGTTTGAGACCTTGTATGCTACTTTACTGTATCTGCCTGCCTATGTGATATGATTGTGAAAGGCGACACACGTGGATAAGGCTGTCACATGATACAAATGTTTTTGATGCAATGGTTGCACAATCTTGCTGTGTATGGGGCACACAAATGAGCACTCCAACGAAGTAACCTCTGCTAGGGACGTTAATCAGGTATTTAAAAAATCAGCTCTTTGATTCAATCTATATAATGAAAATGCAATATATAACAGAGAACTAAGTAGACCTTGCATTTAGTCATCAATCTTTTGCATGGGGGCATTCAGTGGGATTGGTGAACAGGGCTGGATTTGCTCTCCCTGCCGCCCCAAGGCCAGGTTCCACAATGCACCCCCTCCCCGCCAACCAAACCCCCCCCCCCCAAATCAACGGAGAATGTGCGGCACGGTTAGTTCAAATATGTTTTTTTTTTTACTTTTTTATCACTTTTTTTTTGTAGCTTGTCGTTTACTTTTTTAAATTTTTGTATCATTTTCTTTTTTTTTTTTCTTATCCTTTACTTTTTTATTTTATTAATTTAATTATTATGTCTTATTATTTATTTATTTTTTATCTATTTTTTTTTCACTTAACTTTTTTGCTATCACACTGGAGAAAACAATTTCCTGTGTGATAGCAATTGGAGGTGACATGTTCTCTTTATTGATCCTGTCACCTCCAAAACAGGAGTCCTAGCACTGTGCTAGAACTGTCACAGCTGTCACAGCTAAGATGTGAAGAGCACAGCTCTCCCCTCACACTGTGTACATCGGCAGCAGGGACAGGAGACAGACTCGGTGGCTGGGGGGAGGACGGAGTCTCGAAAAAAGAGCCAGCAGAGAGAGGTATGTGGGGTGGGGGAGAGAGGGAAGAACGGACGGGAGCACATATTTTACAAGTGACTTCAGCGACATCACTGCAATCACTTGTTAACGAGCGAGCGGATTGCCCCATAACTTACCGCCCTTAACTGTATGTTCCGGGCGTCGGGGGACTCCATGCCACTGCCGCCCCTTGGAGCCCTGCCGCCCCAAGGCCTTGCCTCAGTGGCCTTGTGGGAAATCCGGGCCTGACTTTGTTCTCATTTGGGGCACACATCCGGGGACCTCACAGGAGGCCAGCATCAGCTCCACACAATAACAGGAGGGTTAGCAAGATTTGTACTATTTCTGATATAGTACAGATTAACCAAGATAAGCAAGTATTGTAAACTTTCGGCTTATAGGCAGTAATGGGGAAGTCACCTAAACCGCACTGAAAAAAGATGTGCATGTTGTGAGAGGGCTGATCTTCCAATGATCACTGCGCCATATTCTCACCCCAGGAATCACATGCTGAGGGACCTTCAGAATGCAGACCCATCCCCCCATTCAAAATGACCCGATTGATACATTTTGTTTTGAGTCGAATGGCCATTGCAGCCTTTTATTATAAATCATCAAATACAACATTCACAAGAATACAAGTTTAATGCATATAATACATAACAACTAAACCAACCTCAGCTTATGACCGGTCTAAGGTCTTTGAAGGCCTATATACTCACGAATAACCGGTTGTATCTGCCACCCAATCAAAGGCCCCCAGCCACAACTACACCGGCTCCGGGACAATTAACCACTTATGTACTATCAAATACAACCTAATTACTACCCCGATATTACCATTGTATTGTTAGGAAGAGACACCCATACCTCAGATGGGCTCAACCCACAATTTTCCACAATTATTTAATTCCCCCAATGTTACCACCGTATTGTTAGGAAGGGATGCCCATACCTCAGATGGGCCCAACCCCCAAAGAGATGACTGTAAGTTTTCTGCCATAGAAGGAACAAACAGCAACTGGCAGGATATCAGAAAAACCCTACAAGAAACCCTGCTGCAACACACGCTGCTTCCCTGTTAGGTTAACGCTTAAGGAAAGCGCTACCTTTTCTAACTTCACCACCACCTTCCTCCTTTCCAGCGTCGCCTGCTTTTCCTTTTGCTTGCTTGAAGCATCTGGACAGCACGTGAGACCCTCCACACCCTGAACAGTCATGACGAAAACAGCATGTGATGCTAAACTTGCAAGATGGCCGCACTCTGAATGGGAGGAACTGAACTCCGTGGAGACGACAGTTTCATACAGAGACTGATGGTTTTGTGGTCCCTTCTGCTGACGAAATTGCTTGTCATGGCGAAACCAAGCGACCCCACCATAAACTCACTGGGCTTGGCCGATAGAGTCCAGATAATGAAAATAAGGGGGAGCAATTACAGTATAACTAAAGGCATTCCACTTTCTTTGAAAATAAAAAAAATTGAAAATAAAAATGTATATATATATACATTATACAATTGTGACACAAGTCATTGTTGTAAGTAAATGTTATTATAAAAGACCTTTCCTTTTTAATCTGCAGCACTGTAATATTCTGTAAAAATGCAATATGGCTACCTGGAGGTGTTGTGTACACAGAATGTATACAGAATGCCCCCCAGAAACATAATTTCCTGCTTGTGTGATTGGCTCACAGATTTTCCCAGAAGTCTATACTAAGATACAAGTTAGAATTCAGGCATCCCCTGCAACAAAAATGTCATTTTTGGTGTAATACTCCCAATAGGAAATCACATCTAAAGGGATGCAGACCTTGCAATTTTCCTCGTTGGAGGCCCACAGGTGCAGCAGCTGGTTGATAATTATAAAACCACTCCCATTAGACTCACCTATCACAGGGGCACAAAGAAACACATAAGGATTTCTTCATAATAACAAAAGGACGCCTCTTCTGGATGAGGGTTCACTCATTTATTCTTTCAGTTACAATGGTTAACATCACTAAGGATGTGAGTATTGCCCTACTAAATAAACCTGTTAATAATGTTCCACGACATACACAGACTTTAATTTATTTTATATTTTTAGCTGCCAAGATTGCTATAGCAACAGCGTGAAAAAGCTGTCATAGATATTGCAATTGTTAAAGCGGAGGTCCTCACAAAAATGGAACCTCCGCTGTCCGGATTCCTCCCCCCCTCCGGTGTCACATTTGGCACATTTCAGGGGGGAGCAGATACCTGTCTAATACACATGATCGGAAATTCCGACAAGAAAACTGTGGATTTTTTTCCGAATTTTGGCTGAAACTTGTATTGTATACACACAGTCACACAAATGTTGTCTGAAATTCTGATTGTCAAGAACGCGGTGACGTACAACACTACAACAAGCCTAGAAAAATTGAGTTGATTCCAAGCATGCGTCTAATAGATTCCGAGCATTCGTGTTTTTTGTGCGTCGGAATTGCATACAGACGATCGGAACTTTTCCTGTTGGAAAAATTGAGAACAAGCTCTCAAATTTTTGCTGACGAAATTTCCGACAGAAAATGTCCGATGGAGCCTACACACGGTCGGAATTTCCGACCAAAAGTTCACATTGAACTTTTCTTGTCGGAATTTCCAATCGTGTGTACGTGGCATAAGACGGGTATTTGCACCCTCTTCTGGACATAGACCCCCGCATTATCTGCCACAGTCTACACAACATCCGACGCCCCCTCCCCCGCTGTCTTCGGCGAGAGACACGTGTCCCAGAAGACAGCAGGGACCAGTGGCATTAAGCAGCGCGAGTCACACATGCGTAGTAGGGAACCAGGAAGTGAAGCCGCAAGGTTTCACTTTCTGATTCCCTTACCAAAGATGGCGGCGGCAGCATCCGAGGACTGAAGGATGGCTCAGCCTCAGGTGCCGACATCATGGGCGTGCTGGACAGGTAAGTGTCCTTATTTTAAAAGTTAGCAGGTACAGTATTTGTAGCTGCTGACTTTTAAAAAAAATTGGCGGACCTCTGATTGAAACGAAAACTCACATGGATCATGTTAAATGAAAAAATCGTGACCTATGTGATAAACAATCCATCTTTGATAAAATATGGTCCCCTTGGCTAGCTTATCTGCATGTCCCGGATGCATGAATCTGGTTGTTAGAAAAGGCTTATGTAGGATCCTCGGGCGGACCCCCTTTCCTTTTCTTCTTCTTATTTCTCTTTCTTATTTCTCCCATAGATTTCTTGATTGCTGTCGGCCTTGGCTTCATGCTCTCTTAACCCAAACCCCCCCCCTTTTATTTGTATGTATATTTCTTTCTAATTCAAGATAGTGATCTCTACATTTCTGGACTCGATGCCCCACTTGTGGGATTGTAATAATGCTTGGTGACGAGTGATCCTTAGTGGACCGTGGTCTCTGGGGTTGGGCTACTCTACATGGGGGGCCAACTCCTAGAGATTAAGCTTTACAGCAGTCTTGACCTTGACATATATTATTGACATACATTATGGCCTCGTACACACGATCGGACATATCCGATGAAAACGGTCCGCGGACCATTTCCATCGGATATGTCCGATCTGGAGTTTGATCCGATGGCGTGTACACACCATCGGATCAAATTCCCCGCCGGCGGACGGCGCGGTGACGTGTCGGTGACGCTGCCACGTCACCATCGGACCGTTTTTAGCGGACATATCCCCTCGTGTGTACGAGGCCTAAGACTTAGGGGGTGATAGTGTGGAGACCCCCCAACAGTGTCTGTAAGGTTCTGGTCGTTTCGACATCCATGTTATAACAGAAAACATATTATTCCTGCTTTTATTAGTTGGTGACAAGGTGCTCATCTTTGAGTTTAAAGAAGACATCACTCAATTGCCGAGAGATTCTGTAACCTTGTTTTTCCCCTACCTATGTACCATCTCTCCCTGTTTATACAGAGCATGCAAGCATTGTTTGCTGCTCTGCACAATGTTCATGTTACTTTTATTCTTTAATTTAAAAAAAAAATGTACACAGATCCACCCAGAGGGGGATGTTTTTTTTTTCAACAAAAGTGGAGTTACTCTTTAACCGTTCTCTACCCCATTTGAAAAAAACATTTTGGATTCATATACAGTTTAAAATGGGACTAAAGGCTGATTTAAAAAGAAATGCTGGCAGGTAGGCTTGTATTATAGATGAGACTCTTCTGCAATAAAAGCTCCTGCCTGCCAGCAATGTCTTGTAATTGTAGACTGAGCCACTCATGTACAGATTAGTGTATATGCTCAGTATGCCTTAGGTGCTGGAAAAAATAAAATAACATTAAAGTTTTATGTTTTTTCTTTAACTGCTTGCCAGTTATACTGCGGCAGGTTGGCTTGGCTGCGCGAATCGCCATACCGGTACGGCAGACCCGTTCCCTGCCAGTGTAATTTATACAGTAATTAATGCATTTTTATAGCACTGATTTGCTGTATAATTGTCACTGGTTTTCCAAAAAAGTGTCAAAAGAGTCCAATCTGTCCACCGCAATGTCGCAGTCCTGCTAAAAGTTGCTGATCACCGCCATTACTAGTAAAAAAATAATAATAAAAATGCCATAAATATATCCCCTATTTTGTAGACACTATGGCCCAGATTCACAGAGCGATTACGCCTGCACAACAGGAGATGCGCGTGCGTAAGTCTAAATGTGCGCGTGCGTTTCGTCACGCGGCATCCCCAGAACGAGATACGCAAAAAATCGTCCCGCGTAATTTCGTTAGACTGGCGCATCCTTCCGCGCAAAAGTGCGATAGACACACCATTGATTTGCTAGTCAAATATGCTAATGAAGGACTTACGGGGATCCACAAAACAACGTTGGGGCAGCGCAGGCGACGCAGTGTGCGCAACAGCAAAATGTCCTGTCTAAAATTAGAGCTGATAAAAGCTGGTCTAAAAAAAGAAAAAAAGTCTACTTGTCAGATAAAGCAACACTGTTAGTGAGGAGTTCAGCAGTCACACGTGTTGCACAACAATCTGTATGCCAACATGCCAGGGGCATCGTCGCGCATAGCTATACTACTGACTTTAGATGAACAAAGAAGGAGGAGGGCACGGAGGATGGCACTAAGGAGGGCACGGGAGATGTTTTTTTTATTTTTTTTATTTGCTTATATAAAATTTACAATTTAATCTAATCTAATACAATATTCTTATCTGATACAAGCCCCTCACTCTTCACTTGATATATCACACACGCATAGACATCTTTGGCATGAGTGATTCTGAGGTGTCTCACATCTTCAGATTCACCCCTCATGCCATCATGGAATTACCACAACCTTGCAGGAGGACATCAGCAGCCCAACACATGGCACCACCCATGACACCCATGACAGCTACATATACAATCAGAGCCCCATCCCCACAGATTTCGAACAGAACATGTATGGGGACAGCTGGTTGGTTGGTGAGTGACATGGGAGTCAGGCATGACTATCCCCTCCCGTGATGCACACCTCACAAGTGGCACATGCATGACTAACATCCTCCTGTCTTTTCCCTTCAAGGTGACTCTGCATTTGCACTGGTACCCCATCTCATGTCCCCATCTCATGCCAGCTCACATTATGCATCTTTGCACGTTAAACACACACATTAATCATGGCACAATGAGAATGCATGCATGCACACCACTGTGGTCCCTAGCACACACACACCACATCGTCATCACATTGGATTGGCACCAGTCCACCATGCAGGACTTGTGAGCTGCAACGCCATGCCACGGCTCCAATTATGTCACTGTACATTCATACACCATTCACACGGACCTGGGGATCACTTCTCCACCACAAATGAGGGTGACACCCCTTTTCCCGCAGGAATATCACCCCCACATTCCAAAATCATACACAAACAGAACCAAAAAAATTAAATAAATGACGAGCAAAAATAAAAAATGCCCAGCAAAAATATAATTTAAACAAAATAACAACAAAGAAAACACATAAAAGACAAAAATCACTCTGCAAAACAGTCCCCAAATATCTCAAAGACACGTCACAAACAAACAAAAGCACCTTGCTGTATAGGGAGGGATACAAAGGGATGTACTTTTGCAAAGGAAGTGCATTTGTGTCTGTCTATTTATGCTGTCTGCGTAGTTCACAAAGTTGCCCTAGTCCATTTCCAATTTCACTGATTGCGCCGCTCCCGAGTTGTGAGCATGCGCACAGCGGAGCTGACCATGGTCTCCTTCAAGCGCGCATGCGCGAGCCGGCCGGCCCTTCATTTGCATGGGGTCACGGCTCATTTCAATGTAACACGCCCACGTCCTTCCCAATTTGTATTACTCCTCCTTACACCTCTGAAAAAACGTTACGCATGCGCAATTTCCTGCGCAAAAGCTACGAGAATAGGGTGATTACGCGGCAAAATTGCGCAAGTCTAACGTAAAGGCGGTGCGCTACGCCGGTCCAATAATGCGCAGATGTACGTGAATCTGGGCCTATAACTTTTGCGCAAACCAATCAATATTTGCATTTTATTTTTACCAAAAATATGTAGAAGGATGCATATTGGCCTAAACTGACAAAGAAATATTTTTTTAGTTTTTTTTGGGGGGATATTTATTATAGCAAAAAGTAAAAATTTATAAAAATATTTATATATTTTTTCAAATTTTCGTTCTTTTTTTGTTTATTCACAAAAAATTTAAATGGCAGCGGTGATCAAATACCACCAAAAGAAAGCTTTATTTTTGGGAAAAAAGGACCTAAATTTTGTTTGGGTACAGCGTCGCACAACCTCCAATTGTCAGTTAAGCTATGACTAAGCACTGAACCCTAGTGTGAAACGTGTCAGCTTTTTTCCTTTTACCATTAAAGGCTACCTTTTCAAGGTTTTTTTGGTGTGCGGCTGTCCATATCTCCCCTTCAAAGTTTCAATTGTCAGTTAAAGTGACACAGTGCCGAAACACAAACAATGGTCTGGTTATTAAGGGGGTAAATCCTTCTGAAGCTGAAGTGGTTAAAATAAAAAACATGTTTTTGCACAGAGCAGCCCCGATCCTCATCTTCTGGAGTCCGCCACCAGCGCTCCTGGCTCGCCCTGTTTGGCGAGTGCACCCGTAGGTAGCTACTTCCTATGAGGGCACTTGTGTGGGCTCGGTCCTGAGCTGCCTTGTCTGCGTCCATTGACATAAACATGTTGGCTCAACTCCACCCCCCGCACCCCGTCACATAATTTAAATAACAGCAATGGGAGCCAATGGCTCCTGCTGCTATTAATCTGTGCAGTAATGAGGGACAGAGCCGGGAGAGCTGCTGCTCTCAGACACATCACTAAATTGAGATTAGGCTCAGGTAGATAAAGGGGGGGCTGGGGGGACACCTGTTTTTCACTCCTATGCATATAATGCATTAAGGTAAAAAAAAACAAGGCTTTATAACCACTTTAACTCCTGTGCACATGCATGAATGAATGAATGAATGAAAAACGTATATAGCGCGGCACATGCGAACTAAATCGCCTCTGGGCGCTCGTTGTTTCTGTCTCTCTTGACATCAGAAGAGCAGAGTTTTGATCCGTCTTCTGAAGGTTAGGTGGACTTGTATCTGGCTTTGGGTACCCTGACAAGGTTTTGATTGGTGAATCGCAGAAGGCGATTGGGATTGCATGGAAGTTACATCATCCTTGACCAGTCTGTCCAGATGGTTGAAGACATCAAACCCAAGCGGGCATATCAGCGATGGAGGAACATTGGAGAATGCAGGCATCTTAGCTCTGTAGGGGTCCCTTTGACACAATAAAAGGCTCTGCATATTGCAACATATCAGGAACTCATGCAAATGTAAGGTTACTATGAAAATGTAAGGGTCATGAAACATAAGACCACAAATAAAAAAAGAGATAGTAAGAAGGCATACTAAGTCCCAGCAAGACTATTCTATAATACAAGTAGATATATAATACTATATTTAGCGTTATATTTTATTTTCACATTTCAGTTTTCTAGGTGAGTAATGCCAAGGAGATAAAATGGAAAATTGTATCAAATACTTACCGTAATTTTCCTTTCCTGACGCCAAACCATGGCAGCATACTAGTGATAGAGCTCCGCCTCTTGACCACTCCCTCAGGACCAGTGAATAGCATAAATTAAGGCATGGTTAGCCGCCACCCCATTCTTTGTAACAAGCCACATACCGAAACGCACATGGGTGGGCTCATATGCTGCCATGGTTTGGCGTCAGGAAAGGAAAATTACGGTAAGTATTTGATACAATTTTCCATTTTCCTGACGCCAACATGGCAGCATACTAGTGATAAATAACTAGCTGACAGGATGGGATCTACTTGTCCAACCAATCCTCTAATTAGGATGAGACAGAGGACTGAATAGTTCTTCCTACAAAGTTCCCTGATGACAGGACCCCCGGGTCTATTCTGTCAAGTTTGAGTAGGAATGTTGGGAAGACCACGATACCCCTCTACAGATGGGCACCATAGATTCTTTTGAATGTGTTGCCTATGAGGCTTCAACTGCTCTGGTAGAGTGCTCCGCCACCGCTGACGGAGGCTTGCAACCCCTAGTCCTATATGTACAACCGAGCCTGCTAGGGTCCAGGCAGTAACTTCTTTCCCTTGATTCCCAGCTGGAATGACAAAAGGTTTAGATGACCTGGAAGGGACAATTGTGGTCCGATACTACTTTAAAGTTATGAAAATGATCAGTTTGTGAGACTTTCCTGTGTGATGTTCTGGAAAGTTAGGCAATGTCCAGCTGTCTGTTAAATAGCAGTCTGTTGCCATGTTTGTGGCAAGATGATCTACAAGGCCAACTCTACTCCTTTTGGAAAGAAAAGAATATACATATATATTTTTTTTACTTTGAAGCTCCAAGAGCTTGAATATCCGATAACCTCCTGCCTAAACTTCTTGCAATTGATACTGCCTTATAAGTGATGGCCTGAACCGGACACTGCTCTGTTAGAATGAACGGTTGAACGGATATGAGAACCAGCAGCTCCAATATATCTTTTCCGTGGAGACCTACTCTCCAAAAACTCAAAAGTTTTACAAACTGAAGGATTCATGGCCCATTTAAATGTGTTTTTGCCGATAAAGCGACGCTCGTGAGCTATGTGAGGATATGTTAAGGCGTGGAGGAAGTATAGAACAGCTGGCACTGAAAGGGCAGTAGGATGAATGTCTCGCTCTACCAAGAAAAAGCAAACTTGTTCCAGAATTAGGCCTAGATGTTGTAAGTAGAATGTCTTCTCGCACACAACAAAGTAGAAATCACTCTGTAGTGAAACCAGAGCAACAGAGTTGCCCACCTTCCCCCTTTAGTACCCCTGCTTGCAGCCCCAGTCTGCATAGGTTATGGAGGAGCAATGTCTTCTGTATTCTGAAATGAATGGCCAGGGAAAACCGAGGGCCTCCTGGTCAATATGGAGGACTGGCTATGACAACTATGTCCAAGGACCATGGCTCTGCTAACGGACATCCGCATGGGAGAAAACCATCAGGCCTTCAGGAAGAAACTTAAGACCCACCTCTTCTGAGGGATAAGGAAGACAATGGATAGAAGAAGCGCCCTGAGGTGATTTAGTTCGCAGGTGTAGCGCTATACAGGTTTTTCACTCACTCCTTCACTCATTGCAGTCCCATGGAGAGATCAGAGCATCTGCCCCCTGCGCCTTGTGGTGCGGAAAACAAAGTCAGACATACCCAAAGTTTGCGATTACTCTGGGAAACGAGGAGGTCTGTCTGTGGTAGGCCCCACTTGTGGACCAGGTCAGAGAAGACCTGGGACATAGACCCTCGTTGTGCTCTGGGAAGCTTGTACTTGTTCAAAAAATCTGCTGGGAGGTAAACTGCATCTGGAATTTTGCTGGGGATCTTCCATCCCAGGCGTTATGGGTTTTACCTCTCTCACTAGCATATTGCCGTGAGTTTCACACAGGAGCTGAATATAGGCAACTACTGCCCTGTTGCTCAACTGCAAGGAGACTGGTCTTCCTTGACTCTGTAGTAAGGCTGAAGTGATAAAAGGGGCTGCTTGAACCCCAGCGCGTTCAAGATTACCCTCCTTGGCTGGGAATCTCCGCCTGCCTTGACCTAAAGTCCCTCACAGTGCATCTTCCCGAGTGTCTTGTAGACATGATTCATAGCAATTCTCCATTGTAAAGGTCCTAACGGACCGAGACTTGCTCTAGGACTTCCATCATGATGGACCGCTACTTATACCGAGTAACACTGTTATTAACGGTGTTCGATCCTGTTTCCTCCCTTGTAGAATTCTTGAAATGTAAATTTGCGCAGGTGCCCATGCACCCCAGGAATCATCTGTATGCATGATGACGTTGTGCCCAGGTGAGCACTGAGAAACCATCAAATAAGCGGAAGTATACTTTCTCAGAATCCTGTTCCTGACTGTCACCATTTCCTCTGATAGAAATAAGAGGAACTAGAGCACCCCCAGTGTACACTAACCAGTTGGTTTTGCTTTCCCTCTAAGGTGTGAGGATAGGATAGGCATCCTGACAATCCAGCAACAGCATCCAGCTATGTGGTTGTACTGTTTAATGGACTTCAGCTTAAAGATCTCAAAGAGGACCCAGAAGGGTTTGACCTTTTCCGATCTGCTACTGGACACCAGCCAACATCCCCTGCAAACTCCAAACAGGATTGTATAGAAAACCTGCAATCCCTTCCTGAAGTGTCTGAAGTGTATTGTAAGCATTGTAGCAGCACACCTGTTGTGGTAGACTTGGCATATGCGTGGGAGAGAAATGGTCTGGAGGAGCAGTGGGGAATTTCCCGAAGTGACCATGAGTGCCTGATACCTTCATCCAAGGACCTGTACCACATGCTGTCCAGAAACACGTAAAGTGTGCCCTCTAGGTCTTACCTCAAGGCTTCACTATTGCAACCCCAAAGTCGCGTGATTTTGCTGCGATTTTTGCATTTTTTTTTTTTGCTGCAATTTTGATGCGACTGGAAACAATGCCTGTATAAGTTGCATCAAAGTGGAACCAAAGTAGTGCAGGGACTATTTTGAAGTCGATGCCACTTGAAGTCGCACAGATATAAACAATACTCATTGGAAATTATGGGGAATGGCCTGTCATGCGACTTTCCAGTCTCAAGTCGCACTAAAGGAAACTGAGCCCTAGAGTCTGGGCATGTACGTGTGATTGATTTTTTCCCCAGAGGTCTGTCATGTGACCTTCCAGTCTCATGTCGCACTAAAGGAAACTGAGCCCTAGAGTTTGGGCATGCACTTGTGTGACAGATTTTTCCCCAGAAGTCTGCACTAAGGTACAAGTCAGACTTTTATTTTATTTATTTTTTTATTTTATTTTATTTATTTTTTTATTTTTATTTATTTTTTTGTTGCACCCACTGCTACAAAAAAGTACCAGTTACTTACCGGTAGCTGGATTTCTACGATGTCTTACAGGACGGCACTGTGAGAGTAGACTGGCTCACCTGACAGGAAACACAATCAAAAATGAAGTTTAAAAGGCCCCACCCCTCCCGTGTGCCTCAGTTTAAGATAAGTAACCGCTCTTTAGAACACGGTATAAACAGAGACTAAGAAAAAAGGAGGAATATAGATAGAAGTAAAAGGGGAGGGAAGTAGGCCTGCCGTCCTGTAAGACATCGTAGAAATCCAGCTACCGGTAAGTAACTGGTACTTTCTCCCTCGTCTTCCAGGACGGCACTGTGAGAGAGAAGCAAGTAATCTTCAGGCCTACCTTAGGGTGGGACCACCGTCTGTAAGACCTTCCTACCAAAACTCAGGTCTTGAGGAGACAGTAGTTCGACTCTATAATGTCTGATGAACGTATTCCGGCTGGACCAGGTTGCCGCTCTACAGATCTGTTCTATGGAAGCTCCTGCCCTTTCTGCCCAGGAGGTTGCCAGAGAACGCGTGGAATGAGCCTTAATAACAGGAAGTGGTTTACCTGCCTGTGTGTATGACAAAGAGATAGCCTGCCTAATCCATCTGGAGATGGAAGCCTTAGTTGCCTGTTGGCCCTTTTTCTGGCCTGAAAAATTAACTAAAAGGTGAGGGGAAGATCTGAACTCGCTAACCCTCTCTAGGTAAACTAAAAGGCAGCGTCTTACGTCCAGACAATGGAAAGTGGTTTCCTTTTCATTGCTGGGATTTGCGCAAAAAGAAGGAAGTATAACTTCCTGAGACCTATGGAACCTGGTTGCCACCTTGGGAAGGTACAGAGGATCCTGAGTCAAAATAACCCTATCTTCAAAAACCCGCAGAAAGGGTTCTTTGATAGAAAAAGCATGCAAGTCTCCAACTCTCTTGGCAGACGTGATGGCTAACAAAAAAGTAAATTTAATCGTAAGAAATTTTATAGAAATGCTGTCTATAGGCTCAAATGGTGCCTTAGTCAGCTGTTCCAGGACCAGGGGAAGATCCCATGAGGGGACCCTGGAAATCTGTATAGGAGAGAGTCTGTCCCTGGCTGTCAGGAACCTCTTGATGAGGGGTTCCGCTGAGAGGCTCTTCTCCAAAAAATATGATAAAGCTGCCACCTGGACTCTTAGAGTTCTAGTAGCTAAGCCTAATTCCACGCCATCCTGAAGAAACTCCAGGATGTCGGGAGTCTTGGGAGAAGAGATCCGCTCAGCGGTGCACCAATTCCAAAAGACTGTCCAGACCTTTGTGTAGATGTGTCTGGTGACCTTCTTGTGGCTGGATAGTAGGGTATCTATGACTCTATCCGAGCAGCCCTTCTGTTGCAAGTTCCGCCTTTCAATAGCCATGCCGTCAGGCTGAAGAAACCTGGGTTCGCATGAAAGATCGGCCCTTGCCGCAGGAGATCCGCTCGGAGAGGCAGGGGAAGCGGGGGGGCTAGAGACCAGAGCTTCAGAATGGGAAACCAGGATCTCCGGGGCCACCAAGGAGCGATTAAGATTAATTTTGTCTCCGCGGAGGCCAGCTTTTGTAAGATCCTTGGGATCAGATTCAGTGGGGGAAAAGCGTAAGCCAGACGGAAATTCCAGTCCTGGGCCAGCGCATCCACCCCCTGGGAACCCGGTCCCTGGACCAGGGAAAAGAATTTGTTCACCTTTCTGTTTTTCCTGCAGGAAAAAAGATCTATGTCCGGGACCCCGAACCGTCGACAGATCCAGTCGAAGGTTTTTTGGCATAATTCCCACTCTCCCTGACAAACGGGTTGACGACTCAGAAAGTCGGCCTCCAAATTGGTGGCTCCTTTTATGTGGATTGCCTGAATAGAGGGTACTCTCTGTTCCGCCCAACCCAGGATCTCCAGGGAGAGTGTCAGGAGGGACTGGGACTTGGTGCCCCCCTGTCTGTTGAGAAAGGCGACTGTTGTAGCATTGTCGGAAAGGACCAGGACGTCCTTGTCCTGAATTCTTCCTTCGAACGCCCTCAGAGCTTCTCCCACTGCCAGTAATTCTCGGTAGTTGGAGGAGGTCCGCCTTTGATGATGATCCCAGGATCCCTGAGCCCGTAGTTCTTGTACATGGGCTCCCCAACCCCAAGCACTGGCGTCCGTAGTGACCTTCAGTGGATCGGTCTGACTCCACGGACGGCCCCTCAAGAGGTTTTGGCGGTGGAGCCACCACTCTAGGGAGTCCTTGACTAGGATCGGGACCCTGACCCGGGAATCGAGAGTGTCCTCCTTTCCGTTCCAGGCGGAGAGGAGGAACCTCTGAAGTGGTCTTGTGTGCAATTGGGCCCAGGGGACCGCTGGAATGCAAGCGGTCATCTGACCCAACAGCTTCATGATCTCTCTGAGGGAGGGATTTTCTGCAGCCACTAAAGACCCGATCGTCGTCACAAGCCTCTGGAACTTCTCTTGGGGAAGAAAAAGTTTCTTCTCTCGGGAATCTATGATAACCCCCAGGTATACCTTCCGCTGTTCCGGTAGAAGGGAGGACTTTTGCTTGTTGATTATCCAACCAAGCGTCTCCAGAGTGGTCATGACGACGGTCAGGTCCGAAAGGAGCTGATCCTGACTTGGGCTGAAAAGCAGGAGATCGTCTAAATAGGGGACGAGGGAGACCCCCTTCAGATGTAGATGAGCCATTACCTCCGCCAGGATCTTCGTAAATACCCTTGGGCTGGAGGCCAGACCAAAAGGGAGGGCAGCAAACTGCCAATGCTGAATTCCCTGTGCGGAGGCGAGGGCAAATCTCAGAAACCTCTGATGTCCCGAAAAAATCGGGACATGCAGGTAGGCGTCCCTCAAATCTATGGTTGCCATAAAGACGCCCTCTAACAAAAGACTCCTGAGGCTGTGAACGCTTTCCATCCGGAATCTTTTGTAGAGGAGATGGGAGTTCAGAGGTCTCAGATTGATTATCAGTCTGAACTTGCCGTCCGGCTTGGGAACCACAAAAATGTGGGAGTATACTCCCTGACCTTGTTGGTCTGGCGGGACTGGGATTATGACCCCCTGTTCCGCCAGACTTGTAATATTCTGGGAGAGGCCTACAGCTTTGCTGGAGTCCCTTGGGAGGTGGGTGAGGAGAAAGGCCGGGGGGGGGAGCTCTCTGAACTCTAAGTGGTAACCCTCCCTGATTATCTGCAGGACATGGGGACTCTGGGTTATGTTCTCCCAGGCTGGAAGAAACCTGGCGAGCCTGCCCCCCACCTTCCCGTCACTTGGTGTCCTTTCCGGATGGTTTGGGATTGGCAAAAAGGATCCCCCCCTTTGGTCTATCTTTACCAAAGGACCAACGACGACTGGTGGATTGTCCTTTGTCCGGGGCCGGAATCTTTCTCTGGCTGGGACGAAAGGACCGCTTCCTAGTCTGCCTAGGTTTTGAAGGGAACTTATTCCCCTTCTCAGAAGACCTGGACAAAGCCTGATCTAAGGCTTCCCCAAACAAGAGGGAACCCTTGAAGGGGAGAGCACATAGACGGCGTTTTGAAGCAAGATCACCCCTCCAAGTCTTTAGCCAGACGGCCCTCCTAGAGGCATTAATAAGTGCCCCAGTCTTGGCTGAGGCGCGAATGGTTTCTACCGCTGCGTCTGCCAGGTAGGCCACTGCCCCGCTAATAAGTTGGAGGGAATCTCGTATCTCCTTAGTCTTGGAAGAATTGGGGATATGGTCTAGAAGTTTTGAAGTCCAGGCGTCGGCATTTCTTGCCACGCAGGCTGAGGCCAATGCAGGACCAAGGGAGGCTGCATTGGCTTCCCAAGCTCTACGGAGAGAAGTGTCGGTACACCTATCCATGGCATCCTTTAGACTGCCTGAGTCCTCAAAGGAAAGGTCTGACTGTTTTGAGACCTGTGCCAAGGAGGCATCAAGCTTAGGGACCCTAAAAAAGGTGTCTACTACCTCCGTTTTAAAGGGACAGCGGCGTTTCCAAGTTTTGAAACTAGGTAAGCTCTTTTCAGGTTCTGCCCACTCCCTGAGGATAATGTCCTTTAGTGACTGATGGACCGGGATGGTCATGGTTTGAGGTTTTATTAAACCCCTGTACATCCTGTCCTGGGCTGAGACCTGCTCTGCTGGTTCTTGAATGTGCTCTGTAGCATAGATAGCCGCTAAAAGACCCTCCATATCATCAGAAGGAAACATATATTTTCCTGTCCTGGTATCCTCCTCCTCCTCCTCTTCCTCCTCCTCTGCCTGGCTGTCAACCAGGGATTCACTACGTAAGGCTAACTCGGACTCCTCAGAATCCGAGGGGTACATTCTACGAGCCTGTAGTGGTACAAACGGACGAGAGGTTGAAGAGGATTCCTGGGAGGAGGGGCCCGGAACCGGAGAATCAATGTTCTTTCTACTTAGGGAAGATTGAAACTCCTTTAGGGTAGATAGCATTTCGGTCTGAACCGAGAGAAATTGCTTCATGATCTGTGAGGTTTCCTTCCCTGTAAGCTTACAGATGCACTTAGAACAAAATGGCTTGTTATGCTCAACTGGTAACTTGTCATTGCAATTGCCACATCTCCTAACACGTTTAGGAGGCTTAGCCACTCTGCTGGCCTCCCCCTGGGCAACAGGGTCTTCACCTAAACATATCAGGGAGAAACATATGCCCATTAGCCTTCACCTCTTAGGATTAGGAGAGGGGGGGGGGGGGGGGGGGGGGGGGGGGGGGAGGACAACAAACCCCCTATGAAAAAGGAAGGACTCACCCTTGGTGGTTTCCTCTGCAGCCATAGGAAAACGACGGTCCTCCTCCATAGTCGCGTGCGCCGAGGAGAGGTCTTCCATGGATACGCTCTGAGACCGCCAGGCCCCTCTATCTCCCTGGCTGCTTTATCGTGTGCCCCGATCGCCTGCAGCGTCTGTCCGGTGGGGGCCGCCATCTTGCCGCGCGGGAGCGGAATGACGTCACGGCGCCGTGCGCGTCATCAACAGGCGCCCGGATGCTAATGGCGCCGCTCGGAGCGGCGCCTAACCACCCGCCATGCGGTCCGGCGAACCCCCGGATGGAGCCAGCAGGAAAGGGGAGGCCTTCGTCCAACCTCCAAGGTAGGAACCAGGCGGGGGGAGAGAGGATGTGGCCTCTTCGGAGCACTGGAGAGCCCTGCCCTCCTAGGAGGCTCCGGCGTCCAGGGGAGTCTGTGACTTCTCCTGTTCTCCCCTGGACTACGATGAAGGGGAAACCCCCCGGGGGGTAGCAAGCTACACCGGACCCAACGGCACCCAGTACCTGCGGTCCGGGCTCCGGGGGGGGGACCACCAGCCCCAGGCCTTAGGTCACAAGAAAAAAATAAACGTTTCGCTGAAAGGGAAACACAATCAGAACTGAGGCACACGGGAGGGGTGGGGCCTTTAAAACTTCATTTTTGATTGTGTTTCCTGTCAGGTGAGCCAGTCTACTCTCACAGTGCCGTCCTGGAAGACGAGGGAGAAATGTCATTTTTGGCAAGATACTCAAAAGGAAATCCTGCCTAAGGGATGCAGATCCTGCCACTCTCCTCAGAGTTCTGCAAGTGCAGCAGCTGGTTCATAATAATTAAACCATCCCCATTAGACTCGCCCAACACATGGGCTGGTTATTGCTGGTCTGCTGGCACCTGCAGATGCTACAATATGTAGGAGCAGGTTGACCCTTAGCTTGTTCAGGGTATACAGTTTTGACAGCCTGTTTATATGGGCATTTTTCCAAAACATATTTCCATTCTTTCCCACTTTTGTTTCTAGGAAGCAATACTCAGCCCAGGGTCTCAACCATATGGCCTCCTTAGCCACCAAGGTGCCAGGATGCTTTTCCAGTGGTTTAAAAAGAAACTATGTGGGACTTCCTGTGAAGCCTCCATATCCTGAGTAGCAGACTGCTGTATCTGTAATATATGTAACAAGGACCCAGGCCACCTTCAGTCTAACGAGAACCACGAGTCGCTGATATCCCTTCACATAGAGTGGGTCATAAAGGTATAATGGGTGCAGTGCAAAGTAGTTTTATGGGCGTCAGACACCTAGGGTGTGCCACCTGTCCAGGATTCACCAGGACAATCCGGGCTCTGAACCATATGTCAGGGCCTCAGTCTGCAAAGCGATTTCATCTCTCCTCAACAGAACTCTGGGAGAGAGGATTAGGGCCAGGACACCCTTAGGAAGCCGCAACACCAACCCGGCAGACTCTAAGACTTCTACAGAATGACAGCCACGCAGTAAAAGCATCCAGCAAGATGCCACATCTGTACTGATAGGAACGCTGTCTCCTATGGCAACAGTCTACAACAGTTTACAATACAAGTGTAACAGTAGCTTCAGGTAATTAAGGTGAGTTCAAAACAGAATCTTGTGCCACTCTTATCAATAATAAAGACATTTGGCATTACCTGTTAGCTGCATACTCCTCCAGGCAGTGTCTACTCACCAGCTTCCTGGGCATAGGTACTGTGCCATAGGCCCTGCAGGACTCTTGCTGGGGCACCGGCTCTGGGGAAGAGGAGCAAAGACGTCTTCCTTGGAAATTTTCTCCTGAGTGGGGGTGCCATCCAGGCTATGCTCCCCTGAAGAACGTATGCATTTCCTTGGCCTGGCTCTTTTGAGAGCGTGGGCATGCGGGGCTGAAGCAAATCAAAGCAATCCGCACAAGAGGGCACTCTTTTCTGAAAACTTACCTATATGGTGGTCCCCATCCTAGTTGTTGAGTGTCTTTGTATTATGAGCAGTAACTGACTCTTTATCTGTGGAGAAATGGGATGGCCAGCTGAGGTAAGGATAGCTGAAAAGCTATAGAAATAGCAGGAGTAGACATAGGAGAAAGGATTCCACTTTCTTTCCTGATTTATCTACATACACCTACATCTGTATATACACCTATATACACACACACATATATACATATACACACACACACACACACATATATATATATACACATACATATATATATATATATATATATATATATATATACACACACACATACACATACACACAAATACATACATACACACACACATACACAGACATATCTACCTGCACAGGGTGAGTCTGGGCGTGTTAAGAAGGGGTTAACTGAATAGGGTAAGAATTTCCCTTTCAGACCTGATTGTCAGCTGAGCTGAACATGTCAGAGATGAGTTGTGTGTATGGAGAGAGAGAGAGAGAGAGAGAAACAGACAGCAGCATGATGTGTGAGAGGATCCATTGTTGGATTGTATACCTACTGGGGTAAGCAAAACCATATCAAAGACTATAGCTCTGGCTATAGCCATGTACTTTGTCTATATATCAATCTGTTGGCTAAAGAGACTGAACCTTTCCTATCTCTGTACCTGTGTTAGAAGACAAGCCTGTAGTGTCTTCTGTTTGTTTTGCTGAAGCAGTGAATAAGAAAGGTAATGAAAGACAAAAAAGGGTGATATAGGTAAAAGATACAGGTGACCCTGTATGGCACAAGGGGCCAAGAGAGATAAAGCATAGCTGGCCCCTCCATATTCCACAAGCGCTGCAGTTATCAATTGTAAAAGCAGATTTCGTTCCTAAAGAGGAAACACTGCAGGGGCCCCAATAAGACCCACAGAAGGGGCTCCCAGACTAAAGCGCATTTAGCAGCCTGATCGCTGGGACTTCGCACTGGGAGAGGCTCAACTCAGACGGCTACTGCACTGAGGCAGAGGGGGGACATAGTACTGCTTACTCTTCACTGGTGCGTGAGGTATGAGGAAAAAAAGAAGAATGGGGTGGCGGCTAACCATGCCTTAATTTATGCTATTCACTGGTCCTGAGGGAGTGGTCAAGAGGCGGAGCTCTATCACTAGTATGCTGCCATGTTGGCGTCAGGAAAATATTTTTTCATGCATATTTCAAGACACAGGCAAGTGAACGAAGGTTCATTTTCTCAAATGTCACATTTTGCATGCCAAATAAATCTGAATATACAGTAGGGGATATTTGGGGATATGTCAAAGTGATGCCAGGCCATAAAGGGAGAACATTTTAAAGTAGTGATAAGTTGTGTCCTCTGGTTGATATCATGCATGGAAGGCTTGGGCTTTGTCATTGGTGATGAGTACACTGTTGTCATGTGCATTAGTCTCATGTACAGCACTACTGTCATGTATAGAAGTGAAAGCTTATATTGGATGACTATGCTACAGGCTACTATGGGAACACTTTGACACCTGTCATTTTGTCTAATATTTCCATACAGGCTCCATGCTGTTTTTATCTAGGGAAGATGGAAATTACAGCTGTCTTTGGGTTTTTAGCTTGTGATGCAAAGCAGGAAAGCATATGGTTTGCTGTGGAAACCTACTGCTGAGTTCCAGCTGCCTGGGAAAGCTGTGACCAGATCGCACAGCTGGGAGAATCATCAGTACGGCCCGCTGGGGTGATACGGAACAGCCAGTCAGGGACTTAACCCTTTAACAGGTGAAACTGATAATATATACCCACCTGCACTATAACAGCAAATTTTGAGTATAGCCTCATATAAAAAAAAATATCAATAATTAAGCAAATTGTACCATCACCCAAATTTAGATAAGAAAATGAGTGAGCATATGGTGGCAGTTGCTGATGCAAAGAAAAACTAATGTACAGTCGTTATTTAGGAATATGAAGATCTGCTCGACCAGTAGTAGGACCACAGACCAGGAAACTTCTCTTTTCCCTCCCCCCCCCCCCCCCGCTTTCCCATTTTCTCCCCCCTTTTTTTTTCTCCCCATTCCCCACCCCCCCTCACTTCCCCTTCTGTCCCTCCCCCTTTTCCCTTCCCATTCCTCACCCCCCCCCCCCTCACTCTTCATGTGGTGGTTAAATTGTCCTGCTTTATGATTACTAAGGTGGATTTGGCTATATTATTATTTTTTTTATTAGAGAGTGGCACCGATATCCCCCTTGTTTGCCACAGGGGGCATTATTGTTGACCTGCCCTGGTCTGTGGTCCTACTACTGGGTGAGCAGATCTTCATATTCCTAAATAACGACTGTACACTAGTTTTATATTCTATGTATTATATTTTTTGCATGCTGTTTATTATGTTTTTGGTCTATTACATTATGTGTCATATAGATAAATTCCTTCTGAAGGAGCAGTGGAATCTGCAAAACCGGTAGAGGAACTGCCACAATATACTTCACCTCAACTGCAACCTTACGGGGTCACCCATCAGGAACAATGTGTTGAATTTGGGTGGGGTATTGAATGTGGTTTTTAGAAATATTAATTTTTTACATGTAATAAGGGTATATTTTTTAAGATACTTAGTGTGTCCATGTTATCAGTAAAGAAAAAAAGGCAAAAGGCTGACGCTGCACTAATTGGTGTGGATTATTGAAGTGAATATGTAACAAATAAGCTGCCAGCACTAGAAGTTCGGTACAACAACAATATCAAATGAATGATTAAAAATAAATATCCAGAAAAGCACTCAAAAAAGAAAAACATTTTAACCACTTAAGACTAGGACCAAAATGCTGCTAAATGACCTTGCCCCTTTTTGCGATCCGGCACTGCGTCGTTTTAACTGACAATTGCGCGGTCGTGCGACGTGGCTCCCAAACAAAATTGGCGTCCTTTTTTCCCCACAAATAGAGCTTTCTTTTGGTGGTATTTGATCACCTCTGCGGTTTTTATTTTTTGCGCTATAAACAAAAATAGAGCCACAATTTTGAAAAAATGCAATATTTTTTACTTTTTGCTATAATAAATATCCCCAAAAATATATATAAAAAATGTTTTTTTCCTCAGTTTAGGCCGATACGTATTCTTCTACCTATTTTTGGTAAAAAAAATCACAATAAGCGTTTATCGGTTGGTTTTCGCAAAATTTATAGCGTTTACAAAATAAGGGATAGTTTTATTCCATTTTTATTCATTTTATTTTTTTCACTACTAATAGCGGCGATCAGCGATTTTTTTCGTGACTGCGACATTATGGCGGACACTTCGGACAATTTTGACACATTTTTGGGACAATTGTCATTTTCACAGCAAAAAATGCATTTAAATTGAAAATGACAGTTGCAGTTTGGGAGTTAACCATAAGGGGGCGCTGTAGGATTTGAGTCTTCCCTGTGTGTGTTTACAACTGTAGGGGGGTGTGGCTGTAGGTGTGACATCATCGATCACGTCCCCCTATAACAGGGATGACGCGATCGATGCTGCGGCCACAGTGAAGCACGGGGAAGCCGTGTTTACACACGGCTTTCCCCGTTCTTCAGCTCCGGGGACCGATCGCCGCACTCCAGCGGCGATCGAGTCCGCGAGTCCCGCGGACCCGGAGCATCGGACCGGGTCACGGGAGCGTGCCGCAGGCGCGCGCCCGTGACCCACGGCTGGGTACTAGAAACCAACGTATATATACGTTGATGTGCCCAGCCGTGCCATTCTGCCGACGTAAATGTGTAGTAGGCGGTCCTTAAGTGGTTAAAAGGAAAAAAAGTGCAGAAAGAAAGCCAAAGTCCCAGTAAAAGGAAAATTCCATGTGAATGATTTGGCAATAAATGTCCAAAAAGTATATTCCAGAGATCCAGAGAAAAAAGGTGAATGAACGCCAATCCTCCTGACTGGAAATTGTGTCTTCAAAAATGTTATCAGTACCGAGACAGTCCAACAAACCTTCCCCTCCCTCTCCAGGTGTTTGCAGACCGGCTAGGCAGCATCAGCAACTGCCACCATATGCTCACTTGGTTGATTTTCTGCACTACCGGTAATATAACCATAAAACCCATATGTTTATACAAGTGATGCCTTCTTTTTGCTACTTAGAGATTTAAAGTGACACTAAACAGAGAAGTGTTAATTGCCAGAATTCATTCACATAAATCACATATATCGTGACACTGTATTTTTTTTTTAAAGTATCTTATTCATGCAGCGCTGTTATGTGGTCACATGATCTTTCCCTGTTCATTAACATCTGCATTAAAGGAATATTGCTAAAATAAGCATTTATTAGTGAATGTACTCAAGCATACTATATTCCACCCCATAATGTTTAGCAATAAGAGGACATGGAGGAGGAGGGAAGGAGGACAGTGTCATTTACCAGGGTGTATACACCCACATGTGTGACTCTATAGTCACATAGGTGGCACAGATGCAAAAAAAGGAAGAAATTAAGAGCTTAGAAGGGAACTGAAACTGAGCATGCTCCGTAGAGGACACCAACGGGTCTACAGAATCTCAACCTGCAATGGGGACACAGAGAATATGGGAGGGACAGCTGAAGGCAGGATCAACCAGGTATATTTCACTCTACACAAAACAAATGCTTTAGTGGCTTTGTAAGTATGAACTCTGTAGCATGTAATGGGAGTTTTTCATAGTCTCAGTTTAATCACACTTTAAAGCAGGGGTTCTCAACCTGGGGGTCCGGACCCCCTCGGGGGTCGAATGGCAATTTGCCAGGGGTCACCGAATCCTGGGCTGTTCCTGAAGCCCGCACCACTCTTCCAGCCTTTTTGCGGAAGCCCAGCGGGCTGTCTCTGGAGCCTGTGGTCGCCCACTCAGCCTTTTCGCAGACGCCCATTCAGTTCACGGCATGAGTGGGGGGCAGAGACTAGAGGTCAACTGACTGGTGAGGAATGTGAGTTGGGAGGGGCTGGGGAGACCCTATCTCCTGATTAAGGCATAGGTGACCTTGATCAAGAGCACCTAAGTTGGCTGATCAGAACTCAGCCCTGTGCTGCCTCTAAAGCCACCCCCCACCAGCACTGCCACTCATCCCAACTTCCCGCCCGCCAGCACTGCCACTCATTCCATTGCCCCCACCAAGGAGTGAGAGAAGGAATAAAAATAGAGAATACATGGAAGGGAGAGGAAAAGAGGGGGAGGAACAAAGAATAAGAGAAAGAACAAGAAAGACAGCTAGAGAGAGGGATGGGGAAAAAAAAACAAGAAATGAGGATAGAGAGAGATAAAAGGGAAAGAAAGGAGAACAAAAAGAGTGGTACATCCCAAAATGTACCATAAGGGGTTTTACTGTACGAGTGGAAGGGACTAGGGGAAATGTCCGTGGTTTAGGGACACAAATTACTTGTCTTGCCTTGGGTGCCGACAACCCACGCTATGAAAATAATTTTACTGTTGGGGGTCCCCACAACATGGGACATTTTATCAAGGGGTCACAGCACTAGTAAGGTTGAGAACCACTGCTTTAAAGTGATTGTAAAGTCTTGTTTTTCTTACTATAAAAAAAATAAACATGTTATACTTACCTGCTCTGTTGCAGTGGATTTGCACAGAGCAGCCCGCATCCTCCTCTTCTCGGGTCCTTCTTCTGTGCTCCTGGCCCCCCCCTCCTGTTCAGTGCCCCCACAACAAACAGATTACTATGGGGGCACCCAAGCTGAGACACAGAGCCCTGCACCCTCTCTCCCCTGATTGCCTAGCTGACTTTGATTGACACCAGCGGGAGCCAATGACACTGCTGCTGTGTCTCAGTCAATCAGACACTTGTGGACATTGCTGGACAGAGAGGGGCCTCAGGTAAGTGTAAGGGGGATCTAATACACACAGAAGGCTTTTCATCTTGATGCATAGAAGGCTGAGTTCACCGCGCTCTTGCAGCCCCTGTCACAACATCAGTTGTCTCCGACCAGCGGCTGTACGAGTACGAGGGGCCTTCCCTCTGCATTTCAGGCTCAGCCACAAGGTACCAGACAGTATCAGACAGCCATGCCTAAGCCTGCAAGAGGGACCTCTCTTATGGATGAAATCTGCCAACACCTTGCCGCTGAGCCTGATGTGCATAGGAAAGGCCTCTCGTACAGTCCTGGCTCAGAGACCACTGATGTTGTGACAGTGGCTGCGAGAGTGCAGTGAGGTATGGGTGCCTGTGTAATCTACCGCTGGAAGCAGTGGGTGCATCACCAGGATGGACCAGGTAGCTGCAACAGCAGATGTCAGAAAGAACAGCTGGTGGGCAGCAGATAGTAGTAGGCAGAGGCTGGTAGCTGGTGCAGGAAGACTGGTGGGCCACAGTGGAGGAAGCTCCAGCGAGACACAGGCATGTGTATGCAGGGCAGATGAGAGACAGGGTGCGTGGTCAGACAAGCCAGGTCGGCAACAGACCTGCATCTGACAGACAGTCAGATGCAGGTATAGATGGCAGGAAAGGAATGGTAAAGGTACAAGCAGAGGTTGGCAACACAAAATCAGGCAGATGGGCAGAAGGCAGAGACAAAGTCCAGATACAGGCCAGAGTCAGGAAAGGCAACGTTCAAGTAATATCAAGAGCAAACCAGGTCAAGCACAAAAGAAGCAGAATCAGATTCAGGAACATGGGTACAGCTGCAGATCAGACAGCAATGGACTAGTGCAGCTGCTGCCCTATATAGGCCATTTGGCGCCAGCGTTGATGGTGAACGTCACATGCAACGTGCGCATGTTTGTGCGCCTGTGCCTGGCAAGATGGGCACCTGCAGGACCACACCCGCGCATGCGCATTCGCATCTGATTGAAGCTTCAGCTGAGCTATAGCCAGGATGTCCCTGACAATTACCAGGAAGTGCACTAGTATTTTTAATGAGGAATTTCAGACAAAAAGGTACAGAGTAATTCTTAGGCACAATTAACAAATCTGAACTTTTTTAATTTCAGGTCCACATTTACTAATACAGTATACGGTATAAGCAAATGTTTCATTTTACAATTACATGGTGTTGTGATGGGACCCTTCCTACTAGGCTTGCTCAGATAGGCTTTGAATTTGTAGTTCATGTAGGAAAGACAGGCTCTATTGATCCCTGTAAATGAATGAAGCTGTCATACACACAGAGTATATTAGCACCCTCTTGGTCACTTGCGTGCATAGGGACACATTCCTGTGCATTTCTGACCTCTGATGTCAGTTGGTCCATTGACTTGTTCTGTGGATGAATGATAGCTGTGTTCACCCATATTGACAAATGCAGCCTGTCACTGCAATAAGTGTGGGCTGATGAGCTGTGTCTGTGAGGTTGTGGCTCATCTCCCATGTGAATAAGATAATTTTTTTGACAAGTTAGGTCTAGGGGATTATTCACACTTGTTTCCATGCTGATTTGCTTTTTTGGTGTATAACCACTGTACATACCATCTAATCACTCCTAATGAGCAACCAACCAAAAATGTTACTTGCCTGGCTATCTATACGTTTGCTTTAGGCCTCTTTCACAGGGGTGATCAGGTCCATCTCAGTTTTTCAGGTGGACCTGATCAAAAGATCCATGCATTCCTATGAACAGGTGGGTGTAAATGGACTGGTGTCCGTCTACCTCCTAGTTTGATCTGGTTTGCTTAAAAAAATGGAAGGGGATATGTCCTTTTCCATTTGAGTGGGTCAGATCAGAGGAGAGTTGTAAATGGACAGCTGGGTCAGTTTCTTACCGGCCGCCCATAGAGCAGAGCTGATCCCCAGCTGATGGGAGCAGAATCTGCCTCGGGTGAAAGAGGCCTTTGTGCCCATTTTAGTATCGAAGCCAGTCACAGCCAAGAAAGCTATCATTGTGGGAACCTTACAAAAATGATAGTTGTATTTATGTAAATGCTGTATTAAAGAAACAAATTGTGTTTAATTTGAGTACTTATTCTTTACTGTCACAATGGGTATACAGAACATCAAAATCACACACACACATTGTAAAAGTAAAGTTATACAGTAATGCAGTATAAAAACACAAAGCTTCATTGGTCATTAGTATTATTTATTCCAGAACACCAGCACAAATTCATAAAGACTATAAAGACTATAAGGCCCCATTCACACCTGAGCGTAGCGTTTTTGAGCATTTTTCCAGTGTTATGTCGCGCGTATTGTCCACCTATTTGCACATTTGCATACAGCCAGGCCCGGACTGGCCATAGGGCATACCGGGCAAATGCCCGGTGGGCCGATGGTGGCCCGCGGACGGTCCGCATGTAATGTGTCCCCAGGGGTGTACCAAGAGATTGCAGGCCAAGAGGGGACTTCCAGTTTACCTAATAGCCCAGTTTACCCACCTTGGTGCCACCAACACAGCGCCAGATAGAGATGAGCTGGGCCAGATAGAGAAAGTTGAACTTGAGATCAGTTCTGACATTTTACCCCTCCCCTTGCTGCCTGCACAACCAGTGAGAGGAGAGAAGCTGCTTCTACTTCTCTTCCTCATCTCGTCCTGTGTCTGCCCCGCCCACTCTCCCAGACAGACACTGTTCTGCTGCCTAAAGGATGTGGGTGGGAATATTCAAACTAAAGCCAAACAGAAAGGAAAGATGGAGTCTGATATCCATCCATCCAGTCAGTCCCTCCTGCCTCCGAGTGAGTACTGTACACTGATGTAGGGGTGCCCTTCATTCCCTTCTCTCTCTCTCTCACTCTCTTCACCTTTCTTCCTTTCTTTCTTTCTTTCTTTCTTTTTCTCTCCCTGTTATCTATCTATCTATCTATCTATCTATCTATATATCTATATCTTCCTTCATTCTATTCTTTCTTTCTATCTTTATCTATCTTTCTTTCTTTATCTATCTTTCTTTCTTTATATATCTTCCTTCTCTTCTTTCTATCTGTATCTATCTTTTTTATCTATCTATCTATCTATCTATCTATCTATCTTCCTTCCCTTCTTTCTTTCTATCTTTATCTATCTTTTTTTCTTTATCTATCTTCCTTCCTATCTATCTTTCTTTCTTTATCTATCTTTCTTCTTATCTATCTATCTTCCTCCCTTCTTTCTTTCTTTCTTTCTCCCCCCCCCCCCCCCTATCTATCTTTCTCCCTCCCGTTATTTATCTATCTACTAATCTTATTTCTGTCTTTTATCTATCTGATTATCTATATTTCTTTATCTCATCCCACATCCCATCATTAACCCCCGCCGCGCCCCCGGGCTTATTTTTTGTCCCAGTCTGGGCCTGCATACAGCGTTGTCTGACGTTTTTTAAGCTTTGTTGTTTTTTATTGTAGCCAATAGGAAAAATTATCATCTCTTTCATCATTTGTTGCTATGTTTGTAGATTTTTTTTTATCTTCTTCCTGGGTGAATATTCTATTTCACAGAACAGATTAAAGCAACAAAACGCCCGTAGAAATGCTCCTTGTCGCGCTAGACGCTTGAATCGAGCGTTTCCATTAGTTTCTATGGGAATACAAACGTTCAAAAATGCCCAAATCAGCACAATTCGAGCGACAAAAAAGGGTCCAGAACTTGTTTGAGCTTCAGGCGAACGTTCGACTTCAGGCGTTATGAAGTGGAGATGTGAACCATCTCCATTGAGAACAAACATAAATCAAACTGTGTTGTGCATATTCAAAATCATACCATTAAGCAAAATGACATATTTTGTTTTAATTTATATTTTCAGCTTACTAAATAGATGACCTGGAAGGTCACAGTCTAACTAAACAACATTCCTTGGCAAACGTGCATTTATTGTACCAAGACTTATGCCACGTACACACGACCGTTATTCATGTCATGGAAAAAAACGCTGTTTTTCTCGACGTGATTCCTCTCAAGCCTGCCTTGCATACACACGTTCGTGAAAAAAAATGCTCGAGCAAAGCGCAGTGATGTACAACACATACGACGGCACTATAAAGGGGAAGTTTCATTCGAATGGCGCCTCCCTTTGGGAAGCTTTTGCTAATTTCCCCGGCTAATAACTTGCTTCTGAGCATGCACGTGAAAACGAACGATGTAAAAAACAACGAAAAAAAATAGAGCAGATTCTAAATTTTTAACGCCCATTTTTCTTGTCTAGAAAACTGCTCTGGAGCATACACACAATTTATTTAAAAAATTTAATTTTTCTTCTCATGAAAAACGGTCGTGTGTACACGCCATTATTGTTCCTTCAACTTTAACCACTTAAAGCATAATGCCACAAAAAATTGCATTCTCCTATGCAGGCTCTGCTCGCACTGCATGGGTTAACTGCTCGTTTTGTCTAGGGTGGCAGGGAATTGCTGTATTTACCCGGTCCTTCGGTGCTCCAGAAAACCGCACTTACCTATGTCCAGCGGTGGACTGTTCTTGCTGTCCTCACATCCAGAGCTGGTCTAAGGGCGTGAATATGTTAGGAACCGTCCACTCACAAGACCGCTAGCATGCAGTGGGGCAGGAGCGGTGGGGACCGGTCTTGTGCTCGGAGGATCGGCAGATTAGGTAAGTATATTTCAGCTCTAAAATCCCCTAGACAAAAACGCTCCAGAAGATTATACCTTCTTCCTGACCAGAGCATTTTTTCTGTTTGCTGTGCTACTTTAACTTGCAATTAAACGAACAGACTGACATTTTTTTTAAATAATTTTTTTTTTTGGGCAAAAATGTATCCTGCTACATGTTATTGGTATATAAAAAAAGTGTGTGTATATATATCTATATCTATATATATATATATATAGATATAGATATATATATGGGGCAACACAGTGGTGTAGTGGTAAGCACTTTCACCTAGCAGCACAAAGGGTCACTGATTCAAATCCCAACCGCAACACCATCTGCCTGGAGTTTGCATGTTCTCCCTGAGCCTGTGTGGGTTTCCTCTCACACTCTAAAGACATGTTGGTAGGTAAATTGGCCCTGGTATGAATGTGTGTTAGGGACCTTAGATTGTAAGCTTCTTGAGGGCAGGGACAAGGGAGGAGCTTTATGTACGGGTCGAGCATGAGTTCAGCGAATAGCAAACAATTTAAGGTGTTCGCAGAAAAACTTCGAAAGCCGTGGAACACCCTTTAACCTCTTCAGGTCCGCGCTATTAACAGAATACGTGAACAGCGCGGACCTGAGGCGCCGGGGTCACGTCTTTGGACGTGATTTGCTTGTAATTCCCCACGCGCGCCACAGGGTGGTGCGCGGCAGGAAAAAACAGTCTCGACGCATCACCGAGGATCCGATGCGTGTACCCGGCGGCCGCGATGTCCGTCAGGTACACGCGATCGTCGGTGAGAGAGCAGGGACGTGGAGCTCTGAGTGTAAACACAGAGCTTCACGTCCTGTCAGTGAGGTGACAGATGCTGTTTCTCTTGTACATAGGGAGACAGCATCGGTCACCTCCCCCAGTCACCCCCCTCCCCCCACACAGTTAGAACACACCCAGGCAATACATTTAACCCCTTCCTCACCCCCTAGTGTTAACCCCTTCAATGCCAGTCACATTTATACAGTAATTAGTGCATTTTTATAGCACTGGTCGCTGTATAAATGTGAATGGCGCCAAAAATGTGTCAAAAGTGTCCGATGTGTCCGTCGCAATATCGCAGTCCCAATAAAAACCGCAGCTCGCCGCCATTACTAGTAAAAAAAAAATATAAAAAAAAAAATCATAATTATGTCCCCTATTTTGTAGGTGCTATAACTTTTGCGCAAAGCAGTCACTTATTGTGATTTTTTTTTTTTTTTTTACAAAAATACGTAGAAGAATACGTATCGGCCTTAACTGAGAAAAAAATATATAAAAAAAAAAATGGGATATATATTATAGCAACAAGTAAAAATATATATATATTTTTAAATTGTCGCTCTTTTTTTCATTATAACGCAAAAAATAAAAACCGCACGGGCGATCAAATACCACCAAAAGAAAGCTCTATTTGTGGGGAAAAAAAGGACGCCAATTTTGTTTGGGTGCCAGGCGCATCGATGCAAACATGTTTTGTGAATTATGCGCCTTGTATAAGAAACAAACAATAAACAATAAACGTCGCGCGACTGCGCAATTGTCAGTTAAAGCGACGCAGTGCCGGAAGCTGAAATTTCGCCTGGGCACGAAGGGGGTTTATGTGCCCAGTAAGCAAGTGGTTAAAAGTCTATGGGAGAAATCAAAAGTGCTAATTTTAAAGGTTAATATGCAAGTTATTGTCATAAATAGTGTTTGGGGACCCGGGTCCTGCCCCAGGGGACATGTATCAATGCAAAAAAAAGTTTTAATAATGCTTAAAGTGAAACAATAAAAGTGAAATATTCCTTTTAATTTCGTACCTTCGTGTCTATAGTATGCCTGTAAAGTAGCGCATGTTTTTCTTGTTTATAACAGTCCCTGCACAAAATGAAATTTTTAAAGGAAAAAAAGTAATTTAAAACTACTCGCGGCTATAACAAATTGTTGGCTCCTGGCAATACAGATAAAAGTCATTGAAAAAAACAACATGGGTTCCCCCCCAGTCCATTACCAGGCCTTTTGGGTCTGGTATGAATTTTAAGGCGCCAAATAAAAAAAAATATGGCATAGGGTTCCCCCTCAAAATCCATACCGGACCTGAAGTATGGATTTTAAGGGAAACCCTGTGCCAAAACAAAAAAAATGTCGGCCCCCCCTATATGAATTGGTAACGGGGGTAACGGGGGTACATTGTACCTCTACCTTTTCACCCAAAAAAAGTAACAAAAGGCCGGGTTCACACTGTCGCCGCATGGCATCAAATTTTGGGCTGAAATCAAATCTGAAATGCACTAAAAAAGGCACATGTTTTTCCGGCACACCACAGTGGACAAGCTCCATAGAGAGCCAGTCACGTTCTCCTGCTATGTGAATTGAATGCGGGGAAACGCACATTCAATTCGCATAGGTGTAAACCCGGCCTTAATGTTGCCCATGCTGACCAGATGAACCCTTGTGTGTGACCAGGCAGCATGGTAGATGCTTTGCATGGGACCAAGAGGCTAGCAAGGATCACTGTAATAGTGGAATACTGATTTCCAGTTTCCATAGGGATTGACAAGGTATGGCACAGGCATACCTACATTAATTGAATGTACAGTTACTAAACAAAAAAATCTACATCTAAACTTCAGCTTTAACATATTTAAAAAAAATTATATAGCTAAGCCTAAAGAGCGTATATGGGATTGAGCAATAGGTATGTCTTGCAGGAAGTGGAAGAAGAGATGTTTAGGAAACACCCTAGCCATACATTAGTCTTCCGTTAGAGGAAAATATGGAAAATCTTTTACACGACGGCCTGTTACTCTATGGAAACATACATCGCTTTACTGCTTCAATATCGTCTACATCCTAGCCTTAAATTCTACCACAGCTAATCTAAGAAGTAAATGTACATATTTGTTACAGAACATGCATAGACAATGAGGTCATTTCCATTAATGTGGACGGTATTCCAATGTGCTGAACAACAGTCAATTTAAGTGTCCAGATAGATTAGCCTGAATGGGCTTAGCAAACTGACTCAAGCTTTTGGTAATTTCTTTCTGTCAGAAAAGTTCATATTGATCAATAAACTATTAGGGGTGAATGAAAACTACTGCTTTTTCCACTGTCCAGCAATAAAATCTAGTTCCATTCCAACTTAAGAAATTAGAATAATAGTGTACGTTTCTTATTCATCAAGGTAAAAATACATTATTTTCAGGAGTGTTACATTTAACTGAAAAAAGTGACCTGTTTGTCAGTTTAGTTAGGTCCATTTTAGAACATTCCTTCATCATGACACTTCTCTAAACTTCAGCCAGAGCAATACATGAGTAATGTCAGGCAGGGAGGAGTAGAATCTGATATTGAACAAGAGGAATAAAAGAGGTTAGCAAGAAGACTGCTATAGAAAGAATGTCCAAATGTGGTCACCATAGGCCTATTTCACATGTAAGGGTCCATTGATTTTGGTCTGTTGCGTTACATCACACATTAATGTGCATTGCATTAAAGTAGTACATTTTATAAATATAGTACCCAACACACCACAATGGGTCTAAAATTGTAACAACTTCAGCGCAGCACACTACAATACATGACAGTGGGTGGTGTACTGCAGTGTAGGTGCATTGAAGTGCTGTTCACAATGACGTTATGGCAGCACAGTGGTCTAAAAGTAAGGCCCCGTACACACGGCAGAGAACCTCGACGGGCGGAACACATCGTTCCGCCCGTCAAGGTTCTCTGCCGGCCGTCAGAATCGGCGACCCGCCTGTCGGGAAAGGCAACCAGCCATTCATCCCGACGGGCCGTCGAGCAAATAGAGAACCTGCTCTCTATTTGCTCGACGGGTTTCCCGACGGGCGGGGCTCGCCGAGAGCGTACACACGGCCGAGGTTCTCGGCAGAATGCGGCTCCCAGCGGCTTTCTGCCGAGAACCTCGGCCGTGTGTACGGGGCTTCAGGCCCACTCTTTTTAAGCAAAGGGATAAACTGGAATTTTATCGGTAAATATACAGTATATATTAGAAATGTTTATAACTTGCAATTGCCAGGAACTTATATTGCCAGGAATTAATATTTAAACATATAGGCCCGGATTCGCAAAGACTTACATCAGCGTATCTCCAGATACCCCACTGTAATTTCAAATGTGCGCCGTCGCATCTTTATGCCGATTCACAAAGCGAGATACGCCGAAAAACATGGCTTCAGTCATCTGGCGTAACTTGCCTACACCGGCGTATCGTGGGCGTATAGTTGCGCTGGACTCTTTCGGCGTTCCCATGTAAAATATGCAAATGAGCAAGATACGCTGATTCACCAACGTAGATGCGCCGGGCCGATTCATATACGCGATTTGCGTAAGGCTTACGTCCAGCGTAAAGTTACCCCTACTTATATGAGGCGCAGCTAATGCTAAGGTATGGGCCAGGGAACGACGCCGTCAAATTTTACGTCATTTAAGCCGTTTACATAGTACGTGAATAGGGCTGGGCGTAGGTTACGTTCACACGTCGTAAACATCGTCACTTAGGCATTCTATCCAACGTGATTCTGAACATGCGCACTGGGATACGTCCACGGATGGCGCATGCGCTGTTCGTTCGGCCCATCATTTGCATGGGGTCACGGACAACACGCCAACTATCTAGCTACTTTGAATTACATGGACTTATGCCGGCCCATTTATGCTACGCCGCCGTAACTTAGGGAGCAAGTGCTTTGTGAATAAGATACGCTACGCCCGCACAAAGATACGCCCGTGTACGTGAATCCGGGCCATAATATATCTAAAGACATTTTCGTTTTGGATAGATTGGAGAAATATTGGAATCCCTGTTAGGTTTGTATTGCTGTGTGTGTCATTCAATCTCTATTTCTGTCCTAATGACCAATGTCACAGGGATAGAAAGTGAGTGAAAATACATAATTGGAAGTTGTAACCAGAACAGAAATACAAGGGAAGGCTGCCAATGAGGAAAAGTGTTCCAGTGACAACTGTCTTTAGATGGGATTTCCTGTCACTTCATGTTTTGTGTATAGGATGTACAGGGTAATCTCCCAAATTAGACACAGATGGGTATCATTTAACCCACAAGAGTACTGACATTGGATTGCAGAGTGGTTGAGTCTGTGGGAAACAGCAGCTTTAGGCACCGTACACGCTTTTAGGGTTTTTTGTTTTCTTTTAAGGGTGTTTAATGTTTTTTTTCTCTGCCTCCAAATACCCCCCTATGTTAGTCTATGTCTCCATGCACACATAAGCGTTTAGCTGCATCTTGGTCTGGGGCTTAAGTGGTTAAAGGACCAGGCCCCTTTTTACGATTCGGCACTGCGTCGCTTTAACTGACAATTGCGCGGTCGTGCGATCAGGCTCCCAAACAAAATTGGCGTCCTTTTTTTCCCATAAATGGAACCTTCTTTTGGTGGTATTTGATCACCTCTGCGGTTTTTATTTTTTGCGCTATAAACAAAAATAGAGCAACAATTTTGAAAAAAAAGGAATGTTTTTTACTTTTTGCTATAATAAATATTCCTCAAAAATATATGAAAAAAAATGTTTTCCTCAGTTTAGGCCGATACGTATTCTTCTTCCTATTTTTGGTAAAAAAAATCACAATAAGCGTTTATCGGTCGGTTTGCGCAAAATTTATAGCGTTTACAAAATAAGGGATAGTTTTATTGCATTTTTGTTTTATTTATTTTTACTACTAATGGCGGCGATCAGCTTTTTTTTTTCATACCTGCGACATTATGGCAGACACTTCGGACTATTTTGACACATTTTTGGGACCATTGTCATTTTCACAGCAAAAAATGCATTTAAATTGCATTGTTTACTGTGGAAATGACAGTTGCAGTTTGGGAGTTAACCACAGGGGGCACTGTAGGGGTTAAGTGTGACCTAATACGTGTTTACTAGGTCTGGCGTCATCGATTGTGGCCACCCTATAACAGGGATGACACGAATGATGCAGCCTCCACAGAGAAGCACGGGGAAGCCGTGTTTACACACGGCTCTCCCCGTTCTTCAGCACGGGGACTGATCGCCGCACTCCAGCGGCGATCGGGTCCGCGGGTCCTGGTCACGGAGCTTCGGACCGGGTCACGGGAGTGCGCCTGCGACCCACAGCTGGGCTTAAAGGGCAACGTACATATAGGTTGGTTTGCCCAGCCGTGCCATTCTGCCAATGTAAATCAGCGTTAGGCGGTCCTTAAGTGGTTAAAGGCAAGAGCATTCAGAAGCAGAAAAAAAGTTTTGCCTTTGCCCAATCTAAAAAAAAAAAAAACCACAATTTTATCAATGTATATGTTTATTGGTATAATTACCTGAATTGGTCCTTATGTTAAAAGAGAAGTTCGGGATTAAAAAAAAAAAAAAAACATTCATACTCACCTAGGTGGATGCAGCATAGATCCGGTGCTGCATCTGCCCCCCGCTGGATCTGTAATAAGAACTAAGCAATCAAACACCGCTGATTGCTCAGTAGGGGCATTCAAGGGGCTAAGTGTGTGCCTAATAATGTGTGCTGTTTTTACAAACAGATGTTGTATTTTCTCCCTGCTTTGTCTGAACTGCAGAAAGTAATAAACCAGCAAAATTAAAATTTGAACTCAAACTTTTTATCCAGACCATAGTCTTTGGAATTCAGGGGCTACAAAGACAACATTGGATTATGCCATCTAGATCTAACAAATGCCCTTTAAGTGCCCATTTAAATCTATACTAGGGATGAGCTTCGAGTTAGAGTCAAACTCATGTTCGACTCGAACATTGCCTGTTCGCCGAACAGCGAACAATTTGGGGTGTTCGCGGCAAGTTCTTTTGAACTTTAGAACCCTGTTAAAGTCAATAGGATTCGAAAAATGCTAATTTTAAAGGCTAATATGCAAGTTAGTGTCCTAAAAAGTGTTTGGGGACCCGGGTCCTTTCCCAGGGGTCATGTAACAATGCAAAAAAAGTTTTAAAAACTGCATTTTTTTCGGGAGCAGTGATTTTAATAATGCTTAAATTGAAACAATAAAATTGAAATATTCCTTTAAATTGTGTACCTGGGGGGTGTATAGTATGCCTGTAAAGTAGCGCTTGTTTCCCGTGCTTAGAACTGTCCCTGCACAAAGTGTAATTTCTGAAGGAAAAAAAGTAATTTAAAATCACTAGCGGTTGTCTAGGCAGTGTGTAATTAGGTATGCCTAGTGTAATGGTGTGAAGACTAATTGTTCTGTTGCTTTTGTTGTTTTACTCTGTTCTTTTTTTGTGCACGTCGCTACGTGCAATGTTTGGCCGGGGTATGCCCCTATGGCCCTGTTTTGTAACTCAAGACTTTAAAAATATCTTAATAAAAACAATGGGCCAGATTCACGAACACTTGCGCTGGAGTATTTGGATATGCGCCGCGTAACTGTGATGATGCGCCGTCGTTTCTATGTGCCCGTACCCACCAAACTAGATGCGCCCAATAACAGGTCATTTGCGACCGGCGGAACGTTCCGACGCCAGAGTATCGTCAGCGCTTATTTTCGCTGGGCGCATCAGTCGCGCCCATTGATTTCCCCTGCAAATATGCAAATGAGGGAGATTTCCCAATTCGCGAACGGATTAGCACCATACGCTGGCTACATGCGCCGCGCGTATCTGGTCCGTCCGGCGCAAAGTTATTTCTACAAAAGGCTGCTTTATCTTTACTCCAGACGGTCACAGGTCAGCAGGAGAGCAGCTACAGCAGCGTTACCGACGATAGGAGCTTGCTGAACAACAACACTTGCAAGGACAACACCTCTGTGTGCCAACATGCCAGGGGCAATTGTGGTCCTAGAACTACTGATGGGTCCCCTGGAACCAAGAAGGCGGCCACGTGAGAGGATATACCGCACTCGTATGAACCTCTTTGGCATGGGGGATGAGGAGGTGTATCGCCTCTTCAGATTCAGCCCTGATGCAATACTTGAACTAACCACAACCCTGCAGGATGACATCACCAGCAAGACACACCGCTCACAAGCAGTGCAGCCACTGGTGAAGGTCCTGGCAACACTCCATTTCCTTGCAAGTGGATCATTCCAGCGTACAAGTGGAGTGGTGGCTGGGATGTCACAGTCCTCCGTGAGCAGATGTGTGCACCAGGTTGTCCCTGCAATACTCAGACGCATGTCCAACCAGTTCATCAGACCCACCACTGAGGAGCTGCGGCAGAAGGCAATGACAGATTTCTACAACCTTGCCAGATTCCCTCGCACTGTGGGGGCCATTGATTGCACACATGTGGCCCTACAGCCCCCCAGTGCCACAGAGCACATATACCGCAATCGGAAGCATTGGCATTCCATCAACGTACAGGTGATAGCCGATGCCCAACGCCTCATATGGCACGTCCGTGCCAAACACCCCGGGTCCAGCCATGACAGCTACATCTACAATCAGAGTCCCATCCCAGCAGAATTTAACCAGAACATGTATGGGGACAGCTGGCTGGTTGGTGAGTGACAAGGGAGTCAGGCATGACTATCCCCTCCCGTGATGCACAACAGAAGTGGCACATGCATGACTAACATTCTCCTGTCTTTTACCTTACAGGTGACTCTGCATATGCACTGGGACCCCATCTAATGACTCCTTTCCGGAACCCCCAAACCAGAGGAGAGAGAAAATACAATGAAGCACACATCAAAACCCGTGCAGTGGTGGAGCAAACATTTGGGCTCCTGAAGTCCCGTTTCCGATGCCTGGATAAGTCTGGGGGGACCCTATTGTATTCCCCTACCTTTGTGTGTCAGATCATCGGTGCATGTTGCATACTACATAACTTTGCTATGAAAAAAGGCCTGCATATTGACATACGTGATGACCTGACCCCCGACCCACACAGTCCCCACCTGCCAGAGGACACCCAGTCTGCTGATGGAAGAGCAGTCAGGAGGGTCCTCGCCGTAGGCATCTTTGGACACTAAACCAAAACATTAATCACACAGACAGTGCACGCGTGTACACCACTGATGTCCCTAGATCACACACACCACATGCACATCGCATTGGATTAGCCCAAGTCCAGCATGTAGGAGTTGGGAGCAGTAACGCCGTGTCAAGGCCCCAATGATGTCACTGTCCATTCACACACCTTTCACACGTCATTCATACAGCCGTGGGGTTAACTTCACCACCACGGCCGAGGGTGACACCCCTTACTTTCAGGAGTGCCACCCCCTCACATTCACACACCATTCACACTGTCCCCTGCACTCCTGACCGTGTGCAGTACAAAAATAAATTAAAAATATCATATCCTGAGAAATAAAATAAACAAAATCTCATAACCTGAGAAAAAGGAAAAAAAAACTCATGACCTGAGTATGTCCAAACAAAAAATATAAAACAATAAAAAAAAAAAAGGCCTCATCGGGGATGCCGGGGGCTTCTTCTGGGGGCCCCTCTCTGGCTCCTCAGCTGCCTGGATGGAGTGGGTGGGGGTGGGGGGGCATCTGGAGGTGGCTGATCCCCAGGTGGGCCACTCCTGACAGGTGTGGCCTGCATGCCCTCCAAGGCCATGGCTATCCGGCCAAGGTAGCAGTTGGTCTGGGCCTGCATCCGGAGCTGACGGGTGACCTGATAATGCTGGGCCCGCCGACTCAGCCTCCCCTGGTCCCGGATGGCAGCACTGTTGCCCTGGATGGCAGCAGTGTTGGCCTGGATGGCTGCAGTAAGTTGCCGAATATCCCCCTGCACCTCCCCCAAAGTGGTGACCACTGCAGCGCAGTTGCAGCTTACATCCTGCACTGCGTTGCTGATGTTGGCAACGGAGCCCAGGCTGTCAGACACTTTCTGTAAGTGCCCAACTATGGCCCCCATCTGTTCCGTCTGCCTGGCGTGATCCCTCGCCAACTGGCCCTGGACACCATCAGACACCCCCCTGGTCTTCTGGGTGGCCTTCCTGGGGCCAGAAGATGGTTGTCCTCGGGGGGAAGGAGTCGCCCTTGAGGGGCTTCCAAGGATGGGGGAGGGGACGACAGACGGCCCAGGAGAAGGGGAGGAGACAGACAAAACTAAGGTAAAGTCCTGCTCTGCCACAGCAGGATCCTCCACAACCACCTCGGCAGGTGTGGTGTGGCCACTCTCCTCCTCCACAACCTCTTCACCACCCAGTGGCTCGGGCACACGATGGCGTGGGGGGGATGGGGTGGAATGCACGCTGACAGATGATGGCCCAGCTCCGTCATCTGTGGATGACACAAAGCAGACACATGTTGGTGGTCCCACACACTTGGCACATGTACCCCCCCCCAAATGCAAAACAACAAATAAGGGATTATAAAACACTTACCTGTCCTTGAGCCTTCCTCCACGGAGTCATAGCCTGGGACTCCCTCCACCTGCTCCCTCTCCAGGCAGCGTGCAACCACCTCCTCCTCTGCGGTTAGGGTGACAGGACATGGGGGACCACCACCTGTGCCCCTCTCATACCTCCTGATGGAGGCCACCTTGTCCCTCACCTTGCGCCGCAGATCATTAATTTTTTTTTGTATGTCCCCAGCAGTCCGGGTAGAGTAGCCCAAGGCATTGACCCTGGCAGCAATGGACTCCAGGATGCCCTGCTTCCTCTCCCGGCTGGTCTTCCGGCTTTTTTTGCCATGGAGAAAAGCATTATCAGTCTCCATTGCCGAAATGATGAGCGAGACCTCCTGGGCATTAAAATTGAGGTTCCTCCTCTCTCTGGGGGTAGCGGGAGCAGCCATCACCAAACAAAAGTATCTTCCCTGGGGTGGGGGAAGCGGAAATACTTTTGCGCCGGAATGGCGTTTCCGCCAGCGCTTTTAAGCGCCCAGCGGAACGCATTGCGCTGACGTTTCCCAGGAAGTGGTGCCGACGGAAGTTGTGAGCATGCGCACAAGGGGGCGAGTGGAGCCGCACTCACTGCGCATGCTCCGTGGATGATGCGCTGAACGTAAGCCTCTGCGCTGGGCTCCGCCCATCATTTACATATGATCACACCCACTTCCACTTGCGTCGGGTTACGCCAGCGCATTATCGTTACTCTGGCGCAAGTTTACGCGCAACTGCTATGTGAATTACAGGACTTGCGCTGAAAGGGTCTTCAGAGTAACGTAAATGAGAAGCGTTACTCCAGAGGAAAGATACTCTCATCTACCTGAATCTGGCCCAATGATTAAAAAAAAAAAAAAAATCACTAGCGGTTTTAATGAATTGGGGGCATCTGGAGGTGGCTGATCCCCAGGTGGGCCACTCCTGACAGGTGTGGCCTGCATGCCCTCCAAGGCCATGGCTATCCGGCCAAGGTAGCAGTTGGTCTGGGCCTGCATCCGGAGCTGACGGGTGACCTGATAATGCTGGGCCCGCCGACTCAGCCTCCCCTGGTCCCGGATGGCAGCACTGTTGCCCTGGATGGCAGCAGTGTTGGCCTGGACGGCTGCAGTAAGTTGCCGAATATCCCCCTGCACCTCCCCCAAAGTGGTGACCACTGCAGCGCAGTTGCAGCTTACATCCTGCACTGCGTTGCTGATGTTGGCAACGGAGCCCAGGCTGTCAGACACTTTCTGTAAGTGCCCAACTATGGCCCCCATCTGTTCCGTCTGCCTGGCGTGATCCCTCGCCAACTGGCCCTGGACACCATCAGACACCCCCCTGGTCTTCTGGGTGGCCTTCCTGGGGCCAGAAGATGGTTGTCCTCGGGGGGAAGGAGTCGCCCTTGAGGGGCTTCCAAGGATGGGGGAGGGGATGACAGACGGCCCAGGAGAAGGGGAGGAGACAGACAAAACTAAGGTAAAGTCCTGCTCTGCCACAGCAGGATCCTCCACAACCACCTCGGCAGGTGTGGTGTGGCCACTCTCCTCCTCCACAACCTCTTCACCACCCAGTGGCTCGGGCACACGATGGCGTGGGGGGGATGGGGTGGAATGCACGCTGACAGATGATGGCCCAGCTCCGTCATCTGTAGATGACACAAAGCAGACACATGTTGGTGGTCCCACACACTTGGCACATGTACCCCCCCCCCCAAATGCAAAACAACAAATAGGGGATTATAAAACACTTACCTGTCCTTGAGCCTTCCTCCACGGAGTCATAGCCTGGGACCCCCTCCACCTGCTCCCTCTCCAGGCAGCGTGCAACCACCTCCTCCTCTGCGGTTAGGGTGACAGGACATGGGGGACCACCACCTGTGCCCCTCTCATACCTCCTGATGGAGGCCACCTTGTCCCTCACCTTGCGCCGCAGATCATTAATTTTTTTTTGTATGTCCCCAGCAGTCCGGGTGGAGTAGCCCAAGGCATTGACCCTGGCAGCAATGGACTCCAGGATGCCCTGCTTCCTCTCCCGGCTGGTCTTCCGGCTTTTTTTGCCATGGAGAAAAGCATTATCAGTCTCCATTGCCGAAATGATGAGCGAGACCTCCTGGGCATTAAAATTGAGGTTCCTCCTCTCTCTGGGGGTAGCGGGAGCAGCCATCACCAAACAAAAGTATCTTCCCTGGGGTGGGGGGAAGCGGAAATACTTTTGCGCCGGAATGGCGTTTCCGCCAGCGCTTTTAAGCGCCCAGCGGAACGCATTGCGCTGACGTTTCCCAGGAAATGGTGCCGACGGAAGTTGTGAGCATGCGCACAAGGGGGCGAGTGGAGCCGCACTCACTGCGCATGCTCCGTGGATGATGCGCTGAACGTAAGCCTCTGCGCTGGGCTCCGCCCATCATTTACATATGATCACACCCACTTCCACTTGCGTCGGGTTACGCCAGCGCATTATCGTTACTCTGGCGCAAGTTTACGCGCAACTGCTATGTGAATTACAGGACTTGCGCTGAAAGGGTCTTCAGAGTAACGTAAATGAGAAGCGTTACTCCAGAGGAAAGATACTCTCATCTACCTGAATCTGGCCCAATGATTAAAAAAAAAAAAAATCACTAGCGGTTTTAATGAATTGTCGGCTCCAGCAATGCAGAGAAAAGCTATTCATAAAAAATGAAAACAATAAATGCATGGGGGTCCCCCCAAATTAGGGTCTGGTGTGGATTTTTTGGGGGGGGGGAACTCCACAGTATTTCTTTTTTAATTTGGGGTGGAGTTCCCCTTAAAATCCAAACCAGACCTGAAGGGTTTGGAATGGATATTTGGGGGGAACCCCACATGATTTTTTTTTGTTATTTGACGCGGGGTTCCCCTTAATATCCATACCAGACCTGAAGGGCCTGGTAATTGAATTTGGGGGACCCTCACGCATTTTTTTTATGAATGACTTTTCTCTGTATTGCCGGGAGCCAACAATTCATTATAGCCACAAGTGATTTTAAAAGACTTTTTTTCTTCAGAAATTACATTTTGTGCAGGGACAGTTCTAAGCATGGGAAAATAGGAATATTTCAACTTTATTCTTTCACTTTAAGCATTATTAAAATCACTGCTCCCGAAAAAACGGTAGCTTTTAAAACTTTTTTTGCATTGATACAGGACCCAGGTCACCAAACACTTTTTAGGACAATAACTTGCATATTAGCCTTTAAAATTATCACTTTAGATTTCAAACGTCCGGGTCCCATAGACTTTAACAGGGTTCTAAAGTTCACATGAACTTTTGGTGTGTTCGCAGGTTCTGGTGCGAACCGAACCCAGGGGTGTTCGGCTCATCCCTAATCTATACATGCTGGCAGAAGCACTTTTTTGGTAGCATTAGGAAGATGCATTGTCATGTGTCAACATGCCTTTCTTTTGTGTGCTGACATGCATCAATGGGTTTTTAGATTTAGAATTTGAAGAGGCCAGGGTTAACTTCCCCTGACCAAGTCCTGTTACCAATACCTGTTACCAACTGTGCTATATGCATTTTGATGCACTGCCATTGACTTCTATGTGCCTCCCTACGCACTAAAACAAACAAACAAAAAAAAATACAGACATCATATTTTCAAAAAACACTGCACTGCAGCACCAAGATAGGAATTGTATAATGCTGAACCAAGACAAGTGCGTTTTAGCATGTCAGAACGAATACATTAAAAATCAACCGTGTAAATGGGCCCCCAAGCATCACAGCCAGCCCACTTACATTTTTAGAAGGAGGCAGCAATGGCAGCTCCACACATTTCTCTTAGGAAAGTTTACTTTTATGAGACATTTAACTATACCTGTACACTTTGGCCATCACACGAGTACTGAAACAACTTCTAGCATATATATTCAACCAGTGTATGTGAATACAACGTGTCTCACATCAACACTATGGAAATAAAGCTTTCTATGTTTGCTCGCTGTATAACAGACAGCCTTTTCATAAAGAAGTATTTCACAGACCGATCTGTGCAGATCTGATGACATACCACTTGACTTTGCATGTGAAATGGCTCTTACAAACGCGCCTATAAGCAAAGACCACCAGACCGCTCAGTTAAGGCTGAGCTTCGGCAGAGTTTATTTAGTTCAGATGCCATAATATCCTGGAATGGCTGTGCAGGCAGACGGCGGGACACATCTGTACTTTCATGAAGACAGACTTCTGGGGAAAGAAAAATCTGTGGCCGGATGTGCTCTGCTTCTCATATAATTTCACAGAAATAGCACAAAGTTGGCTTCCAAGGATCCTTGAAGAAGCTGAGATTCCTCCTGTAAGGTTACAAACTTCAGAACAAAGTTTAATTAAAGGCTGGAAATAAAGTGGGCAAGTTCACAAGGCTTGGCTTGAAGAAAAAGTATAGATTGCGGCTTGTACAGATGTTTTTTTTTTATTAAATTTTTTTGAAACAATGGATCTTAACCTCTTGATCCCCTTTATGACCGCCCATTTTTTGCTATTCGGCACTGTGTTACTTTAACCACTTAACCCCCGGAACCATATTGCTGCCCAATGACCAGAGCACTTTTTGTGATTCGGCACTGCATCGCTTTAACTGACAATTGCGCGGTCGTGCGACATGGCTCCCAAACAAAATTGGCGTCCTTTTTCTCCCATAAATAGAGCTTTCTTTCGGTGGTATTTGATCATCTTTGCGGTTTTTATTCATCGAACTATAAACAAAAATAGAGCGTCAATTTAAAAAAAAAATTCAATATTTTTTACTTTTTTCTGTAATAAATATCCCCCAAAAATACATAAAAAACATTTTTTTTCCTCAGTTTAGGCCGATGCGTATTCTTCTACATATTTTTCGTTAAAAAAAATCGCAATAAGCATTTATTGATTGGTTTGCGCAAAAGTTATAGCGTTTACAAAATAGGGGGTCGTTTTATGGCATTTTTATTAATATTTTTAATAAAATGGCGGGCACTTCGGACACTTTTGACACATTTTTGGGACCATTGGCATTTTTATAGCGATCAATGCTATAAAAATGCATTGTATTACTATAAAAATGCCATTGGCAGTGAAGGGGTTAACACTAGGGGGCAGGGAAGGGGTTAAGTGTGTTCCTGGGTGTGTTCTAACTGTATGGGGGGTGGACTCACTAGGGGAAATCACTGATCTTCTGTTCATACATTGTATGAACAGAAGATCAGCGTTTCCCCCACTGACAGGACCGGGAGCTATGTGTTTACACACATAGCCCCGGTCCCCGCTGTGTAACGAGCGATCGCGTGTCCCCGGCCGCGATCGTACCCGCCGGGCACGCGTGCGGGACTCGGGGGCGAGCGCACGCGCCCCCTAGCGGCTGCTTTAGAGTGGACGTATAGCTACGGGCTCTCGCCCAGCAGTACCGACTTTCCACAGAAAAATGACGGCGGGCGGTCTGCATGTAGTACTCACAATGGAAAATTATATAGTTTTTTTTTATTTTGGCTCCGAGCGGGGATTCCTGCGGGGAATAGGCGTTCCTAAGGCAAGCCTATTTGATTGACGGGCTAGTAAAGAGCGTCACGCCTTCCGAAAATAGCCGAAGTGACACTCAGCTGTTTACGGTGCTATACGGCGCCTGCGCATGCCGTGTAGAGCTGACTGCGCAGGCGCCGTAAATTGCGGAGCGTCACTTTGGCTATTTTTGGAAGGCGTGACACACTTTTCTTACCTGTCAATCAACTAGGCTTACCTTAGGAACGCCTATACCCGGAAGGAATCCCTGCTCGGTGCCAGATTAAAAAAAAGACCGATAAAACGATAAGTACAAAAGAAAGAAAAAAAACAGCATACTGCACATGTCAGCAGTATGCTGGATCTAATGGTAGATAGTTGATTTAGGGTGAACCTCCGCTTTAACTGATGAAAACGGTCCATCAGACCGGTCTCATCAGATGGACCAATCGTGTGTACGCGGCATAAGTGTTTGTTGCAATCAATAAAAGTTTATTTAAATAAAGGTGTGGGGTAATACAGACAGTTCTTTTTTCAAACACTGAGTGCAGAAAGCTTTTTCTGCACCAATTATTGCTGTTTGCCTGCAGTTTAATACTGATCATGGTCTAGTTTGGCATTTTATGAAGCCTACTATTTCCATTATCCAAACATATACTGAGAGCAACTGTGTAACCACATCCTAGACCTCTGTTTGCTGTGTGCTATGTCAGGATTATCCTACTCTACACAACACACAATGTAAAAATAATCAAAGGAAGTGACATACGTACATGGCCAGACTGGATAAGCCTAGGCCTGAGCTGGCACCATTTCTTTATTTGTTCATGTTTTACTATCCTGTTTCAAAAATAACTAATTAGGTTATTAATGCTGTCTGTGTCTTCTTTGGGGAAATCTATCCTTAAGTGGTTGCAAAGCCAATATATTTCTTACCTAATGCATTCCCTGTATTAAAGTAAAACACACAGCAGCAGTATTGCCCCCTTACCCCCCTAAATACTTACCTAAGTCCTTCACTCAATCCAGTGCTTTGCTCATGTGTAGCGGTTCTCTCCTCTCTCCCAGCTCTCACAGGCTTTGCTGAGGCAGCGGGAGGCATTGGTTCCTACTGCTGTCAATCAAATCATGTGAGCTGAGAGTGGAGGGAAGGGCTGAGCCATGCTGTATGAAGAAGAGCACTGGCATGAGACCCCAGAGTAGGAGGTTCGGGGCTGCTCACCAATGGCATTATTGTATGCTTTGACAAATAATTTTTCTAAATTGTGGATGCTCGAGCAGTCGAACAAAACTTTGCTCCTGTATGATTAGCCTTACTAGAACACAAATACTACAAACAATTTTATAAAAGCATTGGGATGATTCAAGTGTGTAAAGAAAGGATCAATGTCAAAGCTGGAACCCCCAAGGGTCACAAGCACCGCGTAGTTGCCATCATTACTACACCAATGGATAACAAACTCACTCTGAAGTGCTCAAAGACTTGACATATAAAGCAATAAGGGACGAATACATAAGGCTATTGTATGATGACAATGGTAGACAGGCACATGTCAGTGGAACAGAGAACATGTGGGAAGGAAAATAAAGGCAGACATAAAACAAAATTGTATTGCTGTCTTTTGAATTATATTTCACCATGCCAACACATGTATGGATAATATTTTACTCCAAAAAATAGCAGCAACTGACAAGAAACATATGACTAAGGCCCCTTTCACACCTGCGGACCCAATGGGCACTGATGATTTGGAATAAAGGAAAATTTATTACCAAATACTTACCGTAATTTTCCTTTCCTGATGGACTCCATGGCAGCATACGTGTGGGTTAATCCCGCCTCCTCTCCAATGCTATAGGACCCCATACCCATAAAGCTTTGCTCACCTTCAGTGCTGGTGTTCCGTAACTAGCCGACTCCATGCTTACAGGGTGGGTACTCCGGCTGCCATGGAGTCCATCAGGAAAGGAAAATTACGGTAAGTATTTGGTAATAAATTTTCCTTTTTCCTGACAGACTCCATGGCAGCCTACGTGTGGGAAATAACTAGCCAAACCACACGGGTGGGTATGCTGAACAAAAAAATAGTTTTAAATTGTCCTGTCGGCCAACAGGATTGAACGCCCAAAATTTACAGAAGAAAGGGATGCAGGTTCAACACAATAGTGAGACATAAAGGTATTAATGGAGGACCAAGAGGCCGCTCTACAGATAACGTCCGGAGCCACATAATGGGCAGCTGCCCAGGAGGTTGCCATCCCTCTGGTAGAGTGTGCAGTCACCACCTGTGGAGGAGCCAAGCCCTTCACTTTATAAGCCTGCTGAATCGCGTGGATGATCCAAGCTGCAATGATTCTTGAAGAGGCCTTCTTTCCCTTGTTGATGCCTGAGTGCAGGATGAACAGATGATCTGAGCGTCTGAAAGCAGAAGTTACTTGGATGTACTCCGTAAGGATTTTCCCTAAGTCTAAAGGGTGGATACTCTCTGACTCCGAGTCTCTGAAAGTAGGGAGAACAATCTCCTGGTTGCCGTGGAAAACCGACGTCACCTTCGGGTTGGAACCCAGCATGGGAATCAGGACTACTCTGTCTGGAAAGAATTTTTAGAAACGGCTCTTTGTAACCCAGGGATCCAATCTCAGAGACTCTCTTAGCTGAAGTGATGGCGACCAAGAAAGCCACTTTAGCCGAGAAATCCTTCAGTGATAATGAAGGAGATTCTGCTGTATCAAGTCCATTCAGAAAGTCCAGAACCAAGGGAAGATCCCACTTGGGGAATCTTGGCTTTCTTTGAGGCCTCAGCCTTGAAGCTCCACGGAAACATTTCTTAACTAGCGGATGTGCCGCCCAAGGCAGATAATGCTGAAACTTGCACTCTCAAGGAACTTACCGATAATGGAAGATCCAACCCCGTTTGAAGGAACCTTAGGATATCCTGTATTCCTGGACTTGTAAACGATGAACCTGATGTTACAGAAAACTCCACAAACTTCGCCCAAATTCGTTCATAGACTTTATTTGTACTTGGTCTTCTTGAGCTCATCAGAGTTGCGATCACCCTAGGAGCGCAGCCGAGGACTTCTAACCTTTCCCTCTCAAGAACCATACCGCTAGCTTCAGTATGGATGGAGCGGGGTGAAGGAGCGCCCCCTGGGATAGAAGATCCGGTCTGGCTAGTAGAGGTACTGGGTCCCGGTAACTCAGTTGGATCAAGAGGGGGAACCACGGCCTGTTGGGCCAGTAGGGCGCCACCAGTGTTAACTGTACTGACTCCGACTGGAGCCTCCGTAGGAGTTTTAGGATCACTGAGAACGGGGGAAAAGCATACGCCCTCTTGAATCTCCACCCGTCTGTCAGGGCGTCCGTCCCCGTTGCTTGACTGCAGTGACCCCTCGTATAAAACCTCTTTAGCTTTTGGTTGAATAGAGAGGCAAAGAGATCCACCTGGGGATTGGTCCCCAGGGACAGAATCCACTGAAAAGACTCCTCGTGGAGGGACCACTCGTTGACATCCACCCGAGTGCGTGACAGGAAGTCCGCCTGAGAATTCTTTTTTCCGGGAATATAGACTGCGGACAGGTTCGCCAGATTCTTCTGGGCCCAGCCCAAGATTGGTTCGATCTCTCGTAAAAGAGCTGAGCTCCTTGTCCCTCCCTGTCTCTTGACATAGGACACTGCCATGGTATTGTCCATCTTCAGTAATACCGACTCTCCTTTCAGAAGCTGGGGAAAGGATTGGAGGGCGCACCAGGCCGCCCTGATCTCCAGGATGTTCGAGCCTGGGTCGCGAAGGTGGGCATCCCACTTGCCCTGTGCGATCTCTGTGCCGCATAGGGCTCCCCAGCCAGAGCCGCTGGCATCCGTTGTCACCAAAACCTACGATATTGGAGCAATGGAGTGGCAATTCAGGAGATTCTTCCGATGAAGCCACCAAAAGAGGCTGTTCCTCATGGATGGTGAGATGAAAATCATCTGGTCCTTGTTCCCAGACTTCCATTGTTTGAGGAAGCCGAACTGAAAATGACGTAGCCTCCACAATGCCCACTTCACCATGGGAGATTTTGAAACCATTGTGCCTATTATCTTCAGACATTGAGAGGCTCTCAGATAACGAACATCTAGGGCCTTGGCAATCCTCTCCTGAATCACGGGAATCATCTCTAGTGGGAGGGAGATAGTCTCTTTTGCGGTGTCGAACTGGGCTCCCAGATATATTAGACGTTGCGATGGCTCTAGGTGACTCTTTTCTAGATTTAAAAGCCAACCAAATTCCATCAGGATCGAGATCACCTGATCCCTCTGTTCCAGGAGATGAGCCCTGTCTTGAGACAAGACCAGGAGGTCGTCCAGATAATGATAAAGACGTATCTTCCTCAGCCTGATCAGGGCCACCACTGCTAGTAGGGTCTTCGTAAACACTCGTGGGGAGGTTGTCAGCCCGAACGGCAGACAAATGAATTGGAGGTGTCCCTGCCCCACATGAAATCTGAGGTATTTCTGGAGTTCTGCTGCCACTGGCACGTGGAAATACGCATGCTTCAGATCTATCGAGATCATCCAATCTCCTGGTTGAATGGTGGACAGGGTCTCCATCTTGAACCTTCCGTGTTTTATAAATTGGTTTAGGTAGGTCAAGTCTATGACTGGCCGCCACGAGCTGTTCTTCTTTTGGACCAGGAAAAGGGGGGAGTATACCCCATGAAACCGTTCGTCCTTTGGGACGAATCTCACTGCCCCTTGATCCTTCAACAGATCCACATAGGACAGAAGAATTTGCTTTTGTTCTGCTGGCTTTGGAAGTAGGGTAGGGATGAACCTGGGAGGGGGAGTGTTGGCAAAGGACCAGGCGTGGCCTGAAGACACCGTCCTGATGACCCACGGGTCTGTGATCGAGGCCGCCCAGACGTGCCGAAAGTTTTGTAATCTTGCCCCCACTCGAACCGCCTGGACGTGCTTCATGTCAAAAAGACTTCCCCTGCTCGCGCCCACCGGACACCTGATTTGTGGAAGCTGGTTTACGGGAGGACATCTGACCTCTGCCCCAATTCCTTCGGAAACTCCCGACGGGTCTATAGGCACGCGCTTCCCTTGCGCGGTCTGGGCTACGCTTCCTGAACTGTGGTCTTCTTTTCCCTGGCTGTCGTCTGTCCTGGGGAAGGAACCCCTATTTACCCCTTGTGGCCTTGGAAATGGCATCATATCCAGCTTGTTGCCGAACAGTGATGAACCCTCGAAGGGAATTTTACACCAGTTCTGTTTCGATGAAGGATCAGCGACCCAGGGACGAAGCCACAGGGCCCTCTTGGCTGTGACTAAGGACAGCATAATCCGGGCTAGTAGTCGAACCAAATCCACAGAGGCTTCTCCTAGGAATGCTACTGCTAGCTTCAGTTCTGACGTTGCCAAACTTCCGGCCAGCTCTTCAGAAACGCCCATCAGAAAGGAGTCCACGTTCTCCGTCCAGACTTCCATTGCCTTAGAAAGAGCCGCTAGGGCTAGAGCGGGCTTACAGGCCATACCTGCCAGAGCATATATCCTTTTTAGATCCAGGTCCATTCTTCTATCAAGACTATCCTTGAAAGATACTGAATCAGACAGAGGTAATGTCACGTGCTTGGCGCATCACTGCTGCATCCACTGACGGGACGTTCTCCAGATATCTGACATCCTCCGCTTTAAACGGGTCCACCTTGCTCCACTCCTCTTCGAAGATACCATTTAGTTCTGCAAGTAAAGGAAAGCTTGGGTGTTCTTTCCCCAGACGTTTAAAGTATTTCATCTGTTTAGCTGGAGCAGAGGATGAATCTTCCCACCGGAGTGCCTCTTTAACGGCTTTAATGAGTGGGGTCACTTGGGCAAAGTCAAATTCCAGATCTTCCTCATCGCCCTCCGAGTCGCCCTCCAGGGCCACCGGGACGGGGGTGCGAGGCTGTGAGGGGCCTGGATCCTCATGGAACTCATCGGCCGTAGGGCCAGACCTAGCGATACTGGCTTGCTCGTGCGTGTGAGACGCGTCCCTCTCCCTTAGGGACTTTTGCACCGCGCGTTCGACCATGGATTTATTCCGTCGGTCTTCTGATTCTTTTTCCCCAACCGCCTGGGCATAGCAGTGATTGCACAGCGATTTACCCTCCGGGACTTGTGAATCGCATCCCCAGCAGGTTCTGCGCCTAGAGCGGCTATCATGGCCGTGGGAGCGGTGTCTTGAGGAAGAATGTGACCTTCTCTCATGGTGACGAGAGGTAGATGAGGAGCTGCGTTTCTTAGACTTTGAAGAGGAACGTTGATTCGGCCTGGCAAGGTCTGAGGTGGACTTGCTTGGTGCATGAGGTTCTGAATCAGAAGGGCTGCAAAAAAGAAATAAGTCAAAGACGACTCTATAAGGAACAGGGTTGCAACCCTACGCCCCCCCCTTCAACTGCACATACCTTGTGCGTGAGGGCTGGCCATGTGCGGGCGGTGACTGGTCCATGATGGCTGGACCTATGCAGCAGGACACTACCAGGTCAGAGGAAGATAAGAGTGGTAAGTACTGCACCTTAAAAACGCATACATAAACCATATTAAACCAAAAGAAAGAGTGAGGGAACAACACAAAGACCCTGCCTACTACCTACTGACCTGAAGTCTGACAATGATCAGCTGCTCGCCTAAGAACGTGTTCCAATGACTATGGGGCAAGCAGCTGATTTTAAAATGCCCGCTGGTGACGTCACACGCCTGCGCGGCCGCTGCGAGAACGCGGACGTGCGCGGCGCGATGGGCTGCAAACCCCGGAAATGACCTGTGCGGCTGGAACGCAAAAAGCGTTTCAGCCACTCTAACTACCCCAACCCAGGAAGGGAAAGAAAGAGAGAGAGCCAAACAACGTGTGAGACAAACAAAACACAGATGCGGCTGCCATGGAGGTGAACAGACCTTGCCAGCCGAGGTATCCAGGATCCTTGACACACGCAGCCAGTCACAACAAGTGCTTTGCTGCAAGAAGCTTGGCTGGGATCCGAGCTGCACTGCTTGGAAGTGTGTCATTCCACTGCTTGAACTGGACATCCTGAACACATCTCTTGAGATCCATGGAGGAGGACAAAAAAGGAACACCAGCACTGAAGGTGAGCAAAGCTTTATGGATATGGGGTCCTATAGCATTGGAGAGGAGGCGGGATTAACCCACACGTAGGCTGCCATGGAGTCTGTCAGGAAACACTCTTTTCGGCCACTAGCGGAGCGATTTTAACCCCCGCTAGAGGCCGAAGAAGGGTTTAAAAAAGCCTGTGTTGTGTCACTTCAAAAGCGCTTTTTCATGCGCTTCAGTAGTGCTGCCCATTTACTGCAATGGGCAGGAGAGTTTTGAGAGCGCTGTATATAGCGCTCCCAAATCGCCACAAAGATGCTGCTTGCAGGACTTTTTCTAATGTCCCGCAAGTACACCGTCCCAGTTTGAAAGCACTCGGGCTTTCACATTATGGCGGCATGGGGAGGCAGTTTTCAAATGCTTTACAGGCGCTATTTCAAGCGCTAAAACGCCTGAAAACTGCCTCAGTGTGAAAGGGGTCTAAGAGTGTTAAAATAAAAGTGGGTAAGCTGAAGGACTCGTGGGATGGCTGGTGGGTAGATTTGGTGGGACAGCCAGTGTCTGGGCCATGGTGAAAGTTAGTGGTCAGGTCCGGGGGTACCAGGCCTAAAGCTGTGTAAGGGGCCCCGAAATGTTGTGATGGTTGCTCTGGCTATGGTATACTTAAACTTAAATTTCTAGAAATGTTCAAGTAGAACTTTAATCGGAAAATTAAGTCCTGCTAGATCACTTCAGGCTGGCCCCTTTTGCAAGTATACCATAGCCAGAGCAGCCATCACAAAACTAGATGTTCCCCACAACATTCCTTTATTTTTGGAGTTCAAGTCCAGGTTAAGGAAAAGCAGCAAGTATATTACTATTTATTTTTTATGTATGCCATCCAAGACATGCTTTCTTTTTTTTTTTACATTTTGGGTGGGTTATCCTTTATCATTTAATATTATACCTTGCAGAAAATGGCTGCTGCCAGACAAAACAGTGCTGACATTAACTTGTGAGAGAACAGGAAATTGTTTTCAGATGTGGCCTTTTCAGGAATGCTCTGTAAATTCGGCTCCGCTCACAGCAATATTGCAAGGACACAGTGACAATGGCACCTTGAACAGCCAATTAGAAAACGTCAGGACAGCAAACCAGCTATCATTCAACGAATAAAGCATATTCCGGTAGCTACTATGTGACACGAGGAGAAGACAGCATCTCCAACCTTCCCTACAGATCTTTTGTTCTTTATAATACCTGGCAACATTAAAGTTCTGTTCACCACACAGTAATTTAAATATTGTAATATAATACAGAATAAAAGAAAAAAGGACACAAAAACAACATTTACAATAGCCAGCAGTCAAAAAGGAATAATATGTGAATGTATCATAGACAAACTACATTGTTGTGGATGTATGCCATCCACAACTCTGCCCCCAGCTACATCAATGACCTAGGGGCTGATTTACTAATGAAGCTGCGCTGCGCCGGTACATGCCTTAATTAGTGCGCTGGATGAATCCCTAATTAGGCGCATGAACCGGCGGCAGCAGCAGCGCGATGTGATTGATAACTAAAGCCGCCGCCGAACTCCCTGTATAAGTCTATGGGGGAAAATCTTAATAGTGAATTTTAAAGGCTAATCTGCAAGTTTTGTCCTAAAAAGTGTTTGGGGACCTCAGTCCTGCCCCAGGGGACATGTACCAATGCTTTTTTTAATTTTTAAAACGGCCGTTTTTTCGGGAGCAGTGATTTTAATAATGCTAAAAGTGCAATAATAAAAGTGTAATTTTCCTTTAAATTTCGTACCATGGGGGGCTCTAATGTCAGCATGTGAAAAAGCGCATGTTTCCCGTGGTTAGAACGGTCTCTGCACAAAATGTCATTTTTCAAAGCAAAAAAGCCATTTAAAACTGACTCGCGGCTATAATGAATTGTCGGCTCCCGGCAATTGCAGGAGAATTCATTCATTAAAAAAAGGGAAAAAAAAGCGTGGGGGTCCCCCCAAATTCAATAACCAGACCCTTTAGGTCTGGTATGGATATTAAGGGGAACCCCGCCGTCAATTTAAAAAAAAAATGACGTGGGGTTCCCCCCAAATATCCATAACCAGACCCTTCGGGTCTGGTGGGAATTTAAGGGGAACTCCACTCCAAATTAAAAAAAAAATGGCGTGGAGTCCCCCCTAAAATCCACACCAGACCCCTTATCCGAGCACGTTGACCTGGCCGGCCGCAGAAAAGAGGGGGGGACAGAGCGCGGCCCCCCCCCCTCTCCTGAACCGCACCAGGCCACATGCCCTCAACATTGGGAGGGTGTTTTGGGGTGCCCCCCAAAACACCTTGTCCCCATGTTGATGAGGACAAGGGTCTCTTCCCCACAACCCTTGCCCGGTGGTTGTGGGGGTCTGCGGGCAGGAGGCTTATCGAAATCTGGAAGACCCCTTTAACAAAGGGGCCCCCCAGATCCCGGCCCCCCCCCTGTGTGAAATGGTAATGGGGTACCTTGTACCTCTACCATTTCACGAGAAAAAAAATGTAAAGGGTTAAAAAAGACAAGAGCCGGTTTTTGACAAGTCCTTTATTATCTTCTTTCTTCTTTCCTTCGGGTTTCTTCTTCCTCCTCCTTCTTCTTCCTCTGCTTCTGTCTTGGGTCTTCTATTCCCGCATCTTGCCCGGTGTGTTCTTCCATCTTCTGTTCCTCCCGCTGTCCTTCTCGTCCGCATCTTCTTCTCCTTCTTCTTCTTCGCCGGAGGCGCCGCTTCCAATTGAAATCCCCGCTGTCTGCCGGACCACGCCCCCCCCTCTGACGCCTCGGGCAAGCTCTTAGGAGTGTGCTGCAAGTGCGTCCGAGGGGGGCGTGGTCACATGTCAGAGGGCGGCCAATTCAATTTGAAGCTCGTGCGCGGCTTTTTCTTTGCCAGAGTCGCCGCTTCCAATTGAATTGCCCGCTTTCTGAAACATGTGACCACGCCCCCCTCTGACGCACTGGCACCACACGGGGACTTTCCTAAGAGCTTGCCCGTGGCGTCAGAGGGGGGGGCGTGGTCCGGCAGACAGCGGGGATTTCGATTGGAAGCGGCCGCTCCGGCGAAGAAGAAGAAGAAGGAGAAGATGCGGACGAGAAGGACAGCGGAAGAAGATGGAAGAACACGCCAGTCAAGATGCGGGAATAGAAGACCCAAGACAGAAGCAGAAGAAGAAGAAGAGGAGGAAGAAGAAACCCGAAGGAAAGAAGAAAGAAGATAATAAAGGACTTGTCAAAAACCGGCTCTTGTCTTTTTTAACCCTTTACATTTTTTTTCTCGTGAAATGGTAGAGGTACAAGGTACCCCATTACCATTTCACACAGGGGGGGGGCCGGGATCTGGGGGGCCCCTTTGTTAAAGGGGTCTTCCAGATTTCGATAAGCCTCCTGCCCGCAGACCCCCACAACCACCGGGCAAGGGTTGTGGGGAAGAGACCCTTGTCCTCATCAACATGGGGACAAGGTGTTTTGGGGGGCACCCCAAAACACCCTCCCAATGTTGAGGGCATGTGGCCTGGTGCGGTTCAGGAGAGGGGGGGGGGCCGCGCTCTGTCCCCCCCTCTTTTCTGCGGCCGGCCAGGTCAACGTGCTCGGATAAGGGGTCTGGTGTGGATTTTAGGGGGGACTCCACGCCATTTTTTTTTTTTTTGGGGTGGAGTTCCCCTTAAATTCCACACCAGACCCGAAGGGTCTGGTTATGGATATTTGGGGGGAACCCCACGTCATTTTTTTAATAAATTGACGGCGGGGTTCCCCTTAATATCCATATCAGACCTAAAGGGTCTGGTTATTGAATTTGGGGGGACCCCCACGCTTTTTGTTTTCGTTTTTTTATGAATGAATTCTCCTGCAATTTCCAGGATCTGACAATTCATTATTGCCGCGAGTCAGTTTTAAATGGCTTTTTTTTTTTTTTTTTTTTTTTCAGAATGTCATTTTGTGCAAAGACATATTTCTAACCGCAGGAAAAGTGCACTTTATTCACCTGCTGACATTCCCCCCCCCCCCCATGGTACGAATTTTAAAATAATTATTCAAATGACGTGGGGGTCCCCCCAAATTCAATAACCAGACCCTTCAGGTCTGATATGGATATTAAGGGGAACCCCGCCATCAATTTAAAAAAAAAATGACGTGGGGTTCCCCCCAAATATCCATAACCAGACCCTTCAGGTCTGGTGTGGAATTTAAGGGGAACTCCACCCCAAAAAAAAAAAAAATGGCGTGGAGTCCCCCCTAAAATCCACACCAGACCCCTTATCCGAGCACGTTGACCTGGCCAGCCGCAGAAAAGAGGGGGGGACAGAGCGCGGCCCCCCCCTCTCCTGAACCGCACCAGGCCACATGCCCTCAACATTGGGAGGGTGTTTTGGGGTGCCCCCCAAAACACCTTGTCCCCATGTTGATGAGGACAAGGGTCTCTTCCCCACAACCCTTGCCCGGTGGTTGTGGGGGTCTGCGGGCGGAAGGCTTATCGAAATCTGGAAGACCCCTTTAACAAAGGGGCCCCCCAGATCCCGGCCCCCCCCCTGTGTGAAATGGTAATGGGGTACCTTGTACCTCTACCATTTCACGAGTAAAAAAAATGTAAAGGGTTAAAAAAGACAAGAGCCGGTTTTGGACAAGTCCTTTATTATCTTCTTTCTTCTTTCCTTCGGGTTTCTTCTCCTCCTCCTTCTTCTTCCTCTGCTTCTGTCTTGGGTCTTCTATTCCCGCATCTTGCCCGGCGTGTTCTTCCATCTTCTTCCGCTGTCCTTCTCGTCCGCATCTTCTCCTTCTTCTTCTTCGCCGGAGCGGCCGCTTCCAATTGAAATCCCCGCTGTCTGCCGGACCACGCCCCCCCTCTGACGCCACGGGCAAGCTCTTAGGAAAGTCCCCGTGTGGTGCCAGTGCGTCAGCGGGGGGCGTGGTCACATGTTCCAGAAAGCGGGCAATTCAATTGGAAGCGGCGACTCTGGCAAAGAAAATGCCGCGCACGAGCTTCGAATTGAATTGGCCGCCCTCTGACATGTGACCACGCCCCCCTCTGACGCACTGGCAGCACACTCCTAAGAGCTTGCCCGTGGCATCAGAGGGGGGGGGCGTGGTCCGGCAGACAGCGGGGATTTCAATTGGAAGCGGCGCCTCCGGCAAAGAAGAAGAAGAAGGAGAAGATGCGGACGAGAAGGACAGCGGGAGGAACAGAAGATGGAAGAACACGCCGGGCAAGATGCGGGAATAGAAGACCCAAGACAGAAGCAGAGGAAGAAGGAGGAGGAGGAAGAAACCCGAAGGAAAGAAGAAAGAAGATAATAAAGGACTTGTCAAAAACCGGCTCTTGTCTTTTTTTACACTGACACTTTTTTTTTTTCGTGAAATGGTAGAGGTACAAGGTACCCCATTACCATTTCACACAGGGGGGGGGCCGGGATCTGGGGGGCCCCTTTGTTAAAGGGGTCTTCCAGATTTCGATAAGCCTCCTGCCCGCAGACCCCCACAACCACCGGGCAAGGGTTGTGGGGAAGAGACCCTTGTCCTCATCAACATGGGGACAAGGTGTTTTGGGGGGCACCCCAAAACACCCTCCCAATGTTGAGGGCATGTGGCCTGGTGCGGTTCAGGAGAGGGGGGGGGCCGCGCTCTGTCCCCCCCTCTTTTCTGCGGCCGGCCAGGTCAACGTGCTCGGATAAGGGGTCTGGTGTGGATTTTAGGGGGGACTCCACGCCATTTTTTTTTTAATTTGGAGTGGAGTTCCCCTTAAATTCCACACCAGACCCGAAGGGTCTGGTTATGGATATTTGGGGGGAACCCCACGTCATTTTTTTTTTAAAATTGACGGCGGGGTTCCCCTTAATATCCATACCAGACCTAAAGGTCTGGTTATTGAATTTGGGGGGACCCCCACGCTTTTTTTTTGGTGTTTTTAATGAATGAATTCTCCTGCAATTTCCAGGAGCTGACAATTCATTATTGCCGCGAGTCAGTTTTAAATGGCTTTTTTCCTTCAGAATGTCATTTTTCACATGCTGACATTACACCCAGGGCCGCCATCAGGGGGGTACAGGCAGTACACCTGCAGGGCCGCCATTAGGGGGTTACAGGCATTACAACCGCCCGGGGGTCCCCAGGGGCCCCCAGGGGCCCGGATGGGAACCACCCTAAAACAAAAAAAACAATTTTTTTTTTTTTTTTTTGTTTAAGGGCTCCGAAGGTCCCCAGGGGCCCGGAGGCCACTAAGGGCCCCAGATGGCAAGCCCTTTTTTTTAAATAAAATATATATATTTAAAAAAAAAATATATATTTTTTTAATATATTTGTTTATTTTTTTTTTAAGGAAAGGGCCCCAGAGGTCCCCAGGGCACCACCCCCCCCCCCCCCCCGCTTCTCAATTTTTTCATGCGGCAGCACCCCCCCCCGGTTCTCTGCTTTTTGCCAGGGGGCCCATGCCTGAAGCTGTGTAAGGGGCCCCAAAATTCATGATGGCGGCCCTGTACACCTGTAAGGGGCCCGGGGTCCGGAGGTGCCCAGATGCCTGGAGGCCCCCCAGCGCCCCAGATGGTAACCCCCCTCTTTTTTTTTTTGTATATATATTTGTTAGTTGGTTTTTGTAGGATTTTTTATTAAAGGGCCAATTTTTGGAATTTAATATTTTTTTGCAGTCTGGAGGTCCCCAACCCAATGTTTTGGTTTAGGGGTCTGGAGGTCCCCAGTGGCCTGGTCCCCAGTGGCCCGGAGATCCCAGGGCTCCAGATGACAACCCCCCACCTTTACAAAAAAATCAAAAAAAAAAACATATGATATATTTTTTGGTTATTTTTTAAACATATATATATATAATATAATTTTGAAAGCTCCCAGAGGGCCCCAGATGACAACCTTTTTGCTTCTAAAAATGTTATAAACATTTTCCCCAGGTTTGTTACTTTTTACTTTAATTTCTTTTTTAAAGTGTATTTTGTGCGTGAAGTCGAGAGAGAGGAGCTGGACTTGCAATCGCCATCCTTCTCCATGCCCCCGGTGGCAATGGTGGGTGTGAGGGGGGCCTCCCACTCACCCCACCTGCTACACTTGGGAGCCCGATGGGACAGAGGGACTCCCCCTATGAAGGAGTGTAGCCCACCCAGCCAGCCCTGTAGGTCCTTCACCTCCCTTTATTTTAGGAGACCTCATGGCCAAAGTGTGTGCAAGTGTGGTGTTTTTTTTGTGGGGGGGGGGGGGTGGGCATACTAAGCACAGGCGTACCTTGCATAGCACACCCACCGGGAGCCGGGCTGACACCACCAAACTCAATTCATATGTAGCCGAGACCGGGATCCGAACCCTTGGCTGCAGAGGTGAACGGCTTGTCAGCGCAGTGCCATTCACGTTGAGCCACCACAGCTCCCATCCCAATGTTATTTTTTTTTTAGATTTTTGGTAGTTATTTTTTATTAAAGGGCCCAGAGCTCCCAAGGCAACCCCCTTTTTTATTATTTTATATATGTAGATATTGTAATTTATTTTTCATTAAAGAGCCCAGAAGTTTCTTTTTATTAAAGGGCCCAGTGGTCCCCAGGGCCCCCGGATGGCTACCACCCTTTTTAATATATATTTTTCTATATGTATTTTTTAGTAAAGGAACCCCCCGCTTATCAAATTGCGGCAGCCCCCCCCCTTCTTAATATCAGGCGGCACCCCCCCCCCCTATTCTCTGCTCCAGGGGGCCCATGCCTGAAGCTGTGTAAGGGGCCCCATAATTCCTGATGGCGCCCCTAATTGCCTCCCCCCCCCCATGGTACGAAATTTCAAGGAATTTTTCACTTTTATTGGTGCACTTTAACCACTTCCATACCGCGCCTATTCTGGCACTTCTCTCCTTCATGTAACAATTATATTTTCTTCCTTGAAACTTACTCAGGACCCCCAAACATTATATATATTTTATTAACAAACACCCTAGGGAATAAAGTGGCGGCCATTTTTTCGGACACATTTCCAACAGTATTTGTGCCAAAAATTTTCTAAAGTTTTTTTTTTTTTTGGCTTTCCAAAAAAAAACCTGTTTCATGAATGACAAAATAAGAAAGCAGTAAAGCTAGGCCAATTTTTAGGGATAAGGTAAAAGATGATGTTACACCGAGTAAATAGATACCTAACTTGTCACGCTTTCATATTGCGCACACTCATGGAATGGCGCTAAACTTCGTTATTAAAAATCTCCATAGGCAACGCTTGACTTTTTTTCTCAGGTTACCACTTTTGAGTTACAGAGGAGGTCTAGTGCTAACATTATTGCTCTCGCTCTAACGCACGCTATGATACCTCACATGTGGGGTTTGAAGGATGTTTACATATGTGGGTGGGACTTGCATGCGTGTTCGCTTCTGAGTGCGAGCTACTAGGGACAGGAGCATTTAAATTCCTTTGTTATTTTATTTTTTTACTTAATATTTTATTTTTTGCACTTGTTTGTCCCTTTGTTTGTATTATTTTTCACTTTTCTTCCTATTACAAGGAATGTAAACATCCCTTGTAATAGGACTAGTGTGTGACAGGTCCTCTTTATAGAGAAAGGCGGGGTCAATTAGACCCCACATCTGTCCTCCAGGCTGGAAAGCATGGAATTGGTAAAAAAAAAAACATCTCATGCTTTCAGCTGCAATCATGTTCGTTCAGCACAGTAGCGTAGTGTGTAGCATGTTCACCTAGCAGCAAAAGGGTTGCTGGTTCGAATCCCACCCGTGACACTATCTGCCTGGAGTTTGCATGTTCTCCCTGTGCGGGTTTCCTCCCACAATCTAAAAACATGCTGTAAATTGGATCCTGTCTAAATAAGCCCTAATATGCAGTAGGATATTTAGGTTTTGTGCTTCCCTAGGCCTGACCAAATTTTGGCACCCCCCTAATAGAAAAATGACCCACCCTTCCTGTCAAGGCCACACCCTGTTTTTTTATGACCCACCCAGGAATTTTCAGGGGACACACACAAGTTCTGTGGGGGGGGACTTGGGGGGGCCCTTAATTTGCCTACTTTTTCGATCACTTCCTGTTTGGCTATGGGGCAGGAAGTGAAGGCCAATCTCCCCAAACGGACAGGGATAATACAAAATAAACTGACAGAGCTTCTAACCCCCCCCCCCCCCCACCAACTCTATCCAAAATGAAAGAAATCCAAAAAATAAAAGTGATGATTATTGTTCCAGTTTAACCCCAAATTTCAGATCATTTTATTGAGAGGCTTAAGAAAATATAACCATGCCAATAGGCCACGATCCAGCGTTGCTAATATGTATGAATGTGTGTTAGGGACCCCCACAAACACCACCCAATGTTAAATCAACTATTTTCATGTTTGTTTTGGGGATGCCTGCACCCCTGATAGGGTAAAGACACCTCACAAATGTTGTCACTTTCTACTTAATTCATTCACTTCCTGCCACACAGCCAAACAGGAAGTGAGGGAAACACCTGAGTAATGTTTTGTTGGGGACACACAGATCAATATAAATAGTTTCCCATTTTGGAAATGGCATTTTGCTGTGTACACCCCAAATTAGTAGGAATCTTGGACTTTGGGGTCCATTTACTAAAGGCAAATCCACTTTGCACTACAAGTGGACAAGCAAGGAAGAAAACTCAAAACTTGGCGGGATTGGAAGTAAAAACCATCAGTGCTTCCCTTCTGATTTTCATTGCCTACGCTTCTACTGCAGAGCGGCTTTGCCTTTACTAAACCCCAAAATAACTAATCATTTGGGGTGTACACTGCAGTGCAATTTGCTTAATGGTGACACTAGTTAGATTGACCTGTGCCCCGAAGAAAAGACCATTGGTAGGGTTTTAACCTCACTTCCTGTTCAGCTGTGTGACAGGAAGTGAAGCCAATTTTAGGAAAAGGGACACAAAGCCCAACCTAAAAACACTAGCAGGGGTTCTAACACTCAATTGGCTTCCCTCAAACAACCCACAATTAGAATAGGATTGTCTTGTGCTAGTTTCAAGCACAGCGCTGTAAATCAGCACTTCAAGCCTGTCCACCAATACACCACCACACCCCCCCCCCCCCCCCCCCCCAACAGGCCCTGTTTGCAGCTTTTCCTACATCTTGCACATGTGCTTTAAAAAGTCAGTCTGGACATCAGTTCTAGGAAACAATACTTACCGCTTTGTCCTTCCTTTTCTGGTGACTAAACATTTCATGCATACACACCAGGAAAGAGCTTAGAGACAAATCACACTTGATGGTTTAGGCCCAAACTATTTCAGCTGCAGCGGTTGAAATCCATAGCATGAAAAAAATATCACAAAACAAACTTCAAAATTTGAAAGTAATTTTATTGGTCCACAAAACAAGGAAAGCAAAAAAAAAATTACAAATAAACACACCAAAAATATATAAAAACACCCTAAAAACAAAAAAGACCAACGTTTATTTCACAGTCATTGGAAAATAAATCATGCTTTTGAAATAACAGGATAGACCCACAGGATTAAAACATTAGTCATTAACATCTTGAGAAACATTTAGCAAAATTATGTAGCAGAGAAAACATCAAAAAATACAAAACTTGCTCCAAAACATCTCTGTTTCACTCCGCCAGTCCTTCCAGCCAGCAAATCTGCCCCCTCTGAGGGCAGCTGACACGTGCAGTATCCACGCTTTTTATAACATGTGTGCTAATGAACCAATTGGAAACACATGAAGAAATGTCAGCCTCTAGTTTGTGTGCACTTGTAACTGCTTACACCTGTTAAGGATGTCCTTAAATTACTAAGCCAAAAAAAGAGCTTTCTGAGCATGCTCAGAAAGATGCAAGTCATTTTCAGGATGAAACTTCCAACTTCTTTTTCTAACTGTTCGAGCATGCCCAGTTCACTCGAAATGCAGTACCAGAATCAAATCTGCAATGGCGGATGAAAGCATTAGAGGTGTTAAATTTTTTTTTGGTCCCCATGAAGTGATGCTTTACAAGCTGAACGGGAGGTCTTATAGAATTTTTACGTAACAAACCTAAATAGTAATAATTTAAACGCCCCTGTCCCTAGTAGCTCGCAGTCAGAAGCGAACAAGCAGCATTTTTATTGTTTCCGGTTACCAGTTTAGATTTACAGATGAGGTCTAGTGCTATAAATATTCCTCTTGCTGTTACGCACGCTATGATACCTCACATGTGTGGTTTGAAGAATGTTTCCATATATGGGGGCGGGCCTTAAATGTGTAAGCCCCGCCCACATATTGAACCCCCGTTCAAACCCCACATGTGAGGTATCATAGCGTACGTTAGAGCGAGAGCAATACTTTTAGCACTAGACCTCCTCTGTAAATCTAAACTGGTAACCTGAAACACATAAAAAAGCGTTGCCTATGGGTATTTTCAAGTACTGAAGTTTGGCGCCATTCCATGAGTGTGTGCAATATTAAAGTGTAACATGTTGGGTATCTATTTACTCGGTGTAACATCATCTTTCACATTATGGCCATAAATTGGGCTAACTTTAGTGTATTCTTAATTTGTAACCACTTGAGCCCCAGAGCATATTACTGGTCACTGACGGGGCCATTTTTTGCATTTCAACACTGCGTCATTTTGACTGACAATTGCGTGGTTGTGCGACGTGGCCCCCAAAAAAATTGGGCGTCCTCATCCTCCCCCCCCCCCCCCCCCTAAAAATTTCAATTTTTTTTTTTTTGTTGGTGGTATTTGATCACCTCTGCGTTTTTTTCTTATTTTTGCTTGACCCAAAAATATAGCGACAATTTGGTAACTAAAAAAACATCTTTTTTACGGTTTGCTATAATAAATCTCCCCCAAAATATATTCAAAAAATGTTTGCCCTCAGTTTAGGCCGATAAGTATTCTTGGACATCTTTTTGGTTGCAAAAAATCACAATAAGCGTTTGATTGGTTTGGGCAAAAGTTCTAAGTAGGGGTTGGTCTTATGGTTTTTTTTTGAATAATTTTTTTGTTTTACTAGTAATGGTGGCTATCATTTGTTTTTTCTGTCTAATGCGACATTGTGGCGGACACATTTTTGTGAGATTTGGCATTTTTGTAGCGAGCAATGGTATATAAATGCATTGCTTACTATAAAAATGACACTGGCAGGGAAGGGGTTAACACTAGGGGCGCGGAAGGGGTTGAATATGTTACCTGGGTGTGTTCTAACTGTAAAGGGGGTGGGACTGTGTAGGGGAAATGACAGATCGCTGTTCATACATTGTAGGGACAGACGAGCAGGCATTCCCCCCCCCCCCTGACAGGACCGGGATAAAGGGGAACTCCACCCAAATTAAAAAAAAAAAACGGCGTGGGGGTCCCCCTTCTGGTGCACAACAGGCTCTTAGATTTGATCTGGAACATAAGGGTTAAACCCACGCCAAAAAAACGGCGTGGGGTTCCCCCTCAGATCCAGACCAAACCCTTCTCCCAGGCACGCAGTCTGGCCGGACAGGAATGGGGGTGGGGACGAGCGAGCGCCCCCCCCCCTCCTGAGCCGTACCAGACCACATGCCCTCGACATGGGGGAGTGTGTGCTGTGGGGGAGGGGGGCACTGCCCCCCCACCCCAAAGCACTCTTGTCCCCATGTCGAAAGGGACAAGAGCCTCTTCCCGACAACCCTGGCCGTTGGTTGTCGGGGTATGCGGGCGGGGGGCTTATCAGAATCTGAGAGCCCCCTATATTAAGGGGGCCCCCAGATTCTGGCCCCCCACCCTATGTGAATGAGTATGGGGTACATCGTACCCCTACCCATTCACCGGGTGGAAAAGTGTAAACACAAAAAAAAAACACACAGAAAAAAATAATTTATTAGTCAGCTCCGGGGGTCTTCTGCCGGGACCCCCCACCACCAGCCCATTGGGCCCCGGGCTTCGCCGTCTTCTGCCGGGGGGGGACACCCACCGATGATCTCCGCCATGTCCAGCCAGGCCCCCCACCCCAAAATAAGCTCTTTCACATCCGGGGGGGCCGGCCGAAAAAAGCAGAGAACAACGGGGGCGGAGCCCCTCGGTCTTCCAGACGTTTTCTGCCGGGGGGCTCCAGCCCCGCACCGGTCTTCTCGCCGCCGCCTTCCTCCGCCGGGGGGGACACCCACCGATGCTCTCGGCCATGTTCGGCCAGGCCCCCTACCCCAAACAAAGCTCTTTTACATCCGGGGGGCCGGCGGAAATGGCGGAGAACAACGGGGGCGAAACCCCTCCTCGGTCTTAGCCTTCCGCCGGGGGGGTACACCTACCCCCCCCCCGGTCTCCGCCGCCGCCTTCCGCCGGGGAGAGAGACACCCACCGATGCTCTCCGCCATGTTCGGCCAGGCCCCCTACCCCAAACAAAGCTCTTTTACATCCGGGGGGGCCGGCGGAAATGGCGGAGAACAACGGGGGCGTCGCCACTCCTCGGTCTTCTAGCCGTCTTCTGCCGGGGGGGGGAAACACCCACCCATGCTCTCCGCCATGCTCGACTGTGCCCCCACCCCAAAATGAAGCTCTTTTACATCCGGGGGGGGCCGGCCGAAAACAGCGGAGAACAACGGGGGTGTCGCCCCACCTCGGCTCCCTCCCAGGGCTTCTTTCGCCGTCTTCCGCCGGAGGGCGCCACTCTCCGGGCTTCTCGACGTTGTCTTCCGCCGCGGGGGCCAGGCCTTCTTCTTTGCCGCCCCCCTCGATTTTTTCGGCCTGGACGGGGGTCGCACATCCCATCCAGGACTTGGACGTGGCGGGCTTCTCGTCGCCGTCTTCTGCCGCGCCCTCCCTTCACCACGAAGCTCCGTGCTTGTTTGATGAGGGCAGCGGGCTTCCGTCGTCTTCTCCGGGGCGAGGGTCGTACATCCCACCCCGGATTTCGTCGCCGTCTTCTGCCGCTGCCCCCTTCACCACGAAGCTCCGTGCTTGTTTGATGAGGGCAGCGGGCTTTCCGTCGCAGTCTTCCGCCGCGGGGTGACACTCGCGGGCTTCTTCTTCCATTCGATGTTGACACGGCGAGGTCCGGCGCTGAAATGCCTTCTGAGCGGCGGGCAAGGACTTATATGGCATTGGGCGTGGCGTGGTTATGCCAACATGTGACCTTAACCCATGTGACAGTGATGTCACGTCACATCACTGTCACATGGGTTAAGGTCACATGTTGGCATAACCACGCCCACGCCCAATGCCAATATAAGTCCTTGCCCGCCGCTCAGAAGGCATTTCAGCGCCGGACCTCGCCGTGTCAACATCGAATGGAAGAAGAAGCCCGCGAGTGTCACCCCGCGGCGGAAGACTGCGACGGAAGCCCGCTGCCCTCATCAAACAAGCACGGAGCTTCGTGGTGAAGGGGGCAGCGGCAGAAGACGGCGACGAAATCCGGGGTGGGATGTACGACCCTCGCCCCGAGAAGACGACGGAAGCCCGCTGCCCTCATCAAACAAGCACGGAGCTTCGTGGTGAAGGGGGCAGCGGCAGAAGACGGCGACGAGAAGCCCGCCACGTCCAAGTCCTGGATGGGATGTGCGACCCCCGTCCAGGCCGAAAAAATCGAGGGGGGCGGCAAAGAAGAAGGCCTGGCCCCCGCGGCGGAAGACAACGTCGAGAAGCCCGGAGAGTGGCGCCCTCCGGCGGAAGACGGCAAAAGAAGCCTGGCCCCTAGTAGGAGCCAGGCAGAAGCCGGCGACGAAATCCGGGGTGGGATGTACGACCCTCGCCCCCGGAGAAGACGACGGAAGCCCGCTGCCCTCATCAAACAAGCACGGAGCTTCGTGGTGAAGGGGGCAGCGGCAGAAGACAGCGACGAGAAGCCCGCCACGTCCAAGTCCTGGATGGGATGTACGACCCCCGTCCAGGCAGAAGAAATTTGAAGGGGGCGGCGGAAGACCCTCAAAGTTGAAAACGTTCACCAGGTGAATGGGTAGGGGTACGATGTACCCCATACTCATTCACATAGGGTGGGGGCCCGAAATCTGGGGGCCACCTTATTAAACGGGGCTCCCAGATTCTGATTGGCTCCCGCCCCGCATACCCCGACAACCAATGGCTAGGGTTGTCGGGAAGAGGCTCTTGTCCCGATCGACATGGGGACAAGAGTGCTTTGGGGTGGGGGGGCAGCGCCCCCCTCCCCCAAAGCACACACTCCCCCATGTCGAGGGCATGTGGTCTGGTACGGCTCAGGAGGGGGGGGGCGCTCCGCTCGTCCCCCCACCCCCATTCCTGTCCGGCCAGACTGCATGCCTGGGATGAGGGCTTGGTACGGATCTGGGGGGGAACCCCACGCCGATTTTGGCGTGGGTTAACCCCTCACGTTCCGGACCAAGCCGGAGAGCCTATTGTACCCCTGGGGGGGAAGCCGCGCCGGTTTCACATTTGAAATTTGGCGCGGAGTTCCCCTTCAGTGTCAGCGCAGCCCGAGAACAGCTCGGAGCTTGCCGTGCGCCGCTCCAGGCAGTGCAAACACTGCTACGCCGCCTGGTATTTACCAAGGATTTCCCGGCGTACTGAAGAGGCGCGCGGTAAGCTCCGATTTTTCCCTCTGCGCATGCCCAGTATGCAAGTGAACCTTCCGAGGTTCTAGCGTACTTTGCAAGGGCAAGGGATCGGGGTCCCAAAAGTCACTTTCCCTTAAATTTCAAATCGGCCCGCCACACAAGTTGAAACACATGTCACTACACTTCCCCTGCATCACCCCCCTCCCTCCCCTCATAAACTCCCAGCCCAATCCCCGATGTTACATTACTAAATGCCGCACGCCAGCTCTGTACTGGGCGTGCTGTGCGCCCTCTTCTGGGCGCATTAGGCACTTTAGTAAATGAGGAAACACGCTGCACTGGCAGCGTGTTTTCTTTGGGTAATGTCAAAAATCAGGTTTACTCCTGCTTGTGCAACCATGAGTCTTGGCGCACAGGCTTGGTAA